>CM060075.1:34527195-35127195 GCA_030533445.1 Cyprinodon diabolis | reverse complement strand
TCAGAGTCACACTTCATGAGCGAGAGGAACATTACTATTCAGGAGATTAATTTTTAGGAAAACTGGCCACGTCGGGTGCCAAGACATCCACTAAACCAATTAGAAAGGTGCATGTGAGTGTATATATGGTCTACAGGGAGATACTGCTGTCTCATCAAATTGTTCTGACACAACTACCCTCTACCCCCCGCCCCTACTCTCCTTCTTTAACTGAGACACACATCTTCCTGCTTTTACGTGTCAGAGTCAATTTGTATGGGTCATTAATTATTTCAGCGGCTGTTCTTTTCCTCCAGACATATTTTACTTCTTACATTGGAAGAACAGAGGGAAAGCTAGACACTGTTAGGAAAACCTTTTTTGGGGCTTTACTGTACAAAAAGTACAACAAACTTTAGAGCAGGACTGTTAGGATGCCACACTGATGGATTTGAGAAGTACAGATCTTCAGACGGGATTAGAAACCCCACTGTGGCCCAAATTTAACTAATTTCTGAACAGCTTCAGGACAGGCAAACTGTAAAACCTGTGGTGAAAACGGATGATTGTGGGATCCAACTGAAAAGCTTCATTCTTAATGCTCCCCAAAGATAATGTCCTTTATAGAGATGAAAAAAGGAATTCGGAAGGTTGTTTGAATCAGATTATTTTTACGTTGTCCAGTGACCATCCCAGTCAGAATTTCAAAAATCCAATCTTTTTCAGTCTAGTAAACACACCATCCAACAGGACATTATGACAGCACAGAGGGAAGTAAAACAGAGATGAGGTTTTTCAGTATCTGTGAGGTCAAGTTAGAAGAAACACAAGATGTGTTTTATTTTGGGTTCTAACTTTTTGTAGATTTCCAACATAAACCTGGGGGTCATAAACTTCACATCAAGCTTTGCTTTTAAGACATTTAGGTTAAACTTGCAGATTGCATTCACCTGATAAAATTTAATTGGTGTGTTTTTCTGAACTAACAAGATAATTTTTACAAAAATACAAAAAATTTCAGTTTTTCTGCATTAATGAGTTAACTTCTCAATTGGTTTTTGCATAGGTGAGAATTTTTTTTTATATAAAAAAAAATAAAACAATTTTGTTTTTTTTATTAATAATGATATTTTTAAGTTCTAAGTGAAAAAGTTTAGTTTTTCTCAAAACAATAGGAAACTTTTTCAAACCTCTTGTCTTGTTCTAGATAAATATAAATCTAAGCAGACATATTTTTAGTTACTTTGCTAAGAAATGTTATTACTGACAAATGATGAATGGCACTAAAATGTATTACCTGTATTTTTTAATGTATTGAAAAAAAAACCGCTAAGGACTTCTTTGCACAGAGACGGTCCCAAACATTTGGCAGATAAACTGAGAAGGGAGGGGGGAAACATCCGTGCCATGACTACTGCTCAGCGTGCACTCGTCATCTCAAAGTCGACAAACTAATAGTGATCGCATTTACATTACAAAGAGACAAGATCATTTCCTAGATCTTTTTTTTTTTAAAGAAATAAAATGGAATTAAACAAACAGGTGATGTTGAACTTTCTCTGAAGGAAAAGTGTCTCGCTTTTCCAACAGTAACAGAACATATAGTGTGAAATCAGCAGCATCATCTTGTTTATTCAGAAAAACAGAACCTTTTTATTTCTTTTTGTAAATTTATCTTGTTAATTCAGAAAAAGATGAAAAGGGTGCAAAATGCAGTATGCTTCTGTATAAACCTTAATACAATATCTTATCATTTTAAAGTTATTTTATTGATCATCTAAATTGAACCCCTTGTTCTGACACAAGAAACTTGACAAGAAACCTTTTCCTTTTGTTTTAAAATACAAGATAGCCTGTTTGATCTGACATTAAATTTTTCATACCTAGAACTTTATATGGTTACTGAAATAATAGAATAAATCTAAATGTTTGATTTTAAATTTCCTGAGCATTGTTCCATGACTCCTTTTTTAATTCATACACTTTTATGTTTGGTGAAAAGGGGAAAAGCTTAAATCAGGATTTTAATTTTATTTCTGTCCAACTTCATGTGTTTTTTTTCAGTCTGGTATAGCCAAAATATACATAAAATATATATATTAAAAGAGAATAAATAAACAGATATGGTCACAGAGAAAGCAGAGTCATGCATCAGGTGTAGCCCACCTGGTAAAGGGGCTGAATTGGACTAATCAGATTAGCTATGGGCCTATTACGTATTTCCACGGACGGTCATCCTATAAGACATCCTCTGTTTATCTTTAGCCACTGTTTCAATTGACTGTTGAATGACAACTTAATGCCCTCTGGAACCTGCTAGCTCCTTGCATATCAAATGTTTTATGTTCCTATCACTTCTCGTCCACCTTTTTTTAGTTCTCAACTGTTTTTTTGTCAATGAGAAGTAATGCAGCTGATCTGCAGAGCAAGAAGATCCTCACCTGTTGGGCTTGGGGAACAGGATGGACGTGTCAGGTTTTCGGATGAAGTACTCATCAGCCACTTTGCTGATACTCATCACTGTCTGTTTCTCCCGGCGGGGAATGATCTCGAGGGAAAGCGGGGTTTCTACTTTTGGACGCATCATGCATAGATAGGTAGGCAGGATGTGTATAAAGATCTGGGTGGGGAAGGAGAGAGAGAGCAAAGAGTTAGCTCTACAGTTAAGATGTTACCAGGTTCCAGTTTATGGAGGTAAATCATGACGGATGCCTGGTCAAAGATTATAAATGATGATATTTATTTATCAAGTACATTTTTCTCACATAGGACTTAGGAAGAGCAGACAAAATATATACTTCACACTAGGGCAGCACAATATATTGCAAATATATCATGATTTTGATATCAGTTTCTGCATAGATCATATTGCAAAGGATTGTTTGGAGTGTAATAAATGATATATCAAAGTGTGATGGAACATCCTAATTTAGAAAGATGAAAACAGGTAGAGATCACAGATAAAATCGGCATTGGAAGAAACACTGTATTAACCTCATTGCCTAAAATCATGCAGCCTGACTTTGCATTCCAGCAGGAAGCCATGTGGTCTGTGCAAAATTCCCTGCTACCAAACATCTATTAGCCTGAAGCCTAAAGATAATTACAGCTGCATGAGGTCAGAGAACTACCAAGCCACCAACCCCTGCCCGCCGCCGCCCCAGGAAATGTGAATTCCTAAAACTTACAGAGAGCTGTAGGCTATAAAGCTTTGATAAGTCATTGGAAAGGTGTTTTGCAAGCCCTTTGTGTTTGATCATAATCACTGTAGGTATTATATGAACGTTCCTTTTAGGATGACTGCAATCAACCACTTTGTCAGCAAAACAAACACAAACAATACCTTTCAACCCAAACAGACACTTAAAGTAACCAGTAACCAGACACTTAAACCCAAATATACATGTACATCTTTTTACCAGAATGTATTCAAATGATCTGTAAACAAATGTGTCCTTTTTTAATTTCAGGAGACAACTTTTTAAATCAATCTTACAAATAACAAGAAACAAGGACCTTCTGAGACTCGCATATATAAATTATATGAATAATCAGAACTGACCTTCACACTCCACAACCTCCTAAAAATTAGATAGGAATCAAAAAGATCATATTTAAAAAGATCAACATCTTCAAGAGCAATCCCCTGAAAGACTACAACTAACACCAGCCTCTAAAACACACAAAAAAGGACCCCCCACTAAGAAAAAAAAAAAAAAAAGATAATTGTGTTAACAGGCATTTAAACATCCTCTCAGATGTTACTTCAGAAATATTTGAGAAAAAAACGAATATTCTTTAAAAAAAATCAGATGACTCTGGATTTTCCACTGAAGTAATCTGTAAGGTGAGACTGGTGTTGGGCCCCACCCAAGTTCCTGCTCTTAAATTGAAATTTACACTTTGATAGATCCTTGTGAAGGAACCAAAATCATTTCAAATTTTTCTTTTAAAGCACTATCAAGGCACTTAGTGATAAAGTAGCACATCACAGGGCAAAGTGCCAACCTTGATCAATATAACTAATGTTTTAATTGGCTCATTTATGTTCTGGTTGTTGCTTTCAGATGCTTTTTGTAAAAACTCTCACCTGACCCTCCCTGATTTGACTGACTCAGTAATAATTTCCCACTGGTACTGTATGCATAATCATATTTAATGAAGGGTAAAAAAAACCTAAATCAAGATTTTGAACATTTATATGTTGAGAAATGAACATTAAGTCATATTTTGGGCAACTATGATATTTCATTCAAACTGGATGTGCAAAACAAAACCATGGAGTAAAAAGGTTACTAGTGTGTAATAGTGTGTTTAAGAGTTTTTCTATTCTCTGGGTTTTCATTGATACGATGCTAGATGCTGAGCAGTACTGGGTGACACAAGAGAAAACTGATACTTAATTTATCCAAATGTAACATCCTGTATCTAATTCCATGCAGTGTTATTGTCCCAGCTGAGGAATACTATTCCTGCAGCATGATGCTGCCAACACCATGTTTTACTATTGGTGTTTTCACGGTGATATATAGAGATAGTATTTTTTTTTTTTAGTTTAGATTTAAGACCTCTTTAATAATGAGTTTCTTCCTCCTGCTCCTAATGAGAACCACATGTGTAATATATACATATAAAATAGAGTCTCTCATCTGAGTTGCGAATCTCCTCGGGTCCCAAACAGTTATTTCTGTTTTACCTACTTCTTTTGATTTTTGCGCTCCTTGCTTGGTGTGTCGGCTAAGGAGAACTGGTGTCCTGGTCGATTCCACATGGTTGACTAAACCGAGCTAAAAGATCTTCAAATTGAAGATGCTTGTATACATTAATTCTTGTGTTAAAGTGGCTGCTTTTCATTTTTACTGACTGTTTATCTTCGATTCAATTGAATCAGTTTATTCATATAGCGCCAATTCTGATGTCATCTCAAGGCACTTTACTAGAGACAATTAAATGAGATCATACAGTCAAACTGATTCAAAGTTTTCTATCTAAGGAAAAACAGTTTATTGCATCGACACAATGACTCTACAGCATTCCCTCAGGCCAAGCATGCTTGTAGTGACAGTGGAGAGGAAAAACTCCCTTTTAACAGGAAGAAACCTCCAGCAGAACCAGACTCAGTGTGAGCGGCCATCTGCAAAGGCCGACTGGGGTTCAAGGAGACAGAAGCAGACATACGGAAAGAAGCAGAGATACAATTATCTATAAGTAAGCATGAGGGAACAATCAGTGATCAGCTCTATGAGGGTCAACCAGTCCTAAAAGTTTGATTTGCCTCTAAAGAGCTTCTCACCGATCAATTTCATTACAGAATACTGTTAACTTAGGCAACAAAAAAATTCACATGCAGATCAGTCCCACCAGTAGAAAGAATCTAATGCAACAAATGAGAGAAAGCAGGAACTCTCTCTATTATTCAGTCATTTTAAAGCCTTAAAGACAAACATGTTTCTAAACTCCACTGATATTTTGTCTTTAATGCTCTATATTCCATCTATTAGATTTTCCACAGCTTTTCAAGCTCTTCAAGAGGCTTTTAAAACCGTTGAAGAAACCACCCACTGGAGAGCACTTCTTTATGAACAAAGACATTTCTCACCATAAGGCGCAGCAGTAACTCAGCTCATGTTGTCTTTTGACATGTTTGTAACCCTCTGCATAGCTGGATGTCTCACATTCATAGATGTACAAGAGGTTATAATATCTGCTCAGTCCAAATCGTAAACCACTGAGACATGATTGAAGACAAGAGCCTAAAGTCTTAAAAAGACTTTCTAAATGTGGCTGTTTTCCAGAAAGTTTTATCCCAGGCTTAAATCCAACAATTCGATCTAAAGTGTACATTTACTCTTTTAAGACTAATGTAGTGAAATTGCCTTCAACTGCCTTTGGTCTTAATGCAGCTCTGATGCACGTTGATGTGTATTAGACACAAATCGAAAATTACAATATAAGCCCTTTGCAGGCATGTTTTTTTTATTGCATTTCGTTTAATAAATAATAAAACTACAAATGGACCTGAATAACATTTTCATACACAAGAAACATATTTACATAATGTTGAGACGTATAAAATTTTTCTGTTGTGCACTAGTGCAAGTGTGTCAGGTGTAATGCCCAGCGGTTAGATCCCAGCGTGCATCTTTAAGATTCAAGATTATGCTGAATGTTTCTTTTTTGCATCACAAAAAACAATGATTTGTTTCTGTGCAATATTCAACCTAGAGAATATTCATTTGAATATTTGCTTGATAGAAAAAGAAGATAAGGTTAGGCCTGAAAACAAATTTACACTTGATCTAGGACTTGTTTTAATGTAGGGAATTAGACCAAATGATCAATTTTATACTTTTTTTGCTGTGAATTTATATTTATAAATATGGCTTAAACTGAATTTGGAAAAAACCTGACATTATTATGTCTAATAAATGTTAGATAAGGTATCAAACAGTGATAAATTGGCTTTTAGATAATACTTTACTTGCCAAACTTTTCTTCCTTCAGGTGAAATAAGTAGTAGATATAAAGGTCAACTCCTCCGCTTTAGCTCCATTAGACCGTGTAAATCACCTGTATGCAAGTACTGAAGTACAATCTTATGTGAATGTACCCTGAAATTGTGACAGACTGACGTATAGAGCAGTAATTAGCTTTACATAATGTACAATGTGGGCCACAGCTGCTGATGGAGGTTAATGGTACAGGATGACATTTGTATTGTCGATGCTGCTTTAATCAAACCATTTCTGCCTCCCTCACACAGATTCATACTGAATTAACTACAAAATACCCTTTACAAGATAAACACTTTCTTCTTAACAACATATTTTCTGTAAATTTTAAGCTTTAAATAATTTTAATGTACTTTATGCAGTTTTCATAATAATTTATTTTTAGACCTAACAACAGAAAAAAAAAAAAAACTAACATCCTTAAGACAGATCATCCCAAACCTAAGCTGAGTGGCGTTGTGTTTGCAATCCAGCCCAGTGAGGACTGTAAATCCTCTTATATTGGAAAACCCAAACAACACATTCATGAACACGTGGCACAGCATAGGAGAGCCAGCAGCTCTGGGAAAGTTTCAGCTGTACACTTGCATCTAAAGAACGAAGGACACACCTCAGAAGACCAAAGCGTTCAGATTTTGGACAGAGACAACAAAAGGGTTTCAAAGAGGTGACAAGGAAGCCAACTTTGTGAAAAAAGAAAAGCAATCAATGCTTAGAGGGGGAGGATCGCGGATTCAGTTTCCAAGCATTTACAATTCAGTCATGGAACTCATTCCCAAAAAGTTACAGAAGCACTTCTGCTATAATTCAAAAGGCCAATCACAGATCCCATGCACAACAAAAGGCTCCAACAATCCATACAAACAAAAGGCAGCTATTTAATTGGCATCTGACTTGGAATGTGTGGAATGTGCAAGCAGGTGTAGAAAACGTTTTCAAAAAATTTAGCAACAGTCCAGATACCTTCCAATTTAAATCTGTTTGTGATTCTTTGTTATAGTTCACTATATTAACCTTATTTGCTCAAATTACCTCTTTTGTCTTTGAGTATACATCTATAGTCCTGACAGTCTCAATAGTGGGGAATTATAAAACTCTCCAATTCCTCAGTTTTGCATGAAGCTTATCGTTAACATGTCATGAAGCTGTGACTCTTACCTTGCGTATCCACATTGGCATCATGTGGGTGTTGGGGGAGCGATGGTGCAGGTTGAGGACGACCACGCTCAGGATGACGGAGCAGGTAACCAGGATCATAGTGAACATGATGTAGTTGACAATGATTGGGACACCTAGTGAAGTCTCAGGGATCTTATCAGCCAGCAGCAGCAAGAACACAGTAAGGGTAAGCAACACGTTGATGGAAAGACCCATCTTCTCTCCTGAGAAAGAGAGAAAGATAAATAAATAAAGATAAATAAAGAGCACAAGGTCACTCCTTGCTAAAAGAGCACAAAATCAATTTGTTGTCTAGTATTCCCATCTCCATAAAAGCAGGGTTTTTGGGGGTTTGCGAGACTCTAACATACATCTTTATCAATATACTTAAAAAAAAAGAATTATTGCTGATCATAAATCTAAAGAAAGACGTATCAATCAGATTTAAAGTCTATCATTGTAGACATCTAAACCAATGCTATTCAGAGAACTCTTACGTAGAAATGTTGAAAATGCGCAAAACAATGTTTGGTAAAAACCAAACACCTCACACCAACTGATAAGCAGTGACATAGTGGTAATAATTCTGAATAATTCTGCCATTCTGTACACCAAAATTTCATGTTAAATTATGTCCAAAATAATGGCACTCGGTCCAAATTGTTCACTTTGGGTTTGGGTTACAAAGATTTATCTGATTGATTAATCTGCCGATTGTTTTTTTGATTTATCGCTTAATAATTGGGTAGCATTTAGATTTAGATTTTTTACAGAATCAAACCATGTGAAACAAAACTTTTCCACTCGAGTAGTTCTAGATAGATAAAGTTTTCCTCTCCACTGTCGCTACAAGCAAGCTTGTTGTGAGGGATTTCTTTCAAGTATATTAATCCCTGCAATCAGCTGGTTTTCCTTAGATGGAAAACTTTAGACCAATCTGACTGTATGATCAGGTTGAATTGTCTCTATGGAGTGCCTTGAGGTGACATGTGTTGTGAATTGGCACTTTATAAATTAACTGAACTGAATTGAATTGAATTGAGGGTATTTTTTGGCCTCCAACACATTAAGGCATTGGATAAAGGAGCAGTGGTGAGAGCTTTAGGACAAATAAAATACAACCCTTACATTTCTAACAACATTGTGTAACTTTTGACCAAAGTTAAAGGTATAGTGGAGGATTTTCGCAAATTTTTGAAAAGCCTTACCCTCTGTACTTTAAAAAAATGCACATGCACAACTCCTATTAAACCTGTGTGAGAGCATGCACAAGCCCAGTTCTCCTCTTGCACTCTCAGTTTAAAAGTTGCTGTTTGCATCACTCATACAAGCTTTCTTTCCAAATAAGATTTGCAATTTTTCCACTATGTCAGACTCACCTCCAGTAAGAGAAAATGGAGACAAGTACATAGGACGGCTTTACGTAAACATATGACCAGAATAATAGATAATTAGGAGGACCACTTATTTTGATAACCCACCCGGAATCAGAAAATCCACCACTATACCTTTAACTCTAATCGAGGTAAGAAAAAAAAAAAAATCAGGTCAATTTAAAGCTCTTGGTGTGCATTGATGCGTCAGGAGGGCTCCCCTTCAAAATAAACTTGTCAACTTGAGAGGGTCAGATCCGTCACTGAATGAGTCATGATATCCAGAGTGTATGGACTTATTTTTGTGCTTTTATTAAATTCAAGAAAAAAAGTTTCCTGAAAGGGGAAAATATTTATAATGTATAATACATATATTGGAGAGAACACTTTTTCACACTGATAGCATAAACAGATCAGCACTCAGTTGTCAACACTGTTGAGACTGGCCAATTGGAACACAGGCCCGCCCATGAACCATTTTTCACAACAAGAGGAAAACCCTGAATCAAGAGCAAATGCTTAATTGGTTTTAAGAGAGAGAAGAAAAACGTTTTGAGAGAAATCTACTTTAGAGAGTAAATGTTTTCCCAAAAAACAATAATTTCTCTCAAAGTGTTTTTATTGTTTAGATTTAATCAACATCCGTTTTTGCCATCAGGGTGAACAATTGTTCCCTCCAAAACATATTTTACTTTCAACATTGTTTTCCCCTTTCAGATCACTTTCCTCTTGAATTTAATAAATACACAAAACTAACTCCATAGTATGCAGCTCTATGGCAGTCAGAGCCTTTTCCAGTGGCCTTTAGGGGGCTAATCCTGGAATTCACACTTCTAGCGCCCTAGTGGCCAAAAGTTATACAATTTTGCATTAAACTTAGATATTTTATAAACTATACTCTAGAAGGGTTAGGGTTATATGACATTTATACTCTCAAAATGTAACCTAGAAAAGGTCCTTTAAGTACAAACATGGACTGATTGCACATAAACATGTATGTTTCAGCTTACTTCACGCTAATTTACTTTAAATCCTCCCGACAAAATTAAGAAAAAATAGTTTGCTTAATCCAGTATTTCTATTTAATATAACTGCTAAGCTCATCTTATAGCCAAGAGTTTAACTTTTTCAAAGTCCTTACCTGCATCAGGAGGCAGGTAAAAGTTGAATATAGCGATAATTGTGATGAGGATACAGGGGATGATGATGTTGATGATGTAATACAGAGGCTTCCTCTCTATGATCAGGTAGAAAGTCATTTCTTCGTAGATGCCATCGTTCATGTTTTTCCTGCTTGGCTTGTGTCTGATATACCACTCACCACCCTCTGGAGAAACATTATAACAGGGTAGATTTAATCAACTTGACACCTTGCTGGTCTCTAACATGGGTCTGCATATAATCAAGTCGATAAAGACAATGCTCAACCCACATGGAAAAAAAAAAAAAATCACATTGCAGAGGTTTTGCAATTGCAATCACATTGTGAGGTTAATGAGTATATGATATGTTTACTTAATGTGTTCCTCACATTTTCTATATCTTTACTATGTCCAATTAAACAACGTATAAGCCTACTAAATCTATATCATGAACAAATGCAATTAGAGTCTCTGTAATTGTTTATGGTCCTGTATTTGGAGCTCATAGAGGCTGCTGCTGTATTTAGGGGTCAGCATATCAAGTCATTATAACGTATTCAGTGATTTGGGAAAGTTTTTATATTGAATGCCCTTCTTAATGCAACTGAGATTCAAAAATGACAGTGAAAGACAATAAACACTTGCCATGGGAAACTTCTATAGAAGAAATTGTATGCGGTCTTTATATGTTTAATGTTGAACTGATATTTTCAAATATGTAAATTAATAGTCCAACCCTTGTTTTAATTTTTTGGAGTCCCACTTCCATTTCATCACTCCCCTGTTAAGGTTACTAGCCTAAGCTTGAGAGGAGAAATATTTCGATATTCAGTAAACAGGGTGATATCTGCCTGGATTTAAAACTCAGGGTAAAAGAAACCCAAGGCAAGATTTTTTTTTAAAGTATCCTTTAAACCAGGCCTCACCAATCTTTTTAAGACTGAGGTCTACTTCATGGGTACTGTCATAAGATGGGCTATTAATACTGACCTATGAACTGGAGGAGTCAGCAATAACCTTAACTATATTTAAAAAAAATATTTGTATTGTTTCTTTTCATTTCTAATTAGCTTTTAAATATTCCCATTTATAAATCACTATAAATGCTTAAATGTTTTAAATGATCTATATGATAGAATGCTCTAATAATGATAAAAAATAAGAGCAGCAGCATAACATAACATTTCTAATTTAGTCCACTGGTTAGTTGTTCTGTTTTCAGAAGATGCTGAGGGCATCCCATGTGGTCCTTTAGGCAGGAAACACGTTGGTGACCTCTGCTTTTAAACATTAATGATAAATATTAAAACATTTATTTTGATGGAAATTGCAAAACATAAGCTGTTTACAGGAATCTGTATTATAAACCTATGAGAAAGGACGTCCAAGAACTGGTTGTAGTTTTTGTCTCGTACTTTCAGTTTCACTAATGGCTGGTCAGTTATTTAAGTTTGCAATACAATTGTCGTACTAAGAATATGGTATTTGAAATTGCTGTCTTGTGTTATTCCTGTGAGTACTAATGCATATTAGTTTCCATCAAATAAGATAAAAACCTACAGGATTTACATGTACATTTTTTCATAGGGGATCTGGCAAAGTCATAAATGAATATGCATACCATAGGGGGTTAAACATAACAAAGCCACAATTCGTCATTAAGGTAAACATAAAAAATAGTTTCCCACTCACCACTGAAGCCTTCATCTAACTGGATCTCCCTGATTTCATTGCCTCTTGAGTCTCTTGCATATTGCAGGTCGATCTCAGTTGAATCGTATGTGTAAGAGCGAAACTTCATGGAGCAATTCTGCCAGTCAAATGGGAAATATGTCACCTGGAAAGAAAAAAAAGCCCAGGTGTTTAGATCACCAAACTAAAGGAAAACCTTTGAGAGAGTAAATAAAAAAAAGATGATTCTACCTTGACTCCACAGGAGCTGCAGTAGAGAGCAGGGGGCGTCCAGGTTACCCTGCCATCACTGTAAATCTGAACATGAACTTGAAGGGCCACATCAAACACTCCATCATTGCTGCAAACAGAAACACGGAAAAACATTTCTGAAAAAGCTTCTTGCTTTTACATTTCTGTTATTTAAATTCAGTAGATTATTCCATCTCTTTTTGCATTTATAGACCAAAAAAAAAAATCGAAAGTTTAATGAAAATTGAAATCATGGCTTGGTGGAATAATGGGAGAGAGAGGACTACTTTAAGTATTTTTTTTTTTTTCTTAAATACTATTTCATAACTCTTTTAACCACCTCAAATAAACCTGCCACTTGGCTCAACAATCTGAAACCTGTTTTGTTCCTGAGTTTTACTTATTTAGATCCTCTAAAGGAGGCTCTACCCGCACCAGGTAGTGACCTACTGCCTACAGATCAAATTCAGGTGATTTCATAACCACATTTCCATGCAGTAGTCTTATCCCCAGTTGTAGAAGTGGGTATGAAATGTTCCCTTTGTGGGCATCGATTGACAAATGGTTAGTAGAAGAAGTTCCATTACAGATGGCTCAGATGGATAACTTGAAACCATAACTGTGATCAAATTTTTACAATCTTTTAATACTGTAAATTGTCTGTGAAGGCTCATTAGGAAATTTACCTTTAAATGTGGGCTAGACTATGTCAAAATACTGAAGTTAGTTGCACAGCTATGTTGTTTAATTGGCTAGATCCTAAATGATATCAAAACATTTTATTTGGCATTAAATGTGTTGGCAAATGTTGGAACATGTACACAAACCTTTCTTGGCAGAAAGACTCAATTGAAACATCCATATATAATTTGTCTGAACTTACAGTCAACAATTTAAGGCTTTTACTATGCAGGTAATTAATCTGACTCGTATTCCTATTGTTAGTCTAAATAAAACCCAACTATCTGTGAGGCTTAGACTGAAATGAGCAATATTGATCACCCATTATGGGAAGTACACAGAGACTTTTGTTGATGTAGATATTTGTGTGTTAATGTAAGCGGTTCCAAGCGAAAGCCTTGCATACTGAATTTGCTGAACTGTGCCATCAGCCCAATTATTAGAGAGCCATGCTGCTTAATTGCCTATAAAATGTTGATAAAGGGAGTAGTGGGGGTATTTACAGTGGTGTTAATGGGAGCATGAATGTGTTGGGATATGGGAAAAAGAAGGCCTCCACTTGCTTCTCTTGGTGTGTCTAAATAAATGCACTCTTCTGCAGTTTTTCCAGTGGGTCAATGCTTTAATGTACCTCCTCTTTAGCTGATGTCTATTAACAACAATGTGATCATTCACCTGCAAAAGGGATTTTCGAATTTAAGGGTGCATTGTTAATAAATTTTGTTAAATCAGAGCACTAAAGTTTACCTTATAGTAAGATTAAATCAAAAAAGCTGAATGTTTGGTTATATTTCAAATAGAATAAAACACAACAGGGCGGAATGTGCATAGTCTGTGAATGAAAGCAATCAGGGGAAAAAACAGATAAGTTAAAAAATATCAGAATTTTCGTCAGTGATGTCATATTTGACTTAAGTTAGTCCTTGTTTTTCTGGGTTTCAGTAAGTGTCAAGGTGGTGGATGTGATTGTGGACCCAAACGCAGAGTAGAAGGAGGCTGAGATGAGTTTTTTTCTGATTTAATCAAAAAGGGTAACAGAAACAAAATCAAAGAACAAAATACAGGAGACCAAAAAAACCAGGAGATGTTGGGGGAAAACACACACGAGAAGCCAAATAACAACAAGAAACCAGCACTGATGAGCTGCAGAGGGGGATTATATATGGGAGACAGAACCAAGAGTGAAGTAATCAGTTAATTGGGAGCAGGTGTGGACAGAAGCAGCTAGAATGGCAAAAAGGGGCAACAAAAAGTAACACAAAAACACAGCACTGCCAGAAAGCAGCTACAGAGACACAAATTTAAATTGAAACTAAGAACTTGAAAAGAAACGTAAACTAAGGGCTGAACTGAAATTGAAGAGCTTGATCTAAAAAATGTGTGTAACTCCTAAGAATAAGGACTAAATGCTCCAAAGACCCTGCAATGCAGAAGAATTAGATAAAGGTTAACTCAGAAATGACACCCAACCTGGTTTTTTTGAGAGCAGAAACTAAATTACATAGGTAATTGTGTTGCATTTCTACATATTTTACTTTTCTGTGTCATCTGTCAGTAGATTCTCTTTTGCATATAAAGTTATTACAGTAAACTAAGACAATAACATCGCATCCACATCCTCTGAAGGTTTAAAGCCCAAATATTAGCTTCAGATTTTTTTTATCAATGTAAGAACCAAATAAACTATAGATTCTAAATCCCTATTTAAACTTCTTCCAACCAGCTTAACCCGACCTTGTAAGGGCAAACACTGCATTTTGAAAATAAGCATAGATGTACGCACTGTGACAGCCTTCTTTCATTCACCGATGCTAGATTTTACACAAACACCGCATAGCATTGATTGACTATTCTTGATTTAACATTGATCCTGTTAAATCAAGAATAGAATTTAAAATCCTCCTTCTCACATATAAAGCCTTAAATGGCAAAGCTCCATCTTATATCAGAGATCTGACTGTTCCTTATGTTCCTAACAGAGCACTTCGCTCTCAATCTGCAGGTTTACTAGTGGTTCCTAGAATTTCTAAAAGTAGAATGGGAGGCAGATCTTTTAGTTATCAGGCTCCTCTCCTGTGGAACCAACTAACAGTTTTAGTCCGTGAGGCAGACACCCTGTCTACTTTTAAGACTAGGCTTAAAACTTTCCTTTTTGATAAAGCTTATAGTTAGGGTGGCTCAGGTTATCCGGAGCTGTCTTTAAAGTTATGCTGCTATAGGCTTAGACTGCTGGAGGACATAGGGACCCCCATTTCATCATTCTGCTTCATTCTCTCTCTGTTCTCCTATTCTGCAGAATCTGTTTGTTCAATCTCTAACCTTCTGCTCTCTCTGCTTTTCCTCAGAGTAGCTTTGCCTCGTCTGTTCCTGTTTGGCTGTGATGTCACCCAGGAAAGAAACATCAGCTGTGCTGCTTCCATCAACACCCTTGTTTGTAGATGTTGGAGATCGGCCTGTTTTCCAGTGTGGTCCTGTTTCTCTGGCCGTGGCTGGGTGGATGTGCTCTCTTCATCCTCTGGCATGGGAGCTGCCTTGGAGCTCGTCAGTCTGGCTGTGTGTTTCCTGGACGGGGCCGCCTTTTACAGCTGCTTTTTGTATCTCTGCTTCTGTCTCCTTGAACCCCAGTTGGCCGCGGCAGATGGCCGCTCACACTGAGCCTGGTTCTGCTGGAGGTTTCTTCCTGTTAAAAGGGAGTTTTTCCTCTCCACTGTTGCTACAAGCATGCTTAGTGTGAGGGATTGTATTTGAGTCAATGAGTCAATGCAATCAACTTTGTATCAATTTGACTGTATGATCTGGTTGAACTGTAAAGTGCCTTGAGATGACATGTGTTGTGAATTTGGCGCTATATAAATAAACTGAATTGAATTGAATTGAAATCTGACAGTTTGTCGCATCTTGACGATTTAGCCAGCTTATGCTTGATGTCCCAGAAAGCTAAAACGCCTGCTGAATGGTTAAGGTGTGACAGGGACTTAAGCATGCTGGTCAGAACTGGAGCACAAAAGATGAAGCCTGGATTGAATCTTTCTCCAACCCATAATTTAAAGCGAATATTTTGTTATCACATGAGGGCTCATATTATAAACTTTAGAATAAATATATTTTTGGACATATACCACAAATATGATCATCCCAAAGAACTACGGTGACTAACACATTCCAGGTGTTAGCACAGTGGGTTTCACATGCTAATATATTATTCAGCTAGTTGGACAGAGTCGTACAGCAGCAGATGGGTAGACTGAAAAAAATATATATTCTTTCAAATGCCAAAGGTTTCAGAGTGTAAAAATTGCAAATTGGTAAGAGAAAAAGTAGGTACACATGAATATAAGGCACCTGATACATTAACTTTGATTATTGTCTTCTGAACATTTAGTATTTTCATGCAGCCAAATCTGAATGATGAAATAATTTTATTTTATTTTTTATAATTCTGGTCACTTGGTGCTTGAGTTACAGCCGCAGACATGGGCAATGTGGAGTCAACAAGTCATCTCCATGTCATGTATTTAATCTACCCAGCAAATTAACCAGGTGAGTCCAATCTGCGCAGGTTAATTCACGGTGAAGATTGGATTCACCTGCTTCAGTGGCTGGGTAGAACAAATACATGACATGGAGATGACTTGTTGACTCCACATTGCCCATGTCTAAGGTAGACTAAGTTCTCCATAGAGACTATCATAAATCCCTGGATAGGGAGCATTCACTAAAGAGATTCACTAAATATGAATAATATTTCTTGTAGCGCCCTCCTCCTTACTGGACTAATTGTCTTATCTTCACCTTATGAGCTCACAGTTAAGCTATAAACTCACTACCTTTTTCATCTGTGTTCGTTTAGTCTTGCACTAATATGCTGCTTTGCAATGTTCAGCTGTGTGCTTGGCCACTTCAAGCTAATTTCATTCCTCTGACATGAAAATGAGTATAATACATAGATGTAGCATGTCAGGCATAGCACAGTTTAAAGGAAATATTTGTGAAGACCCTAAAATCTACATAATTTTACTATGTAAAATGGTGCAACATAGCTTTTTAAACACAAAACAGAGAAAAAAAGGTTATATTAAGAAGTCATTTGGGTCACTGTACGTAAACGGCTTACTTATTGATTAGAACGATGTCAGGAAGCCACACCTTCGAAGAGGGAACACGTACCACCTCAATCCCATCGTGCTCCTTGGGTTTCCATTTCAGACGATAATCTGTCCATTCCTGTAAAAACGGTTCAAGTTTGTGGTTTACATAGAGAGAGAGAGAGAGAGAAATTGCAAAGGACAGCAGGCAGAAACATTGCTTATTCAGTACAAATGTAAAGCAGATTGTCATTTCATCAGTTTTTCTACCCTTTCATTTTTCCACGACTTTAATTAGAGTCCTCGGGGATGATTTCCTTTTCATTTGCATAAAAATAACAAGATTTGCATATGCTTTCATTCTGCCTGGTATACTCCAACTGGTCTGTTTTCTGTGATGTATGGATGAGTAGAGCGTATGAGCTAAACATGGAGATGACCATGACAGATTTTCTTTTTACATCTTTAGAAGAATTCATGTAAAATCCTGAGGGCTACTGAACTTTTTACCCTGAGGCAGAAAGGGCTGAACTTCAAATACACTTACCAGATTCATAACAACGATTGTGCTCATTTCTTCATTTTTCATATTCTGAAAAAAATAAATTAAAATAACATATTTATTATGGCTGATGCAAGTCATCATTTTAGGATTCCTGTATGTAGAAAAAGAAACCAATAAGGTCAAAGAAACACCTTAAACCCATTGCTGATATCTTTCATTGATAGTGTTTTTCTCTTTGCAGAAAATAGTTTCGTAATTGCATTATTAAATACCTGAGTGTCTAAACAAACAGCGAGGTAAACAGAGAGCTCTGTTTGCTAAACAGGGAAAGAAGGTGGAAAGTGGTAAAGGTTAATGTGCCGGGGTATCTTTTTATTCAATAAATGAAAACCAATATTTTAAATCATAAACCAACAAAAGTATGGGATGTTTGTGTACTACAAGAGAAAGGAAGGGTGGAATCCATCTGGGTATTAAACACCAATATCATGGAGGACCCAATTATGGGCCTGATTTTTAAAGATACCATATAGGGGGTAATAAATTGCAGAACATTTTCCTTACATGCACATTATGTGGATGTGCTTATGGTGATTACACAGGTTTCTAGGATAAATGTTAAAACAAGCAAACATTTTAGATTCCACTGCATTAAAAGGATTAATACTGGCAGTTTGAAAATAAAGATAAGGTTCTAGGCCAAGTAAATGGATACAGTCAGATTTACAGAGTTGGATAATCCAGGTCCAAAAACCCTAAGATTGATGTTATGTTGATACAAGTAGGCCCCAGAACGATGACTTCAAAACTGGAAAAGACTTATTAAGTATATTCCCAATAATACTGCTTCCAACTAAAGCAATTGATTGGAGCTAGAGTTCTACTTTTAGGATATAATGGGTCATAATGCCCTCACTCTTGAACACTCGTTGTAGAGGTCTGAATCTTGAAACTATGTAAAAATGTTTTGTCTGTCAGACAAAATCCTGCGCAAAATATATTAGAATACAGTCCTGCTTTAAAGTTTACATACCTTCCCATTAAAGAAAAAATTATAAATTAAAAATTCAAGAGCTCCATTAGACTTGTTTACTTGTTTTATTTATCAGTATAAACACATGTATGGGTATATTTATCATGTATTATTACTTTTGTCAATTTTAATTTATTTTAATGTCAGCTGATTTGTTTTGTCTCTAATGGGAGGGTATGTAAACTTTCAAAAACATTACTGTACAGCATATGTTTGAAAGTACATCGAAAGAAGCAAGAAAAAATATTCTCCCAAAGCAGTGATGGTGCCCTTTTTTTTTTCATTCAATAACTTTATTGCTGCAGAAAAGTTAAGAAAAGCCAGTAAGCTCTGCTGTTGCTGTGGCTTCTAGTGCACAAAGCTTTTGCAAGGACCAAAATTCATAAAAACAAAGAGCTAAAATGTGAACACAAAATCCCAATGCAACAGAAAACATGATTGCAAAATATAATTGTTAGTTTGGGCAGGGGCTCAGACATCAGCAATAAATGTGCTAATGTTAAAAATAATATTAATACTAATGATGATGATTATTCCAATACTGCCAATTTAAATTTTGTAATAAACTCCAGTCTCTCTCCCAGTCAGTAAGATATATCTTTATGTCTTCAACCTGAAATGCACTGCATTGTGGGACACTCACTGTATATTTCATGGCTTGAGGCAGGAGGCCTTAGCTTCCCTGATCCTGAGCTGCTATTTAAAACACAGGCATGTTAGTGAGACAGCTGGGTCTGCATCAAAGGGGGCGGGGGTTGCCTTAAACCCTCTTCCTATGTGACACAAAACCCATTTCTACCATTACTGACACTTCTATTACAGGTCGCTGGGAAGGCTGAACGCTTGTAGAAAATCCACTTTCCAGGAGAGTTTCCCTCATGATGTTTTAGAGTCCTTTATGAACTCACTTCAGGTCTGAGGCTGACCTTGACTGGCTTCAGCTGCTGGGTACACGGACATGTGGATGGACATTATGAAGCTTGAAATACCATGAAAGTGCAAGGGTACAACTGTAGAAACTCTGATGTGTGTTCAGGCTTTATAGAAGGCCAAAGATGTAACAATATCTGGGAGATTTACAGTCATTCTGTGTTACGTTTATTGTTTCACATAATTAGAGATAAAACCTGCCTGTGACATTAATGACATTAAAAATAGATTTTTCACAGATAAGAATTAGTGGTGTAAGGTAGGAGCTTTTTATTAAGTAGGCTTTTATTTTTTTCCCAGAAGGCTTTGTTAAATAGAACAATCCAGGTAGGCCCCAGAACGATGACCACAAAACTGGAAAAGATTTATAAAGTATATTCACAACAATAAATGGAACATTATCATGTATAAATACTACATGATAATGATAGTGGCTTTGTTAAAAGAACTCAACAGTCCTCCACCATCATAATCTGTATGGCTACAGTCGGATGTTTTTATTTTACAGCGGATCTCCTCCTATGGATTGAGTACCACCAGTGCAGGGCTTGGAGATTGACAAAAATTCTACATGAAGCACAGGATTAAGGTTAGGGTTATGACTGGTGCAGTCATTCTTTTTATTTTGTGGCATTTGGAGAATCAAAAGTGAATTTTAATAGGAATACTGTGTCGACTGTAAAGCACCTGGATAAATGAAACAAATGGGTCAATGTAAGTCAGCTGTCAACCTGATCCAGACTATAATATCAGGCATGACAGAGGAAGTTTTAATGATAACAGCAGAGGTCCTGTGTAATGCAGACTTAAAGAGGGACGGGAATCCGTGAAGTAAAAGTGACAGGGTCATTGTAAAAAAAGATCAGGTTAGTCGAGTCAGTCGTAGATGTGTACATGTGTATATCATAACATCACAGAAAAAAAATCACAGAAACAAATGCATTAAAAAGTTCAATACCTTTAATTTTATTAGAGATTGCAATCACATATGTCATAACTGGTGTCTAAATGCAAAAACATCAGACGTGGGACTGAAATTAACCTTGAGCTACGTAGCAAACCATTACTCTTTTAACCTCTTCTAACTAGCTGGGGTCAGCGTATGTTAGATGAGAGCAGAGGGCAGCACCATTAGGAAATAATTATTTGTGCAGCAGGAAGGAATTCAGCAAAAATAAATAAAAAAATAACACTGTTTTAAGATTTAACAGTAAAGTTAAAGACTTATGAAATGTGCTGGATTGATTTGATTAAACTAACTCTGTAATCTGGTTTGACAGGATGTCTTGTGAATTGGCACAATAAAATAAAATTTAATTGAATGGAAGTTAGAGAAGAACAGTAGAGTAAGTAAAACTCACATTAGGGTCACTTATTTTCATTCACCACAATTTTATATAATGCTAAATGAGCCTACTTTAAGCTATATTAGTGCACTGATTCCAACGCTCATAATTCAGTGACAAGCACAACTGAGCTGTTTTAAGCTGACAACACAACAACATGAAAAAACACAGAGAAATTAAATTGTTAGTGATTGGTTAGTTTTGGTTTGGGCATTTTTAAAATAATAATTTGTGTTACTTTTGTTTCAGATTAATTAAACAGATCATCCAGAGGCCAGAGGTCTGTTTATTTCAGTGCAGATGTTTGCAGGTAACACTGTAGTTTGTGCTGCTTCTGTAATTTTTTATTTCGGCTGATGGCATCACCATTCGACCAGACGTTAGTGCTGCGCTCATTTCCTGGTATAAAGTTAATACATAGCCTTATATGGGATTCCTGTGCTGGCAATGAATATTACAGTAGGCATGTATCCCTTTTTTAGCAGGTGATATGATTGTTTTACAATATTAGGAGTTCATCAGGTTCCCAGATCCTTCAATGTGGCTTTGCCGTTACCCCTAGCAACCCCATAGAATTTCCCGTCAAAATCTCCCTATCAAGAATTCACAATTAAAGCATACTGTAGGGTAAATGTAACCCATGGTTATTTTGTCATCAGTGTACATGTATGTTTTTTTCAAATCGTAAGAAAAGGGGGTAATGAAGTTAAGTACTAAGATTACCCACGCACTGTGAATGCACCGCACCTGCACAGTTGCGCTGCTCACAGCTCCTCCCTGCTCAGACCAAACGCACTTTCTTCCATGGCATCTATCTGCATAGAGCAAGGTAATATTTTAAAACATTCGCCCTGGGTTAAATGCGTGAAAGGCCTTGTTAAATGTCATATTGATGGTTATATTTGTATTTTAGAGGCACCAGATGTTGTAGGAGTTCAGTCCTGAAATCCGTTGAGCTGAGGAGTTTTTTTTTGTTGTTGAAGAATCCTGGTGAGTCTTGTGAAACAAGTGTTTTTTGCTATGTAAAACCAGTCAGGTTATGAGCTTTTGTTAGAAATATGACTACAATTGCTGTTCATGGTTTATTAGGTGCATTGGCATGGTAAGAAGTAAGCTAACTCACCACATGTGCTCTTCTAAAAAAAACATGTACTTTTGTGTGAGGTTTAAGCTAGCTGCACCATGTGTGGTGTTGCTGTAGGTCATAATGTAACTTACTCTTTTGCAGGTCTCCTAGATTTATTTTGGAAGATAAGAATACTTATTACAGGCCTTAATAGCTGCATATACAGTAAAAGACAAGTTGGAACTGATAATTTTATTTTATTTTCTGTATTTATTTTGTTTTGTTTTCTGTACAATGTGATTAAAACAATTAAATTTAGGGTGATTACATGATTGTTTTCCAGTTGAAGTAATTGGTTTGCACAATTGTGTGCAGGCTGGTTTTATATACATATATAGTCCCTGAACCTGCTGCCACAACCTGAGGGGTTCCATCCACGGACCGAACTAGGAACCACCGGAGATGCTGCTGCAGGATGCATCCATTGTGAAGGCCACCTGTTTCTCTGGAGGGTGGTAGGGAAAAAACAGATTCCCAATCTGCTCTGAGGATTTCTATTTTTGTTTTTTTTGATATCTCAAATCATTTATTTTTATTTTTTTTGTTACTTTTGGGTCAGATCTGATACCACAAACCAAACTGATGCATCAGGAATATTAAAACTTGCATTAAATACCTACCAAAGAGTGGAAGACGGTGTACTCAGCTGAAATGGACAGTATTTTTTTTTAGTGCACTTGTGGACTCTGATAGAGAATGGTATTGTTAAATTGAATGAATGTGGAAGTGAACAAACTGTGTTGTGCCAATGTTCTAGTTCAGCATTTTTTGAAATACAGGTTTTCAGTTATTCAATTCTAATGGTTGTCGGTGTCTTATTTTGGTTGGAATAATCTTTCACTTAGTGATTTACCTCTGCCAATCTCCTTACGAACCTAATTGAACCCAAAGTGAGTAGATTGGAGACTTTTTTTTTTTTAATTTTTGAAAATAACACTTGATACTTTTGAAATTTTATTTATTTTGACTACTCAGTTAAAAAGGGTGACATAAACATCACATTACAGAGTCATTCCAAAAAAGGTATAAAAAAAACAATCCACTGGACTTGGTTTCCAAGTTTGAAGACGTTTCGCTTCCTATCCGGGAAGCGTTTTCAACTCAAGTTCAAGGGTTTTGAGAGTGGACCAAAACATAGCCTTGTTTTGCCTTAGGAAACATGCAAATTGATCCTGACAAGTGGGTCTGCCCCTTTGGAATGGGGGTCGTTTGGTTTCTTTTCTAGCCTGTAATACCTAAAACCTGTCTATGTCTCTGAAAGGGGATTGTTAAAGGTAATTGTTAGCCTTGCTGAAGAGGCAAAGCACTCTGCTCCCCTGTAAAGGGGTGTGGGTTGAGATCATAGTGGGAAGGAATCAAGCAATTATTCGCTGAATTGCTTGTTTTTGAAGCTGAAATCTGCTTTTTTTTTGGTCCACTCTATAAAGCCTCGAACTCAACACTATTTCTGACATTTTAAATTGAAAAAAACTTCATGGATGGGAGGCGAAACACCTTCAAGCTTGGAAACAAAGTGCAGTGGATTGTTTTTTTACCTTTTTTAGATTGACTATGATCTGGATGATTGAAAGTCTTTACCAGCATTACATTACAGACTGCTGCTAAGTTGTTCTCTATGTACATCTTTCGAAGCAGTTTTGAAAGATAATACATTTCTGGAAAACCCTGGAAACACTGAAAAAGTATTGTATTTTTGCTTTAAAAACTCCGATGGGATGTGACATCATCAGACAAAATTCTAAATTATTGTATCTTTAAAAACAAGTGCAGCACAAATAACAGTTTAAACAGCAAAAATCTTCACTAAAGACGAACTAATAGCTTCATGAAGCTCAGGACAATATGCTTGTTTAGTCTTAAGCTTGTGGTGAATGCAAATAGGTAACCATCAATGTGCCTGTAAAGCACAAAAGGTCCTTTTCAAGATGATAACTTACAGATACAATTTCCACTTTTATAAGGTGACAGTAAAAAAGTGACACGTAGTGCCTTAACACACCTGAACGACAAAATTATAGAAATCCACACATCACCCTAATACAAACTGTACTCTCCTTGAACCCCAGTCGGCCTCGGCAGATGGCCGCTCACATTCAGCCTGGTTTTGCTGGAGGTTTCTTCCTGTTTAAAGGGAGTTTTTCCTCTCCACTGTCGCTATAAGCATGCTTAGAGTGGGGGATTGCCTTCGAGTCAATGAATCGATACAATCAACTTGTTTTCCTTAGATAGAAGACACTTTGAATCAATTTGACTGCATGATCTGGTGAACTGTAAAGTGCCTTGAGATGAATTGAATAGAATTACAGTGTATGTGTATTGATCCAGGCCTTGTTCACACACAAAATTGGACATTTTTCTGCAGTTATGCCTTTCAGACACATTAACAGCGTTATACATGCTTTAAAATGATTTATCCTAAAATGGACGAATTTATAACATCAGCCTGCATATGCATATGAAATAATAATAATAATGATATGTAAAATAACATAATTAATTGAATTATAAAGAAGGATAATAATCTCAACTGTGTCACAGTGATCATAAAAGCAACACAATATTTCTTTGCTGAAACATATGTGCAACCATCATGAAGTTTAAAATGAATTTTGTCGGAGCGGTGATGACTTTTAACATTTTTTCAAATACTTTTTGTTTGTATTTTTTTTTATCCATGATCAATGATTTGGATCCGCAGTTTATTCCAGACAGGAAGTCGTGGTTGGATTCTGATTGGCTGACAAGTTTTAGTTTTCCAGTACACTGCCCCCTCTGTGTCTGGCACATTTAATTAAAACGTTCAGTGGCATATTTCTGGGAGAGTGTTCATGAAAGCTTCTCAAAAAAAAAAGTATGTATCATTTTTGAAAAATGTAGAGGAGATATTTTTTTTTTTTTTTCAATTACTTCGATTCTGACCTTTCTGCTCAGAATCCTCTTCTTGAGATCTTTCAGTCTGTTGTCTTCTTTTATACTCTCTGCTCTATCAGATTCATAATTCTTATTAAGGTGATTATAATAGATCCGTTTTTTTGTCTGCTAAACCATTTTTTTGTTATTTTATAATAATAACTTAGAGATATACAGGGATCTCCTATAAGTTTTCTTCATGGTCTGTCAGGTTTTATTTAAAAAATGCTGATATTTCAAACACCTTATGTAAAACAGTGAGATAATTTGCCTACCAATCCAACGAAGGAGGACAGGATCATTCCCACACGAACCACCACCCTATCAGCAGGGGTCAGAGCAGGCCGAACCTTCAGGTTGTAGCCAGTGAAGATTTTCTTCATTACAGTCTGCTCTGCCTCGGCAGCACCTGAACAACAGAAAGGAGAAGTTTAAAGGTAACATGAAACACCAAGAAAAAGGTCCACTGGGGAATAAGAAAGAAACAGAAATTAACAGTTTGTGCTAAATCTGGAGTTTATAATCTAAGATGACTTGAACTCCCTGATGTCTTTTCATTATGCCACATGGCATTTTTGAAACTTCTTGCTTGTTTTGACTAAATTACATTAAGTGATAAACATGCCACTCAAATACAGTAGTAGCCGTTCATTTCCCCACTTTCCTTGATGGACCCTTGGCTAGTCCCTGGCTACTCCCCTAAATTCCTTTTTAAACATCTGAAATATTCTGTCATGATTTGTGGACATTAAGATCTAAAGAGAAGCATTTTCTCCTGGTCAGACCCAGTAATTTAGTGAAAGGGTGGAGTTAGAGAAAATAAATATACATGCCCATGAGAAGGCTGAGAAGTTGGCTGGAAGATGGAGGGGATTTTGCTGCAATTTGGCTGCCATTCCGCTGGCTTTTGACTGGGAATGGCCATTTTGAATGGCTGCTACTGTAATTCCTTGTATCAACATAGACTTTTCAGAGCTGTATCTATTGGTAGAGGCTGCGTCAATGAAGTTGTCTAACCAGATTGCCAGGACAAAACCAGCAGCTACTGAGGAAGGATAAAATCCAGTCGTCAACTCTTTTATGCTATCTCAGTGTGGTAAAGAAAATAACTACTACAATGTCCAAATTGTAACCTTTTGATAGAGACAACTAAAGACAACTGTTTTTGACTGCTGTGCCAGGTGGTGCTAAAGATACTGACCTTCTTTCTTTGTTTATCAAAGGTAAACCAGTACTTTTTACAGACTTTAATTGTTGAAGCAAAGAAACTCCAAAGATAATTTTTTTGATGGGACCTTAAAGAGCATTCATATGCTACACCATCTAAAATTCATCCCTTAGACAGTGACTCTAAAAGCTGTTCCTTTTATGAATACTGCTCAACACCCATAAACCAGACTATCCCATTCCTTTTATATGAACAATATGGTAGAGGTCATGCTGAAACTCTGAAGACCATTGCAACAATATGTCAGGGTTTGGTTGAGGTTTGAGGACCCAAATGCAGAGGCAGTGAGGCAGAGGTGAGTTTTGTAGGTTTAATGAAATGTTCACAAACAACTGAAGCAGGAATCGTAAAACCGATATGAAAAAAGTAAAGGAAAGCAGAACCATGGAGACATCAGGGGAAAACAATCATAATGAGGTAAGACGAAGTATGACGAGGAATCAGCACTGAGGAACTGCACAAGGAGAGTATTTGTGGGAGATTGAACAAAGAGAGGACTAACGAACTGATTGGGAGCAGGTGTGAAGAGAGGAGCCTAGAAAGGAGCTAGGGAAAAGGAGACCAACACAAGAGGACAGCGGAGGGCAACAAATAAAAACATAAGAACTGAAATATAACCAGAAAACACAACTAAATAGGATTTAAACCAATAAAACTTGAAAACATGGAACAAAATAAAACTGAATACTCAATAGAAAACATAACCGAACCGAGGTGTGACACAATAGACTTTATAGATTCATCTTGTAGACATTTCAAATCTGTTCTTTGTAAAGAAACTGATTATTTGAACAATGCCTAAAGACCAGTCATGCCTTCCACGTACCAATCCTTTTAAAAAATATGCTTTTCAGTTAAAGAACATTTTCTTATGCAAACTCCTAAGATTTTTTTTTCCAAGAAACTCAAAATAGTATTCTTTAAGAGACTCTAAAGAAGATTCTATTGTAGAGACCTCATATAAAATACCGAGATATAAAATACCGTATATTTAAGACCGTCAACATTTTTTGGCTATAAACATAACTGCTTTTGTCAAAACTTCAAAGTTTGGTCCTGGATCACAGACTCTGAAGACCAAACCTTTTAAAGAGACGTAATCTTATTAATCTGTTATAGAACGACTATTTCCTTAAAGCTACAGTGTGTATTAATTACACACTGTATAAATTTACTGACAGAAATGTAATACACTTGTGGTTAAAAAGTTTACTTAGCCTCCCAATAAATAAAATGATAAACTCACACTAGTAATTCAAATAACAAAAAGTACTTATAAACATTTACTAAAAGATAATTTAGTAAAATAAAATATTGATTTTTAATGTTTGTTTAAAAAAACAAACAAGCATTTCCAAAGAAAATGAAGTACCTTTTTCATGAACAGTGGACCATCATACCAGACAGCAAGTTCAGAAGTCTGACCATACATATCCTGAACCGCCATAGCCTCTTTGCCCCCATCCTCCACCTATTCCTCCCTGTATTCCTTGTCTAATAACCCTCCTGCTACATTTAAGACTAGGACTCTATAAACAGGTAATATATATAGACTACAACACTTGGTCTGTTTATGTCACTTTGACGTGAAACAAATAACGGGTATATTTTGTTATTGTGGGCCTATAAAATCACATATATAAGATTATCTATGTAAACAAACCTTGTCATCATTAACATCTGGAGAAGCAGTGGGGGATGAAGTTCATGTTGCTGCAGTCTGACCATAAAATGTTGCTGAAAATGACACACAGCATTGCAGAGGAATCCTGTCCCTCCTTTAAGGACATTTCATCCCAGTGCTGCATGTCTGTTGCCCGTAACATATATTTTTTCATAATCCTTTTAAACAGGAAACAACTTAATGTTATACTCCATTTTGTACCATATTTATTTTGCACTACACTGAACCTTTTCACATTAAAGTCCTTTTGCACCATTATTATTTAAACTGGTTTTCCTTTTCTCCCATACCATTTACATGGTGATCAATGCTGCAGTTTAAACGCTAATGTTCATTCACTGTTGTAAGCTGCTCATTTTCATTGGAAGCCATAAGCAACATAATTTAGTTTTGTATACAAAATGACAATAAAGTTTTTCTAACTCTAATGACTGAATATCATTGTTTTTGCTAAAAGTCTTAACAAATCACTGGAATGATAAAACATTTCTAGGGGCAGTTACTGAATCCGGCTTTTGATAGCATTTAGGAAGGTGTTTTATGTCAAATACCAATTATTTTCTGAAAAATATCCATAGCTTCTTCCAAAGCTCAAAGCAGAAAAGTCTAATATTTAAAAGGTTAAAAATATCTGAAGTCAGAAAAGTCTAAATCTAGCATTCTGTACCACCTTTAATGTTAAAAGAGCATTAAATACGTCACTGCGGATCTTAAAAGCTCAGCAATATTTAAACCATGTTGTTTCCCTTTTATTGCATTTCCACAAACAACCTTCTGTTTTACTTGCAAGCATTTCCTCCCTTGTGCTGGAAGGTTAGAAGCATTTATAAACAGTGGCCTTGGTGACGTGGCATCCATCACATTTGGCATCACTGTTGCTCTAGCAGAATCTGACCTGACAGGAATAAATGACAACAATCACCCAGCAAGGCGCCCCTATTAGTGAGGCACAGGGAGGCATGACTGCTCATGGTCAAGAAATGGGACAGCTGCTTTTGAATAGGTGGTAAAATAGAAAAAAAAATAAGATTGCTGAAGGAAAAGCAAGATTCAAAATTGCTTTTTTATATTAGAAAACATCCTCGCTTCTTTAAGATTTGTGTTTTTGGTTAGGATTCAGTTAAACATTTTTAGCTCTTATTAGCTCTCTAAATTCAAATAAATGCAAAAATAAGTGATGAAAATTATATGAAGACCAACTTTTGTAGCGATAAATTTTAATCTAAACATCCTGGCCATAAGAGCCTTTCTCTCTTCCACCAGAACTCTACCATCACATCATATGTCTAAGTTAAGATAAAGAAATCGATTTCTGCATTGGCTACTCCTTTGAGGGCAATTTGATACTTTCTTTGATCTAATAATGATTTTAGGTGAGCTTTGATGATTGACTTTGATTGAACCATTAGTGTCCCCATTGAAAAAATAGAAATGAAAGAAAAGAAAATATAATGGTTGTCAAAGCCCTTTTTTTCTTATCCAGTTGTGGCTTAATGGCAAAGTTGATGCTCTTTTGCCATCACTTGCCAGCGTCACAAGTTTATCTCAATGTCAGAAGGAGTTTGGAAACTAATACCAAACATTTATTATTGTAGCTCTGCTGTATAGAGCTGAATATTCAGGATTTCTATTATGTGCAGCTGTCTAGTATTCTAGTTTTCCCGCAGCAGCTATAAAAGAAACTATAGCAGAGCAACATCCATGAGGATAAGGCTGCGGAAAATACTCAACCAACATGAGCTGGTTCTCTAAGTCAGCTCTCCTACTGAAATATTCTTTAATTTCCCAGTAACCTTTAGTCTTTAAAGGGTCAATAAAATTACTATTATTGATTGAATGCTATCTAGCATTCGAGCTAGCCTCTTTATATGAATTATATCAGCAGAACAGCTCAGTGTTGGGTACATTTTGTCATCTTGTGTCTTACCTCCTGGAGTGCTCAGACAGTAAAAGCAACATAACAGCAGCAACTTGCTCAGCAGGCTTATCATGGCGGCCCCCTGAACCAAATGTGGATCTTCAAGAAAGGATAATCCAACTTTTCAGACCAATATTAATTCTTGTCTTATCCAGCGGATGAAAATGTTTTAACTCTGAGTCCAGTTTGGCCAGAGCTGTTGTTGTCTGTCAGTCAGCGGAACCTGGACAACTGGTGTGAGCTCCAATTACCTCAAAGAGGGAGGGGTTGTTTTTGCACCATAAGTCTGTGCTAAAACTCTGTTTGAGTCTGGCCTATTATTAAAGAAATACACTACATTCAACGACTTTAAAATACGGTGTTTGTGAAATCTTTAAGGGCTCTCGTTTCTACAGGTTATTAAGTACATTGGCTGGGAAGTGAAGTTTAATAAATGCAGTATCTATGTTTTAGTTTCAGTAAAAATCCTTAACTATGCTCAAAATGGATGTGTGTCGCACTATTTAGAATAGACTCTATAGTAATCCCTCACATTAAGCATGATTGTAGTGACAGTGGAGATGAAAAACTCCCTTTTAACAGGAATAAACCTCCAGCAGAACCAGGCTCAGAGTGAGCGGCCATCTGCCGAGGCCGACTGGGGTTTAAGGAGACAGAAGCAGAGATGCAAAAAGCAGCTGTAAAAGGTGGCCAGATCCAGGAAACACACAGCCAGGCAGATGAGCTCCGAGCCAGCTCCCATACCAGAGGATGAAGAGAGTACATCCAGCCAGTCCTACAGATCTACAGTTTTAAATATACTTTTTTTTATTATCCCACTGTCTCTCCTTGAATACTGGGTCCTCTGTTCTGAGTCATGACATGTTCAGACTGTATTCTGAGGGCTGTTCCAGTCTTATTCCAGTCTTGGAAACAAAAATGTTTTTGTTTTGTTTTCTACATTTCTCACATTAGATTTTGGACTTTGCTTCATTGTCTCAACAGTCCATTAGAAGGTGCTAAGCAGCTTGACCACAGTAGGCTCCATCCGCACATTCACAGCATTGAACCTCCTTTGTTATTGTAAATATACACAAAAAGTTTTATTTGCCATCAAAATAATGCAAAACAAATCATAAAACATTAAAATAACACACAGCCAGGCAGACTAAAAGATCCTGCAGAGTGGGAGAATAGAGATAGAAGCACAATGATGAAATAGGGGTCCCTATGTCCTCCAGAAGTCTATGCCTATAGCAGCATAACTATAGAGATAGCTCTAAGCCACTCTACCTATAAGCTTTATCAAAAAAGAACATTTTAAGCCTGGCCTTAAAAGTAGAAAGGGTGTCTGCCTCACGGACTAAAACTGCTAGTTGGTTCCACAGGAGGGGAGCCTGATAACTAAATGATCTGCCTCCCATTCTACTTTTAGACATTCTAGGAACCACTAGTAAACCTGGAGATTAAGAGTGAAGTGCTCTGTTAGGAACATAAGGAACAACCATATCTCTGATATAAGATGGAGCTTGTCCATTTAAGGCTTTGTATGTGATATGTGTGTATCTCATAATATCTGCCAAAATGGGACCTTCATTTTGGGGAGGATAACTCTGTTAAAGTAAGTTTAGAGGTTACTGAAAAATGGCCAGAGAGTGAGGAAATACTGTTATTTCTCTACAATGAATGCCATATAACAGCACAAGATCAACACTATGAAGATGAGAAAGGGTAGGGCAATGCACATTTTAAACAAAGCCAAATAGAATAGAATAGAAAATCCCTTTATTGTCCCACAATGATGAAATTCTGGTGTTTACAGCATCAAAAAAGATTATAGAAAAATTGTCACACAAATTTGGACCTTAGAAATAAGAATAACATAATAGTGAAGAGTTAAAAAATAAACAAATAAAATACAGTACTGTAAAGTGTTTTTTTAACAATATAAATACTGTGCACCTCAAGAATAAATAACCAATATACAGCTGTGGACATTTTTACAGTAATGGATATTTTAAAATAGCAGCAATATCAGAGATGTGCAAAATGATAGCAGTGTGTTATTTAATTGACTAAAATAAAAACTGTCCAAAACAAGCATGAATGTAACAACTTATTTAGGCTGTTGGGAAGAGTGATGGTTATAAAATCTTATAGCTGCCGGGAGGAAGAATGTGTGATAACGCCCCCTGGTGCATAGGGTGCAGCAGTCTGTCATTGAAGGACCACTGTATACAGTGTTGGCTCAGGATAACCTTAGCCATACTTACTATAAGCTTTATCAAAAAGGATATTTTTAAGCTTAGCCTTAAAAGTAGACAGGGTGTCTACTTCACAGACTAAAACTGTTAGTTGTTTCCACAGGAGATGAGCCTGATAACTAAATGATCTGCCTCCCATTCTACTTTTAGAAATTCAATGCAATTGGGACAAAGATAGCATTAAAAACTGCATTTAGGCCATCATATTTGCATGACTATTAAAATTTTACCCTATAATGACCTTATCAGGAATTAACAATAATCACAAATTAATAAAAAAAAAATAGAGTAGAGACTTGGTGAACAATACAAAGTACAAAGGTTTTTTTTAATTTATATTTAAATTTCTTGGATGAAGGAAACTCGGGATTAAATGTTAAATGTCCTCTTTCATATCTTAGACTTAATGAACTCAGAGCTTGTCTGTTTAAGTATTTCTTTCTTGGACAGAGCCACCTACAGTATGGAGCTAATTTAGAGTTACCTTTTCTAACAAAGAAAGTATTTATGGAATAGTGGTTTTTATGTTATTTTTATACATCTACTTCTTTTTCCTTCAAATCTCAGTTGGCCTCAGCATAAGGGGGTGCTCACTCTTACCCTGGTTCTGTTGGAGCTTTCTTTTCTTAGAAGACTTTTTTTCCTCTGCACTTCACATGCATGCTTGGTGTAAGGGATTGCTGTGTCTATGCCACAATTTTAAAAATATATACTCGTTCTACATGCTCATCCTGGAGGTGTGAATCCTGCAAAGTCAAAGACTCCCTGCAATCAGCTGGATTTCGTCAGATTACAAACTTTTAAGCAATCTGACTGTGTGATCTGGTTGATTCTGACTTGACTTGAACAAGTTGCTACACTACTTAAAATAAACAGTTCATTCAGTGTTGCATGATTGGGCAGGTTTCATTTAGATTTTTGAGGCTCAAAATTACTTTGGGCGGGTGGAGATAATTTGGGCTAGCTCAGAGTCAGATCGGAGGTTTTTGAGTTACTCTATTTAAACACATATCCGCCAATCAATCATCACTGTTTCATAGTAAAGCCTCCCTAACCTTTATCCATCAATCATTAGCTAATTTCATCTGCCAGGGTGTTTGCAACAGAGAACTATTTTAGTGGCGCCACAAATTATACTAGTTTTAGCAGCAGGTGGATCTCGTGTGATAAACCTCACACTGACGATTGATGCATTCTGGTTGGAAGAGGAATCTTTTAAAGATGCAGGAGGAAACCACTGCTTTTGGGATTTAGCACGGTGCAATTAAACTCCTCATCCTCCCTATATCAAATGCGGCAGTTGAAAGAGCTTTTTCACAAGTTGCTCTGCCGAAAGAGAAGTAGTCTACATGGTTATAAATCCATCTGCAAACATGTTGGTACCGGTATGTGATGTGCCACATGACACTCACTGGATCTGACATTGCTGTGCTGGCTGGGTTGGCAGATTTTGTTGGATTGTAGAGGTTTGACATGTAGTGTTGAATTGAGTTGTACTGAAGTGTGTTCATGTTCACATATATTAATTTGGGGGGTTGTTGTGTGATGTGGCAGTTTTTAAGAGATTTTTGGGCTGGAAAACCTGGACTCTATCTGGCAACACTGCTTATTTTTCATCTGCATTTTCCTCTCTGATGCTGTAGTCACAGTAGTAGCCTTTGAACTTTTTTACAGGAGAATAGTTGTATTTCAACTAAAGTGCATTCTTAATTCCTTTTTGAGTAGAGTTTTTTTCTGCAATGTACTGTAAAATCACTTTGAAAAAGACAGATTTAACTTCTAAGTAGACAGACAGCAGCAACCAGTCCTTGAGACTTTCAGTGGGTTGATTTAATTTACCTGCCAGATGCAGCTTTATTCTCTGAAGGCTCATGAAGTGAAACATCTCTGTCTTCTTTTAACACATTCCTCCACTCATCTTTTCATACGACTCCGCTCTAACACTCATCTTTCAGCGATCCACTCAGCCTTAATTTATGATCTGCTGTTTGTGCCATTTGGCCTGTAGGCAATTTAATTATGAAAGAAGTTAACTATTAACAGCTAGCAGCCATAGTCAACTCACTTTGCACATCTGTGGTCAGGGGGAGAAAGCTGAAGATGATGTCTGCACTGACTCAGAGTCACACCAGTAGTTTACCTAAATTGCATTAAATGTTTATTTTAATTTGCATTAAATTATGATCGGAATTGATTGAAATAATCAGTTTACAGTTTAGCATAATCGTTTATGCAGACATGTTTGGATGAATCTTTAATTTGGTTAAAGGGTGCTTTGAATGTAAGCCCTCGCCTATTTGGACTGGATCCAGGTAAACATGGCAAGCTTGCACTTTCTGTCCTGGATGTGAGGGGAGGAAATGGTCTTTACTGGCAAACAGGCTTTCAGGGCTTATCTTGCTTCCTAATGTGTTTCTCATCCACCCAAACAGAGCTTCTTATCACATATTTGCATTGCTTTCTGAGTTGCAGTGCTTTCATACACACACACACACGGACCAGCGTATCCAAGGCACATTGAGACACGGATGAGCTGCTAATCGAGTCGTAGATCTTCGGAGTCAGCTAATACAGCACTGGACCCTAGCCGCTCGACCTGAAGGTTTTTTGAACAACAAAATAGAAAAGTTAGCACAAAAAACAAACAAGACTTTCAATATTTTCCCAGGGAGTCTGGGGTACATTTTTTAAAGCCCTTAAGAGGTAAAACAAAGTTCTGTTATCAATGTTAATTCCTGAGCTAAATAAGATCAACAATTAATTGACTACTTGCATTAAAGCTCAGTCTTTACTGTTGTCAAATATGCAGAGAAAGTGGTACTTATCACAGTATTAGGGTACTATGAAACATTACTGTGCTGTCGAAGGAACATACCTCAACACAGTGTGTTTTATAACAGAAATGCCTGAGAACCTCAGTAATCTGAATCCGGTTAAGAAAAAAACCCTCAGAGACGAGTTTTACAATCATACAAATATATTAGTTTGTTTTATTCAATTATATCCAATATTACATCTCCCTTGACTTTGTGTAAGTTATTATAGAAATAAATACAGATCATATTGCAAATGCAGAGAGTTTGAATAGTGAGAGCATTAGGTGGTTAAAGGGGGTCAAAGAGTAAATACTGGGTAACTCCTGTTTCTCTGAAGGTGTCCAGTATATGATCAGCGCATGCATGCTCATTGTCCCTCCAAGTCCATACAGTTTGTGGGCTCAAAGCCTCTCTCTATGATCCCCCTTTAGCTCCTTTTCCCCCCAAATGACCTGTGGGTCTGGATGGGAGAGAGTAGCGGCGTTATTCCACTTAGCCAGAAACAGGAGGAGTTACCCTGTTTCCCCTGGCAAGCTTGCATGAATACACATATACTGTCAACACATTCTGTATTGATACTGTAGAGAGGGATATACAGATAAATGCATTTTTCTGCCCCAGTTGAATACAAAAATAGTCTCATTGTGGCTTTGATAAGTGGAAGACTGAAGCACTCTTTTTGCATTAGGAAGACAGGAAGAAAACCATAACACAGCAAGGATTTCCTTACAGTTTCTCTGGAGTACTCACAATGTGTGGAAACATACAGCTCAAACAAAATAAGAGATTTCATCTAAGGGTAAAGAAGAAAATAAATATATTTAATTTATGGGTAAAGGTGCTTGCATGTCTAACAGTTTAAAACCCAGATGTGGAATTAAAAGTTAAATGTCATTCTTAGATGTTTTTTTTCTCTTTGCTGCACTGTGAAGGTAAAACACACAAAGATGCAGCCATGATCAAAAAAGTACATCCTCTTTCCATAACAGAGAATAATACAGATTATTCAATATTTACCTGGTTCTAGAATATATCTTATCTAACTTTAAGGGCACAAGAAATACTCAACATAATCAACAGTGTTCTTATCATTTATTAAACAAAAAAAATTGGATTTTCTTATGTAAAGTAATATAAAGCTAATTTTCCAAAAGCAGGTGTTTTTGAGTTATGTGTTACCTCAATACGCCTAAAGAAAGATAATAGCACTGACCTATAAGAAGCAAATGTTGCTACCATTTAATCTTGGAGGTAATATTTGGCCATTTCTGAACTATTTGAAGCCGTCATTTTATGTTGTGAAACAGATGAAATGCCAGCAAAGTCCCCCAAGTTAACGGTCATAAAAAATATGAAAAACAACCAAAAAACAAACAATAATGGTCTGCATGAAAGGATTGCCTAGAATAGTATCTTCTCTCTATATGACAGTATTACTTCTGTCAAAAGTCCAGAGCGATGTGTTTGGCACAGATGGGGACAAAGTAAAGCTCTTTGGCCCTGATACACAGTACCATTAAAAAAATAGTATAAACTACATCAGCCCAAACACATCATAACCAACCATCAAGAATGGTGGTAGAGGTATAATGGCCTTGTTCAGCAGCCAAGTTGCCTTCCATAGTTATTGAGCTGACCACCTTCTCCACCAAATTGTTCTAGAGCAAAATGTTAAGTTGCATTGACAGCTATAGTTCAAAAGTGGTCATGAAAAGGACCATGAGCCCCAAACTCACCTATAAATCTACAAAAGAATGACTTAGAAATTAAATCACGGAAGTGTTGCAATGGTCTACTTAAGCCAGTCCTTAAAGGAATAGTACAACCAAAACATGATTAACCTTCATTTTCTACTCACCCCCATGCTGAACAACCGTCTGGAGTACTTTTTTGATATCTCAAATGCATCTGGAGATCTGGGAGGCTTCTTGCTGTCTGCTGACATTCAAATAATGGAGGTCTATGGTGCCCGAGGCAGAAAGGTCCATAAAAGTCCACAAAAAACGTGTCAATATTCCTCCATACTGCTCGTCCAATGTATTCCAAGTGTCCTGAGTGGGTAGCTTCCATAATTTACTCGAAACGAAGTCATTAAGAATGTTTTTAGAGCATAAACAGTAGTGTATAGGATTTCCTAAAAGCGCGCGCCTGCGAGTTCACGAGCCTACGGAAACCGCGGCAGACCAAGCCAGATGAAAGTGCGCATTCAGCGTCTGCTCTTGATAATGCAAGCATAGAAGAAGAAATGTGCAGCTTTACCTGTGCAAAGAAAGAAACAACGAAAGAAAAATGTCTGAGGACTTCAGGGTTCGAGGAACAGCATGAGTTCTTTACTGAGCTGAATGCGCACTTTCATCTGGTTTGGTCTGCCGCGGTTTCCGTAGGCTCGTGAACTCGCAGGCGTGCGCTTTTAGGAAATCCTATACACTACTGTTTATGCTCTAAAAACATTCTAAATGACTTCGTTTCGAGTAAATTATGGAAGCTACCCACTCAGGACACTTGGAATACATTGGACGAGCAGTATGGAGGAATATTGACACGTTTTTTGTGGACTTTTATGGACCTTTCTGCCTCGGGCGCCATGGACCTCCATTATTTGAATGTCAGCAGACAGCAAGAAGCCTCCCAGATCTCCAGATGCATTTGAGATATCAAAAAAGTACTCCAGAGTGTTGTTCAGCATGGGGGTGAGTAGAAAATGAAGGTTAATCATGTTTTGGGTGTACTATTCCTTTAACATCTTATAGCAGAACCATAAAGGAACTAAAGAAAGAAATCTTTAATGAATATAAGCAGCATTTTAAAGAAGAGAGGACCAAACCTCATCCACAATTATACTAGACAAAAGAACAGAAGATGACCTCCAAGAGTTATTGGTTCTCAGATGCTGAATCAAGGGATGCACAGCCCATTTTGTCAGAGTATTGCCTTATCTTTGATGAATAAAGACAGACCAGATTCTGTTGTTACTTCTTGTGCTCCTGAAGTCAAATATATTTAGACTCTGGTAAAGGCTTTCTCATTTTTGCAATGGTGCTGAATGCATGTCTTTAAACATACAATTTAAGAGTAAATCACACATATATAGACTGAATATGGAAATACAATGAACACTGAGGTCAATGTCAATACAATTCACGGTAATTCCAACAATTAACACCCAAATAACAATCCACATAGCCTCAAGATACAGTCAAAACAGCCAGAAACAGGTAAGGTCACAGTTCAAAGTTGCAAATAAAAGTGCGTTAGCTTCCAAGAGGTGAAGCCCCTCCTAGGTTCTCGATGTAAAGGTATCAATCTTGCTTCCTACACTGGCAAGGTGCAAGGTGGATGAGAGCAATACAGATGTGCCTTTAAATAAAGGTAAATAGTTGAAGTTGAATTGTTGCTACACAGGATGTGATGTGACAGTAGGCACTCTGGATTCCAGCATAAAAGCACTTTAATGAGGCAGCTAAACAAAAATCAGTCTGTTTAGTCAGAGCCTCCCTCTTCCTCCCTCTCTCTTTTTTTGTGTCTTCTGCTGCATTGCAGATGTGGCGGAGGGACTCCACCTCAAACTAATGCACGTACACTTAAACCAGCTCCACACAAAAAGAGACAAAGGGTTTGAAAAATAAAATCATCAATAAAACACACATTAAACCCTTTTTTCTCCACGTGCTCTCCCAAATAATTTGGGTGCACCATGTTAATGAAGTTTATTGCTTTCTGCCCATGGACCTGTATTTATTGATTTTCACATGTATACAAAGATTTTACACCATGACTCTCACACATTTGTTCTGCCTCTACATTAACGGGGAGAAGGTTTATTGGAAGCGAGAGCCTCTACTTGATTCTCCAAGTCCTTCAAAACCCTGCGTGACCCCCTCTCTGAAGCTGTATTGCGCTCTGTAAGCAAGGAGGGAAGCCCTGACTCGGAAGAAAAAGGAGTGAAGGGAGTCCCCAGGTGGAGGGATGTGTGTGAAATTATTTGTGGTGAGAGCAGCTGAATCAGATATACATCATTTAACTCCCTTTCAATAGCAGCTCACATGTCTCCTGTCTCTATTCATTTGAACAAATGGGGATGCCAAACTCTTAGAAGAGGCCGATATTTAACGTTTTGGAGCTGGAAACCGGAGACATTCATCTGTGATTAAAGGCGGTAAATTCAGGCGACAGAAGGCGGGGTCCACCAATCAAACATGTGCTTCAATAGATGGCCCACAGAGATAAATGACAAACTTTACATGGTGCAGTATAATTCAAGCAGATCCTTTGAAGTGGATTGTGGGAGTTTTGAGAGCAGACAGGCTGGAAAGGATTCACAGTAAAGACATAAAGACATAGACTGAACACAGCAAAACACACACATGCAGTCCGGCCCTTCACTTGCAGTAAATAATAAATAATAGTAAATAGTAAATAATAATCATTCTGTCTTTATGTGACCCTCAAAATAAATCGGTGGGATTACAATAAGGGGGTTATACAGACTAAATTTCTACTTAAAAAGCCTAAAATAAGTAGATGCCATCATAAATCCAGCCTTAAATTGGCAACATCTATAGAATCTTTGTGAATTTTTTTCTAAAAGCAGAATCAATAGACTGTGACCTGAAATCTGTAGAAATGCCAGTTCTTGATTTGAAAAATATATATATATATTTTATATTTGCCCTCGCTAGCAATCAATTTTTTCAAAGATATGATCTCTTTTTGATGAGACAACACACCCTTTACCTAATATAAATTCTTTTTGATCTAATTGCTGAACTGAGTAAGGACGACTTAATATTAAGTATTTTAATTGTCAATGAGTTTTTGATAAATGACGCAAGAGGAAGTTGAAAAAATAATAATAAAATAAAAAATTAAGAATTTCCAGCTTATATGTTCGTGGTTATTTTAGGGAGAGAGAGAGAAATACACTTTCAGCAGATAACAGGAAGGCTTAGGTCTTACAGCAAGGTGACTCTGACTGTGATGGAAACCGTTTGTTAAAGAAATGGCATCATTGAAAGAAGGATCAAAATTTTAGTGGTATGCTATGCCTAAACGATAATACAGGATGCTAAGGACAAGCAAATGCCACACTGTTTAATTTATAAAAAAGAGTAAGACCTTTTTGTTTAGCAAGTGCTCCATCTTTGTGAAATCATTACTTTTAAGGAATGGCAGATATTTTTAATGTGATATTTGTTCTTATATCTTCCAATATTTTTTTAAGAGTCCAAGTTAATATGTAATTTATACCAGCTAGATTTCTGATTGATGTATCTGTAACAGATTTTTAAGCCAGTGCGAAATCCTGCCAGAGAGTAACATACTCTACCAATACTTTGGTAGTGTACGAACTGCAAAATTAAGTTCTATATCTGCAAATTTAGTTGAAATTGAAAGGGAAATTTATAGTAAAAGATTTACCAGATAATTTGGATTTCTCGGCTTAGTATACTATTATTTTCTGTGATTGGTACAATTCATTAAAGGCTAAAGTAACCTAGGCGTTTTCTACAAAATACCCATAAAGGTGAAAACCTCATAAGTAATATGCATTTTGAACAGAACAATGTAATCAGTTTTGATATATAACTCAGCATTTTTTTTACTTTACTTAATCTTGATTTTCTACAACATATAATAATCTCTTTCAAAGCAGTAAGAGTGATCTCTGCTTCACTCAAAAATACTTAATGTAAGCTGATGGCTGCTTATAGATCAGCTAAGAACTAATAGAATCAAGCTAATAGCTACTGTTAGTTTTCTTTTTCTTTTTTTTTTTCAAATGACAAATTTAGTGACATTTTATGTGTTGTTCAAAAAATTTGGCAATGACAAAGGGAAACACAGGTCAGTCTGAAATTACTATCTTCAACAAGCAGCAAGTGCAGCTGTAAGCCTCTTTCACCTACAAAGCACCAAGGAGTGGCTGGTCTGACAGCGAATCATTACACAGCAAACTGCACCTGCAGTCAGAACTAAGAGGCCCAAACCATTTTTGCTCATGAATTGTCCAAAATCCTCCATCTGATTTACATGCAACCCCAGTGACTTAATCTCTAAGTCATCTCTAAGCTTTGTGTATTTGCTATTATAACTTGATTTGTGTAGTTTGGTTAAATCTAATTAGTCTACTGAAAGTAACTAAATGGTTTTATACGCTTCATCTGTATTTTTAAACATATTTAGAGTGTTTTTTAATCACTTTTGGTCTTATTACTGATGATATTCATCTTCCCTCCAAGCTGAATTGAAGAATTACCAAATATGACAATGATTCAATGTATAATCAAGAGACAGTGAATTCTCCTGCTAAGGAGCTTGCAAGATTGGTAAACAGCAACTCATAGTCTAATTAGCAGTATCTGAGGTGGCTTCCACATACAAGGTACACCGTGAGCTGCACAGACGGCACCAATCAAATGTACCAATCTTCTACATTTCTGATAAATTCTTACATATCTCACATTTTCTGACAGTTGCAGAAACAATGGGTATGGATAGTAGCAAGTTGAATGATTAAGTTGAGCGCCTAGCACTATATATACAGTATTTTAATTATTTCTGTATTATTATTTACATGTTATTAATATTTTATATTATCATTTTAAATACCTTATATTAATAACTTCATCATAATGCTTCAAACCGCTAACCGCCACTCTCAAACTGCCATTAGAATGCAGAATCTACTCTTTTTAATGGGTGGAAACTAATACTTTTTGCACCTCCTAAAAAGAATAGTAATTAGTAATAGCAATTTAGGGCGTCTAGTATTGAATCTTTGAAGATCAGAGTATAAATCTCTCCTCTGGCCTGTCTGTGTGAGCGTGTACGTGTTGTCTTGGGTTTATTGGGTTTATTGCCTGAATTTAGTTTAGGAACAAAAATATTTAGTAATTAGAATATAGTATGTACAAGTATTTCATTCAATAGAAGGAAAGTGCTCAAATAATCTCATTGCTTCTCAAATTCTTTGTAACAACTCAAGTTGAACCTCATTCAGATTTTTTAAACATTGGTTGCTTCCACAAGAGTCACCTTGGGGATAGTTTCTGGTTATACCTTATGTAAATAAATAAATCACTTTAAACAAGCTCATCAAATGACCACCTCTAGTTTGGTGAATTCATATTAATTAAGGTTGTCATTAACCACAAGGACTTATCCAGCAACCTGAGGCAGGTTTTAAATCATTAGAGAAATAGCTTACTCTAAAAACTAAACTTTGTCTTTGTGTATGTTCCTTTCTTTGCAGTATACTGCTAACATTATATACCCGTTTTATTATATTACCTTTAAAAGTATCTGCTAATGTAAAATCTGTGGATTACCACACATAATGTATTATAAAAAGTATTTGATAAAACCTATAACTTGAGTCCTAAATGCTATCTGTTTGAAATAAACAATTCCTTACAGTATTCACTGCATAACACACATAATTCCCTTAAAAAAGAGCTTTAGCCCTTAGCAGGTTTACTTTTAATTCTTTCTTTTAAACATCAAACTTTGAAAGTAATGACAAATAAAACAGTCTTGGAAATCTACTACACAGACTTTCAAACCTTTGAAAAATGTTATATAAAATCTCTTAGTGTTAGATGGTCATATTCGTCAAAAAAAAAAATTACATTATATCCAACTAATATATCTCTAGCATGCTAGAACCTTATTTTAAAAAGTATTTATAAATCACAAATAATTTGCTATGACTGGATAAAGAGATCATTGGGGCTGTGTGCTTAAACACAGCCATACCAAAGGTCTGTTTAAGTGATTAAATAAAGGCCTTTAGTTTGAAAGTGAGTGTAAAAGCATCCGTACTGGAGAAAATATATAATTTTTATTTTTTTAAGCCCTTCTTGTCTACATATTTTATCTCTTAATAGATTTAATTTCTTTAATATTTGTTCATCACCTAACTGCTTTCAATTTCCTTTATCTCCAAGATAAAAGAGTATTTTGCTCAATGCTTTGCTCGAACGGGTTATCACTTTTGAATATTTACAACCATAGGATCAAGGGACCAGAGGATTATGCATGAAAGGACAGGCGTGCAAAAACGTGCATCCGTCCGGCGCAATAAATCCCTCTTTAATTTCTTTTTGTTCTGCTTTTCATCGCTAATTACCCTCACTAAAATGTCCTTTGCCTCCTTTATCCGACCCATTATTCTTCATCCAGATCTTTTGTGTTGCTTACATATGGCACTCTCTTTGTTTTCTGTAGCACAATACGATTAGGCTATAAGCAATCACCCCACTGGGCATATTAAACCCAGGAAATTTAATATGAAAAAAAAATATATTGTTTATAGTGTGCTTTATCCATTTGGCCTTTTACCTCTTTGTTAAGAAACTTTGGTACTTTGTTGTAGAACCTATTAAAAAGACATAGGTAAGTTCCGAATTGTATTAATAATGTTTAAATGTCAGCAAACTTGGGGCTCAAGAGATGACTAAAGTTAGGGGAAGAGCATAGACCTGTTATAAGAGACATTTCTGTTTGCATTGCTGAAACATTGAATATTAAGGTGGCTTTGAGTTGTTAGGGCAAAAAAGCTAGCTATACTTATAACTGAGAATTTTTTTCTCTCTGAGTGTTGAGCACAGCAGGTAATCTCAAAAGAAGTGCAACACTGCTCTAATTTCATAGTTTAAATGTGAAATCTGCTCCAGAATTTACCATTTTAGCCTCCTCTTAACTTTCTTACATCAGCAAATTTAGACAACAACATGTAGAACCAAACTGCATAACATAGTTTTCAAATATCCATAAAATTAAGCAAAAAAAAAACCAAAAACATAAAATGGGGCTAAATTAGAGTTAAAGATTTAGCAGGATAACTTGGATTGGTAGTATAAAAAAAACATATTTTACATTTTGGCTCTTTATCTGGATATAAAACATAACTTAGATTTGTAGCACAGTTGGAATTTAATTATGAAAGATACTATTCTGCATATTTTAAGTCAAAGACGATGAAACGCAGATGCTACTGTATGTGGCATTTGAGGGTTTGTGCAAAAGAAAGGCTTTTTTCAATGCTATTACAATTACTACCCATCATATCTTCATCATCTCCCAGAAATACACACCTGTCACTGTGTGAGTATATCAATGCACCAATGCTGGTGTGCATGTTGTAATGATCACAGAATTAAGTTTTGTACTTAAGAACACCAGATCACAAATCAAATGGTGCTAAAGATGAGTGAAAAGAAGTTTCATATATTTAGACACACACACACAAACATGGCTGACAAGATTTAGGCCATCTCTGAAAGTCGCTGACGCAAACGGAAGATGTGGACAGAGCAGATGGCTGTAGAAATGAAACAGTGTGACAGCCTTACTTTAACATGGCTTTGTGTCAAGCTAACATTAGCAGAAAACCCTGCAGGGAAATAAAAAGCCATTTGTGAAAAATGTGCAGATTTTCTCTTTGCACCCATCACGGCGAAACCAGGAAGACCTTGCTGGGATATTTGGTTGACCGGAGGAATTCTTGCTGGCATGACGGCTGGAGGGCGTCCTTCCAGCTGGTGAAACAGGCTGTGGTGACATGCTTTAAAACACTAGGCCACTGTTCAGCTCTATACTGAGTTATTGCTTATACACCCCAGGTTCAGCTGACCGTAGAGCGCTCTTTAATAAGAAGGTGGAGAGCTGGTGTGGTAGAGGTCTAAGAAGAAAAAGGGGGGACTTCCCCCTTCTCAAACTTCTCCCTGCATGAACGCTTTAACACCAGAAAGCTTCAGGTTCAGATCCCAGGCAAGAGGTTGAAGTTTGCATCAACGATGTCCTTTAGATGTCCGCTGGTGACTGTCACCCTAGATTGTTCACCCTCTGTGTCTCTCAGTGCTAGGAAGAGGAGGTTTTGGTTTTGGACTGAGCATCTTTCTTGCCGTTGTTAAGCACAGGTGAGTCACTGGAGGTCTTGGGTGTTTTTCTAGGTGGACTCTGTTCAGCAACATCATGTAAGGAGGGCTCCCTGTACATCGCCACTGGGTAGAAAAAATATAAAGGGATGGAAGCATTATTAAAACTGAGAAGGACATAACTGAAGTCATCACAGCTTTTGTCCCAGATTGGAAAGAAATACAATGTCATCCTTTAGCCAATTTCTTTTATGGCTTGTTGTTGAAGAACCTTCTTACATAATTCTTGCTATACAGTATGTATGAATTATCTTTAATGGTATAGATTGTGATAATTTATTAGTTTTCTGGGTTTCCTGGCACAGATCTGGCAACTATCTATAGTTTACATCTGAATAATAAAAAAAGAAACTAAGAATACAAGGAAGAAGAAAAGGAAGATAGTAAGGACATGATAAGGACATAATGCAGGAAAGAGAGAAGAAATTATACAATAAAAAAAAGAAAGAAATCACAGAAGAAAGGAAATGACAAAAGGCAAAGAAGAAAGAAAAGAAGCATAAACACCAGAAAGGAAGAAATGGATACTAATGAAGTTGTAAAGAGGAAGAACACAGAGAAGGAAAGAAACCCTGCGAGTCAGATGGTTAAACCTTGGATTGAATGTGCAGTTCCAAAAGCACATTGATTTGAGACAGACATCAAGCTTAGCTTTGAGTAGATAAATACGATTACAAAACTTTTCTGGAATGCCATGAACTGAACGCTGTACAAAACCAGTGTTTGTGCCAGAAAACTAACCAATTCAAATGGGCTCCACCTATTGTGGCTGTCTGGTTTTACTGTTTTGAGACCTTAGCACCTTGCCATCAGTTTAAATATAGGCTACACGGCAAGGAAGGAATACAGGCTAATAAACAACAGCTTTTCTTAAATGTGCAACCATCATCCTTATGAGGCACCGCTGTATAAATTCTTATTTTAAATGTAGAGAAGTTAAAGGTTTTTGAAAAACCCTGTGAAGAACTGAAGATATGAACAGTTGTGTGACCTTAGTACCTTCAATTAGCTTGGGTAGGAAGTGAGCAGCACCCTTGGTCTTCTTGACGCGGTTCCCCTTCATGACTTGCCCGTCCCGGTTGATGCCGATGTACCAGGCTCGCCCCGATTGGGTTTGTCTGTACAGGATGGACGAGTAGGTGACATAGTAGTTCTCAAAGACGCTCTCTTTAAACTTACACTCCGGTGTGAAGTGTTCCTGTAAAACACACAAATACAAATATGTAGGAATCGGCTTTTGGCAGAAGAAAAACATTTACAGAGACTTTTAAATTTTTTTTCATTATTTATATATTGTTGCTCCAGCAGTGCCCCTAGCCCATATGGAAATGGGAGAAAATGGGTTTCACATTTCATTATGACAGGGTTACAGGATCAAGTGAAGCGTCAATGACAAATGTTGACAAACTCAATTGCGCATGTACACGACTTTTCGCTAAGCAGACAGAGCATTTTCTGAACCTGGAAGCAATAATTCTGACAACATACATTGATCAAACAGAATCTTACACCCTGCTCTTGGTTTATTGACGCCTCTATTGGCCTTCAGCTTGCACACATGTTTAGACATCTCTATGTGATACACCATAAAGGGCAAGATTTGGATCATTATTTATGTATACAGTTAAGAAAAAATTTTTAAGACACTTAGACAAATTTTATTGACCTTTTGTACACACATGGTGTATACAAAACGAAATTTCATTCACTACAGCTCTCAAGACATTTCCATCATTCTTTAAGTGCAGCAGTGATCAAATGTAAACAGTCTATGGTAGGGGTGTGAGGGATCATTTATAATGTAAGAGTATAAGTCATTATGACAAATTATTAGTATTCTATTGTAATATAAATGTGTTTTTTATAGACTGAAATTAACCGAAAACCTCTTTGCTCAAAAAAAAAAAAAAAGTAAACAAAATTCAGACAGCATTTCACCAGGAGGTCTAAGGGGAGGAGCCCCGCCCCCTCGTTCCTCAGAGAGTTTGGGGAAGAGGACGGTGGTTTTTCCTTCATTCACTGAAGCTATTAATTTTTACAGGGTTTCCTCTTAGAAGAAAGGGAGAAGTGGAGACATCGATACGCATCAATTGTTACAATTGTTTCAACCCAGCTGAAACATGTAACATCTACAGTACATTACAGCTTCCCCACCTTTCTTCCATTGCCCTCCTCTCTCTTTGTCTTGTTGCCTTTTCCGTCTTACATTGTGCGTCTCCTTCTCTTTACTTTCTCTCTGTTTCTCCATCATTTGGTAACCTTGTCAAGAACCGGACCAATTTGCAGGAATGATCTGGAGCCTTGATGTGACAGATGAGTAGGAAAAAGGCCTGAATAAGGACTTTACTTACTCTCTGTGTATTACTTAGTCTCTTCTACTCCATCTCCCTGACTTCTATCTCTTTTCTCTCTCCCTCTGTCCGTCCGTCCTGCACCCAACACTTATACAACACATAAACAGGCTAATTACATCGATTGTATCGCCCCGTTCTTTAATTACACATCCATTCACTTAGGCAGCCATTCATTTCTTTGCCACTTATTACTTTAGCTCCATTAGAGCAAAGTGGAGCCTAGAAGTCTGCTGTGTTTTAGAAAGTGTAATCAGATTACTATAACCATGCCTGTTTGTGTGTAAGTGTGCAGGCAGCAATGCCTGATCAATATCTTCCATATCATCCAGACCACCACCAGGAATTGATTAATCCAGTTAATTAAACTGGATACTTGTGATACAGTTAGTGTGTCTGAAACCAGATGAATTATCAGTTTGTGTTTGAAAATAAAACTTGTTGAATGAGTGAAATATGCTAACTTTAAATAAGCTGTAAAGATACAGAGCTAAATGTCATACAAGTCTGTCCAGATCGGTCCAAGAAGAAAACCATTGTTGAGAAGAAGGTGTGAGGAAGTTGTTAAGCGCTAGCTATGTACAGGAAACATTAAATACAGAGGCGTTCTGGTCAAATGTGACCAGAATGAAACCTTTTTCCTATATGTGGATCACTCTGAATAGGTTTAGTTCACTGGCAAAGCTTTTTAGGAAAGCTTTTTATAAAGGGAAAATACTGTTTACCACTCAAAAAGTTTCCCTTTCATTAATTACATTATTTTTTTATTTAGGCAAAACATGAAAAAAGTGTTAGGATTCCAGTTTGTGTGGGATGTTTTTTTGTTTTTCTTCTCATTAGCAGAGAAGTATTTGAGCAGCGGGCTGTCACTACCTTGACGCCAGAGTGTTTGCCAGTATTGGGTACTCTAGCCATACTGAGATTAGCAGAGTCTAACCTTAGTCTTGTCTCTCAGAGTCTAAGCTTGCTTTGTTTTTGTTCTCGGCAGGGAGCCTTTCTGAAACACTGGATAAGCCTTGACCTTCTACCCCCCTGGAAGGATTATCTGAGTCACTGAGCAAGAAGAAACCTCCACATGATCCGTTCAAGTCCACTTCTGAAAGACCAGGTGACAGTCCGCTCCTTTACTCCTCTGGGTCCAACGTTAGTCAGCCTGTCCGCTCTCCAACAAGTTCCTTCTTATATGGATTAAACCCCACAAACTGGATCCAAGGAATAACCAAGAGCCCTCCAAAGAGTGCCTCTCCAGCAAAATACAAGCCTCAGTTTTTTTTTCCCACGGTCCCTGAACTGATCATTGTGATCTTCCCTTCAGAGTTTCTGGTTCCGGTTCACCAGTCCGCTGAGTTCCAACATTATTACCCAAAACATCTCTCTCCGTCAGTGTTTTTTTTTTTTGAAAACCTTCAATAAACCTGTTAACTTTTACTCTTGGTCTCTGAGTGGTTCTCTGCATGTGGGTCAGATCTTTAAAGCCCATTATGATACAAAGAATGTAAATCCGCTTCATGTGCTTCTTACTAAGTAATAGAATGAATCTTTTTACCAGCTTAAAAACCACACTGAAACCTGGTTTGACACGTAACCATTAAGTCTCACAAACTGTGGTCTGTTTGTCAGGTTTTCTTTAATCCACACCATTTTTGATGCCTCCTTCTGAAGGTGTTCTGGAGTTTCTGACAAACTAAATCAGGCTAAATTCTGTTAAATACACCAGAGATGTCAAGGAAAATTATCCTCTCATGTTGTCTGCCTTGTCTAAATGACAGTTGGTTTGTTAAAGCAGGTGAGCGATGGCATCATCAAGTGCAGGGGGACCTGATAGCTGCTTGTTTGCTTATTCAGTTCAACAAATAGTCTCTATTGGATCTTCATTGTCTAGCAGTTCATTTAGACAAGCTGTTTCAAATAATGAAGATGTAGTACTAATCTAACCCTGACAGAAAATAAATAGAGCGACTGAAATAAAAATGAGATAAATACAAATACGCATTTGAAGGCAAAGCTATAAAATTAAGGGTTTGGTAAATGAGGTTCCACTGATCAAATGTATTTCATAAAGTGACTAATCAAAGGTTTACTGCCATAAAGTGTTTAATTATTCTCAAAATAAAAGCTTTTCTATTGCAAGAATCCAGCAAGTCTCATCTTGCCAGCCGCTGTGAAGCTTAATGAGATAACACACAATTAGCCATCATTTACACACACTGCAGGCACACAAGGGGCAGATGCACATCTGTCTGCACAGATGACTATGAAAAAGCTCTGAGATGCTTCAACAGATTATTTCCTGTTTATCATGAGGATGCCAGTCAGCCCGCCTTTCTCTTTCCTTTACATCCAAAACTCAAAACCAGTTTTGGCCTTCATATTCTACAAACACTGTAAATGTACTTTTCTTTCTCCGTGCTCGAAACAGCTCAGACATCATTATCAATGATGCAGTTCCTCCAGTGCTCAGCAGGAGATGCTCATAACAAGAAGGAGGTATTGGACCTTAGTATTGGAACTTAAATATGTTTTGTGTAAGATGTGAGCCTGTTTTATATGGCTATTATTGAATCATTTTTCTTTTGCTTCAATCCTTGATTGGTTTTGTAACCAACAATATAACAATGTTCAAAATTGTTAAGGCACAAAAAAAGATACTTAGGTTTGCCAAGAATTCTCAGACCACGCTCTGAAGTTGGGGTTACAGCCTCTTACGCTTCCTATGTCAAAAAGGAACAAATCTTTTGGATTCACAGCAATCAGGTATCTAAATTTCTGGGTTCTTCAAATTCTTTTGTTATAATTTCTTTTGTGCTTTTTTATGAGTGTGATGTTTAATATGTTAATGTTTTATATGTTCTGCTGCATATATTAAATGCCAGGCTGCAAGACAGATTCCGTTTCCCATTGGGAACTAAAGAGGCACTGAACTGAACAAATAAGCAAATTACGCACCCCCCCTCTTTTAGGCTGACTTTTAGCCTTTGGCTTTTTAGAACTATTTGAAAAAAAAAGTTTTTTGTTATAGACAGTATTTTTTTTTTTTTTTTTGATCTTTTTTTTCTGTGATTTTATGGTAAATGGTAAATACTTATATAGCACCTTTATTCAAGTGAGGAGACTTGACCAAAGCGCTTTACACTACATTCAGTCATTCACCCATACACTCACACACTGATGGTGGCAAGCTACATTGTAGCCACAGCTGCCCTGGGGCTCACTGTCAGAAGCGGGGCTGCCGTAGACTGCCGTAGACCACCATCAGTAGACAATGCAGGTGAAATGTCTTGCCCAAAGACATAATGACACTGAAAGTTGGAGTCGGGGCTTGAACCATCAATCCTTCGATTTCAGGGCCAACTCCTACATCCAACGCCACTGTCACATTTTTCTTTTCAGCAATTTTATTGCAGTTAAATTTTTATGTTGGTTTGCATTATTCATGTGTCCTTTTTCTCTCAACCCACTAGTTTTTAGACATACATATGTAAATACATACATGTAATATCTGTACACGTTTTAAACATCTGTATATATTTATGCTAATGCCTCTGTTTGAACTGTATGACCCGCCCTTTTAATCTTTTAAAATGTTCTATGTTCGTTTTATTACTTTTATATAATTGTTGTTGGCATTATACAACTTGCCCAGGGACCAAAGTTGAAAACTTTGATAGTTTCATAGTTGAAAACTTCATAGCTACAATAATACTGACACATTTAAAGAAATGTTCATTAATGATTACTGTCCGTGACAAATAAACAAATATATAAATAAATAAACATATACATTAAAACTCTAAAATCAAAAGCAAGAGGAAAAAACATGGATGTGCTTATAGAAAGCAGCTGTATAAACGAATCGTTCGTTTTTTCTTTGAACTTTTGTTCCGTTGAAAGTTTTTGTGATGCTTTATTAGACTAATTTGCTTTAAAAACATTGATTTAGTTTGAGAGTATAATATAATATTTCAATTAAAATACAAATATTATTTTTTTTTTCCTGAAACACTACTTGATTAAAACAGCACAATGGCATCTCTCAATGACGTTCTCCCTAAGACTTTTTAAAAATAGCACTGTTTTAAACACTGACTACCCTTGCCCGAGCAACACCTATAGTGCTGTTACTCTGTGAGCACCTGTAAGACACAGATCACAGGTGAACATATGAAGAGATGGGTAGTATTGTACATCAGGTAATGTAAACTAGCCTTTTCACTGCAAATTGTTGCTTTAATAAACAATACCTTTAATAAGCATGTCTCTCAAGTGAACAATTTTTAGTTTTGCTCTCATCAGATGATTCAGCCTCTCCATGTATGACAAAGGTTTTCTTTTTTTTTTCTTCTACTGGCTCATCGATGTCATAAATCTCTAAAATAAAAAAAAAAATCTAATAAATACTGTTTTATAAACAGTCTAGCGCAAAGAGTGGGGCTATATATGCAAATAGCTTAATATGGCTGCCATCAAGTTGGTTGTTGTACCGTAAGGGTAAGTTACCGTGCCGCAAGACTTGCAAGTGTTTTTTTGTGTGTTTTTTTTACCATAGCCAGTAGGGGGTGATGACAGACCACTCAGTTATCTCAAAAACACTTAAATTAGCTTTACAGGAGCATAGCAGGTAAAAATGTTACTTTGCAGCTTTAAATGACAATGTGAGTCTTACACACAGTTTAATCAAGAACACTGGTGTGTTTAGGTCCATGTGTATTTCAGAGTGTATGTGTCCACTCATGCATGTCTGCTGTTGTGACAGAAAGACATGACGGATTCCCCGTACATCAGTGGGAGGCCACCCAGTGCCAGATGACACCCACTCACACACTAACACTCCTAACATCCACAGTGACGGATGGACCCTTTCCTTCCCTCATCACTGAGGGATGGAGGGAGAACCAAGAGAAAGAAAAGAAAGCCATAAAACAGAGGGAAAAAGACATGAGAAATAAGGGCAGAAGAATCAGACAGGGAGTCGATTAGTCTACTTTTATGACAAAAACAGCCTACTTGTCTTATTTTAACCACTGACACTGACAGACAACATTTAGCTCTGTTCGCAGCCAATGAAAAGGTTCTGATTTAGTCAAAAGGGGGATCAACTCTCTGCGAGATCTCTGCCAAAAGTCAATAAGCATCAGAGATGAAAACTCCTGAATTAAGTATTTATTTATTGGATGTGGGAAATGATGATAAAGTGTAAACTTGCCTTTCACTTAGAAAAAGGTACTGAACAAATACAGGTAAATGTAGAACTTTACACTTCTAGATGGGTCCATAACCGTGTCCTCTCTGGATTATTGTTGAAATGCTCTTTTTCCAGCCTTCAGTAACTGATGTTTGTGGTTTCATGTGTCAGCAACTATGGCTGATCGATACTGGCAGTTCTGTCAGTGTCAAAGCTGAATCAAATTAGTTTTTCAGGGCCAACAGAAGAGTTAAAGATAAATATAACGGACAAGACTTTTACCACAGAAAGTAAAACACCTTCACAGCATCTGATATCTGATTTGATAAAAATATAGAGGAAGAAGGTATTACTCAAGATTTTTGCCAAAATAAAAAAAAGCTACACACTGCTCAGTGCCTTGCAGCAGGAAGGTTCTGGGTTTGATTCCCGGCCCAGGGTCTTTCTGCATGGAGTTTGCATGTTCTCCCTGAGCATGCAAGGGTTCTCTCTGGGAACTCCGGCTTCCTCCCAAAGTCCAAAAACATGAATGTTAGGTTAACTGGCTTCTCTACAGTCCCCTTAGGTGTGTGTGTGAATGGTTGTTTGTCATGTTTGTCTCTGTGTTGCCCTGCGATGGACTGGCGACCTGTCCAGGGTGTACCCTGCCGCTCGCCCCTTGACTGCTGGAGATAGGCACCAGCACCCCTTGTGACCCCACTCGGGATAAGCGTGCTAGAAAATTGATGGATGGATGGATAAAAAAAAGTCATCTGATGAGAAAGAAAAATGCTAATGAAGCAGTGATTCATTTATTCATTAGATTCAGACACAATATCAACTTTTCTTTTTTATAATAAGTTTTTTTCTGAAGGACAAGGGTTGTCCCAAGCTGTTCCTTCTTTTATGATGATGGAAATGAATCTTGTCATCAAAGATCCGTACGAAAAATGGTTCCTCAGATCGTTAAGTCTATCAACTGACTGTCTGTTAGCTCACATCTTCAACTTGTCCCTCCTTTCCTCTTCTTCATCTAACATAATGTGACCTTAGAAATGACAGCATTGACAAATTAACTTAATGGCTGCATTATCAGAATGAATCATTAACTGAAATTGTTCATACAGATTATACAGCAGTTTTTGATATTTCTGAAACTGTCACCTTACTTTCAGGAAAACTGTGGTATTATGAGGTGACTAGTCACCGGGTATTTTCCAGAAGTTGGGTTTTACTTTCTGGAATCAGGTTAGAGCCAAACATGTACAGCTGTTTCCTTTTCTTTGAGTGTTCAGTTTTGATTTTGTGAGAAACCAAATACATGTAATGTGGTAAACCACTAGGGGGCTCTATGCACACCCAGACAACAATATGTTAACATTAAAATGTTTTTTTTTTTTTTTTTTTTGCTATTATAAGGATTTTATTGTTTCAATAAAATAAAAAAAACGAGATAGACAAACCTTACTCCTGTGTGCCTAGTTCTCCTCATTTGATGACCTCTGAAGTGGACATGTTGAAGTTCAATAGTGAGACAAGCTTCTTGCTACACCTTTTCATGGTTCGTCCACATTGGAGCCCAAAATGATGTTTGTGGGACTTCCTCATAACATACAAAATAGCATTCTGTGGCAGAGCTGTAGACTTTGACTTTATGAGTTAATCAGACTCTAACACGGGTCCCAGATTTGAAAACTTGAGACATGTGACATGGTATTAACTGTAGTACTAATATTTTCTCATCAGCTGGTTAAACTAAAGTCTTTCTTGGCCTCTCTTTGATGTCCTCAAGTAGCTATGCCTTCAGTGTATGGTGTTTGGGTATGGCTCTACTGTAAGTTGTTTTGGTTTATCGTTTTACCTGATATCGTGAAGTGAATGTGGAGCCTTTTATGTGTGTTGGGTGGGCATGTATGGTGGACAATTAGGCCCCGTCCACACGAAGTCAAAACGAACACGAAATGCTAATATTTTCCAGAACGTTTGTCGTAAAGACGGAGACGTAAAATAAATGTCATCGTCCACACGAATGCATGAAAACGCTGCAAAATATATGCCAGGCCTGTAAGTGGCGCTGTGGTGCCAAAGCAAAAATAGGCGACGAAATGTTGGGCATGCGCACTAATATTTACACATAGTTGCCCTTGGGGTCCATTTTCGTGGTTCAGTCAAATTCAGGTGCTGAACTATGTTGTCGATATTGCTCTGTTCTTCCTGGAGATATTCCAGAAGAAGAAGATTCTGTTGTAAGCCCGACAGCAGGGTGAGTAGCATGAGCAGCAACCATTCAACACTGTACGGCGCCATTGTTGTTGTGATACTGTGTCGCGCATGCGTGTTTAGAGGCGAAACTATGACGCATGCATGTAAGAAAAAAAATGCGGTTAGAGCTTAAATATGGAAACGCGAAAACGGCGTTTCAAAATCTTCCCACTCTGAAGGCTTAATAAAAAAAAGATTGTTTACAGACCCCCGAAACGCCGGCTTCGTATGGATGAGAGGCTGGTTTGGTGAAAAATTTGTGCGTTTAGGCCAGGGTTTGACTTCGTTTGGACGGGGCCTAAGAGGGCTCCACTCACACCTATACTACAAGAGGACATTGACAGGTACACAAGTTTTTGCCTTATTTTTTGGAAGCAGCAGGGAAAAAACAAAACAAACAAAACAAAAAAAAACTAACACATTACATGGAGGCTAATTCGATTGTCAGATGGCATAAACCAACACTCTCAGTTGGATAACCACTTCATTCCGATCCTATCGAATCTTAACAAAATATTCTGACTGATTGGTTGTTTGTTCTGATTACTTATGTCCTGGTAAACATGATTAGTGATAGAACCTATTCTCTACAGTTCCTCCAACAACAGTGAAATAATTTTTGTCTCAATCAACTATTATTATACACAAATGGCTGAAATAATACAGAAATCTCTAAAAAAATAACCACTCAAGTATTCAGACTCAGGTACTGAGCTCCAGGATTCCAGCCCAAGACAAGCTCAACAATGGAACCTTTTCTGGCAGTGAATGATGCTCCTGTCAGGAGGATAAGAATCAGCACACTGAGGAAGGTTAGCCTCACAAAAAAAGTGTTTACCAGTAGAGCTGATGATTATCTGAGCAAATGAGGGGAAAAACAACTTTAATTGAGGACAAACAGCTGAGGAAGCATCACAGAGGGTTGCAAATCAATTCTCCAAAGAAAGGCCCCATTATTGTTTATTAATTAAAAAAACAGACAAAAGTAATCTGCTTTATCATCACTGCTGCAAGTTTGGACTGATTCATCAAAACTTGAAGGGAACTTTAATTCAAGAGTTTAAAAACATCAGCGTTAAGATCCATCCGAAGCAGTTTTGCCAAACTTTTCTGTTCGTTGTTTTTCTGCATAACATCATTCAGTCTGAGCTACTGATAAAACAATCTAAAGCATTAAGCAGAGATATTTCACTTTGAGGAAAAGAAACATGTCCTTTTCACTCTTGCTGAATATAAGACTGCTCTGGTGCTGAAGGAGAGTCCACTTCACAAATATAATAAATCATTCATGTAGGCAGACTTCTTATGCAGAAATACCAAGATTGTTCATTTACCAGCAAATTGTGTTATAATATCATTCTTGAAGCTTTAATACTGTGTTATAAGGATTAAGGTACTTATGTCGAAGCTTTGACATAATCAGAATAAAGATCTAAACACAGAGTAAACTAGCTTATTAAAGAAGTTAGACATGAAAAGTTGTAAAAATCATATTATTGCAAATATTATTATTATATTATTATTATGGTTATTACAAAATATAGCTAAATTTACAGAAAGAACATTAAACTTCACTATTTACATAAACAATTTCAGTGAGTGCATTTTTTTGTGTTAAAAGTACCTGTAAAGTAAGATGTATCTAAACAAAGCATATCAAATCAAGCGAACTAATAGAAAATGCAAATATCTTAATATGGATTAATAGAAAAAGATAAATATGATTAGACACAAAGTCAAGAAAAAGGAAACGAAACTTAAAATAAAGTTAAACAGAAGAAATCAAAGAGGAAATTGAAATGATTATAACTTCGAAGAATCAATTGTATAAAACGCCTTAATAGAATAACCAAATTAGGTATAAAATAAAAAAGAAAGAAAAATAAAACAATAGCAAATCAGTACAGAAATGTTAAATGCTTAAAAAAGAATGAAATAGAGGAAAGTTAAACTAAATGAAATATCAATCAAAGTTTATTTATAGCATTTTACGACTACACCTGGAAGACCAAAGTGCTTCACAGAAATATTAAAACATTGTAAAAACATAAATCCTAAGCATAAAACAGTGTGTCCTAAGTTTTAAAAGCTAGATTTCTTAATCTAGACTTAAAAAGGGGCAGATCTGTGAGAAGCCGTAGACTGAGGGGCAGGCTGTTCCACAGTTTAGGTGCGATAACCATAAAAGAACGACCGCCCGACTGTTGATGCCAGGACCTAGGCACGTCCAGAACTATTTGATCGGCAGACTGGAAAGCTCTGCTGGGGCGATGTACAATCATCATCTGTTAAGTAAAATGGAGCAAGACCATGAAGGACTTTAAAAACAAGTATTAAAATTTTAAAATAATCCTAAAACAGACTGAGAGCCAGTGCCAGGAGGAGAGGATGGGAGAGGAAATATGGCATTTAAAAAACAGTTTTTTAAATGTCATGAGAGTATTTTCAAATGTGAAAAAAACACCTGGAGAGGCTGAAGAAAAGGGGCGGCACAGAATGAGAGAAGAAGGAGGGAATGTCCTCTGGTTCTCACCTTGCCTGCCTGACCCTCGCTGTGTGTTTGGGGATTTTCCAAACCTTCCCTCCTTTCATGTGTTTCTTACTTTATCTCTCCATCCTCCTCACCCCTTCAGATGCCTCATCGTCTCTCCCTCATGTCTGCAGACGAATGCCACCATATGACAGGAGGTGGAGACTTGATGAGAATGGAAAAAAGAAGGAGAATGCCACAAGGAGAGAGAGAAAGAAATACGGCAGCAGGAAAGGAAACAAGAGTGCTGACTCAGAGGAAAAGAGTCCGGCATTTTCCGATTTGAGGAGTAGACGAGGAAGGTCAAAGAAGAGGAGCTGGAGGTCTTACTGCGCAGTGGAGTCTGTGTAAGTGTGTGTCGGGCCATACTGAGAAAATACATTATTGAGGGGGACTGACTAATTGCCAGTTTACCACCTGTCAAGTGCAGCTGGTTGTGCCCAAGAGAATCACACAGACGAGAATCTGCTCTACAGGCATCAGCACTTACTTTATATCTTTATGGTTTATGTACAAATGACTGATGGTATTTCAATTAATGATATACCCAGTGCAGTACTTTGCATTTACTACATATTAATTAGGGAGTTATGCAAAGAAACTAGCGTTGTTGCTATAAAGGCTGCTTTAAAGGGTCTAACGAAGTGGCCTCTGTCCTCAGGACCCATTGTCCTGCAAGTTTTAGATGCATCTCTGCTGGCACACCTGTATCAAAGGACAGCATGTTTGTAGTTGTTCCTCAGCAGCCATCATAGGCTGAAAGGGCTTCCTAATCACCCCCATTGAATTAATTCAAGTGTGTGAAGAGATGGAAATACCTAAAAGATGCAGGACAGTGGGTCCTGAGAACCAGGACTGGTCTAACATTACCATGTTGTCCTTACCAACTCAGTTTAATAATATACTTTCTTTTGTCTATTGCCCTCAGGTCTATAATAATATAACATCAAATTGTATATTTCTTCCCCTTTTTTCCTTAACAGAGGCTGGACTCTCTACAGTCGCTCACGGGGGGGGGGGGGGGGGGGGGGGGTATAGAGGGCTGGGCTGGGGCTGCTGACTTGTTTTGGAGTTCAACCCATTGGATGACAGGGTTGAATCCCTTTGCCTTTGAGTAGTGGGGAGGTCTCTTGAATGTTGTCTTGGCCTATTGGCCAAAAAGCGTACAAAGGACCAGGTGGATGAGGGTATTGCTGGCTCTTTTCTTGCCAAGACCTACAATGAGGACTACGACAGCAAAATGAAGTGGCCGGGATAAATATCAGCACCTCAAGGCCTCATTTCTCAAAAATATTCAGGTGGCTTTCCCCTTCAGGTTGGAGGAGAGTCCCTGCCTCAAGTGGAGGAGTTTAAGTATCTTGGGGTGCTGTTCACGAGTGAAGGGAGAATGGAGTTGGAGATTAATAGATGGATTGGTGCAGCTGCTGCTATAATACAGATGCTTGTCTGTTGTGGTGAAGAGAAAGCTGAGCCAAAAGGCAAAGCTTTCCATTTTCCAGTCAGGCTATGGTCATGAAATCTGGATCACGACAGAAAAAACAAGATCCCAGATAAAAGTGATCGAAACAAACTTTCTCGGCAGGGTGGATGATTAGAGATAGGGTGAGGAGCTTGGTGATTTGGGAAAGGCCAGAGTAGAGCCGCTTCTCCTCCACATTGAGAGAAGTTAGCTGAGGTGGCTGCAGATGTCACTGGACACCCCCTTCAGGAGGTGTTCAAGAACAGTCTAAGTGGAAGGAGGCCCAGAGGACAGCCCAGGACTCGATGGAGAGACTATGTCTCTCAGCTGGCCTGGGAATGCCTCAGGCGTTTGTTAGCAGAGCTGGAGGAGATGTCTGGTAGTCTTCTCTCTAACCCAAGTCAAAAAAGGGGTGATATAGACAACCAGAAATCATAAAAGTGAACAAACTCTTAAATGAATAGACAGGCAGGAAATGTATCATTATCTTTTTAACGCTTCACTAAATCAGCAATATCTCTAAAAAAAAAAAAAAAAAAAAAGGCAAGTTAATCCTCACCAGGGAAGTTTAGAAGTTATTTTTCAAAAGTCTTTGATGACTGTAATAAATATCCCTTAGTCAAATACAACATAAAATCTTGTCCAACATAACCAGCAAAGGTTAGGTTATGTACCTATTGTCCGTGGGTCTAATTTAAAAGAAAATCCTTTTTAACTGTTATTTTTATTTTTATATTCGATTCAGCATGCAAAAAAGTACCGTACTGTTTCCATCTTGTTGTTTAAACATGGCAGACCCAGCTTTCATTCATGTACTTAGTTCTTCCCTAGAAAACTTTATTGTACCCCATTTTTGGGGTCTACTGTAATTGATGTATGTTAAGACACTATAAGAACATAAGAAAATAAAGATTTAGATTTTATAGGTGCAGGAGAAATTGGGCAAAAGGAATTCTTACCAGTGCTATAACCAAATTTTTTACACCTTAACTCAATGCTTAGTAAGTTCAACTTTTTTTTTATATATATATATATATAATATGAAATAAATAAATTAATAAATAAATAAATATTTCAAATAGGATGCTGAAGACCGTGAGGAGACATGTGCTAGGGAAAAAAAAACTCTTACAGCAAATCCAGATGAAAATCCATTAAATGACCTAACAGCTAAAATCACAGGGCAGGTTTTCTCTACTAGTTTTAAATCCATAAAAGGCCTTCTCTTTGTGATCACTCTGCACGAATACTGAGTGAACAGTACGAGCAGAAGAGGCCATCCATGCTCTCATTCTGACTCTCAGCCAATCTCTACAGACAAACGGACTGCTCACAGATACAAAGCGCCGTCTGATGATGGATGTGGTAACTCTCTCTATCACCAAAAACCATCCATCCCAATTACCTGCTTCTGTGAGGAAGGAAACTGCTGTTGTAAAAAAACTGATGAAGAACAGTACACTTACAGGAATTAGCTCCCAGTAAAAAGCTTGTGAACTTTTTGGGGGCAATTACTCTAAGTATCTGGTAACTGCAGCGTAAAACGCATCATAAATATACCTTTATCTACCTTTGTGAGTTTAGAAATTAAATCAAACCTTCCAGGACAATTGAACAGCTGGTTTTTGTATTGTTTTTCATTATAAAAATTGAAAATATATTTACAAACTGACAGTAAATAAACTTGATCTATAAAAACATTAGGGCTGAAACAATTAATCAGATTAATCGAAATTAATTGCATATTGAAAAAATCGTCAACTAATTTAGTAATCAATTATTTGTTTACTGGACTCTAGATACTCTAGAACATGCTTTTAGCTAACAGAAAAACCAACTTAGAGCAGTAATTATACCAAAATTGTAAAAAAAAAAAATATGTATATTTGTAAACATTTTCTATTTAAGATAAAAACATTTTTGTGTTCCAAAATGCTCTATCCAGAACTCCTCATGTGGAAACATTTTAATCTCGTAGTCCTCTTTAAAGAATCTTTGGCTGTCCGATTATTGTTTGATCAATGAAAATAATTATCAACAGAATAATCTGTTAGCAAAATAATCGTTAGTTGCGGCCCTAAAAAACACACAAAATTTGTAAGATAAATGAGTAAGTTTTACTGATGAGTAAGTTTTACAATGTAAACACAAACAAGAATGAAAGAAAACCAGAATAAACCAAAAAGAAAAGGTAATCTATATAAAATAAATTAAAAAAGAAAAGAAAAGAAAACAATGAAAAATGTAGATTTAAAAAAATTTCAAAATTAGACTCAGACAAAAACTTAAACAACCTATATTTATGTCTCTGTGCAGAATACTTTCAAAGTGCACTACAGTCTATTTTTTTCTTTGCTCAAAATGAGAATAATTGTACAGTTGTTAAAAAAAGCAACGTTACTGTGCATTTTCACAATAAACCTGAACTAATTGAACTATTTGCTATTATTGAAATTATATTTCGAGACCAACAATTTTGGTTTGTCAATTTTACATGTACATCTACCCACTTTTTCCCTTTAATTTTCTCATCAGTCTTTGGCTCCATTTCATTGTGATTCTTGTGAGGCAAGGCTTTCCATGTATACAGAACAGCACCTTCACCAACCCAAAAAAACAGTCCACAGTGGAGAGCTTTGAGAGGGTAACAATAAGAGCAAAGAGAGGATAAATATTACTGACAAAAACTCGAAGGCATACTTGGAAGATTCCTCTGATCTGGTAAAATGTCCAAAAACTTTTTTTTTTTTAGAGAAAGCTATACATACATAAAAAAAGATTCCAGATTTGATGGATGTTTGAAGTCAAACAATACAGTAATAGTGAAAAGGGTTTAATTTGCTTGTTATAGTGGAAAAGACCCAAATTTGCAGTAGTCCCCTTAGCATCTTAACTCTGGCAGGGAGTGCTAAGGGTTTTCTCAGTTTAAAGGTATACTATGCAACCAGTGTAGATTTTCCAGCGAGGCTCCCCCCAGAGGGCGAAAGTAAAAGTGCACTGTCGTAAATATGCTCAGCTGTTCTCCTGGTTTCTTCGTGAAGCCAGGCGCGGTTGTTTTGAGCTTAGCAGACAGGCTAACGCAACGAATCACCATGTCTACTGCGGTAAGTGACCATTTTGTTCCAATTTTTGAGTTTGAAAATTTAGCATGTTTTCATACATTATTTGTTATGCATGTGTCTAAATAACAAAGATTGTAGTTAGCCAAGTTCTCGCCGTAATGCAAGACCAACTCGATCCACGCGACTTCTGAGCCTGTGGGTGCGGGCCGAGGGCTCCTGCAATTGCAAGTACGGTATTCCCCCTACAGACCACCAGGGCGGCCGAGAAAACCTTTGTTCGACCTGAAATGACTCATTTAATCATCCAAAACGTTATGGAACACATTAATTAACTGAAAAATGTTGCATAGTATGCCTTTAAAGAAACAGATTGGATGTCAGAAAGAGGTCAGTCAACTCCTTCCTGGAGAGTTCTGAGCTTAGAGGGACCCTTCCCGTCTCTACAGACATGATGGATAAATATGCAGATATTCCTCTCGACCTTCTCTTACACAGACGTATGACCCCAACTTAGCAGCACACAGCTTTTATATGGAATGTGCTATTATCTGGTTCAACCCGTTGAGGTCTGGTGAGGCAGAGAGTTGGGTACGCCTTTGATGGAACCAGCCTGCTCTCTCATTGGTTCTCTTCTGATCTTTATCAGATGATTATGGTTTCTACCCAACAACAGTCATTATTTTAAGGGAAGCTTCTCCTGCACAGAAACACAGAATAACCTTTATCTATTCAACCTAGTCCAGACAATAACAGGAATCATTAGTCCTGACATGACCTTTGATTCTCAGAATCTTTTCCTGAGAAAAGAAAAATCTTTTTGTTTTCTACAGTTACATCCTGATTTTGTCAGTTATAACCCTGCACAGACTTTCCTGCTCTATTTACAACTCCAACCATTCACGTTTATGTAAGCCTTAAACAGTTCTTAAATTCCATCCATCCATCATCTCCCACTTATTCCATCATGATCGTGGTGGGGCCGGTGCCTATCGCGGGGAGTCAATGGGTGAAAGGCAGGGTACACCATGGACAGTTCACAGTTTTCATGGACTTGAAAAATGTTATTTTAGAAGCTCAAAATAATGTAATGTAGTGAACATGGTGTCTCTAAAGAGTACTAAAAGGCATAAAACTGATCATTTTAGTCTGCTATTTTCAAAAATAAAAAACACACACAATATTGCAATGGTGGTTATATCCTTCCTAAGATTATGTTGTTATGGGTTTTAGTCTGTTAAATCCTTTTTGCTCCAGTGTCGGACAGATTTCATCTATCCTCGGTGTACATCTCTAAAGTCATTTAAGGGAAGTTTATACTTTGCCCAACTTTCCTCTGTTAGCTGAAGAGAGTTTGGACAGAGCTGGTCCCGGGTATCGAGTCCGACCCAATTATGTCTGCCTGCCTCTGTCAGATTGTTTATACCTGGCTGCACTTGTGTGTTTGTGGGGATGTGGAGGATGGCAAAATTGCCCTGGAAAGAGTGTGTGTGAGAGAGAGACAGAGTGTGTGTTGTGTTAGTCCATTTCTTGCCATGGCTTAAACTACACAACCGAGCCGACTCCCCCCATCAAGCCCTCACCCTGTTACACCATTCATCCCTCCCACCCCTCTGCCACCCCACTACCCGGAAGGCTTTCCGGAGCACACAGCTAATAAAGTGGGCCAAGTCTGTGGCTGAACACTATTTTTATCAGAAAGTAATTTTCAGGTGGTGCCCACAGGTAAGCAGGGCCCAGCAGCTTTAAACAATGAAGCCATAACAAGGAGTCCCTCTTTGCCTCCATTAACCTCCGCTGGCTTACTTCCATACATTCATGTGAAACAAGAATGACCAAATGTCTGCATAGACCTCTTTATGTCATGAACCGTACTATTTTGTTAGGTGATTTTGAAAAGTAAAACTTATATATTAGATTCATTACATACAAAGTGATATATTCTAGTTCCTTGTTCTTTTAATTGCAATTATTATTACTTATTATCATAGTGGATATTACATGAGCTCAATAATAAGATTATATCTAAAATATCAGGCTTCTGAACAGCATGTCCATTTGGGTATGCTTTATATTTTATTTGGCCTTATGCATAAATTATGGCATTAATGTGGTGGGCCACTAGGGGGGATCACTCTGTGGTTTCGTCGAGATATAATGGAAGCCAAAGTTGCTTTTAAAAGGGCCTTCAAGTCATCTGCATTGTTGTGTCTTGTGTCCCATCTTCCACTTTGCAGTACTCCATAGATTCTCCGTGAGGGGTTTCGGCCAGGCCAGTGTGCTGGCCAATCAATCACAGTAACACCATGGTCACTGAAACAGCTTTCAGTATGCTTTGCAGTGTGGGTTTGTGCCAAGTCTTGCTGAAAAATGAAATCAACATCTCCCCAAAGCTTGTCGCCAGAGGGAAGCAATAATCCAATATGGCTGTTTTGACAGTGGGGTTCAGGAAACACAAGACCCAATCAATATATTAAAATCTATGTAAGCATTACCAGTCTTTTCTTCAGGCTTAACTTGGTAAGGGTAGAGTCTATTCTGCTCTGTGATACTCATACTTTATGGTGACAGTGCAGGTGATATGAATTACTGCCAGATTCCACATCCTCCGTAACTACTATGATCTGCCCCACCACACTACATCCGGCAGAGCACTTACGCAGACATGTTAATCAATGAGAACTATTCCCCATCTACCCTGACACGTCCGCACTTGTACGTCCCATACGTCTTCTCCGGCCTTTCAAAATACCGAGCCAAGCAATTGTTTGCTTTGCTCTGGCTCGTTGAAATCCGGCCAGGTCAAGATTTGCTATTGCAATCATATCAAACGAAAAAAAGAAAGTCAAGAATATTCTGGTTGTCAAATTAAATTAGGATAACTACAAATAAGAACCAAATGTTCACATATTACCAAAAAAGGGTACAGTTTTTCATTAATTAAGGGATGCAAACTTTTGCTACTTCAACTTCCAAAGAAACAGATTTGTCATCTCAATTAAACTAATATCATGCTTAAAGGCTTTAAAATGTGGTCAAATCCAGTTGCAGAAATTTCCAAGAGCGCATCTCACAACCTCAAGAGCAACTTCTTATTGCAGGCATGAGCGAAGAGACGCAGGATTCAAAAATTGAAACCCAATTAATTTTGTATGATCGTAAGACATCCTTATTAATGACACACAACAAAAATAAAAGGTTTGGAAAGAGCTGTACATATGCTGGATGCTGATTGTGAGTTTTAATTAATGTATTTCATATTAAATAAAGTGTTCATTGACTTGTGTTATGTTCCGATCAACTGACAAATAACAATAATATTGCGCATGCTCTCCTCGAGCTCCAATGAACTCAAAGCAGAGGAACCATGGAGGCTGTAGGCTTTGCATTGTGGAGGCCGTCTGGAACGGAGGATGTGGGATTTCAGGCTCAGGGAACTCAACTCTAAGTCAGTCAGAGTTCAGTTACCTTCATACTGAAGAGACAGTAAATGGTGACCGCCATATATGATTTCCATATATATGCCTGGAAATCCCTAAAATGAACATATGAATAGAAAATGCATAAAATAACATAATTTGCACTAACAAAATTGTATTTTTATTCATCTCTTATTCATCTCACAAGGGAAGAGAGATACTGATTAATGCCCAAGTTGCGCCAATTTAGTCTGCCACTGCTCAACTGTAAAATAAAATTGATCAAAATGGTATTTCTGAGATGTTTAACTCTGAAGTTGACGTTCCTCTGTCTAACATCATCTCCATTTAGGGTAAATTCGAAGAATCAGTGGTAGACATAGAAAATGTGATATGGTGGTGGTGGTGGGAGGATGGCAAATCAGTAATTTTGTTTTTTTAAGAAACAACTTTTAGATAGGCTAACTTAAATTAATATTCCACAAAATAAATAATAGCATAAGATACATTTATAAAACAGAATTCAAATTAAATTACTGGGATGATTTCAAGCAATCCCTATAACGAGAGCTTAAGCTTAAAATTATGCTGGGCAGCAAAATGTCTGACAAAAATATACAGATCTATAACTTTGGCAAGGGTAGCTACAATATTTATACCATCAGCTGGCTTCATTTACTGCAGGGATTTTCTTTTTTTTTTGACATCTACAATCATATTTTTTGTTGTTGTAAATTTGTGTTTATTTGAAAGTTGTAAGATACAGTAATTAGAGAAATAATAATGGTGGTGCAGTTGCTCCCCTTCTGTAGATCCGTCCCTGAGAAGAATTAAACATCCAACCATTTATTTTCCATCACAGAAAGACTCTAGGCCGGGAATTGAACCCAGAACTTTCTTGCTACAGGGCTGCAGTGCTACCCACTGCTCCACTGCATGTATAAAGAACCGATATTTGAAAATCATTATGTTTTGCATATTTGTAATCCAACATGTATATTGGCAATATAAATAGAGTCAGAGACTGGCAGGCACCAAATACCTACACTAGTGAGTGTGTGTGACACAGTGCCACCTAGAGGAGAGGCAGAGCCAGTCACTTGCTCACTTGGTCTTCTTTCATATATTTTAGTGTCAAATGCTAAATTCAGCAATCTTAATTCAAGAAAATCCTTAATTTAAACAGAAAACAAATTTGTAGAGTAGTGACATGCACTATTAGATTTTTTTCTCACTTATCAGTGAATAAAATATTTTATTGGTCATAATGACAGGTGAGGTCTGTCTAAACTGCCTCTCCTGACTGTAAAACACTGATGGGGAGAGACTCTTGATGCTATGACTCTGATTTCAGTAATATATTTAGAAATATATTGTTATATTTTTTAATAATTACATTTTTAAGCTGTATTTGTACAATGAGGTAAACATGTATTGGAATCCTTCAGGATTCCCTCTTGGTTTATATTTTTTGTCAAAATTAATTGTGTGAGGTTGATGATTACTAATAAAAATAATAAAATAAATATGTTTAATAATTACATTTATAAGGGTAAGAACTGTATCTAGAGCAGCATGGCTGATGTAGAAGATAAAAACAGGACAGTAGCAAAGGACAAACCCAGGACACTTGATGGACACATCCAGGATGGGATAGATCTTCTGAAAAAAAGAGGTTTTTGGGATGACAAGAAGGGATGGAAGGATGAGAAAAGGGACAAGCCACAAGAGATACCAAGAGACACAAATGACCAGATGGGGAGCAAGACAGACTGACAGGTGAGTAAAAGCTATACAAGTAAGACAGGGGGAGTGGAGGAACAGGAAGGGGAAGAAAGATTGGCGCAGAGGTGGTTGCTGGTCCCGGAGGAGACGTTACGCTGCGAGTCTGGTCCTGTCAGGCCATACTTCTCTCCCTCCTTCTTTCTCTCTGCGTTATACTCAAAGCTTTCCATCATTCATTCCTTCAAGACAACAATCAGCCTTGTTTGTTATTACTGGTGCTAAGATTCAGTCTGTCGTGCCACTCAAACTGCCCCGTCTGCCCATTTCTCTCAAGGAGGCTTAAGCGTTTTATGCAGATTTGCATGCAACCCACCAGGAACTGTGATGTCCATCTAACGAAACCCTTTTCCATTTTTATTCTGACCTGTTTCCCATGTGTAAAGGTTTGTATTTGTAGAACAGATCTCATCTACACTTTAAAACTTTTTAATGATTTCTATACAGCTGATTACCGTTTGTTATTGGAAATAGACAACAGAAGACTGTGTTTATTTTTCTTTTCTGCCACTTGGTGCCGAAAACAAAAACAAGTTCTGTTTGACTGAACTTAAAATATCTTTTTCTGAAAAAGATCAATTAAGGTCGGAATGAAGAATTCAAAAAACGCTGCTTATGTTGTGTTATCTTTATCTAAACTTCTGAGACCTTACAGCTGACCACTTAAACTGAACGAGGAGCCTTGGTTGGGGAATGCATTGTGTTACTGTCCACATGCAGACAGGCTTTATCATTTTTTTATGCCCCACATGCCAGGCAGCTGAATTATACTCTCATGCAGCGTCATGTAAACCTACAGGTAATGCTGTATAATGTGAGGGACGTTTTGTATCTATTGATCTTTAATCTCATCTTAGCTGCTGGATGTACATTTTGGACACCACTATTTATGTTATCTGGTAGTGCAACATATTTTCTATTGTCTCCCTAGGAGGGGCCCACATCCAGGGCCAGAGCCGGGGGGTGGCCAGGGTTGGCAGTGGGGCCATTAGCCAATCATCGACCATCCCTGCCTGGATATTTGTCCTAAACATGTTGACATTTTTCACCACCTCCTGAACAAGCAGTTCCCCTCTAAAACAGATGGTGGCTGAATGGATTTTCCCAAGTGGAATGTCCCAGCTAATTTGACATTTTACTTGTTAGATTATTTACCAAAAACTGACAAAAAGCATGCTGTAATTGAAGCTAACAAATACAGAATTAATTTTCAGCTATTTTTTGTTTATCATAGAGGGAAATAAAGAGTGATGTATCTTTACTTCAATGTAATTAAAGATAAAGAACAACTGACAACTTTTTTGTATCATGCAGAAATATAAATAATATCAGACAGCACAGATGCAAACAATATATTGTTAGGTTTATTAGCAATGGTCCCATTTGGCATTCTTTATTTGATCTTTTTGGAAAATACAGATGTTGTACTCATTCAGTTTAGTTGTTCAATGAATGAATTGATTGTTTTTGTGCTTATCAGTTTATGGCCTCTCCTCATAACACATTGGCCCATGCCTGGGAACTTTTGTCAATATGTTCTAGCTACTGCCCACACCTCTGATTCACCTGATCTTGAAGGAAGGAAGGAAGGAAGGAAGGTTTCAATACAGGAAGGAAGGAAGGAAGGAAGGAAGGAAGGAAGGAAGGAAGGAAGGAAGGAAGGAGGGAAGGAAGGTTTCATTACAGGAAGGAAGGAAGGTTTCAATACAGGAAGGAAAGAAGGAAGGAAGGAAGGAGGGAAGGAAGGAAGGAAGGAAGGAAGGAAGGTTTTATTACAGGAAGGAAGAAAGGTTTCAATACAGGAAGGAAGGAAGGAAGGAAGGAAGGAAGGAAGGAAGGAAGGAAGGAAGGAAGGAAGGAAGGAAGGAAGGTTTCATTACAGGAAGGAAGGAAGGTTTCAATACAGGAAGGAAGGAAGGAAGGAAGGAAGGAAGGAAGGAAGGAAGGAAGGAAGGAAGGAAGGAAAAAAAGAAAGAAACACAACAAGAAAACTGACAGCAAAATAAAGATAAACTGTGAGGAGGAATTTGTACTTTGGTCTTTCTGTGAGTCATTATTGGTCAATGACCACTTGGGAGGGGGGTGTTTTATTTCCCAATCCTTTAAATAAGTGTTGTAATTATCTCCTTATCTGTGTGTGGCTGCAGAGGGAAACCAGCACACCACAGAGCTCCATGAAAGATTAATACAACAGAAACGCTGCTACAAATGACAAGGCTTGTTCTAATCCAACAAAACCTCAGAAACTCAGCTTTTTAACTAAAGAAACAAAGAAAGTCAAGATGATTTGATGCATATACAGAAAAAAATCCATCATCATATTTTTTTATAACTTCTCTCCTTCATGTCCTCTGTTGACTGCTTTATTTATTGTCACAAAACAAGATGTAAACTAAACGGAATGTTAGAAAGAACAACGTGGCCTCATCTTCTTCGTCCGCTCTCACTTTCATGTCAAAGGGATTTTCCCGGAGGATCCCCCCCCTCCTCCATGCTCTATCAGTGGTTATTTCCCTAAGTGAAAATGGGTCACCTTCTTCTCTGTCAGGAGAACAGCCCGGTATACTCTGACTATCTGTGTGTTTATCGTGTTACAAACGTTAGTATCTGTGTGTAACGGTGGATTATAAGAAATGGAAATATGGTAAATGTGAAGAAAAAATTTATGAAGCTCTTTCAGAGGCCAATAGTTTTGACTTTATTTTTGAGCTGAATTTGTGCTGATAATCTACGTGTTTAATCTGTGAATATAACACTTGTTATCTGGTCCTTAAAGAAATTGTTTCAGAAGATATTCTGCTTATGTGAATAATTCTTAATCAACCTTGCATAACTGAGGCATTGGAAAGCAAAATCATAAACTTTGCTATTTATCATGCCATCTGAGGTATGCAGAGTCTAAAACGAATTTCTTTGCATTTCTTTGAGCAATGCACCATTGTGGATTTGCTGGAATGTCCATTTCTGAGATGATTGCAAATTCTCTTTTTTTTCCCCACTGTGAAATGATGGCCTTTAAACTAATAAAACATAGCAGATATGGCTATTTAAAGTAGATTGAACTAATTTAAACTTTCTCCCCCTTGGTTCTGTTTGTTTGTATTAACAAACACAATTAACTTATCTACAATAGGTGTGGCATAAGTCTCCATTTGACCTCCAATTTTCTGTTTTCCTTTGACACCATAGTTTCTCAATAAGATCCTGTCAGCTAGAACTTGTTCTTCCACATTCTCATCATGAGCTGTCTTTTTTCATTTAGGGTTCCTGTCAGTACTCTCTGTTACCTTGGCTCCTATCTTAGGCCAACAGGACCTGTCGCGTATGAGTCCAGAAGTTTTTTCACCCTTAGGTGCCAGGGCTCATTAGATTTTAGGAAGCATTAGGTGTCTTAAACTTTCTAGAGATCACATCCCCTTTGACCCTAAATATCTACCTAAATATCTTCTGGGGAGAATACTGGACCCCCATAAAGTGACTGTATGATAGGAACAATTGCTGGGTCTTTGTCCTGTGCTGAAATAAGGTTACACACACACTGATGGTGGCAATCTACAATGTAGCCACAGCTGCCCTGGGGCTCAATGAAAACAGAAGCCTGGACTTAAACCTACAACCCTCCAGTTGCAGGGCAAACTCCTTCATCCAACGCCACTGTCACCCCTACGTAAGCATGGCGTTTACCACAAGGCTACAATTTCAACCACCAGTTAAAACCCCTCAACTGATTAACACCAAATTGATAACATGTAAAAAACAAAGAAAATTATTGCGGATATCTGTTTTGCCTTGTGTTAACATTCAGCCCTACAAGTTCATCAGTTATCAGGTAAAAGAAACATCTATTTTTCTTAGGATGATTAGGATGCATCCTGGACGTCTCCCTGGTGAGGTGTTCCAGGCACGTCCCACCGGGAGGAGGCCCAGGGGGAGACCCAGGACACGCTGGAGGGACTAAGTTTCTTGAGTGGCCTGGGAGCGCCTTTGGATTGCCCCGGAGGAGCTGGCCAAAATGACTGAGGAGAGGGACATCTGGGCCTCCTACAGAAGCTGCTACTCCCACCACTCGAAGCCAGATAAGTGGAAGAAGTTGGAAGGATTGATGGATGGATGGAAGGATGGATAGAATGCAACTTCTTGGTGTTCTTTTCCAACCCAATCCTGGTTTTACTGGCTGCATGCAGAACAAGGTATGAAAGCTCAGCTCAGTACCAGCCTAATAGTGGCAATGCATCAGTGTGTTCTGGATTTTATTAGCAAACTATAAATATTAATTTAGTCTGATTGTGTGTGAGCTGCACCACAACTGCACAGCAAGAAGCTGGTAGAACAAGCAGAGAACATGAAAAAACATACAGCTTTGGAAAGCTGATGGATGCTCTGGTTCTGTACGTAGGGCCTATATAAGCATAAGAAGCAATTTTCATCTTAGTGTTCGTTCTGACCTGCTTTTGTTCCTGACAGAAAGCTCTTGTCTAAACGTACTAAAGTGAAAGTATTGCTTCGCTTCAAAAAGATCTCACACAGTCTTCCTGTTCACCATTATGGGAAGAATATGCTTTCATTTGGATCCTGTTAGAGAGCGCAGATGATCTGAGCTTGAATCCAACTGTTAAATCTGAGGCTCGGCTCTGACGCATCTCCCTGCACATCAATGCAGTGCGACCCTGAGGATGTTCTGTTTGAGCCCTTTCAGAGAAAACAGCATAACCAGGCTGCTGTGAGTGAGAGCAGGAACCTGTTTGATACACCAATGTTTGCTGGCATAAAACAAAGTGCCTGATGATCTCACCTCAGGGCACCGTAGTAAGATAGCACAGTATACTTTGGTGTTTGAGTTAAAAGTCTGCTAACAACTAACACAAAATGTATCTTTTAAATAATTTTTTTTTAAAGTTTTTACTGACAACTATTTAATAGCATTTTTATTTAACACTTTGCTAAAACATACTATAATGAGCAGACTGACACCAAAGTAGTCCATTTTTAAGCCTGCAGCCTATTTTCTTGAATTTGTTAAGTGGATCCAATCTAGCAATCAAAGCTTTATATTCAAGATGGATTTTGTGGACAATCAGAAGCGAATTGCAGACTGCTGCAGTTCTGCGTTTTGGCTGAAGGTGGGAGTATCAATAGAAAACTCTGTAATCCCTATTTAATAAAGATTAATAGAAAGATAGGATCTGCTGTTGTATAAGAAAATTCAATTATACCCTTTGTAAACATATTAAGGTTATTAAGTCTGCCACTGGCAACTTATATTTATACAAATTTAATTCAATAAAAAAAAAAAAAATGTATTGATACCAAAATGGGACATTTCAGTTTCATCACACCCCATCCAAAAATATCGCTTTAGTAGGTTTTCACAAGCATTGATAAAAAATAACGATATTAATATCGTTTGTAGCTACTCCTAAAGGGTAGCACCAAAAACAGAAGGAATTTACTGCGTGGGTGGATAACAATAGGACAAATACTGGAGGAAGGGGATGTACCTGAAGACAACCCATGCATGCATTGGTAGAACATCTCAACACATAAAGAATTGGACATGCTTTTCTATTTTTTCATAATTTCTGCCACTAGTTAAAATATGCTTTACATCCAATTAGGATTTTTTTTTTTAAAGGTGAAACAGGGAAACCATATGTTGAAATGTACTTTAGTCAAAATGTTTTTATCTGCATAAGCCAGATTCTAAACTTTCCTGAGCAGTTCAAGTTCTTATTTTAGAGTAGAGCAAAAAAGATAGCAACTTATTCTCTTTGTTTATGCCTTCTACAATCAGAATCCAAATCAGAAAATACTTTATTTTCAAGTAGTGTTTTACACATATGAAGAATTTGTTTTGATAAAGAAATGTTACCATACTGTTAATTTAAAAAATATATAAAAAACAGAATATATACATTCAGAATAAAGCAATGGATGTTCTATATAAAGAGATCCATAGAAGTGATTAAAAGACACAGGGGTGAGTATTGGCATGGGTTTTGCGATATGATACGTGTCACAATGTGATACCATCACTAAATTGCAATATCACTATATATTGTGATATAGTTCCCAGCTATCAAATTAAATGTATAGATAAAAAAGCAAGTGCTGTATATGTTCATCTGAAGACATTGATCATTCAGTTTTTTTGGTATCCATTTTGTTTAGGGTTTGAGTCAATCCATGTTATTCCGTAAAAATTCAAAACATATCCACTGGACTTGGTTTCCAAGATTTGAAGACATTTCGCCACCTCTCCAGGAAGCTTTCTCAATTCAAATGTCTGGATTGTTCGCCGGCTGGAGCGGGTAGGTCCCTCGTTCCTCTGTGATGGGACCTAGGGACCTACCCGCTCCAGACGGTGAACAATACCTCCTTAATGACCGACTCTTAACAATCATAGACAGGTTTCAGGTATTACAGGAGACAATCCCCCCCCTTTTAACGACCGACCCTCAGAATCATAGACAGGTTTCAGATATTACAGGCTAACGATGGAACTAAACGACCCTTTCATCGGTTACCATTTGCATGTTTCCAAGCGATACAAGGCCTTGTCTATATAAGACTCAAACTCACTGCGGATCAAGACATTTGAATTGAGAAAGATTCCTGGAGAGGTGGCGAAATGTCTTCAAATCTTGGAAACCAAGTCCAGTGGATATTTTTTGAATTTTTACGGAATGACTATGACCTGGATGACTGAGAACCTTCATCAGCATACAGTCAGTCCATGTCTTCCACTCTGACTGCCTCATCTACAGACATGGAGCTGCTGCACAGCAAAATGGCTTCACAGCACTATCTGCCAGAGAGGGGGTGCAGAGGTAGCCCATTTTTCCTAATTGTTATGGGTAAAAATGTTTTGTTATTTTAAAATTTATACTAGAAAAAGAAAGATGGATTTTATATAGGGCAGGCGAAAATCACAATATATTGCCAAAGTGATTTTTTCCCCGCACCCTTAATCACCACGAGCTCTTAGGAGACAGTAAACAGTCAACAGCATGTTATAAACAACACAGCCCTTTGACAATCGGTCACTTTCACCCCACCTGTGGTCTACATAAAATTAAAAATGTTCTAACTGCTAGTAGATGTTCTTTTTTTAGTCAATGCAAGACAAGCAGCAATGTGCTTTGTAAAAATGATGAATGTGCAAACTATGATTGGTGGCTATAATAGCATCCCAATTATATATATATGTTTTCTTTAACTAAGAGATTACAGCTTTATAATATATTAGTACCAGCAGTAAAACCAAATAGAAACCCAGTTCACTTTACATTGTGTTTTAAAGTAGACTTGGCTGCTTGATAATGGGGAGTTCAGCTGGTGGTCATGATATGTTTTTTTGGAGATTTTTCTCATGCAGCAGAAAGGCCTGCAGTAATGATGCCATTATAGGTGTAAACGTGCATGTTGAATAGATTTCAGCATGGAATACTGGTGAGAAGTGCAGCAGCATCTTATGAGGCTATCAGTGTTCAGCCTGATATTGGACTGAGTTATTTTTGCCACGCAGTCTGACTTGACAGGCTTTCATAAGCACAGTACATCTATGAAATATGGGAACATTACCTTTGTTGGAAGGAACCTGTATAATTTGTTGGAAAGCATGGTTCGTGACAGGGCTCATCTGAGCCAGCAGGAGTAAATGCAGCAGCGAGGGGGCAGTTTCTCCAAGCAGGGCGTGTGTAATGAAATCACATATTGGGATTTTAAAGTCTCAAGGCAACATAGTAAAATATGCTCTGACTGTACCGAGGTGTAGAGGTAGCCCTCGCTGTTCATGGCGATGTAGAGCCCCGTCTTGGTGCTCTGGATGGCCACTATCCTGAGTCCCACAGGAATCAAGTTGAACTGCACTGCAGGACACAGAGAAGAACAGATGGAGTCAGAGAAGTTTTTCAACCCCATGTTGTAATGCGGCATGAAATGATCTCCCCAATACCATTTTCTTATCCAAAAAGCTCATCCATGCAAGACAGGAACTGTAGAAAGATGATTTAAAAGGAAGAGGAAAACGAACTAAGACTGAAGCCTGCTAAAACTTGAATGTGGCATTAGAGAGAATAAAGCTGCTGCACAGAGAAACAGATACTTCAGCTGAGAGCTTTACACACTCAATAAATTACAAAGTAACATCTCATGAGTCTCCTGAAAATTGAGTTTATCTTTACTGACACAGTTAAACTCACTCTACAATAAAGTTTACTGGATCCCCTTGGATTTCTGTAACTTCACAGATAAACTAATATATAATCAGAGCAGAAGAAAACTTCCACAGCTTAACACACACATAATCACTTGTAGTCACAAATTTAATATGGACTAGAATCATAAATCAATGACAAAAAAAAAAAAAACTCAACAGAACTAAACAAAATAAGTAGTAAAGAGGCACAGTAGAACAGATAAAAATAGAACGAAAAAGCAATGGAAAAAAAGAATAGAAAATATGAGAGAAGACTAGAATACAAAGAAGTAGAAAAGATGGGGAAAGAAAACATCAAATAAGATTCTAACCCATGACAACAGAAAGGCATAGCATGAAATAGAAAATAACAATACAAACAGAGATAAATGCACTCTAAAAAGGAAGATGAGAAAAGAATGTTACAACAAAAAAGTAGTAAAATTTATTTAAACAAAAGAGGTTGTACAACGTTTACCATATTAGAATAAAATGAAACAAAAGACAATAAAACATGAAATTAAAAAAATAGAACAATGATGTTAAGATTTAACAGCAGAAGTTCACATAAGAGAAAGGAACAGGGACAAATAATATGAAACAGAATATCCAAATAGAATAGAATAGAAATCTGTTTGATTCTGCTTCGATTCTCTTTAGGTCATTATTTTTTGTTGCCTGTTAAATCCATTAATAACACTTTTTGTCAGCTGTGATTTTTTTTTTTTTTTTTACTTTTGACCCTCCTTATGCAATCAGTAGTTTTTATATTTACTGTTTTTTGTTCTTGAAATTGGATTTTTCTTTGGATTTTGAGTTTGTAAACTTCTGTTTTATGCTGATTTTTTCTTCTGTTCAACCTTGTACCTCTATGGCATCTATCAGGGTTCCTGTTCACATTTTGTTCCTTCATTCAACACCATCATGACAGCTCTATGGTTGGAGATCTTGTTATATTTAAATCTGCTGAGTGTAAGTCCTATAAAAAGTCCCTAACTGGATCTGACACAGTAAACTAAATGACCTTGACATTTGCAGCCTCTGGCTCCAGCTGCTCTGTCATAATGTCATGGCATACAGTCACCACCATAAGGCACATCAACACAGCATTATAATTTGAGATAGATGAGGTTTTACATTGCGCTGCTATACTTTTTTAATCGATAATAATAAACAGAAAAATGGGCCAAAAACAAAGACTAAAACCTGGCTAAGGATAATTATTTTAACTTAAATAGTAATGAAAATGAATTAGACTCTGTTTTGGCATCAATAAAACCTTAACTGTGGGTGAAATAAATTGTTGGTTGTTTTTTTTTTGTATTGGCAAAAAATGTATTATGCAAAAAAAAAAAACATGTATTGTTTTATGCATCCAACTCCCAATTTAATCTCCAGCACAACTAAAATCCACATTTCTTACATTTAGAAAACGTCAGACATGGATGTTGCAACTTAAAGGTATAAAGTTATATTTCCACATATGCAAAATTGCCTCCTATTTTTTCATCAGAGATCCTAAAAGAACTTTACTGCATATGCTTAGTCTGCACTGTTTAAGGCTCACTCAATGCGGCATGCCTAATGCTTGAAGTAGTTCTTATGGCAAAAGGGGTCAAACCTGTTTTCACCTTCTTAACTTCTAGCTAATTGCATTGGGTGCTACAAAACTATGTGTTAGGAATCCAGTTTGTGTGGGTTGTTTGTGTGTTTCTTCTCTCTCCACCACCAGGTGGTGCCCTGTCCTCGTTGGGCCTCCCTGCACACCTGCGGCTCGTTGGTTCATTACTGGAGGAGTATTTGAGCAGAGGACTGTCAATACCTTGACGCGAGAGTGTTTGCCAGTTTTGGGAAGCCTTCCTGTGTAACTGGATACCTGGACCCCCCATGGAAGGATTTACTGAGTACACACTGAGCAGGGGAAAACCTCCACATGATCCGTTCAAGTTACCATCGGAAATCCAAGTGACAGTCTGCTCCATAACGTCTCCGGGTCCAACGTATGTCTACCTGTCCGCTCTACAACGAGTTCCCTCTTCTCTGGATAATCCCACACAGACTGGATTCAAGGATTGACAAGACTCCCCTCAAACGCGAGTATCTCTCTGGCATAATTTACGCCGCAGTCTCATTTCCCATGGTCCCTGAACTGATCTCTGTGATCTCCTCTTCAGACTTTCCAGTTTCGGTTCACCAGTTCACTGAGTTCCAGATCCAACCTCTGTTCACGTGACATCAAATAAACCTGTTAAACTTTTTCCCGTGTTTTCTCAGTGGTTTCTCTGCGTGTGGTCAGATTCCTTAAACCGATCAGGACACTTCGTACTTCATTTACTTATATTCATACCCATATAAAGTATGTTTTAGTACATGTTAGTACATTGGAAAAGTGTGACTTAAGCTTTAAAACAGACAAAACTAGCTCTGTCTTATGGTTTTCCCTAAGCGCTAGGATTTCCCCCATCCCTAAAACAATTAACAGGGTTAAAAAGAATATGAGGACAAAAAGTTAACCAAAATTATTATTAAAAAAAAGAATTATCTATAAACCCTAAAGCTGTACAGTATATATTTGCTAAGATAAGAAACCAGATTGGTTTTCCAAAGTGCACAAAAAACCTGATTAAGTCCAATTGTAAATATTTCAAGCTTGCCACTTTTAAGGCGCATTGAACACAACACTGAACACAACTTCAATGAATGATAACGGAGCCTTCCTGTTCAAGCCTGCAAGTTAGATTTCTACATACATTATAGAATCCATCTCTTTCCTCCTATTTTAGTCACTAAAGAAAATAAAATCTAAACATACTTGTGCATCAGTTACAATCTTTAAGATGAACTCTCAGGGGAAATGTAAAAGTCTAATTTCTCTTAAGCTCTCTTCCACATTCCATGGTCTTAATCAACAGAAAGCACTATATCGATTAGTTTACTTACTCTCTAATGGAAGCCACCGTAATATCCATCTGTAAACTGTGTTGTTAAAACCTAATCAGTTGTAAAAGTAAACATCTGGCAACGTCTCGGATGAATGTTGAGTTATGAGACTGTCTAATAAAGTTGTCAGCTCTGTCTTTGAAATTAAACTTTTCATTTTAAACTGCAGGAATATTGGCCAATTGTTCAAACTGTATGTAAAATAATAACCGTCTGGTCTACTTTAAGACTTATGCAGTACAATTCAGTGACTTACTGCATCTTTCTTGGGGTGTTTTTAATGTTTTTTCTAGTAATCTGCTGTCCCGCCAGTCACAATGGTTGTGTGCCCAGTTTTATGGTTGAAATATTGGTAAAACCTGCACATAAATTTCAATCCAATGCCTTTTCTCTCCCTACCTTTCTTTTCTTTATCTCGAGGGCTCGACTCTTCTATTTACTCGATCGATTCCTGCATCTCAAACAGCGGGTTTCGCAAATGAACAAGGTGTCACCAAAGAGTGCGGCCGGATGACAAATAGTACAGGAACACACACACACACACCAGCACACTTTCCTTTTTCTTCTTCCAGTTCTCTCTCACTCTTAGTCATCCTATCGGTGACCTCACAAAGTGCACAAACACACAAAAATTACCAATTTAACAAGGTTCTGTCGTCTCACTAAATAAAAAAAATAATAAAAAAAGTTGCAGAGTTGCAAAATTATTTTGATCTTAAAAGAAATACACGAAAAATGATACAAAGGAACAAAGAACAAGCCATGTCTAAAACAGGCTACAAATTGGCATCCAAAGCCAACAACCTCACGGTTATAGAAAAAAAGAACCTTCAAAATAATTTGCAATAATAATTTATGTGTGTTGGCTTTTGTAACTGTATGAGCACTAAAGAGTTGTGTTATAAAAAATATGTACTGTTTATTATTTTTATTAGTAGTAGTAGTAGCAACAACAACAATAACAATAATGAAAACCAAAGAGCCTGTATAATAATCATTTGAACATTAGACCTGCATTAAGTTTTCTCTACCCCTATGTCTTTTTTCCTGTCTGACTCATGACCTTCCTGCGAATAACTATGTACTCTCCTATCTGTCTTGCTCTGCCAGCCAGTGGCTCAGTCTTATGTATTTGCCAGCATCTGTGTAGCGTTTAATTTAACACATCTTAATTGCTACAGACATCGCATGACTCAATAATTTTTTGTCTGACTGGATGCCAAATCAAATACATTCAGTTTTGAACACTACACAAAGCCTTTGCAAGGTTATACATCTCTTTGACGCAACATGAACTTGAACTCAGATCAAGTTTTAAAAGAGTCTTGCAAACTGAGAAAGAAGACTAGCGAACTCAAAAAGGACATTTGAAAATATAAAAAGGAGATGAACACACACATCAACACATAACAAAAAATTCTGCGAAGGAGAAAAGTTTAAACAAATTTTCCGTTCCATTCAGTTTCTTTATATAGTGCTAATTCACAGCCAGGATTTTAGCTAGGAATATTTCATAGGGTGTAAACCTTGGTGTATGAAATCTTTAGGTTTTGCATGGCATAGGGGGTGCATGCGTATCCTCCCACCGTAAAATTTTAAAATGTATACTCTGAAACCCTATTTCCTGCATTTTGAGGCGGAATGGATCTAACATGGATCAACATGTTAAATCACTGTTCTCCTGATTATGGGAAGTACAGGGGTTGGACAATGAAACTGAAACACCTGGTTTTAGACCCCAATGATTTATTAATATGGTGTAGGGCCTCCTTTTGCGGCCAATACACCGTCAATTCGTCTTTAGAATGACATGTACAAATCCTGCACAGTGGTCAGAGGGATTTTAAGCCATTCTTCTTGCAGGATAGTGGTCAGATCACGACGGGATGCTGGTGGAGGAAAATGTTTCCTGACTCGCTCCTCCAAAACACCCCAAAGTGGCTTAATAATATTTAGATCTGATGACAGTGCAGGCTATGGGAGATGTTCAACTTCACTTTCATGTTCATCAAACCAATCTTTCACCAGTCTTGCTGTGTGTATTGGTGCATTGTCATCCTGATACACGGCACCTCCTTCAGGATACAATGTTTGAACCATTGGATGCACATGGTCCTCCAGAATGGTTCGGTAGTCCTTGGCAGTGACGCGCCCATCTAGCACAAGTATGGGGCCAAGGGAATGCCATGATATGGCAGCCCAAACCATCACTGATCCACCCTCATGCTTCACTCTGGGCATGCAACAGTCTGGGTGGTACGCTTCTTTGGTGCTTCTCCACACCGGATGTGGGGAAAACAGTAAAGGTGGACTCATCAGAGAACAATACATGTTTCACATTGTCCACAGCCAAAGATTTGCGCTCCTTGCACCATTAAAACTGACGTTTGGCATTGGCACGAGTGACAAAAGATTTGGCTATAGCAGCCCGGCCGTGTATATTGACCCTGTGGAGTCCCGACGGACAGTTTTGGTGGAAACAGGATAGTTGAGGTTTCAGATTTAATTCTGCCATGATTTGGGCAGCCATGGTTTCTTTTTTTTGCATACAATCCGGGTTAGCACCCGAAAATCCCTTTCAGACAGCGTCCTCTTGCATCCACAGTTAATCCTGTTGGATGTGGTTCGTCCTTCTTGGTGGTATGCTTATCCTGGATACTGTGGCTCTTGATACATCACAAAGACTTGCTGTGTTGGTCACAGATGCTCCAGCAAGATGTGCACCAACAATTTGTCCTCTTTTGAACTCTGGTATGTCACCAATAATGTTGTGTGCATTGCAATATTTTGAGCAAAACAGTGCTCTTACCCTGCTAGTTGGACCTTCACACTCTGCTCTTATTGGTTCAATGTGCAATTAATGAAGATTGACCACCAGGCTGGTCCAGTTTAGCCATGAAACCTCTCATACTAAAATGAGAGTAGTTTCAGTTTCATTGTCCAACCCCTGTATGTGTGCTTGACTAGTGGTGGAAATTTCCTAATGAAGATATGAGATCATTTTTAGGTAAAATATTGTATATCATAGGTTAATTCTAAACAATCAGAAAGTGTAATGCTGCGTTCACACTGCAGTTTGAGCAGCAAAAAAGCATCTTCTGCTTCATTTTTAATGCTTGTACACACTAAGGTCAGATGTGTACAGCCTTGTTCATTACAGAGAGCGGCTGTGCTATATTCGCTGAGATAAGGGTAAAAGGTAGTTTTAATGTATTTTTATGCAAGAAAGTACACCTCAAAACCTTGTCTGTGCAGTCAGTTAATCAACATTACAATCCTAACTTGAGATATTATTTTTGCTGTCGGAGCCGCTCAGACCCCCACATGCTGACGGTGCCCTGGCACTGGGAATCCCCAGTAGCAGCTGTCCCCGGCCCAGTCGCCTCTTGGGGATTTCAGCTAATGTTCGTTGTGGCTGGAAGTAGATGTTAGCATTTGTCATGTACATGGCTAAAATTGCAGGTACCAGAATAATAAAAGTGAAAACATTTTGCTGGCAGGCTTTGACATTTTGAGTTATTTTAGGCGTTAATAAACAGTTTCAGTGGAGTGATCATAGCTCCCTGTTTTAGCACCCTGCCAGCTTGCAGATCAGCTTCTCTGACTGATTGACCAACTCCGGCATTCTTATGCTTGTGAATTTTTTGACATTTGAGCTAAGTTTCCAGAGGAAAAACATGGCATTGTTTTTTTTAATAAAGTACAATGTGCGCCCGGATGCAATATTAGCTAAAAGCCTGTTCACAGCACGTCATCTCAAGACACATTACAGAGACAATCATGGATAATACAGAGCTAAGCATAAATGCCCTGCAAAAAAACAAAAATCTGCTGCAAAAATACAAAATTAGTTTGCAGCTGCCCTTGACTCGCATTCATTTTTTCTACTTGGATATATATTCAGTTTTTATCCTTGTAAGGGCTTTTAGTCTGAAAATGAAAGAATTTGAGACGGCTTCAGTTATCTGTCATATATGTTTTTTATGTATGTACCTGTAATTAAATTTTATGTATTACTGTTCAGTATGCAACTTGGCCAGGACTACCTTTTCCTGGTTAAGCCGGGCATAAACTGTGCGATTTTTTAAAATTTGAAACGACGAAATCACACGGTTTGGTCATACAGTCATGATGTATGTTCTCACACTGTGCAGCACAATGTTCTGATGCGATCTACAAAAAAGAAAAAAAAATATCTATATATATATAGATACATATATATAAATATATATTGTGTGTGTGTGTAGGTGTGTGTACACATGAATGTATGTGGTTTGTGGCCGAGCTAACAGCACAACTAGATATTACCTTAAACTATTGTGGCAGTTATAATACATAAATGTCAAGCCCCAATTCGGACACCAATAATATTGCAAACGGAAACTCAAATTTGCTCTCATGATTTAATAAAATGAAAACACCTATAAAGTGAATGACCATCATAACGCACTTTTGATTACATTTTTATAGATTGAATTTCCCTAGCCCCAATTATTTGAAGTGTGGGGGTCGTCCTTCTCTTATGGCTCACATCACTGCCTTGATAGTAAGAGTCATTCTCTCTCTCTCTAAAAGTTAACTTCTTACTGCTTTCTGTCTGTCATTTTTATTTAAATATCCTGCTTTCCTTAACAGCTTAAACAAGACTCCTAGTTTAATCAAAAGTCTTTTAGGAAGGGGGGAGGAGGAGCAGGGCAGGGAAATGAAGGAGAAGGTGTTGCCAAATCAATTCCAAGTCAATTTAAAGCCTCAGATCACCTGTATAATAAATAAACAAGGAGAAATTGGATGAGAGATCGTAGAGCATAGGACAAGGGAACACAGGCCTTACAGAGGACATTTGCAGGTCTGTACATAGCTGTAGCCCTTAAGTGATTTAATAGACAGCACAGTAGGTATTAGTTAAGGGAAGATAGTTGTGAAAATGTCAGGTCATTATGTTGATTCTTCTATTGTACTAAGCAGGACAAACATCTAAATGTGATTATTGTATTTAACCTGAGCACAATTTATACAGCTCTTGGAATAAGCTGAAAACCCATTGATTAGGCTCATTAACATGCATGGTTGATGTTAATAGTGGCCAGGCTGCCAATGAGTCAGCACATCAGAACAATGACCTTCAACCCGTCATCTGAAGGCAATGACTACGACTTTTTAGAAATGTGGATGGATGGATGGATGAATGAATGGATATTTCCAGTCTGCAAAGGAATCAGATCTTTCCTGCAGTAGACCCCATTTCAGTCTGGATGGATGGAAAGATCTTAAAGAAGTTAAATAATTTGAAGTTTGTCCAAAGGGAACCTAGAACAAAGCAAATCTCTGCTTCATCCCTATTCACCAACCTGAGTTGACCTCTGCATTAGATTCTCCATCTTTTAATGATATTTGTGGACCACAATAAGCTCCCACAAATCTACGAATAATTCTAATGTTGAAAAGACAGACATGACACACTGTAAACCCGAATGCTCAAAATAATTAATTAGAATAAGTACAATGAACTTAAAATCATCTAAGAAGTTCTACTTACTTAAAAATGTTGAGTGCCAATAGCTTGTTCCCTCTTTTTAAGTTATTTAAACTTGCAATTTTTGATTACCATTAACTTTTTGCAGGTTAATTAACTGCTACTTAAAATAATTAACTCAGAGTTACTTAAAATATGTGGATTAAACATGGATTTTGTTTTTGTTAAAGAACTGAACTCAATTAAATTCAGAGATTTATATTTGTAAATGTATAAATTCTCTCTCTCTCTCTCTCCTTCTCTCTCTCTCGCGCGCACGCACACACTAAATAAGTATGCTTTCACCGGAAGTGCTTTTATTTTGTAGTATTTGCGTGCGTTCTTCAGGCCCCGTCCACACAAAGTCAAAACGAACACGAAACGCTAATATTTTCCAGAACGTTTGTCGTAAAGACGGAGACGTAAAATAAATGTGATCGTCCACATGAATGCATGAAAACGCTGCAAAATGTATGCAAGGCCTGTAAGTGGCGCTGTCGTGCCAAAGCAAAAATAGGCGACGAAATGTTGGGCATGCGCACTAGTATTTATACATGGTTGCCCTGCGGGTCCATTTTCGTGGTTCAGTCAAATTCAGGTGCTGAACTATGTCGTCGATATTGCTCTGTTCTTCCTGGAGATATTCCAGAAGAAGAAGATTCTGTTGTAAGCCCGACAGCAGGGTGAGTAGCATGAGCAGCAACCATTCAACACAGTACGGCGCCATTGTTGTTGTGATACTGTGTCGCGCATGCGTGTTTAGAGGCGACGCTATGACGTATGCGTGTAAAAAAAAAAAATGCGGTTAGAGCTTAAAGATGGAAACGTGAAAACGGCGTTTCAAAATCTTCCCACTGAATAAAAAAAAGATCGTTTACAGACCCCCGAAACGCCGTTTTCGTATGGATGAGAGGCTGGTTTGGTGAAAAATTTGTGCGTTTAGGCCAGGGTTCGGCTTCGTGTGGACGGGGCCTCAGACAGTAGACCGGAGCCGACGAGTAAGCCGAAGAAAAGAGCGGGAGACTTAACGACAAGAGTACACCGAGTTGTGAGTGTAAGTATCCAAGAAGTTGCTAGAATGTTTGTTCCTGGGGGTTAAACATGTTTTTTAAAACAGTTACGTTAGCCGTTTTGCGTGGCTAACTGTTAGACGGTTAGCAAGCTAACATGCAAAGTCACCCTGCCAGTTAGCTGTAAAGGCTACGTGGCTAGGCAGGTAGCTGTAAAACCTGGTGATGCCTAAGTTGCAGTGGTGGATAGTGAGGTATCACGGCAGAAGCTAACTAAAACACCATGTGCTGTGCATTTAGCTAGAAATTTAACTTCGGAAAAAAAGTCCCGTTTTGTTTTTTTAACTTTTTGGAAAGCTAGAGATTGAAGTTATTGTCTGAAAGTTAATTTAGCTGACTTTTTAAATAAATATTTTTTTGTTGATTGGTAGGAAAATAATTTATGATACTAGCCCTAGGTAACCTTCATATGCAGTCTGAGGTAATGTGGATCAGCTCTTTTGTTGGTTTTATATACTACTGTATGTCACTTTGTAATGTTGCAAAGTTTCATTAATCATTAAATAAATAATTTAAGAAAAAATAAGAATTACTGTACTGCCCTTTCCTCAATGCAGGTGTATGCAGAGTTCCAAAGGATAACAAACCAGAACCTCCCAAACACTTTCTATGCCCAGCTTGATCGGCACACTCCTCGCTTGATGGCTTTATTCAGGCAGAAAGCTTCCAAAACTGGAAAGACTGCTGATGCTTTGGCTTACATTTTCAAAGTCCATGATGCACAGGTGATTATACATTTCACAGGTCTACTGTTGGTAGTTTATTGCTTAAAATAAGCTTTTGAATTCCATAATTGCATCAGATGAGTCAGCAGGCTATCATATTGGATTTATGTGCAGATTTTGGTAATTGGTAATTAGTTGGAACTGTTTGGTATTGGCTTTGACTAATGAACTGTATTTGCACTATTTTTATTTTCTCAGGAAATACATGATGTCCACACGAGACGGACCACTGTTTATGGAAGTAAATCTGTGTCGCTGGGATTTGAATTAAAAATGCCACTGAAATTTAAATGTTGTATGTTTGTACTTACTGTTTCAGTGTTAAAATATATTATATTATTATAATATATATAAATTTTTGACCTTAAAAAAATTCATTGTCATTATTTCTACATTATTTCTCTTCAACCTAAAAATTCACATTACTATTTTAAAGTGATTACATTTTCAATATTTATTTTTCAGTTTAATTTTTCAGTGTTAAAAAAATCTGCATATAAAAAAATTCAGCCTCAACTCAATATTTTCAGCCTCCTGAGATTCAACTGGCTCTATTTCACTGTATTAAATTTGGCGACTAAATTCAGTGCAAAAAGCGAAGGGTTACTTCAGGTCACAGACATTAGCAATGGATTGTGGCGTCCAACACCCAGCCAATCCCGTTACGGTTTTGTTAGTCACGTGAAGTGACGAATGTGGCGCTCATACAGAAGGAAAACCAGCATCACGGAGCCGGTCATGCAAACTAACGCTAACTCAACTACAGAAAAATGAAAGTAATAAACTCACCGTTGAGTTAGCGTTGGCTTGCATGACCGGCTCCGTGATGCTGGTTTTGCTTCTGTATGAGCGCCACATTCGTCACGTGACTAAGAAACCGTAACGGGATTGGTTGGGTGTTGGACGCCACAACCCATTGCTAATATCTGTGACCTGAAGTAACCCTTCCCTTTTTGCACTGAATTTAGAGGCCGAATTTAAGACAGTGAAATAGAGCCAGTTGAATCTCAGGAGGCTGAAAATATTGAGTTTGAATTTTTAAAGGTTGAATTTTTTTATATGCAGATTTTTTTAACACTGAAAAATTAAACTGAAAAATAAGTATTGAAAATGTAAGCACTTTGAAAGAGTAATGTGAAATTTCAACTGTGTAGAAATAATGACAATACATTTTTTTTTAGGTCAAAAATGTGTTCTGAATATATTTTAACACTGAAACAGTAAGTACAAAAAAACAACATTAAAATTTCAGTGGCATTTTTAATTCAAATCCCAGCGACACAAATTTACTTCCATAACTGTTCTCCATGCCCTTCCTGTTTATCTACGTGAGTAAGTTTCTGAATTCTTCAGATCATGTGTGGTAAGTCTCAGTAGAGAGATCTCAGGCCTGCCCAGTAGGGCTTTAGAAAAGTCAGCTGCAAAGAAAATCCAGTAGCCATCATTAGCCTAACAGTGGTACACATAAAAGTCATCTCTCATTCTCAGCAAACAAGAGCACAATGCAGCAAAATGAACAGGAGTCTTTTAGACTGGTGTATTTATTTTTAATAATAGGACGATCATCTGTAATCAAAATCGCTTCAGCCATAGTTTCTGTAAATGTGATTTAGTATATGATCCCCTTTCATTTTTTTAAGGACGGTATGGATGAACCAGACCTGGGGGATGCATCAGTGGCCCTACTTACAGCTGTCAGTGACGATGCCGCAAGTCCAGTTCACTACCACCCAGTGAGAGTTTCTGTCGTCCTAGAGGGGGATGTGGTTGTTGACCTTCCCAGGCTTGCTGATGCCTTCCTGGTAATATTTGGACTGATTTATGCTCTACACCTCAGCTATCCCAAGGGACTCACCAACACTTTTGAGTTCACACAGAAAATCTTGCTTGGTCTTGATGACTCTAAACTATCACCTAAGCTGCAGACTCTTAAAAATGACTTGATGTTATATGTGTAACTCAAGACCCATAAAGTAGTGGTGGATTCTGATAGCTCACTCTGTTAGAGCATAGTCCACAGTCGCCAGGTCCATGTTTGTTCATTGTTAATGTTAAAATTCTGCTCTACTCAACTGGTTTTCAGCCAAATAGAATAAAGTTGGCGCTGCCTGTACTTAAATTTAGTTTTTAACTAATACAGGAGTGTATTAAGTGTTTATACACATATACTATATTCTTAATCTTTCTTGAAGTTGCTATAAAAAAATCAGATACAGTTTTGAATTTTTTGCCTATTTGGTTGTGAAGAATTTATAAGCAATTTGTTATACATTGCTGCACTGCAGGTTTACAACCAGATGTCAGGGTCCAGAGATCTGCCACCTGATCTCCAGCAGAGAGCGCTGTGGGCCTCCTGAGCTGATTCCTCTACACACCTGGAGATCATCAGCTCATCAGAGGTCCACACTACTTAAGCAGCTGCCAGACCTTCCTTCGACGCCGGAGTGTTGACCTAGTTTGGTTAGTGAACCTGAGCCTCAGAACGTCTGAACTTTACTAGTAGACTCTAGAGAGGAACTAGTCTTCTAATCGCCTTTGTCTTTGTGCTCACAGGAAACCCTGAAGCTCTGAATGAGCTCCACCTAGAAACCTGCTTGCCTGCTCATGAAAGCCAAACCTGAAGATCTCAGTTTGGATTCCTTCTTCAGCTCTTGGATAGAGCAAGGAACAAACCCAAGCCAGAAACCTTCTAGCTCGGAACTAGATGCTGCTGCTGCTTAAACTCTCTGCCACATCATTGACTCTGGACCTACGGTATCTCACCTCACGGCTCAGTTACAATCTCCTCAAGGTACATCTTGATTCTTCTCTCTATCAATCCATCATCAGCCTGGCTAACCAAACTCTCATCTCTCCAGAAACTCTGAGACCAGTCCCAGACCAGTACCAGAACCAGATCCAGTATTATAACATTGTACATCTTTCAAAAACCTTGTTAAACTTTCCTTCAGACTCCGTTGTGTTCTGCATGTGGGCTAAGTCCTTAAACCCAATCATGACACCAGATGGCCAAATGTGTGCCTTAACAAATGTTTCTTATTTCTGTATTTAATTCTTTTTTTTTCTTTTGTCAGTTGTTTTTCAAATATTGTTTCATATTAGCAAATCTCTCTAAACCCCTGGTAATGTTGTTTTAAAAGTTTTCTAAATTATTTGTGACATAAAGATCTGTTCTTAATGTAATTTAAGCTTTTCTGAGTTTGAATATTTTTACTATGGTTTATGTTAAAAGATAAACAAAATGTCCAGTAGACTTGTTAATTGTTTTTTTTATTTATATATATTTTGTGTTTAAAATACAACAGAAAGTTGTATGAAAAAAATTCAGAATAGAAAAAAAACAAAATATTTTTTACTTTTGTGTCAAGAGTACTTATTATCTTTAAGGCAATCAGTTGCCACAAATATTTTAAGTTTGGAGTGAAATGATTTTGAGTTGTAACAAGTCTATGCTTTTGAGTCATGTTTAATGAGAAGATTGAAAGAAAAAACTAATAAATGTTAAGTTCATTGAACCTAAAATCCCGAGTCTTCATACTTGAAATTATTAAATTTGCTGTAGTTATTTCAATGAGAAAGATAAATATTCTGAGTAGAATAAACTGAAGAATTTTGAGTTGACTTGATTGATAAATTTAATTAACTTTTAATTTTAATTTACATTTCAAATAAACTCAAAATATATAAGTTATGTCATACTCAAATGTATGAGTTTTAGAACTCAAAAGAATTGTGGCAACTGATTGCCTTACTTTTTTGGAGTACTGCTAACTTATTCGGGTTTACAGTGCACTAATAAATATAGACCTGTTAAATGTCCCACTTAAGTATGTTATCCAACAAATGTGTTTATATTATTCTTTTAATTGATATTTAAGGAATTTAATTTACATCTTGGTTTTAAAGGGTTGTGAGTGTCATGATGGGCTTAAAGGACTCAACCCACATGCAGAACACCAAACTGGAGACAGAGGAAAATTTAACAAAGTTTATTTAAGAGGAAACACACAGAGTAATATGGACTGGTTCTGGTACAGGTCCGGGACTGGTTTCACAAATATCTGAAGGGATGAGAGTTTGATTAGCCAGGCAGTTAGATGGTTTGACGAGTGAGTAATTTCTGAATGTACCTTGAAGAGGTTCTGACAGATCCTTGAGATGGGGAACCGGCTAGGTCCAGAGATTGTGGAAGTAGCAGAGAACTCAGCAGCAGCAGCGTCTACCTTCTGGTTAGTGAGACTCTGACGTGGGTTTTGTTCCTAGCTCTCCCCTGAGAGCTGAAGGAGGAATCCAGACTGAGATCTTCAGGTTTGGCTTCCTAGCTCTTCCCTGAGAGCTGAAGGAGGAATCCAGACTATGATCTTAAGGTTTGGCTTCCTAGCTCTTCCCCGAGAGCTGAAGGAGGAATCCAGACTGAGATCTTCAGGTTTAGCTTCCTAGCTCTCCCCTGAGAGCTGAAGGAGGAATCCAGACTGAGATCTTCAGGTTTAGCTTCCTAGCTCTTCCTTGAGAGCTGAAGGAGGAATCCAGACTGAGATCTTCAGGTTTAGCTTCCTAGCTCTCCCCTGAGAGCTGAAGGAGGAATCCAGACTGAGATCTTCAGGTTTAGCTTCCTGGCTCTCCCCTGAGAGCTGAAGGAGGAATCCAGACTGAGATCTTCAGGTTTACCTTCCTAGCTCTCCCCTGAGAGCTGAAGGAGGAATCCAGACTGAGATCTTCAGGTTTAGCTTCCTAGCTCTTCCCTGAGAGCTATAGGAGGAATCAAGACTGAGATCTTCAGGTTTAGCTTCCTAGCTCTTCCCTGAGAGCTGAAGGAGGAATCCAGACTGAGATCTTCAGGTTTGGCTTCCTAGCTCTTCCCTGAGAGCTGAAGGAGGAATCCAGACTGAGATCTTCAGGTTTAGCTTCCTAGCTCTTCCCTGAGAGCTGAAGGAGGAATCAAGACTGAGATCTTCAGGTTTAGCTTCCTAGCTCTCCCCTGAGAGCTGAAGGAGGAATCCAGACTGAGATCTTCAGGTTTAGCTTCCTAGCTCTTCCTTGAGAGCTGAAGGAGGAATCCAGACTGAGATCTTCAGGTTTAGCTTCCTAGCTCTCCCCTGAGAGCTGAAGGAGGAATCCAGACTGAGATCTTCAGGTTTAGCTTCCTGGCTCTCCCCTGAGAGCTGAAAGAGGAATCCAGACTGAGATCTTCAGGTTTACCTTCCTAGCTCTCCCCTGAGAGCTGAAGGAAGAATCCAGACTGAGATCTTCAGGTTTAGCTTCCTAGTTCTTCCCTGAGAGCTGAAGGAGGAATCCAGACTGAGATCTTCAGGTTTAGCTTCCTAGCTCTCCCCTGAGAGCTGAAGGAGGAATCCAGACTGAGATCTTCAGGTTTCGCTTCCTAGCTCTCCCAGGAGAGCTGAAGGAGGAATCCAGACTGAGATCTTCAGGTTAAGCTTCCTAGCTCTCCCCTGAGAGCTGAAGGAGGAATCCAGACTGAGATCTTCAGGTTAAGCTTCCTGGCTCTCCCCTGAGAGCTGAAGGAGGAATCCAGACTGAGATCTTCAGGTTTACCTTCCTAGCTCTCCCCTGAGAGCTGAAGGAGGAATCCAGACTGAGATCTTCAGGTTTAGCTTCCTAGCTCTCCCCTGAGAGCTGAAGGAGGAATCCAGACTGAGATCTTCAGGTTTAGCTTCCTGGCTCTCCCCTGAGAGCTGAAGGAGGAATCCAGACTGAGATCTTCAGGTTTACCTTCCTAGCTCTCCCCTGAGAGCTGAAGGAGGAATCCAGACTGAGATCTTCAGGTTTAGCTTCCTAGCTCTTCCCTGAGAGCTATAGGAGGAATCAAGACTGAGATCTTCAGGTTTAGCTTCCTAGTTCTTCCCTGAGAGCTGAAGGAGGAATCCAGACTGAGATCTTCAGGTTTAGCTTCCTAGCTCTCCCCTGAGAGCTGAAGGAGGAATCCAGACTGAGATCTTCAGGTTTAGCTTCCTAGCTCTCCCCTGAGAGCTGAAGGAGGAATCCAGACTGAGATCTTCAGGTTTAGCTTCCTGGCTCTCCCCTGAGAGCTGAAGGAGGAATCCAGACTGAGATCTTCAGGTTTACCTTCCTAGCTCTCCCCTGAGAGCTGAAGGAGGAATCCAGACTGAGATCTTCAGGTTTAGCTTCCTAGCTCTCCCCTGAGAGCTGAAGGAGGAATCCAGACTGAGATCTTCAGGTTTAGCTTCCTGGCTCTCCCCTGAGAGCTGAAGGAGGAATCCAGACTGAGATCTTCAGGTTTAGCTTCCTAGCTCTTCCCTGAGAGCTATAGGAGGAATCAAGACTGAGATCTTCAGATTTAGCTTCCTAGCTCTCCCCTGAGAGCTGAAGGAGGAATCCAGACTGAGATCTTCAGGTTTAGCTTCCTAGCTCTTCCCTGAGAGCTATAGGAGGAATCAAGACTGAGATCTTCAGGTTTAGCTTCCTAGTTCTTCCCTGAGAGCTGAAGGAGGAATCCAGACTGAGATCTTCAGGTTTGGCTTCCTAGCTCTTCCCTGAGAGCTGAAGGAGGAATCCAGACTGAGATCTTCAGGTTTAGCTTCCTAGCTCTTCCCTGAGAGCTGAAGGAGGAATCCAGACTGAGATCTTCAGGTTTAGCTTCCTAGCTCTTCCCTGAGAGCTTAAGGAGGAATCAAGACTGAGATCTTCAGGTTTAGCTTCCTAGCTCTTCCCTGAGAGCTGAAGGAGGAATCCAGACTGAGATCTTCAGGTTTGGCTTCCTAGCTCTTCCCTGAGAGCTGAAGGAGGAATCCAGACTGAGATCTTCAGGTTTAGCTTCCTAGCTCTTCCCTGAGAGCTGAGGGAGGAATCCAGACTGAGATCTTCAGGTTTGGCTTCCTAGCTCTTCCCTGAGAGCTGAAGGAGGAATCCAGACTGAGATCTTCAGGTTTAGCTTCCTAGCTCTTCTCTGAGAGCTGAAGGATGAATCCAGACTGAGATCTTCAGGTTTGGCTTCCTTGGGCAGGCAGCCAGGTTTCCAGGTAAAGCTCATCCAGAGCTTCTGACTTCAGTCAGGCTTTCTGTGAGTAAAGAAGACAGAGGCAGGTTAGAATCCAGTTCCTCTCTAGAGTCTACTGTGATTCACTAGATTAACAGAGGCTTAGGTTTTGCTAACCAAACTTGGTCAACACTCCGGCATCGAAGGAAGGTCTGAGTGCTGCTTATGTAGGAAGGTCTCCTGATGAGTTGATGAGTTTCAGGTGTGCTGGAGGCTCCAGCCCAGGAGACCCACAGCGCTCTTTGCTGGAGACAGATGGTAGATATCCAGATCCCAACAGTAACCCCAGTCCTTAACAGAAAACATATAACAGAAGAGGATCCTCGGCGCCCTCTGGTGGGCAAGCCTCAGGATCCCAACAGTGAGAAATTTTAGTTAGGTCTTTACCAGAGAGCCGTCATTAAAATGATGCCTGAATTAATAAGAAAAAAAGTTAAATGGGGATTGGAAGAAGCTATGTTTCCTTATTTCTGTGCAAAATACCAGCTTAAACTATTGACCTGTGGCTGACCTTTGATTTCTGTGGTGCTCTTTGACTCTAAAGTCAATCTAAACAGCAGTTTTTGTTTTTTTTTTGTCTTTACTCTGTGGAGGTTGGAAGGACCCAAATGCAGAGCTAAAAGCTGAGGTTTTTTTTTCCAAGTTTAATGTCCAAATGATGTCAACAGAAGCAAAAATGCACAAACAAAATACAGAAAAACTAAAATCCATGACACATAAGGGAAAACACATGAGGAGTAGAAGAAATGATGAGGAACCAGGCAGAGAAAGAGGTGTGTATAGGGCTACGTGCACACTGCAGGCCTTGATGCTCAATTCAGATTTTTTTACTTTGCCGTTCATGTTTCCAAATATATGCGACTTGTATGTGATCTCCTGTGTGAACTGCAGTCATACAACGCTAGTGTCCCGCATCCGCAGTAGAGAACGCGATGACGTCACAGGCCGCTGTGCTCTTTTTTCCGGAAGTAAACATGGATGGTAGTGCCAGTGCACATCTAGCGGTCTTTTCAAACCATAAAAACACAATCTTTTCAATATGGTTAAACATAAATACTGCTCTCCGCTTCATCATCTGCCATGTTTTTTGTTTTTTTGCTGCTTCTACGTAGCAAGACGCATAATAATGACCTTTGTCGGGTATTAATGGTGTTCAGGTCAGATGAATCCGACCTGCCCGTTCACACACAGGTCGCATTTGAAAAGATCTGATTCGTATCGGATTCAGGACCACGTAGCCAAGTTGCCTGGGTCGGATTGGAAAAAATCGGATCTGTGTTGTTCAGACGGCAGTGTGAACGTAGCCTAAGTGAACAATGACTGGCCAATCAGCAGATTGGGAGCAGGTGTGGAAAAAGAATAAAAAAGGGAGAAGACTGACACAAGAGGGAAACAGAGGGTAAACAAGAAATACATAAGACAACCAAAAACAACTACTGTAAATTAACACAAAATGGAAGTAAAACCAATGAAAACTCAAAAAGAAAACTTAAACAGAACCAAAACCATGACACCCCACAGACTGTCCTCTTCCTAACTGATCATTCTAAAGCTTTACTTGTCTGTCTGTCTCTTCCATCTTTTTGTCACCATTTGTGTGAAATAACAGCCTATTTCCTAAGTCATTAAGTAGCATTTTGTATGTATGCTGTTATATTTTTCTCCCCCTTTGTCATTTTGTCTGTCTGTTGAAACCAGTATCTTTTCATTAAAATTCATTCATCTTTGTCCCACTTTTGCCCTGCAGCCTCGCCTGCCTATCTCTTTATTACTTCCTTGTGTTTGCCTGGTTTCCTAACTTGATATTATGATTGTTTTCTTTCTTTTTCTCCTTCACATGGCAAAGTATTAGCTTTATTTTCCATCTAAAGGGCTGGTGTTTGCAGACAGAGGAATCTTCTTTTCATGCTTCTGAGGGCATTTTTCCTTCCTTGCCTCTTATTCAGAGTGATATTATAACTATATAGTAGATGTATAAGATAAATAAAATGGGTAGGCTGGTTTGGTTACTAACAGAAATAAAATAGTGCTTTTTTTCCTAGCTCCTGATGTAAACCATGGTATCGTCTCTCAGCAGGATGTTCATTAATCCAATCCAGTCGTCTTTATTTATATAGCACATTTAACAGCAAAAATGTTTCCAACGTGCTGTACATAAAAAATAAACCAACACACACAAAAAAAGCAGGGGTCTTACAACGGATCCTTACGTTTAAGTTTTGAGCATGGTAGAACTTTGATTATTCCTTTAATTGTTCCTCTTTGGGCTTCTTCCGTGCACAAGTCTGTCCTACCAAACAGTCATACTGTGCTTCTATTGTGTCATAATATTGCAGTCCTATAAACTCTATCTGGAGATTTGCAGGTTCTCTTCATGTCAAAATTGGGTGGAACACAGTACTGCTGTACGTTATGTGTATTATTTAATGCTTCTAAAATAGCAAAGTGCCCTGTGGAATCAAGTGCTTGGTTTGCCATCAAAATGTGCACTTGGGAACAAAAAATCTTTGAACTGTCCTACAAGTTTCCTCACTAACCCAACTCTCCCACAAAATGCTCCTTTAAATGCTATTGTCATGAGCTGTTAGTAGGTGTTGAAGTGCTTTATGGGATATGAACTGCATTTGCCTCATAGACAATATAAGCAATCGAGCCATATGCTAGTTCTATATCAAAGGTAGGATTTGTTTCGTGAGACTTGAGTTTGACATGTCAGCAGTTGGTCAACTGGATGTTCCTAAATCCAACAGGTTCTGAGTCAGATTTTATATAGAAAATGTTCACAAAAGGGAGGGACCTACCTGCCTCCCATGTTTTGCGACTTTAGCCAATCACAGCAGCAGCAGGAGCTTGATTCGTTTCACAACTAATGAAGTTAACTGGTAAATCAAACTCTTACTAAATTTGGTCGGGGGAAATCTGAAACGTCTTTTCCATCCACAAAGGCAAAAATAGCCTTCATTTGCTAATTTTTCAAAAAGTAATGGAGTATATTCCAGCTAAAACTGGTGCAGCCATGCTTCTTTGTTACAGCCTTCCACCTCTGGTTTACATCAGACATATTGCTGCATTTCATTGGTTAAAAATGTTTCTGTATCAATGCCAATGCATCTGAGGGAGTTTGTGAATTTATAAACCTCTCAAAAATTTATCTTGCTTAAAAATTAAATGATTTTTGTTTTTTGTGCTGTAAAGGTTCGATACTCCTCCATTTTTTTATTTTTTTTTTTTCACAAGTCCACTTCTTTAAAAGCAAGTTTTTAACAACATTCTGTTCAAATACAAGGTCTGGACAAACCTTCCTGACAAGAAAATATTGAAAAACCTTCAGCTAACCTCATGAAACATCACCTTAAGATATAAAAAGTAAGCCTGCTATCTGAAATAAAAATGTCTACACAGCACTGGTCCTGCAGGACCTGACTTTAACCCTATGTAAATTTTCTGCAATTTCCCATCTGGTGCAGTAACAATGAATTTAAGTTCATAAAAAAAAAAAAAAAAAACATTTGATAGCAGAACTTCCTTTTCAGCTAAGTACGGCAATAAGTAGTTGATGCAATTGAAAAAAGTAATTAAATAGAAAATTATCCATAAATACCCTAAGTGTAGCCACAACCTGAAAGTAAAAACAGAAAACGTCCACAAAGAGCACTGATTTATTCTTCTTCTTCTCCATTTTTCTCTTGAAACACAGTTTTAATGTTGCAGTCTAAACCTCGGTTATCTGGACCAAAGAGAACCAGTAGGTGAGGAGAAAAAAAGGAAGGAACTTAAAGCCCTGCAGGGATCTAATGAAACAAAAAGAGATGGGAGATGCTTTTGTACGGTCCTGCTTTTGTTTTATCACTTTTTTTCACGGATGTTCCCCCAGGGCTTCCCTAACTAGGTGATAGTTGTCACAAAGCTGAAAGTGGCTTCGTGTTAAAGCACAACTCGAGACGGGGAAGGAAACAAAAGAGCAAGAGGATCAGAGAGGAGGGAAGAAAGGAAGAAAGGCAACCTGCTGAAGAAAAGAAAGCCAACGAGACAAGGCAGGTTGCCAGAGGAAAAGAGAGCGAAATGTAAAAACCAAAAAAATTTGAGGATGACAGAGAGTAAAAGACGGAGGAGATGCAGCAGCAGGCATGAAGCTGATGGCTCCTCAATCACTGTGTCTCCCCCCTCTGTAGGGAGGTCAGAGCATCTGCAAATGTCCTCTTCCTTCTCTCTCTTTGCTCCTACACTGTTATGTAATAGAGCAGGGAGAAAAATGAGGTGAGAAAAGAAGAGAAAGAGTTCTCCTTTTTATTTGTAAAGAAGGTACTTTGACAGTTCCTTTTTGAACTTTAAGTTTTACCTTAATTACCTTAACCTTATTCCCAGACAAGAGCTGGTATGGCTGACATATTTCAAAATGAAGCAGGTAATTTTTTCATAAAACCATATCCCCAACAAGAAGTAGTTTGTATATAGTTTAAGAGCAACTAAAAACAAACATAAAAACAACCATGTTTCACTTGAATGTAAATATAACATATCTGACATCATCATGAAAGCATCATCATGTACTAAGCCAAAGGAATTTAAGTACAGGTAATAAAATAAGCCATTTATATTTGGCAAAGAGTTATTAAGACATTTCTATGGCTTTGCGCCTCCAGCAAACCACAGCGAGACCCTAGATTTGACAATGTAGATAAGAATGAACCGTAGTTGAACTTTCCAAGAGTGATTGGCAGCCCAAAAAATTGCTCCAAGATCCAGGAGGTTAAATAACAGACAGTTATTGATGAAGCCCCTATGCTTCATCAATAACAAAGAGACTGGGAAAATGGTATAATTGGAAGATCTCCAAGTTAATTAGGGGGAAAAGCTATGCCATGAAGTACAGCCCAATTATGGTACAAATTATCCAGACTTAAGACAGTTAAAAAGCAAAACATTTTAAAAAGCTGCTGGAAATCAAACTACAGTATCCGACAGGTACAATACAGTTCCAAGGCTCCCCACCAAGATATGATAGCTGCAGATATTTAAAAGAAGATTGAGATACAAGAGGCAGGATGTCAGCTGGAGCTGAAACAGAGGGCTGTCTGGTTCAAAGTAATACTTCACAGGAAACGTCTCCACAGTCTGTTTCATGCATATCCCACTCAGTGCAGCAGAACATGCTCACACAGCAATTTCCCCCCTCTTTTAATGTTCAGTGCAGTCAGGTAGATGATTGTGCTGCTGATTGATACCAGTTTCCAATGATGTGAGAAACTAAATAATCCAACTCATGCAGGAAGGGAACAATTTTCGTGCTTTGCGTTGTGAATGCAAAAAAGAGAGACGGACTGTTTTCCATCTCATCCAGACTCTGACTGAGTTACAGCTGTTATAAAATCAGCCGGTAAAGTCGGACCCACGCAAACACACAAATGCGGGGGTGACCTCAGCTGACTGATGTTCGACGCTCTGCCATATGAGAAGGGAAATGCGGTTACACAACAACAATCTTTACACCTGTCTGGGAAATGAGCTCCGCTCGCCTTCGGATGTGCCCTGCGGTATTAAGTGATGAATATTTCAGATTGGACATGAGACTGTTTAAAGTTCAGCCGCGGTGCGGTGTTTTTCCCAGGCGTAGGTGTGCTGTTACATAAGAGTTGGAATAATCGGCGGCAGCTGAGCTTACTGGACCTGTACGACCAAATTCACATGTCTACTTCAACACGTGCATTCTTTTTCACGCCGGTTTTCCCACAGATTCAGTACTTTCTTCAACCTAGGTCGTTATTTGACAGTTGTGCTTGTCTTACTTGTCAAAAGCTGAATAAAGACATTGCCCAACTTCAGGACAAATGCCTTGGGAAGGCTTCAGAGTTAGATCCAGCTTGGTAACACTTCAGCTGCCACATTCTGACATTTTAATGAAAAGGCTGAAATATAAGCTTCACACAGAGTCAAACTGTGATGTTTTCACTCTTTGCTGTAGGTAGTAAATCTGAAATTGTGCCGACTTGATGTTTTCTGCTTAAACTGTTGTTTTGACAAAAAAAATCTGCTGTGTTGCCACATAAGGGATATTGTATAATATAATATTGATCTCTCAGGGAGGGCTGGAGGGATTCCTGGAGTCTGGAATACGTTGATTTTAGTCAGTTATCATAGAGGAGATGACCCAAAGAAGGCTGAAGAGCGATATGGTGTTTGTGTAAGTAACGAAGATGGAAAAATAAAAAGTAATATCACTGATATTTCATTCTACAAATTTTATGCAATGCTAATCATTTAGCTTATACGCCTCAAAGAATAGATTATATCCACCGAGTAAAAATTGGTTGAAAGACATTTAAAAGGTTGAAAAGCGAAAAGCTTTAATTTTCAAAACTTTGGACAGACGCTGAAAACCAGAAGTAGCCTAAAAACTATTAATGACATCTGGTATTCGCAGGGCCTAATGGATTAAGGGTAGTGTTCTTAACAGTGATTAAATTATATCTATTATAATCTCTATTTTGGGAAATGGCAACTCATTATGGTATAGAATGTGCATCCAATATTTTCTTGATTTGCTTCCTGAGAAATCTGTTCATTCTTTATGTGTGTCTTGAATAATAGTTGCCTCTTTGCAACCTTCTTTACAGAGTATATTTACTAAACTGTTAATAAAGATTAATTTACCCGAAACTGCTGCCCCTGCTAACTTCAATATCCCAAAAAATTTAAAAATGCTTATCTAGATGCCACCTACATTTATCATTCGAACAACAAAAAAACCCTATATCAGGACGATTAAACTTAAATCCTTTAAATCTAGTGAGTTTCCTGCATCCTTTAGATGTTCCCTGCTTTAGCATAGTTGATTTTCACTGTTGACTGGTAAACAAGCTTTTGCTGAACTGCAATAACCTGAATCAAGTGTGTTGAAAAAATAAAAGTTGTAGCACTGTGGCCTTGGAAGACTGGAGTTGAATACCCCTGCTCTACAGTGAGTACAACAAAGCTAACTACAACAAGCACACAAGAGCTAACCATGACTACAATCACAAATACACTTCATATAATAACCACCCATCCCCTAAAGACTCACAAGGCCACCAAGGACAACTATGACAAGAACCACAATTTCCATATGTACAGTTCTTGGGGACTGGTGATAAATTCCTAAATTAGACAGCATATTTGGTCGTTTATACCTTTTGAGATTTTTAATATTCTTTTCTGTAGTCTGTTGGTGAAGCTGTTAACACTCCGGCATTGCCACAAGAAAGCTCTGATTTCAGGTCCTCAAATCGCTCATGTTTACATAGACATATATCTATTATCTAGGCATATAAGCATCTTCAGCAACTATTTTCAAAGGAGGAGTTGCTCTCAGTGGCTCTGGGAATTCTAAAGGGATACCATCAGAACAGACAGGCAAGACATTATATTTCCTTTCTGCAAAATATTCTACCATCATCAACTATCATAACAAATCCCAAAGTGATTTCAAAGGGAAAGCAAAACAGCCACAAAGGTGGTGGAACACTTAAATTCTCAGAGCGGGACAATGGATGCCTGTGCTCATTGAGAAAGCCATCTATATGTGAGTTTGGTACCTGAAGAATTTTAAACTTAAAGGTATATTGAAGGATGTTCTTTTTCCAAGTGGATCATCTAAATAACTGGTCCTCCTAATTGTCAATCATTCTGGTGATATGTTTACGTAAGGCCGTCTTACTTGCTCGTCCGAGGTTTGCTATCTTTTTCTGTGCATGCGCACTTTCCGGCGTATACTGTATCTGTGGTGAGCTGCAGTTTCAGAAAGTCATTGAACCTCACCTTTTTCACTGCTGTTTCTTTGAAAATGGCTGAGGGTCATAAGAGAAAACGTGTCTAAGTAGTGTATGAAAACAAAAGAAAGGCATCAGATGAAGCAAATATTTCCCAGAATGCTTTTTACGGAGAGCTCTTCTCGCAAAGCATTACGGGATTTGCTGTCAAAGCGCCCCCCCGTCACCATAGGCTGTCGCTACCAGACACCTGCGACTAATAAAGACATCGCAGGTGGACCCTTAGTGACGCGACCAATGGGGTGCAAAAAGTAGTGATCATTTGCCCGAATAGTCAGTTAACTGAGTTCACTATATAGTCCCCACTCTATATAGTGATTGAGGGATTAAGGGGTAAGGGCAAATGTTCGGACACAGTAAGCTTGTATAAGCTATGAGAAAAGCAACTTTTAAGCACAGCATGCATGAGGAAAAAAGGGCTTGTGCAAACTCTTGTTCTCATTTAATAGACCTTCCCTCACGGGAGAAGGTACAGTTTTTAGCATGTGCATTTTTTTTTTTTTTTTTATCAATTGTGGTTTTCTGGACAATGGTTTCTTCATTTTTTATTTATTTATTTATTTTTTTGGGACAATGGTTTCTAAACCTTTAGGCTCTATATTTTTGGACAAATTCATGCTCCCAACATTATCTAAAAAAAGTTTGGATTGGCTTCTTCCTGTACTAACATCACATCTAACCAGTACAGATGACAAGTTCGCTTTCTGTGTTTACATTACATGAATGGATTAAAGCTGAAGTTTTTAAAAATCACTTTTTTGTCATATTGGCTAAAACTGTCCCTATGCCCAGACAGCAGTACATGTGATATGTAACCTGTGAAAAAAACTGCTTCAATTGGTCCCGCATACTGCCTGTATTTCAATCTGGAAAGAATATTTTTGGGACGAGACAAAACAACCAATCACAGCCAGAGGAGCGTCTGATGGAGTGTCAATCACAGCTCAAACACGCTGAATCCCACCCCCTCCCTCTCACCGCTTAACCTGCCACTGCCGCCCGGCTGTTGCAGTCAGGGGGACGCGCGTGGAAGTCATGGCGGAGCGACAGCCCCCAGCGAAAGAGAAACTGCCCTTACTGCCCCTTGTCGACAACTGCTTACACGGTAAAGACTTCAAAAAAGAAGATGTCAATGGAAGAGCTGCCACGTACGCTGCTTGGACGCTTCTGGTCGCATGCAGTAGCCCCGCAGATGCTGTGAGAGGGGTGGAGCTTGGAGGTGGGGCATGAGTGTAGCAGAGAGGGTGGGGGAGTGGCGTGAAACCTGTTTTTCTTCAAATTTTTAGTCGAAGTCTGCTCTCTTCTCAATGTAACAGACTGCAGCTTTAAGAACAAGCTGCAAGTCAAGTTCACATATATCAAGGAAAGTGACAATCAGAACGGATCTTTATTTATCCTCTCAGTTAGGATTGTCTTTTGTATTAAGTCACAGTATTTATCATGTTAATAGAACATACAAGATAAGTTCTAATATGACATTTCATCTTGAAAAGGTGAGTTGCTCTAAGCAACTGCCAGTGATGCTTCATATAAAATCAACTTTACCAGTCAAATTAACTACCCCTGTCTATAATGTCCACATCTTGGTCAAACCATAGTGCCAGAGGTGCAAAAGTACATAGAGATGGTTGGGGAATCACCAAGACATAAGAAAACAGATTGAAGCACCAATCTTAGCCATTGCAAAGGTCATCACCCCTGTTGACATGTATTTGCCTATTTTTCACAAAGTGCATTAAAATATAATTTATGTATCTCCTGTAATTGACATAATTGAAAATTTGTCACCTGAAGAACCAAGGGTTTAATACTTGACAAGCTCTGAACCAAACACCTCTGGCAGCAAAATAATCAGTAAACTGTAGTTCTTTAACTTACAAAAGGAGCTGCTTTCGTCCTTTGTGCCTTCCATGGTGCCATCCGGCAGCATCTGGAGGTAGAATCCGTGTCTGCAGTAGAGCCGTGAGACAATGCCCTTCAGCTGGGGCTCTGCAGTGCAAACATAGTGTTAACGAAACATATTAGCCTCTAGGAACACACAAACACATACATCCACACACACTTGTCAGATGGCATTCATCAATGCAAACGTCGATTTCAGAGCATGTAGAATAAACAGGACAAGTCTTACAATTTACTCCGTTAAACATTTAGATAGAAAGGAATGTGTGTGTGCATATGGCTAGTTGCTTTATTTTCTCTGACAAATTGACCCAGGAAGGTAAATCATTAGCTTCATCTGCATTAGTTTGGCTTCTGTATTTGAAGCCATGCAAATAGGACTGAAAGATTTGACTAAATAAACAAAACAATCTGTTGTTGAGTTGAAAAAAACAGAATTCTTATTTTATTCTTCCTTTTAACAACATTATCATTAAGACCTGAGATTAGTTTGGCCTTTGTGTAATGCAGCCAAAAGAAATTTTCATTTGATTAATGTAGTTGCTATATGAAAACTTTGCAGAAAAAGGTCAATAACCAGCATACATTTTTTTATTAGCTTCTTAATTTGTGAACTAATATGCTGAGACTTTGCATCTGGCTAGTTTAAGTCAGCATTGGTTTTTCTTTTCGTTCAGAAGTGCTGAGGAGGACTAAATCGAAGATCAGAAAAAATGTTAGGATGCTGAAGTGTTTCTAAAATCAACTTTTAATGAATCACATGAAATATGGAAGAGAATGGAGGAGCATGGGGCAGCTGGCAGTTTGATTTCAATTGACAGAAAGGATTCACAGTGTGTGAATAATAAAGAAAGAGATTAACTCGGAAATCTGTTTGTTTAATATTTCTGAGGTTTAAAACCAAAGAGACACAATGTCTTAAAACCGAGCCACATTTGCCCTCTATAATGATTTCTTCTTTCACACTTTAATCTTTGAGATCATAAAAACTCTGATGTTAAACAAAGATAAACCTCTTAAATAATGAAGGTTATTTACAAATAAATGCTTCCCAATCAAAACAGGGCAAAAAAAGATTAAAAAATTGTTAAAAATAGTTACATGACAAATAATTATGAGTTTTTTTCGGTTTGACGTTCCTCACCGCATATGCCTGATTACTGTCTGATCTGTGGATCAAGTTAATCTTAAAGATGATCTGTCTGATCACTTGGAATAGGCTGAAATATCTCAAACAAATGAAATTCAGCTCCAAACTATTAGATGACTTCTTTTGAATTGTAAGGGTTTCTTGGCTTTTGGACCAAAAACAGTATATCTGAAAGTGTAAGCTGAAGAGTCTAAAAAGCCATCGTCAAATCTCACATTTAATCTGATTAAGATACTAGGCCATGACCTAAAAAAAGCTTTAAATAAAATCTGTGTGATTGAATACAATTATACAAAGAAAATCCAACAACTTCTACAGCAACAAACAAAAAAAAAAAAGATTGCTACGCATCACTCATCAAGTACTGGTTCCTGTGTATCCTATGACTAAGGTAGGAAAAAAGGAAATTACTAAAACCCTTTGACATAAGCTCTCTTCGTCATTTTTAAAAACACAATTCAAATTATCTACATTACAGTTCTAAAATTAGACTCTTGAGTTGTTTTTTTTAGTGTCATGTTTCTCAACACGAATATAACTTTAGTTGTGCCAGACTTTAAAAAGAAGAAGAAAATGAAGAAAACAAGGGTGGTCTTATATGTTTTCAATGACTGTAAATAGTTTAACAAACTCTCTTAACTAACTTTTAAACATAATAACAGAAAAATTACATCAACATGACGCAAAATAAAGCGAAAATAACATAAAATATAAAGAAATACAAAAAATAATACTATATTGAACTGAAGTAAAAAGCAATGACATCTGTATAATATAATAAAAATCTAAAATAAAATCGTTTAATATGCAAATTAGTTAAAAGTTGTTTATCAAAGGAAACCCAGCAGTGTGCATCAACAGAGGCATCAGATAAGTCAATTTATTCCATGACACCAAACAACAAAATTTTTTTTTCTCCAAAGCTCAATACCGGTATCATCACAAGTTTGCGTCCATGATTTACTAAACAGCAGGAACAGATGTTCCCAGGAGAACCTAATCAAATTCAGGCTGGCTTTGTTTTATTTTTAACCACCATGACATGGATTTGCTAAAGACATGCTGTGCTTAATCCCCACTTTTATACTAAACATGTCACACAACAAGTTTAAAGGCTTTTCATGGCTGACCACATCCTCTACATCCAGCCCGAGTTGTTGTAACCACAGAAAGATAAGAGCCATCATCCATCCATCGCTGGCTGACTAGACAGAGAAGGTCAGGCATGGAGTGTCGTAATCTGTTATGTGTTAATCTCAAATTAAGCCCCATACTACACAGTGGGCCATGTCCATCTGAAAACAGCCGCAACCGGGCACAAAGGATCTGAGTAACAAACACGCAGCGCTGACCTTTAATAAGTCTCTGCCTCTGCTCTGAGCAGAGCTGTTGAGTAATGTTGCTGCATTTAAAACAGAGGGAATACTTCTTAGACAGAAGCGAAGGCAGGACATCTGGTGTGCAGAGCTGAAAATCAACATTAACACACATGTCGTTTCTCCATCATGGATTTTCTGAGCTACAACCAAAATTCCCTTACCCATAAACCTTTTCTAGATATTACAGTATGAAATACAGTATGAAATACAGCCTCAAAAAGAAAGTTTGAATGAGGAACGTATGGGAGCTACCGTAAGGTAACGCAAAGACTACACCTACATGACAAGCATAAAAGAAGATTTGGCGGAAGCCAGTATGTCACACCTTCACAATTTACAGGACACTACGGAGTTAGGCTTACACCAATTTAAATACACTGAGCATACCCAACTAGATATGGAACAGGATATAGACCCCGACAACAACTTCTACACTCACATCAACAGTGACTGTCGTTACTACACCGACAAACAATACAATCAAATAAAGCAGGATGGGAAATTATCAGTACTACACATCAACAGCAGAAGCCTGTATGCAAACTTTGTAAACATAAAGGACTATGTGGGTCAAGTTGTACATCCCTTTGATGTCATAGCAATAACAGAAACGTGGATAAATAATGAAAAGGGGCGGACTTTGGGATGGAAGGATATGAGTTTGTGCATCTGAATCGAAATAATAAGACTGGAGGAGGTGTGGGATTTTTTGTGAAAAATGAGTTGAATGCTAAGATTGTTGACAAAATGACGGTATGTGTGGATGACTTACTGGAATGCGTCACAATTGAAATTGGTTTAGAAAAAATGAAGAATGCTGTGATCAGTTGTGTTTACAGAGCACAGGGAGGAAATGTTGAATTATTTCCTGAATGGTTTGGGGACTTCTTTAATAAGACACAGACGCTTCTATTCATCTGTGGAGATTTCAATATTAATCTCATGAATACAAGACATAGAAAGACAGAACAGTTCATGAATACAGTCTATAGTATGGGTCTATATCCAACCATTACCAGACCAACAAGAATAACTATTCACAGTGCCAAGTTGATTGATAATATATTTACAAACAATATGGAAAATAGCACAGAAAGTGGTATATTAATTACAGACATATCTGACCATTTACCAATTTTTACATTATTTAATTGTAATTATAGAAGAAAGAAGCTTGCAATTAATGGGTTTAGATATAAAAGAATTAAAACAGAGGGAGCCATGATGGCTTTAAAACAGGATTTATTACATCAAAATTGGGAGCCTGTGTACATGGAAGAAAATGTCAATGCAGCCTATGACAAATTTATGGAGATGTTTAATTTGTCGTACAATAAGCACTGCTCAGTAAAGAAATTTAAAGAAAGTATTAAACAGATAAATAGTCCATGGGTGACTGAGGGGCTGAGGAGAGCGTGTATGAAGAAGAACTCATTGTATAGACATTTTCTTAAAAAAAGGACAGGGGAAGCAGAAGTAAAATACAAGAGGTACAAAAATAAATTAACTAATATATTGAGGTCTTGTAAGAGGGAGTATTATAATAAATTGTTGGAAGGAAATAAAAACAATGTTAAAGGTATATGGACTATCTTAAACAGTATTGTGAGAAAGGAGTCAAAAGGAACAGAATTACCGGAATATTTTAATGAAAAGGACAAAATTATAAAGGATATGACTGACGTTGCAAATGGTTTTAACAGGTTCTTTGTCAATGTTGGACCTGAGCTTGCGTCTAAAATATCAGGGACAAATACATCTGTCTGCGAAGACATGGGGGAAAGGACTGAGTGCAGTGACTGAGACTGATGTTAGAGAAATAATACAAAACTGTAAAAATAAAACCTCTGCTGATGGGATGGAAATAGATATGAAAACCGTTAAGATTGTTATGGAAGGAATTATTAAACCACTAACTTATATTTGTAATCTGTCCTTTCAAACAGGTACATTTCCAGACAAAATGAAAATAGCCAAAGTTATTCCACTGTTCAAAACCAGAAACAGACACCATTTTACAAACTATAGGCCAGTTTCTTTACTCCCTCAATTTTCCAAAATAATTGAAAAACTATTTACCACTAAACTAGATATCTTTATGGAAAAACACAATATATACACTGACAAACAATATGGATTCAGGTCAAACAGATCAACATCCCAGGCATTACTACAACTCATGGAGGAAATTACAGATTGCATTGACAATAAAAAAGTGGCAGTGGGGGTTTTTATTGATTTAAAAAAGGCTTTTGATACCATTGACCACAACATATTGCTGACTAAACTAGAAAGGTATGGGATAAGGGGAGTTGGGCTGGATTGGATAAGAAGCTACTTAGGAAATAGACAACAATTTGTTCAAATAGGGGAACATAAATCAGAGCTCTTGGAAATTACATGTGGAGTACCACAGGGTTCAATGCTGGGCCCCAAATTATTTATCATTTATATAAATGATATCTGTAAAGTTTCAAGGGCACTGTCATTGATTCTATTTGCAGATGACACAAATGTATTTTGTTCGGGTGTTAGTTTACCGCAGGTCTTGGAGCTAATTACAACAGAAATGAATAAATTTAAAATTTGGTTTGATAAAAATAAATTATCTCTTAATTTGGACAAAACAAAGTATATTATATTTGGAAGAAAGAATTTTGAGATTAATGGAAACATTTTAATTGATAATAAAGAAATCAAAAAAGTGAATGAAATAAAGTTTCTTGGTGTGATTTTAGACCACAAGATCTGCTGGAAACCACATGTAAGTTATGTGAAAAATAAGCTTGCCAAATGCTGTGCTATTCTTAGCAGGGCGAGTCATATATTGAACCCAAAATCACTAAAAATGCTTTATTTTTCATTGTTTTTGCCATATTTGATTTATTGTGTTGAAGTTTGGGGAAACATCTATAAGAGCACATTACAATCCATATGCACACTACAAAAAAGAGCAATAAGAATAATATGCAAGGTAGGATTTCGAGAGCACACTAATCGATTATTTATACAGCTGTATGCATTAAAATTCACAGACCTGGTAAAATTCAAGACAGCGCAAGTAATGTATAAAGTAAAAAACAAATTAGCGGCTAAAAATATAAATGAATTGTTTCAAGAACGAGATGAAAAATATAATTTTAGAGGAGATGTAGTATTTAGAACGAAAACGGTACAGTGATGAAAAGAATGACTATATCAAGTAGTGGAGTGAAGTTATGGAATAGTCCACAGCAGTGTTTAAAGCAGAGTGTGAATATAAATTTGTTTAAGAGAAGGTACAAAAAATTACTTTTGGATAAATATGTAGAAGAGGAAAGATAAAAAAACAGGTAGATTGTTTAAGAGAAAGCACAAAAAATTACTTTTGGATAAATATGTAGAAGAGGAAGGATAGAAAATGTAACTAGTTAAATGAGCAACTTAGGTCTCTTGAAGCATTAGGGATGGGGAACTTAAAAGTCTATACTTCGTCTCATTCCTTTTCGAACAATTTATTATGGTTTATGTATTCATTGTGTTGTTGTGTTGTATTTACACATCTTATGTTGTTTTGTTGTTCGAATAAACTGAAACTGAAACTGAAAAAAAAAACATTAACTGTGTTATTAAAATCAATGAGACAAAGCAACACAAACTAGATCATGGTAAAGCGAAGAGTTAAAGAATGCATGGTTTCCACTAGGACTGAAATAATTAATGAGATTAATCGTGATTAATCGATTATTTAAATAATTGTCAACTAATTTAGTAATTGATTCATTGTTAATTGGGGTTTAGAGACTCTAAAATGTGCCTTTATCTGACCAAGTGATTATATGAAAATTGTAAAAAATAATATATAATTATTTTGCGTTTAAGATAAGAAAAAAATTTGTCTGTCAATATGCTCCATCAAGAAATCCTCATGTAGAAACGTTTTAGTTTCATCTCTTAAATCTGTAAAAAAAAGTTATTTAAGGAACCATTTCCTACCCGATTATCAATCGATTAATTGAAAAGATAATTGACAGATTAATAAATAATCAACATTTGTTTTATGAATGAAATCTGTTAAAAGGGACTTCCATTTGTATTTAGCCACCTTTAAGCTGATACTTTTCACAGTGCTGTGTTCTGAAGTTTTAACCAGATAGGCAGCCAAGTTATTCATGATAACATTGCACAAGTTGCAGACATCTATTCAGATGAAATAATCTGTTAACAAGCATCAATCATCCATCCAAAGATCTGGCCTTTGTTGTTACAAGCAGACAAGATGAAAACCTTTGTTGAGAGAAATCCACAGGAAGTTATGTGGAGGACAGCTATTAAAATGTTCACATACCCAGAAATTCTGGGAGAGCAGGAGAAGTAGCAACAATCTTTCAGTCTGACTTACTGATTATTATATCCATCCATCCATCCATCCATCCATCCATCCATTCTTCCATCCATTCTTCCATCCATCCATCCATCCATCCATCCATCCATCCATCCATCCATCCATCCATCCATCCATCCATCCATCCATCCATCCATCACGCTTTATCCCAGCTGGAGTCACAGAGTTTCTGGTTCCTATCACCAGCTGTCTACGCACAAGTACTGAATATTCCAAAGTCAGTTAATCATTACAATTCTTTTGAACAATTAACCCTTAGTTTCCCTCATCCAAATTGCAGAGCAACAAACCTTCTTCTTTTGTAACACTGTTTCATCCACAAGGTCCTTACTCTGAATTTTTAGATGAGTTTTCAGAATTCCTATCAAATTTGGTGTTGAGTACTTACAGGATTATCATAGCGGGGAATTTTAACATCTTAACATCTATGCTGACATTGAAGGTGTCAGCTTAAATATGGCATTTAATGCTTTCTTAGAGGTGATTGGCTTTGTTTAAAATGTGAATAGTCCCACACATTCTCATCTTCATACTTTGGACCTTGTGCTGACATATGTATGGCATTTAATGTGAAGAACAGCATTTCCTCACAAACCTGTCCTTGCTTAGCCTTCAGGATTACTTTAAAAAAGTTCTCCTCTTTAAAAAGTGGGTTTCACTTTAATAGATCATTATCAAATAATGCAGTTATAAATTTTAAATAATCTGTTTTGATTTTTCTCTCCTCTGCTTTGCTGAGCAGAGCTACAGAGCTCTGCTCAGAAGTGACCAAAAGTTTGGTTGATTCCCCTTCACATGTTGATGATTTTGTTGATGGGGTTCTAGTTCTCTGTGTTTGGCCTTGGAAAACGTAGCACCTTTGAAAAAGAAAAACTTTAAAGATAGAAAGCTGGCTTCCTGGTTGCAGACTAATGCAGATCTGGCCACTTAGAAGCAAAATATACTAGGTTGAACCATCCATTCCCCCTTCTATTGGCAGTAATTGTTTTATGGGATTCTTTATAAATAAGATTGATTATATTAAGAATAAAATCATTAGAACCACTCTAAATATGATGGGATTATCTCAGAAAAGTAAGGCAGCATCTGAGGTAACCGCATAATCTGAAAAGCGAAGCAAGTGCTCACTTTCACAGATTTAGACTTTGTGAACAATATTTGTGGGAAATGGTTACATTGTGTATGTGGAAAAAGTTTTAGATCTTTTCGTTCATCTCATAAAAAATGGGAGCAAAGCCAAAAGTTTTGCTTTTATATTTTTGTTGAATGTTGGAGCTTGGCCTGTTTTTCAGTGTAGCTACAGTATGTTTCTTTGACTGTGACTAACTGTACATTCATCCTCTAACATGGGAGCTGGCTTGGAGCTCGTTTGCCTGGCCGTGTGTTTCCTGGACGGGGCCGCCTGTGGAGCTGGTTAACAGTTGCCTTATATATCTCTACTTCTTTTTCTATGTCTCTTTCTATCTCTCTTTTTCTATGTTTCTGTGTCTCCTTGAACCCCAGTTGGTCTCGGCAGATGGCCACTCACACTGAGCCTGGTTCTGCTGGAGGTTTATTCCTGTTAAAAGGGAGTTTTCCTCTCCACTGTCACTACAAGCATGCTTAGTGTGAGGAATTGTCTTCAAGTCAATGAGTCGATATAATGTGCTGGTTTTCCTTAAGTAGAAAAAGTTAAATCAATTTGACTGTATGTTTAATTCTCTCTGTAAAGTGCTATTAGTTGATATGTGTTGTGAATTGGTGCTATATAAAAATAAACTGACTTGAATTGAATTGCAATAAAATTTAACCAGTTGACCAAAGAACATATTTTTGCTGCATTAGGACCCAACCTGTGGATAAGAAATGAGAGAGGGATATGTCCTCTTTTTGAACACCCTTAGTAATCCAAAGATAGTCAAGGGCAGAACTTAATACAGAAGCAGGGATTAATTTCCAATATCAAAAATTTCAACCATTTAAGTTATACTGAACCCATGGCTTCATAATGTCAAATGACAACTGTGCTGCGTTATTTTTACCAGTGTGACAAGCTGTTATTCCCAATGTTTCTTTTGACATCTCCAACAGAACGGACTCAGAGATGGGTCTAAAGTAGATCTAAGCCAACAATCATATAAAGAGTTGTTTTCCAGAATTACAGAAATATAAGATAATTGAAAGACATTAATAACGTTTTGCATTTCTTTCCTGTTTGATTTGTTGGTTAGTGCAGTTCTGTTCAAAAGTCTTGGCCAACTGTTATTACAAAAACTAGTTTGTCAAACACACATTTGTGAGCATTGGCTGTTTTTCAGGTCTAGTTTCTGTCATCTTTACAGGAATATTAGTTTGTTAATTTGGCTTTCCAACTTCGATGATTCAGGATAAAAACTTGCACCTCAAAACAGAGCATTTTTTGTAGTTTGGGAAAGGGAAGTAAGGATGACACAGCAGCTTGATGGTCAACCCACATTGTATCACATTGCTCACTGCCTGAGGCAGCAAGGATTTTGGGTGGCATGAAAAAAATTTATTTTGTGTTGCAAGCAAATGATTATGATTTTGCTCATCAGCATTGCTTTTCAATGCAAAAATTGTCCTACCCTAGTTTTGCAAAATAACTCCTAGCTCTAAGCATGACCCAAGTGAGCATAATGTCGTAGACAGATGAATGTATTTCACATAATATGACACACAATACTTGTTACCAACAATCATCTATCTATCTATCTATCTATCTATCTATCTATCTATCTATCTATCTATCTATCTATCTATCTATCTATCTATCTATCTATCTATCTATCTATCTATCTATCTATCTATCTATCTATCTATCTATCTATCTATCTATCTATGCACACATAGGGAATTCATTATAAAGCAATGCCACTTTAAACTAATACCCGAGTGTCTGTATAATTTAGGTTTTTATCAACCCTCCCTCACTTTGCCTGCCCCGTCTGACACTTTTTTTCCCCTTCTCCCCAATCCTCTGATCTTCTTTATTTCTTCCCACCTCATCCTAAAAACTGCATACCTAATCTGCAGGGAAACCCCTTACTGTTGCTCGTTTTGAATCATGAAGGACTGATGCAGTGGGAAAAAAGTGGCAGCACTTAATAGCTGAATGACAGAATGTCAGTAAGAGGAAGAAGAAGTGGGCATTCAGAGGACTTGGAGAAAAGGCGGCAGATGAAGGCAAAGATTTCAACACTAAGCATTTAAAATGTGTTAAAAGAGATTTTTGGTTCACCTTAGCCTGGTTCATCTAATTCTTTTTTTTTTTTCCCAGTCAGAGCTCTTGAAGCTGATGACCGATCACAAATTATTATCCGTCCATCTGTTTGTCAGGATGTCTTGTGAAATGCTCTTCATTCTGTCAGTGTCATCAGCCGAGCTGCCGCTCCCCGGGGAGCACAGATGTGCAAAAGCACTGATGAATTATGATCCCCGTAGCTCAAAAACTGTTTAAAGTTCTGCTTTGATCAAACACAATAAGATTTTCACAGATGTTGTTTTCAGTGTAGTTTCAGCCGCAGTGATAGTCAGCCTTTTTAAACCGTACACACTGCATACAGGTGCTGGTCATAAAATTAGAATATCATGAAAAAGTAGATTGATTTCAGTAATTCCATTTAAAAAGTGAAACTTGTATATTATATTCATACATTACATACAAACTCATATATTTCAGATGTTTATTTTGTTTAATTTTGATGATTACAAATGACAACAAATGAAAATCTCAAATTCATCATATCAGAAAATTAGAATATTGTGAAAAGGTTCAAAATTGATGGCCCCTGGTGCCACACTCTAATCAGCTAATTAACTCAAACCACCTGCAAAAGCCTTTAAATGGTCTTTCAGTCTAGTTCTATAGGCTACACAATCATGGGGAAGACTGCTGACTTGACAGTTGTCCAAAAGACGACCATCGACACCTTGCACAAGGAGGGCAAGACACAAAAGGTCATCGCTAAAGAGGCTGGCTGTTCACAGAGCTCAGTGTCCAAGCACATTAATAGAGAGGCGAAGGGAAGGAAAAGATGTGGTCGAAAAAAGTGTACAAGCAAGAGAGATAACCGCACCCTGGAGAGGATTGTGAAACAAAACCCATTCAAAAATGTGGGGGAGATTCACAAAGAGTGGACTGCAGCTGGAGTGAGTGCTTCAAGAACCACCACACACAGACGTATGAAAGACATGGGTTTCTGCTGTCGCATTCCTTGTGTCAAGCCACTCTTGAACCACAGACAGCGTCAGAAGCGTCTTGCCTGGGCTAAAGAGAAACAGGACTGGACTGCTGGTGAGTGGTCCAAAGTCATGTTCTCTGATGAAAGTAAATTTTGCATTTTCCTTTGGAAATCAAGGTCCCAGAGTCTGGAGGAAAAGAAGAGAGGCACTTCATCCACGTTGCTTGAAGTCCAGTGTAAAGTTTCCACAGTCAGTGATGGTTTGGGGTGCCATGTCATCTGCTGGTGTTGGTCCATTGTGTTTTCTGAGGTCCAGGGTCAACGCAGCCACATACCAGGAAGTTTTAGAGCACTTCATGCTTCCTGCAGCTGACCAACTTTTTGGAGATGCAGATTTCATTTTCCAACAGGACTTGGCACCTGCACACAGTGCCAAAGCTACCAGTACCTGGTTGAAGGACCATGGTATCCCTGTTCTTAATTGGCCAGCAAACTCTCCTGACCTTAACCCCATAGAAAATCTATGGGGTATTGTGAAGAAGAAGATGCAATACACCAGACCCAACAATTCAGAAGAGCTAAAAGCCACTATTAGAGCAACCTGGGCTATCATAACACCTGAGCAGTGCCACAGACTGATCGACTCCATGCCACGCCGCATTGCTGCAGTAATACAGGCCAAAGGAGGCCCAACTAAATACTGAGTGCTGTACATGCTCATACTTTTCATGTTCATACTTTTCAGTTGGCCAACATTTCTATAAATCCTTTGTTTTTATTGGTCTTCAGTAATATTCTAATTTTCTGATATGATGAATTTGAGATTTTCCTTTGTTGTCATTTGTAATCATCAAAATTAAACAAAATAAACATCTGAAATATATGAGTTTGTATGTAATGTATGAATATAATATACAAGTTTCACTTTTTAAATGGAATTACTGAAATCAATCTACTTTTTAATGATATTCTAATTTTATGACCAGCACCTGTAGAAGAACGCATTTTACATTTTTTTCTCTCTGTATGGCATTAACTCTGGCTAAAATGATAAGGTATTGGTCAGTGATAATAACCAAAGTTATTTCTATTTACTAAATGCCAGAATATAAGGGATAAGGTTTTTCAGATTGTTTTTTGTAATTACATTTTTTTCTCTCTGCCTGACATTAACTCTGGCTAAAATGATAAGGTATTGGTCAGTGATAATAACCAAAGTTATTTTTATTTACTAAATGCCAGAATATAAGGGATAAGGTTTTTCAGATTGTTTTTTGTAATTACATATTTTTTTATGTTGAAATGTACAATTTAAACAATCTGGAAAAGTGTAAACGATTATTTCAAATCTTTGCAGGCTTCTAATAGGTAAACTTCATCCTTCGATATTAAATATAATAAGACCTTTAAACAAATTCTTTCTTTGTGACATGATGAAAATTCTAAAGAAATATGGACCAAAATAGGTCTTGCCCTGAGTACATTTTCCAGACGTCAGAGTAATGTCCAGCCATCATACTTTTCACAAAACCTATGTGCTATTGGTCCAAAAGATAATTGGGTTTTGGTGAGAAATATTTGTATTTATCTCAGACTAAAAGCAAAAGATAATGATCAACTACTTGCTAAAGTGGGTAGGAAAGTCTAATTATTCACAATGTGGCAAGTTTTGTAACACCTGGACTTAAAGGCCACTCAGAGAGGAAGAGGCCATCACTCCATAAACACCATAATGGTTAGAAGAAAGTCTGTGGTCTTTTAAAATGGGCCCACTGCACACACCAAGAGAGGATTGGAGAAAAAGCATTATGTTTGATGCAGGAGGGACTGGTGTACTTCACAATGTAGAGAGCATTATAAGGAAATAAACATGTGGAAACACCCAGGCAGCATTTCTGATATAAACATTTTAGTTCAGGTTTTACAAATAGAAAAATATCAGAAGCCTACCATCTGATGAAATTCAGTTGTTAAGGAAAAACAAGCTCAATGTTTTGTATTGGCCACCAACAAACCCTAACCTCAGCCCTAAAAAATTATCATAATAATAATATATTGCATAAGTATTATGAAAAATTTGCCAAAAATATTCAAAATCTAAAACTAGCTATTAAACTTAAATTAACACTTGGTCATATGTTGAATATATTAAATACATTTGAATTTTTTATCTTGAAGGTTGCAGTTTATATCGAATGAAGTATTGCTTTAGAAGTCATACTGACCACTTAAAGCACATGAATCTCATTCAGCTGCACCCAAAGGACACATCATCATCCACAGCATATCAAATTCCACTGAACTAGGGTTTAAACAATTAATTGGATTAACTGATAATTGAAGTATTCGTTGGCTACTTTAATAATCCAGTAATTGTTAACTGGAGTATAGAGACACTAAAACACAACGTAAGCTGAGAGAGCAACTCACCTTGAGCAGCAATTATAACAAAAGTGTAAAAGAAAATATGTAAACATTTTGCATTTCAGATCTTTATCAATATGCTCTAACCAAAAATCCTCAAGTGGAAAAGTTTCTCCAGGTTTAATGTCGTAAAAAGCCTTCTATAAGGAAATGTTTGCTATCCGATTATTAAAAAAAAAAAATTGTCGACAGATTAATTGAATTGCAAAATAATCGTTAGTTGCAGTCCTACATTGAATCCAAGCCGACCCCTCAAAAAAAGAATAGAGTTAAAGCCATAGTAAATTATTTAGGATGTCAGAAATGTAATTGCTACTTTTTACAGGGTAATCGTGCCCCCCTGAAGGTTCTAAAGCTATTTCAGGGTTGAAAATATAACATATATGCCATTGTTCCACATCTGTCTAATACTTATTAGTTAGCTTTTGTATTGTTATGTGCACCCAAAACACAAACAACATATATTTTAAATGAGCTAAAAGCTGGGGAAAAAACTGTTATTGCATGCACTGGGTTATTTAGGATGTTATAAAGCATAACTCAGCACACAGCTGTGTGAACAATGTTTAAAGTGAGACCAAAACGAACTCTGTCAACAACCCAAACAAGATCAACATGATGTGCCAACACCATCGTCGAGGTTTTTCTATCAAATCTCTAAGCTGCCAAGCTGAATAAAATAGTTAACACTGCACCTTAGACAACCATTGTAAGTCAACTCTGCACACTGACAGATTGTTCCTTGTATGCTGCGACAGAGGGAAACAAAGCATAGTTGACTTCTTCAAGTAATTACTCCTCCAGGCTGAGCAGCACTAATTTACAGCAGCATGCTGCTCATGCAGTAAGAGAGTAATATTTCTGCTCTCTGCCAGTTTAGTTCCTGCTGCAACACAAACACACAGAGTACATTTACCTCCTTTCTGCAGTTTTTTGTTCAGTCATTGCCTAAGAAATCAGCATATAAGTGTGACCATTATCAGCAAGATAACAAATGTCAGGCCAGTGTGATTATTTTAGCAAACCTATCTTTGTGTGTGAATTCCTGCTTGATTCCTGCCAGGCAACATGCCATGCCTCTGAAAACTGGTCCCAGAAAATCTTCTCTCTCTACAGTTAATAAGCTTGTTACTCTCCACTGACTGTAATATTGTCTTTCTCACCACTTGCCTGAGAGCCTGAAGCCATTAATCCATGGACGTATGTATTTTGCAACTGGTTTTTCATCTTTCATTTATTTTGGCCAATAGTAAACGCTCAGTAGAAACCACAAAGATTTATCAAATCCTAAACTGGAAATGAGTCCAAGTGGGTTATTATGTAAGACGATTATGTTTGTTGATCTACCAAAAAATGTCAAAACATTTGGACTGAAGTAGAAAAGGCATAAATGATTTAATTTTTCAACTGTTCACATTAAATGCACGAGTAAATTGCATAAATCTATGAGCTCACAGTTTTACCAGCTGACAGTGAATAATGAGGATAAAGGCAGTCTGAGCCTATATGGTAATGACCATAGTTACAGGGACCATCAATCAACTTAAAAATCACCATCCACCTCATTCCTTATAGGATGCAAAGGTAGAAAGAGGCGGGATGCCCTCTAAACAAACTGCCTTTCCCTCTTTTTCATTCAATCTTTTTCTCACTACAGGCAAGCATCAGCTTTTAGGAAAATCAATACTGATGAAAGTGATTAATAGGAGTGCATGACTTCATTATGACAAATGCCTGGTGTTTTTAGGTTGGAGGGGGATAACTTTAATGTTGTTGTTTTTGTTATATTTATATATAATGTTATCATAAAAGCAACTCAGCCAACAGTTCTTGATGAAACTGAAGCAGGCCCTCCTCAGCCATGACGGGATCTGCAGAGGGCAGCCACAGTCGAAAAAAGACTGCAAAATAAACATCCATTTCAACTCATTACAGCTTACAAGGTACTATTTTTGTTGAATACTTTTTCTAACCCTCTTTATGTGTCATTGAATGGAACTTTTGCATTCACCCTAAAACTTGTCATCTGCTTTTAACCCATTCCTTATTGAGCAGGCCGGTGTGGGACTGAAGCCTCTTTCACATAGGCTTCATGCTTGCTCAGTGTGAGAAGAAATTGTAGTCTAATATTGCATTTCACAATGGCTCTGTGGTGCTGCGGTATGAAGAATAACCCTTCTCTGTCATTCATCAGTGAGAGAGATTGCCTCTGTTTTGGAAGAATTTAAGACTTTTCTAAAAATCAGATGAGCCAGAGAGGAAGTCAGTCACAGGAAACATCTGGATGCAATGGATGAATTAAAAAAGGTAGAATAAAGTTAAAAATGATAGAATCAGTATTTCTGATCTTTGTAAAACCACGTAGGGCTACTGTGATTAAATAGGCTCGGGGATTATCACTAAACATTCTGCAAAACAAGCTGCAGCAGATTAGGGGTGACAACACTTCCATTTAAGACCATTTAAAGTAGTACTTTGGTTATGCAAAGTATTACTGACCTACAATAGACTACCGCTCTCTTGAAACTTGTACAGGAGCCAAGCGTATACATATTGTCGAGATGTAACTAGAAGCTGCCTTTTTTTCCTTGCTCGTATTGCCTATAATTTGTATTTATTTCATGTACATGTCATGATCTTGGCATTGTTGACTGGTTTGATTGTTTATTCCATTCACCTGCATACCTTCAGCCAGTTTCTCCTCACCGCTCAGCTGTGTTCTCCTTCCTGTTTGGACCTGCTTCCTGTTTGGACCTGTTCACTTCCTGTTTGGATTAAGTGAGTGTGCAGCTGCTGCAGCTGTCCAGAGGAACTCCATCTGAAGTTAAGTTATTTTCTCTGTGATATCTCTGTATCTAAGTAACTCTAACTGACTAGTTTAAAACATAGCACCTTCTGCTGCACTTTTCTACTGAGCACTTGTCAGTTTCACACGGTTTTATTTCTGATAGCAAGGAGTAGCTAGCCTAGGCTAGCGCTAGCTTAGCATTGCTATGGCTTCTCTCTCTCCCTCCCTTGACTCTTTTCCAACTCTTCCTTCTTCCTCTCCTCTCTCCTGCTCTCTGTGTCAGATGTTCAGTTATTCCTCTGCCTCCTTTAGTGATAATGGGATGTGTAATAAGTGTAGTATTTTTGTAGCTTTGGAGGCGAGGGTGTCAGAGTTAGAATCCAGGCTTCAGGCTGTTGAACATCCAGGAGTTAAAGTAGGCCCCCCAAGTAGCTGTCCTCCAAAAGTGCCTGAGCAGCCAGGCGATTGGGTAACTGTACGCAGAAAGCGTAGTCGTGGATCTCTGCCCACTGGTCACCACCAACCCGTTCACGTTTCTAACCGGTTTTCCCCACTCAGTGACACACCCACTGAGAAGCCCACTCTGGTGATTGGCAGCTCCATAGTCAGAAACGTGGCATTAGAGACACCAGGGACCATAGTCAAATGTTTGCCGGGGGCCAGAACGGGCGACATCAAATCCTACCTGAAACTGCTGGCTAAGGATAAGGTTAAATACAGTAAGATTGTTATTCACGCTGGTGGTAATGACACCCGGTTACGCCGATCGGAGGTCACTAAAATTAGTGTTGCTTCGGTGTGTAAGTTTGCCAAAAAAATGTCGGACTCCGTAATTTTCTCTGGTCCCCTCCCTGATCTGACCAGTGATGACATGTTTAGCCGCATGTCGTCATTCAACCGCTGGTTGTCTAGGTGGTGTCCTGAAAACAACGTGGGCTACATTAATAATTGGCAATCCTTTTGGGGAAAGCCTGGTCTGGTCCGGAGAGACGGCATCCATCCCACTTTGGATGGTGCAGCTCTTCTTTCTAGGAATCTGGCCACATTTATTAGTCCTCCAAAACCCTGACCACCCAGGGTGCAGACCAGGAAGCAGAGTTGTAGTTTAACACACATCTCTGCAGCTTCTCTACTGTTACCCACTCTTTACTCCATCCAGACAGTGTCTTGCCCACGACCAAAATCTAATAAATTAGCAAAGATTCCCAAAGGAGTAAATCATGATAATCTAATTAAAATCAAAATAACTCCAATTGGGGAAAAAGTTAAAACAATTAAATGCGGTCTGTTTAACATAAGATCTCTTTCCTCTAAAAGTCTGCTAGTTAATGACTTGATTTGTGATAATCACATTGACTTGTTTTGCCTTACAGAAACCTGGCTGCAGCAAGAGGATTATGTGAGCATAAACGAGGCAACTCCTTCAAGCTATTTAAATTTTCACATACCCAGAAGTTCTGGGCGAGGAGGAGGAGTAGCAACAATCTTCCAGTCTGACTTACTGATTACTCCCAAAACAGTTAATACCTACAACTCTTTTGAACATTTAACCCTTAATTTCCCTCATCCAAATTTCAAGGCAAGAAAACCTCTTCTTTTTGTAACTTTGTATCGTCCGCCAGGTCCTTACTCTGAATTTTTAGATGAGTTTTCAGAGTTCCTTTCTGATTTGGTATTAAATACTGACAGGGTCATCATAGTGGGAGATTTTAACATCCATGCTGACATTGAAGGCGATAGCTTAAGAGCAGCCTTTAATGCTATCTTAGACACTATTGGCTTTGTTCAAAATGTGAATAGTCCCACACATTCTCATCTTCATACTTTGGATCTTGTGCTGACATACGGCATAGAATGTGAAGAAATAACAGTATTTCCTCACAACCCTGTCCTCTCTGACCACTTTCTAATAACCTTCAGGATTACTTTAACAGAGTTCTCCTCCCCCAAAAGAAGGTTCAATTTTAGTAGATCTTTATCAGATGGTGCAGTTATAAATTTTAAAGAATCTGCTTCACTTTCTCTCTCCTCTGTGTCGCTGAGCAGTGCTGCAGAGTGCAAAAGCATAGCTTATTCCCCTTCACAGGTTGATGATTTTGTTGATGGGGTTGCTAGTTCTATGCGTACTGCCTTAGACAACGCAGCTCCCTTGAAAATGAAAACCGTTGAAAATAGAAAGCTTTCTCCTTGGTTTAATGCAGAGCTGCGTACTTTGAAGCAAAATGCTAGGAAACTGGAGAGAAAATATCGCTCCACAGGCCTGCGGGAGTCCTTCCTAGTCTGGAAAAATGGTTTACTGCTGTATAAGAGGACCCTTTGTAAAGCAAGAGCAGCATACTTCTCCTCATTAATAGAGAATAAGAATAATCCTAGATTTCTTTTTAATACAGTTGCCAAACTCACCCAGAGCCATAGCTCTGTTGAACCGTCCATTCCACCTGCTCTTAGCAGCAATGATTTTATGGGATTCTTTATAAATAAGATTGATCTTATTAAAAATAAGATCATAAGCACTCCTCTATCCGCGATTGTACCTGAGGTAGTCATGGAATCTGAACCGGGTTTAGACTGCTTTGATCCAGTTGAAGTTTCTGAATTAGCAAAATTATTGTCTTCATCTTAGCCTTCAACTTGTATGTTAGATCCAGTTCCAACCAGGTTATTTGGGGAGGTATTCCCTTTGATCTCCTCCTCCATTTTAGATGTGATTAATCTATCTCTGTTACAGGGATATGTACCTAAAGCTTTTAAGGTTGCTGTAATTAAACCTCTGCTTAAGAAACCGTCTCTTGACCCAGATGACTTGGTTAATTATAGACCTATATCCAATCTTCCTTTCTTATCCAAAATTCTTGAGAAAGTAGTTGCCAAACAAGTTTGCGACCACTTACACCATAATGAACTTTTTGAAGAGTTTCAGTCTGGCTTTAGAGCTCATCATAGCACTGAAACAGCTCTGGTGAAAGTCACTAATGATATTCTCATGACCTCAGATAATGGACTCGTATCTGTGCTCGTCCTGTTGGATCTTAGTGCTGCATTTGATACAGTTGACCATAATATTCTTTTAGAAAGACTTGAATATTTTGTTGGAATTAAAGGAACAGCACTAGACTGGTTTAAATCTTATCTATCTGATCGAATTCAGTTTGTTTATGTTAATGATAGATCTTCAACACGCTCAAAGGTTACCTGTGGAGTACCACAGGGATCAGTGCTAGGACCAATTCTCTTTACTTTATACATGCTCCCAATTGGTAGAGTTATTAGACAGCATGGGATTAATTTCCACTGTTATGCTGATGATACCCAGCTATATCTGTCTATAAATCCAGATGAAGCTAACCCATTACATAGATTACAGGCATGTCTTGAAGACATAAAAACCTGGATGACTCTTAACTTTCTGCTTCTGAATGCAGACAAAACAGAAGTTATAGTCTTTGGACCAGAGTCTCTGAAAAAGAAGCTGATTAGCCAGTCACTTCATTTGGATGGGATTAAACTGATTTCAGATAATAAAGTAAAAAATCTTGGTGTTATTTTTGATCAGGACCTGTCATTTAAATCCCAGATCAAAGAGGTTTCTAGAATTTCCTTCTTTCATCTGAGGAATATTGCAAAAATTAGAAATCTCCTGTCCAGGGGTGATGCTGAGAAACTAGTCCATGCATTTGTTACTTCAAGGCTGGACTATTGTAATTCTTTACTATCAGGAAGTCCACAAACTGTAGTTAAAAGCCTTCAGCTGATCCAAAATGCTGCAGCCAGAGTTCTGATGAAAATTAAAAAGAGAGATCATATCTCTCCTATCCTGTCTTCTTTTCATTGGCTTCCTGTTAAATCAAGAATTGAATTTAAAATCCTCCTTCTCACATATAAAGCCTTAAATGGCCAAGCTCCATCTTATATCAGAGATCTGATTGTTCCTTATGTTCCTAACAGAGCACTTCGCTCTCAATCTGCAGGTTTACTAGTGGTTCCTAGAATTTCTAAAAGTAGAATGGGAGGCAGATCTTTTAGTTATCAGGCTCCTCTCCTGTGGAACCAACTACCAGTTTTAGTCCGTGAGGCAGACACTCTGTCTACTTTTAAGACTAGGCTTAAAACTTTCCTTTTTGATAAAGCTTATAGTTAGGGTGGCTCAGGTTATCCTGAGCTGTCTTTAAAGTTATGCTGCTATAGGCTTAGACTTTTGGAGGACATAGGGACCCCCATTTCATCTTTCTGCTTCATTTTCTCTCTGTTCTCCTATTCTGCAGAATCTGTTAGTTCAATCTCTAACGTTCTGCTCTCTCTGCTTTTCCTCAGAGTAGCTTTGCCTCGTCTGTTCCTGTTTGGCTGTGACGTCATCCAGGAAAGAAACATCAGCTGTGCTGCTTCCATCAACACCCTTGTTTGTAGATGTTGGAGATTGGCCTGTTTTCCAGTGTGGTCCTGTTTCTCTGGCCGTGGCTGGGTGGATGTGCTCTCTTCATCCTCTGGCATGGGAGCTGCCTTGGACCTCGTCTGCCTGGCTGTGTGTTTCCTGGACGGGGCCGCCTTTTACAGCTGCTTTTTGTATCTCTGCTTCTGTCTCCTTGAACCCCAGTCGGCCTCGGCAGATGGCCGCTCACACTGAGCCTGGTTCTGCTGGAGGTTTCTTCCTGTTAAAAGGGAGTTTTTCCTCTCCACTGTCGCTGCAAGCATGCTTAGTGTGAGGGATTGTATTTGAGTCAATGAGTCAATGCAATCAACTGGTTTTCCTTAGATAGAAAACTTTGTATCAATTTGACTGTATGATCTGGTTGAACTGTAAAGTGCCTTGAGATGACATGTGTTGTGAATTTGGCGCTATATAAATAAACTGAATTGAATTGAATTGTGTTACTTGCTCCAGTCTTCATTTAAACTACCAGCCTCCAGTCATCAGAAATAGATTATTCAAGCCCTTGGTGAGAGTCTTCTAGTATTCCTGTTTTCTGATTGCCAGATCCTGACAATACTGCCTTTGGACCTCTTAACCTGCCTGTTCCTGTCTCATCTGTTTGCCTGAGCTGTCTTCAGACTCTTGCTGGATTCTGCTTGTTGACCAAACGTGGAACTGCTTCCTGACACCATCCTGGATTTCCTTTCGGCTCCTCTTTTGATTTCTGATCTTCTGGCCCAGGTTCCTGTGAATCTCTTCAGTCTGTGCCAAAGAGGCACAGAGTTAAGACCAGGTTAGTGAGTCACATGTTCATAATTTTCCTCCACCAGATTTACAGTTACTGCCTTAGACACCTTTATAAAATAAACTTTTTCTAAAATATGTATGTCTGAATGCTGAGTTTCCTGTTCTGAGTCATGACATTACCTTTACAGATAAAAACTGTTAAAAGTTTGATACTGATTTTAAGTCATTCAAATGGTTATATACTTCATGCGCTACTATTGAAAGAGAAAATAAAGGAGAGAAGTCTGGGATTCAAAACAGTGAACCTTCTAAGGATGCAAACTCCCTGCTTTAACCCCTAGTCCACGACTCCCTATTACCAACATTCTCATTGACATGCTGTTACTTTCCAAGAACTCCTGCCTGTGTGTTTGTGTTTCTGTGTTTGTCTCCCTTCTTCCACCAGGAGGCGCCTGGCTCTGGTCCGCCTCCTCACACACCTGCTGATGGTTTCCTCGTTAACAGAGCGTTCTTAAGCTGCTGACTGCCACTACCTCGACGCCAGAGTGTTTGCCAGTTTTGGGTACTCTACCCAAGCTGAGTTTTGCTGAGTCAAACAGAGAGAGTTCTTGTCAATCTGAGTTTTAACATTGTTTTGTCTTTGCCTCTCGGTAGGAAGTCCTCCTGCAAACTGGATTTTTCGGACCTTCTCTCGCTGGAAGGATCAACTGAGCTACTGACTGAGCTGGGGTTCAAACAGGAGGTTTGGATCCACTTTCCTCAAGACATCGTTTGAGCTTCGCACTGAGAAAGGGATTATTCTCCACTACGACCCGTTCAAGTACCGCAGGAAATCTGAGTGGCAGTCAGTTTCTCCGTTCACCTATTAACAACCGCATTCTGGGTAAACCCTGTTCCGCCCTCCACCGAATCAGACAAACACTGGAACTACAGCATACAGACTGGAGTCAAGGTTTCAACAATTTCTCTAGAAAAGTGAGTCAGCAACCAAATCCTCTTCTCCAAGTTCATGAGTCAAATTTCCCACTGAGCCTGAACTAACCGCTGTGTCTTCCCCTCACTTTTCAGTTCCAGTTGAACAGTGTTCAGAGCAACACTTCTCTCTGTTTTATCACTTCGATAAAACCTGTTAAACCTTTTCCCTGGTCTACCTATTTGGTCTTCTGCGTTTGGGTCTGAACTTTAGTTAAACCATGACAGGCAAAAGTCTAAACGGCAGAAAAATGGCAAGTCTTGAAAAGTATCAAAGTACAAAAATAACATTTTAATAGCACAGCGTATTACAGTTTAAATAAATTACTTTTAACTTGCTAGGACAGCAGAGAAAATTTTAAAAAAGTAACCAGAACTGTCTGATTCACAATGACGCATAGAGGTGGAATCATGAATAACCAGGAAGTATTTAGAAATTTTCAAGATCAATTGGAAACTGGGTAAACTTTATTTTGACGTGTTAAAAGGCTTAATGCTTTAAAACACTGATAAATCGACCTACTAATTGATTCAAAAACAAAAGGGAGGAAACAATAATAGCTGTCTCCCAAAATGAATAAGGGCAAGAACAAGGAGAGTAAGGACAGGGTATAAAGGATGGAAAAATGGAATGAGAGGGTTGAAGCGTGGGACAAAGACATGGGAACATCGGTCAAAAAAAAGTAAAGACTGCAAAGTCTGAGATGAACCAGAGAGGGGGGTTATCGATATGGTGATTAGTGCAAAAAGCAAAAAGGCAGAAATCAAAGAAAAGGAAGGGAGATACTTAAACAGAGTTCAGTGGGAAACTGAGAGACATGCACAATCATACTCAGACATCATACTGACAGTTTATCCAATTTAAGCAGTATTTATGGAAACAAACTATTGTTTTGGGCAATCCAGAAACACAGAGATCCCATCAAGAATCCACATTAGCCTCTGCCAGCCTCAGACCCCGTTAAGGATATGGTATCGATCCCTCTAGAACTCAAGAACAGGGGAGAGCACAGTGTCTACTACCCTGCAAAACAAGGCATTTACCCTTTAGATAGAAAAAAAATATAAAGATCTTGGATTTTAGATGTGCTTATGATTTGTTTTAAGCTTACATTTACATAAAACAAATGTTTTTTAAAGTCAGTTGTAGATTCTGAGTTTCATCATTCTCATTGTATCGCATATGTTGTTATGTGAGCAAACTTTAAAAACACCCAGTCTACTGTGTATATAGTATATAGCTGTATACTATGTATTGTATAGAGTATATTATATGTTTATGTTATATATAGTTAAAAATTCTGTATTCTCTATATATTTCTAATTTGTCAGCACCATCAACACCAAGTCAAATCCCTTGTAAGTGCAAACCTAATTGGCAATAAAATGATTCTGATTTGCTTAGAGCTGCCTTTCAGTGTTAAACTATTGACTGAGGCATCATTAGCTGGTTTGTGGTCCAACCGTTTTATTTTCTCTACTACCTGCCCTTATGTTTGTATCTTTATTTGCTTTTATTTTGTTTTTACAATATTTTCTGCTTATTTAATTGTTTAATCCATGTAAACCGCTTTGGATTGTCTTGTATTCAATTGTGCTAATAATTACAAAGAAACTTGCCTTACATAAAGGTTTTTAAGCCTACAATTCACAATAGGGATGAAAAAGTTTTTGTTTAATAGTCAAGCGCAAATTTGAATTATTTGCTTTATATTGGCTGGAAGCAAGAATAATGCTTTGAACTTAATGGAAACCCAGTAGACGAACCTTAAGATTAGGCTGATAGCAAAGAGGCTTTTCTTAAGTGACATGGAATTAAAGTTTTTCTGCATATAATTTAGATGAGTCTAGATAATTAAACCTAAAACGGGGCAACTCCTTTAAACTTTATTTATCATATTTTTGATAGATTCTTGTTCATTTTCTCATCTTCTAGGTCCAATGTAAATAATCAAAATTCAAACTCTGCTGGAGTATGAATCGTTTTGTCCTTTGTAGGTTACAATTATGAATTAGAAACTGAATGTATTCTAAGAAAAAATTCATAATGCATCATAAATTATGAATCAGACTAGACTGAATATAAAAAAGCCAAATATACTTGTACTTTGAAATGTCAGGCAGATAAAAAATACTATGATGCTGCATTTCTTGTCACCACAGAAGGACTATTATGACCATTAAACAAATTTATCGTATAAATAATATTCATGATTGCCTTGAAAGCTATTTAATTGCTGCTGTAAAAGAAAACAGTGATATTTAAGGCAATAAATAATTATATGCCTTGAATGTGCTGCCGAAAAATTTCAGTTTGTGCAAAACTATTTAGAGAGAGCAATACAAGTTGGTCTTCAATAACTGCAGTTTCATAGCCACCAAGAAGATAAACTGCATCTCAGCAAGGTTGAAAAAGCCCCTCAAGTTATCCCATATTTTCAGAACTATTCATTCACATTAGATTGCTAAAGCTGAGGGTTGCACCAAACACACAGACATCAAACAATATGGTGCCCTTTAGTGGTTTTATCCACTCTAATATACAGATTTTATGCATATTTGACAAGGCTGACCTAAATGCGGGGCATGGTGTTTACAATCTGTAGTAAAATAGTCAGAGAGGGAAGCTGCGGGAGAGCATAAAACACAGAGAAAATCCTTTTTCTTCCCCAGAAATGATAACAGGCTTCCAAAAACAAATAATGTGCATGGCAAAGCTGATGCCGCAACTTTGCATGTGATTGTATTCATTTGACACTGTAGCATAGGATGGGCATAGCAAGCTGTGTGAGCCACACAGTGCACCATAGAAGAATCCCTGTCTGCAGCTAAATATCTCAATATCACTCAATATCACCTGAGGTGGGGCAGCAAAAAAGGACAAACACGTTAAATGCAGATAAAGACAGTTGGATAGAGGTCTCTACAGACCACAAGGTAACTGTTCAAGGTATCTGTATCACCTAGAGTATTACCCTACATCTTTTTTTACAGGCTCTTAAAGTTTTCTGAACATCTTTTTACATATTTTCATTTGTCATTAGCTGAGAGTCTTCAATTTGCCTTTAAGTGGCAATACAGAGTAAGAAAAACAGAATGTTATTGATATAATAAAAGCAACACTTTTTTTAAGAAAGCTAAACTAAGTGGTTCCCAAAGTGTGGGGTGCACCCCCTATGAGGGACCCAGTGTAATAGCAGGGTTCTAGGAGGGTTGGCCATTGTAGAAATGAATAGGAAATAACCGAATGACCCATTATGAGAAGTATTTTAAAAAATACCTTTGAAGGCAATGTTAAAGTAATATAATAAAGTAAAATAGACAGTAACCAAAATATATAAAATATGTTTACTTTAATGGTGGCTCTGCAATATAAAAGGTGGGAGTATGGGGGGTTAGAACAAAACAAACGGGGTCCAGCTAGAAAAAGTTTGCCTACTTTGAGTAGGCAGAGGGCAGTGTTTGGTACGTAACTTTAAAAAGGTATTTAGTTATAGTTAAAAGTTACTTGATCCAAAATGTAATTTCCGTTCGGTCAACTGGAGTGAGGTCTATTGTGATCAAAAGACTTATTTTAAATAGGCGGAGTGGATAATCTACGAATAACCTAACTAGCTAATGTCAGAGAGGTAGCAACCTTTTAAATTATTGTTAACTTGCTTAACATATTGATATATTAGAATGTTTTACACTGTCAGAATTTAATTAACCAGTCTAACTTGCAAACAAGGTTACATAACTTAGACGGTTTGTTTGTAAACAAAATAAAGTGTAGCGCTGTTGGTTAGAAAAATATCCTGAGGCTCATGTTCAAGCCCTTCTGCGTTAGCGCACATGGTGTATTCAAGGACAGCTTGGTAAAGACTTTTATGCATACTGAAAACGTTTTAACTTTTGTGATGATTAAACGCCAGCCATATTTTGTCCCATTTGGTTTAAAAATATCCAGGAAAAAAGTGAGGCTTGTTTAAAAAAACCCTAGACTACTTGATTGGTCAACAACACTTGCTCAGTCTTGTATGTTGGCTTATTGGCTAGCCCCCAAAGCTGCAGTTAGATTGATAGTTTTCCCCGCCAACAATAAAAGTTACCCGTATTTGGCATGTGGGCGAGTGCCAATTTCATGCCCTGCTAGTATACAACAAACAAAATAATAAAGAAATAAAATATGGAGAAGACAACAAAAGGAAGCATTTTGAACTCTAACAATACAAGTCTAAATGAGAGGGGAATAAGAAAAAAACTCATTAAAACAAGTATTAAACAGAATTTTAATATGTATAATTTAATATCTACAATTGTTTTTCTACAAATATCTAACTGGCTACACCAGAGATGGATTTGATTACCAAAAGATGATAGGGTCAGGTATGTCACCCCTCTTTTCATAGCCGTGCCAGAGGAGTTATTTTTATTATACATTTAATACCATTACAAACTATAAAGTCAATCAAAAATCCATGGAGATATGACTGTACATATTAAAATTTTAACAAAATTACATTTGATAAATATTGATGGTCCTAAAACAGATAACACATCCTTTTATGAAAATGTATTCTTAACCTTGTCAACCCTTGGGGGTTATCCTTTAATTGTACCATAGATCCAGGTCTAATCTACTTAAACTGATACTACTCATACACAGACCAGGCAAATATTAATCAACTATTAAAAAAGATGTCAGGATAAATAATGCTTGGAGAACAAGAAACTCAAATTATAAGGAATTTTAAAAGTTATTGAAGTTCACACCACTTTCGCGTATTGATTTTTTCCTAATTTACTTGGAGCTGTAACCTCACGTACAGAACTGTTGGTATAATAGTATTTTAACTCATGACTATGCAGCATTATCCCTAGAAATTAAATTAAGTTTGATTAATGTAGGTCTAAAATGATAAATGATGAATGTTGCAGATATTCTTGCAAGAAGACTCCAAATTTGTTATATTTTTAGAAATTTGCAGCTACAAATCTTCTGAAATAAACAGAAAACCACAGCTTGTATTAGATGGGAGACTTTTAAAGCTTTTATTAGAGGAGAGATTGATAGCAACTGTACAGGGGTAGCAAAAAACAAACAATCTAATAAAAAATGGAGCCTAGGCGGAAGTTCAACTGAAGAAACTCATTGCTTTCCTATATTCCACCTACGACACATCCAATCAGCTTTGAACCACACCTCCACGAAAGCCAATCGGCATCCAAAGTTCATCTTAAAAGGCCTCCGATACGCACCTGTCTGCTCCTGTGTGCAGGCGGCGGACGTGCTGTGTGACTTCATTCATACTGTCTCAACTCACCTCCAGCCCCTCCTCCACCATCGTAGCTAAAGCTTCATCAGAGTGTTATTCCTCCTGGACTCTTACTGCGTTCCCTGTTTCATTTCAACCGGTACAGCAGAAGACCGCCATGTTGAGCCTGGATCTGGCAGAGGTTTCTTCCCAATGGGGAGTTTTTCCTCTCCACTGTCGCTCCATGCATGCTCATCATGGAAAAGTTCTCTCAACCTGCGTTATCCAACTGGTCTTCCATCTCACGCATTCACTGGATCTCCCCATAAAGCTCAGCAGACTGTCTCGCTAACCAGCAGTCTACAGACTGACCAAATTCATCTACTGTATCTCCACTCCACCATTAGTTTCAGGCCTGGGGGGGAAGCAGCCCTATTCTTAGCTCCTTTTCATGCATATCTATCAAAATTAAGCCCTATGTTTCCTGACGAGGTCTGAGCATCAGAGACAAAGTAATCCTATCAATAAATTTCTCCTAAATGTCTTTTCTCTTAGTTTGAGTTTTTCCAGATTTAAATGTTCATTAAAGGGAAATTTTTATTGTTTTAATGTTACTAGAAAAATGATAACATAAAATTGAACTGTCCTGAAAACTGTGTATGAGAAACAGCAGAGAAAGTGGCAAAAAGCTTAATGTGGATTAAACAAGCATTTTATGATCAAGGGGTGAAAGCAGGCAAATTATTGGCTTGAAGGATAAAATGGATGCAAGTGGAAAGGACAATTAGTAGCATAAAATCTAATTTAGGCCACATAACAGACCCTTCAGATATTAACAAAAGCCTTGGAGTTCTATAAATTCCTATATAGATTAGAGTATACTGGAAATTGAAAAGCACAAACTGCATTCAATAATCAATCAAAATGTAAAACCCTATTAGAGGAAGACAAAACAACTCTTTATAATGCTTCAACAATAGAAGACCTACTTGAAGCAATAACCAGTAGAATCAAAACATTTAAATATAAATTTATTGGGAAAGTTCTCAACATGTATAAAAAAATAATATAAAGTTACTACTACTTACTTTAAGATTCACTAAGTTCAGCGACAATAACCCTTTATATTAAAACCAATTGAACCCCCCACTGAATGCTTCTATTATAGGGGAATCAGTCTACTTGGATGTGAGACAAAGATTTTGCGTAAAGCATTCTCAAGGAGACTGAAAAAAATCCATCCATCCATCCATCCATCCTTCCATCCATCCATCCATCCATCCATCCATTTTCTGTCACGCTTATCCCAAGCGGGGTCGCGAGGGGTGCTGGTGCCTATCTCCAGCTGTCTACAGGCGAGAGGCAGGGTACACCCTGGACAGGTCAAAATACTTTCACAATTTGATTATAGATGATCAACAATGTTTAGTTACAGCAAGGCAAGACTATCATATCATATGATCTTGCACTAATGACTGGCTTGATTACTAATTTCTTTCACTTGCCTAGCTCTGGCCAGTTTCTCATTACCACTCTTCTGTTCCGCCTGCTCCAGCCTCTATTTAACCTACCTTCCTCCAATCATCAGTGCCAAATTAGTCTAAGGTTTCTACCTTACTACCTCATTGACTCACTGTTTACTGCACATACACTATATTGCCAAAAGTATTTGCTCACCCATCCAAATTATTGGAATCAGGTGTTCCAATCACTTCCATGGCCACAGGTGTATAAATTCAAGCACCTAGGCATGCAGACTGTTTTTACAAACATTTGTGAAAGAATGGGTCGCTCTCAGGAGCTCAGTGAATTCCAGCGTGGAACTGTGATAGGATGCCACCTGTGCAACAAATCCAGTCGTGAAATTTCCTCGCTCCTAAATATTCCACAGTCAACTGTCAGCTGTATTATAAGAAAATGGAAGTGTTTGGGAACGACAGCAACTCAGCCACGAAGTGGTAGGCCACGTAAACTGACGGAGCGGGGTCAGCGGATGCTGAAGCGCATAGTGCGAAGAGGTCGCCAACTTTCTGCAGAGTCAATCACTACAGACCTCCAAACTTCATGTGGCCTTCAGATTAGCTCAAGAACAGTGCGCAGAGAGCTTCATGGAATGGGTTTCCATGGTCGAGCAGCTGCATCCAAGCCATACATAACCAAGTGCAATGCAAAGCGTCGGATGCGGTGGTGTAAAGCACGCCGCCACTGGACTCTAGAGCAGTGGAGACGCGTTCTCTGGAGTGACGAATCGCGCTTCTCCATCTGGCAATCTGATGGACGGGTCTGGGTTTGGCGGTTGCCAGGAGAACGGTACTTGTCTGACTGCATTGTGCCAAGTGTAAAGTTTGGTGGAGGGGGGATTATGGTGTGGGGTTGTTTTTCAGGAGCTGGGCTTGGCCCCTTAGTTCCAGTGAAAGGAACTCTGAATGCTTCAGCATACCAAGACATTTTGGACAATTCCATGCTCCCAACTTTGTGGGAACAGTTTGGAGCTGGCCCCTTCCTCTTCCAACATGACTGTGCACCAGTGCACAAAGCAAGGTCCATAAAGACATGGATGACAGAGTCTGGTGTGGATGAACTTGACTGGCCTGCACAGAGTCCTGACCTCAACCCGATAGAACACCTTTGGGATGAATTAGAGCGGAGACTGAGAGCCAGGCCTTCTCGTCCAACATCAGTGTGCGACCTCACAAATGCGCTTCTGGAAGAATGGTCAAAAATTCCCATAAACACACTCCTAAACCTTGTGGACAGCCTTCCCAGAAGAGTTGAAGCTGTTCTAGCTGCAAAGGGTGGACCGACGTCATATTGAACCCTATGGATTAGGAACGGGATGTCACTTAAGCTCATATGTGAGTCAAGGCAGGTGAGCAAATACTTTTGGCAATATAGTGTATATTACTCAAAATAAAGGCCTTTTTGAGATATCTAACTGTCTGTCTGCCTTGAATACTTGGTCCTCAGCTGTGCGCCTTGACATAATATCAGAAAGATTCTTAATGTATTGTATGAAAAGTATATTGGGAAAGGAAAAGTGATATTTTCATTAGACGCATGCCAAGCCTTTGATAGAGTAAAAGTATCTGTTGCATGTGCTCCCTCCCCAATTTGTTAAAGGTAATAAAAGAATTTGGAGAATTTTAAGAATATAAAATGAATTAAAGCTATATCAGAATTAATCTTTCTTAAAGAGGTAAAAAAAATGGGGCTACCGTATTTTAAAAAAAATTGAAGGATTGATTACTTTGTAGAACTTTCACAATATACTCTTATAAAAAAATATTTTAAAAGATTTAAAAAGTGGAAAGTCAAAGGCATTCAGAAAATTAAAGCCTTACACGAGGATGTTGTAGTGGTCACTTTTAAACATTCACAATTACATTTACTACGTGTCATCAAAACTAAAACAAATCACTGACATTCCAACATTCACTGGCATGTGTTGGGGATTCAAATGGGAGAGGTGTTATTTCTGTGTACTATTATTTATTGATGCTTCCCTTTTAAGGGATCAGCAAATCATTTATTAGACGCCAGGAAAAGAGATATTCAGATAAAGAAAACAACAAAGAAGATTCAAATCAGGCTTATCTAAAAGAAAACCAAAGTAGAAATACATATTTTGAGATTAAGCAATATTCATTTCTGTACAAAATGAAATTTTGTGTAAGCAAAATCCATACTCTGTGTATGCAAAATAACAATAAGTTGTCTAATTCTTAGTCTAAGTCTAAGTAAATGGCTCATTACAACCTGTGTAAAAGCTGTCATTCTTACTTGTATGTCAAATTATATTCCAGATACCTGCAAAAAAATGCATTTTTGAAAATGGAACCCTTCTCCATTGTCTGTAGAAATGTCCTAGAATATAGGAAATGCTGGAAAGTGTTATCAAAGGATTTTATGGGAAAGAAAATACAACAAAACAGGTAAGAAGGTTTCTTTTTTTTTAAACTGCTAAAATCTCATTTATTCTTAAGATAGCATAGTGCAAGATCCAAAGGCTCTACACATGAGGCCCCAGACGATCACATCAGAAATGTAACACTTAATATGAAGACGAGATGGAGTGAGAAATATCATACAAAAGGGAGGAGGTAGATGGAAAAAATCTTGTGAATGGTTCAGGAGTGACAGTAAAAGAGAAGGAGGATCGAGAGAGAGATAAACCGCCTGAAAAATATGGCAGAGGGAGGAAAGAAAATCGAGCAGGTAAATTAACAAGAGACAAAAGAGCATAGGGTGAACGCAGTGGGAAAGAAAGGGCTAGAAGATGAATGGAGAAATCAATCACCAGCGGCCATGGTGTTGTAACGCTGAAAAAGAGTCAATGGCCAAGAACCAAACTTTCCACCTACACACTTTCTCTTCTCATCATCATCGACTCTTTCATTCCTACCTTCAAAACTCCTAACGTCACAGTTTATTGCTCTCTTCCTCTCTGCTCTCTAAACAACAGCTTAAATCTTGCAGTTTTTTAGCATCATGCTATTATTCTGCTCCTCCTGGTAAGTGCTGACCCATACGGAGATAAACAGGAATATTCCCTTAAGAGCTATTAGAGCCAGAAAAAAAGCTAGACTCCGGTCTATAGAGAGTCTCTGGATGACACTTTGGGCATATTAGCTGTAACTCAAAATAATATACAAGAGGAGGTGGTAAATATTGAACATTAAAATGTAAAGCAAGCTTGAACAGTTGCCATATTTAGTCTTTGATAATAAACACCTCAAATTACTGAGATTTAGTTCCTGTGGAGGTTCTTACCATAGTAATAGTGAGTTTCACTATCGACACATATAACATCATAAATTTGTGTCATATACTGAAAATTAAACAGTTTTATCTCATACTGAGCAAAGCATGGCAATATATTTTGGTAAAATTTGAAACTTTTAAAATAAAGCCTTTTAGTACAATTCAGTGATATCTTACTACTGCAGAATGATAGCAGTGGTCCAACCTAAAAACTATTTATAAAAGAGTAAGGAGGTTGAATATTAAAAAAAGGACAGTATACTGTTTTAGTACAAAATGTACCTTTGCAATTTTTATATGGTTATGTGTGTTGTTGAATTTTGACAATACTTGCTTCCCTCCTTTACTCACATTAAAATTATGGTCAAATAAAAAAAAAATGATGTAAAATAAAAGAAAAATGCAAACCATGAATAGCTGTAGTTTTTGTTTTGCTTTCTTTCAGGAAGAAATGGATAATAGAAAAGAAAAATGAAAAAACATTAAAACTGTACTTTACTCTAACAAAATGTAACACCTTTATTTTAAGATTAAACCTAGTATTTTATTGTTGTTAATAATAAATACTGAATATTTCTGAGAATATTTTACGATCTAGATTTGTTTTATGTCTATAACCTAAATTTACATCAAATCTTAATACAATGACAAACCACTTTTAACCATTATACTCACACAGCAAGTGTAAACCCATAACCTGGCACCTGCTGCCATCTAAGAAAGAGATTAAACTGAAATAGAAGGAAGGAATATGACGAGTGTTTTTAGTGGGTTTGTGTATGTACAGTAATGCTAAGAGAAATATGTGCAAAGAAATACAGAAACAATAAAATTGTTCCTAACAATTTAGTATAAAAAGCCTGCATTGTGACCATGATAAATCTTGAACTGCGAGGCAAACAAAAATACAAAGAGGAGATATGTAAAAAGAAAAAAGAAAATGTATCAATACAATAAATTACTTTCTAAAGCACAATTTGTTTGACTCTTTATTCTTCTAGGTGCACTCAAATGAGACCCATTCAAGGATCTTTTTTTTTATATATATATCCATTCGTCTGTACTTACTGAGACATAAAGAAATCAGTTCTCCAGACCTTTTCCACACCAGGAAAGTTACATTTCTAAACATGAGTTGCTCTGTTGCATAAAGCAAAAATATTACATGGGAGCATTTTGGAAAATGTTTTCCTTCTACAAAATTAATCATTTCCAAATTTTAAAGTGCTCCTTAATTTTCTTTTTGCAAAATTTTTTGAGCTCCCCTCTTCCTCCCTGTCTATAAGCAGTGCTGAGTCAATACTTCTTTGCCTTCTTCTAACCCCAGTGCTCTTATCTTTCTCCTTCCTGAAGCCTCAGCAGCAAAACACAAGCACAGGCCTCACATTCCTCCACTGCTGCTCTCATTTGCTCACACTTACAGTGAAAGGGGGAAAACCGTCTAACAAGATACTGGAGTCATTAAAACAAGGAAATAAAACATCGCCTCATTCCTCAGTTCTCTGCCATTGCTGTTTATTCCTTGTTTGTCACTTTTATATTCTAAATTAGGCAATCACAAGCTATGTTATTTTAATGCTGTTTTAATGCTGAGGTCATACTACCAATAATCTATAGATATCTGTCACGTTTACTTTAATATATCTCATTGTAAGTTGACTTTCTTTTTTCTGACAACCAAGATTTCTTTAAGTGATTTCTTTATGTCATAGGCATTATTTCAACAATTTGTCGAAATACTGCTTTTATGTGTAAAACTTCACCAAACGGGAAACTGACATAAGTATCCAGACCTGGAAAGTGGTGGTTTTGCGTGGGGGCAAACAATAAATCAAATGAGCTTCTCATAGTGGCTAATAAATATTTTGTATCCAAGCAAACTTAAAGGTATAGTGGAGGATGTTCTTTTTCCAGGTGGATCATGAGAATAAGTGGTCCTTCTTGTTGTCAATCATTCTGCTGATATGTTTACGTAAGGCCGTCCTACGTGCTCATCCCTATTTTCACTTAACGGTGGTAAGTGGAAAATAATGAAAACATTGCAAATCTTCTTTTGGAAACTAAGCTTGTATGAGCGATGTAAGCAGCAACTTTTAAACAGAGCGTCCATAAGGAGAAATGGGTTCTTGCAACCTCTTATACATGTTTAATAGACCTTCCCTCTTGTACCGGGTACAGGGTAGTGGATGTACATTACTATCAAGTGGAGAGGGTGGGTCTTTACAAAAAATTAACATTATATTTATTAGATGGGCTTAATCAAACTTTCACTGCCTGGATGTTACCAGCCCCTCTAAGGCCTTAATACTGCCTGAACTATAGACTTGAGAAATACCTTAAATAGAACTTGTCTGACCACATGAAGTTGCATTAAATATCTAATAACCCTTTCCCACTGCTCAAAAAACTTGTTTATATTCGGGAACAATCAGCTTTCAGTGGCAGTGCTAATGGCTCCCCGACCTGCATAAAACAACTCAGCAAATGTCTTCAAACTTGGCTCCGACCTGCGTGCAGTGGGAAACCCAGACCCGGGTCGACATGTTAGTTTGTATGATTCCTGTGGAAGCAAGGCATGTATCCATGTAACAACATCACGCCAGTCGCAATTGATAGATCGATAAACATGGAGCAGCCCTGACAAGAATTCAGACTGACCAAAGAACGAAACAATAAAGAACAATTAAAACGCCCTGGTTCCCTTTCATGTTTTCTAAATGTTTTACTGTCCTGATTTCTGTCCCACTTACGACATCAGCAAAGCTAATACAGTGTGATGGCGTAACCAGGTACGCAGTTGTGGGGGGGACAAAGGCCACACAGCTTGCCAGGTCAGATGTTGCTTTTTTGCTAGATGGTAAAGGAGCCAAATGCCAATTGTTAGTACCCTAGCCTGCATTTTGGAAACCCAAATTAACCTTCTAATTTCATTGGGAAAGCAGCTTCAGAAAGAAACACATGATCCATTAAAGGTAACCTGACAGGGGCTTGCAGGTGGCGCAGTTATTAGCGCACGCTACCCATGTATGGAGGCCTTAGTCCTTGACGTGAGCAACCCGGGTTTGAATCCTGCCGTGGTATTTAAGAAAGAAAGAGGCTAGACTCTAATGAGCTCTGTAGGAGATTTAAAGGTTAAAACCACTGCGGACTGAAACAACAAAAACACTCGTCTACAATTTACAGGAACAAAACGTCTTGATCATTTCCAAACATTTGAGAAAAAAGTTATGCACATAGAATGTGGTATAAAACTAACTTAATACTTAAGAAAGAACAGGATCAAGAGTAAATCATGATACTTTTGGTGGCATAATGTTTGGGGGGCCGGCTTGCTGCTTCAAGACCTTTAGGCTTTGTTGTAACTGTTCGAAATAAGATCTACGCTCTAAAAGCACATCCTGTGGGAGAAGATCCAACCATCAGTTTGTGACCTTTAGCTCAAGCACACTCAGTTTATGAAGCAGGAAAATCATATGAAGCACACAAGCACACCCTCATCTGATTGTCTCAAGAGAAAATGGGAAATAAATCAAAGTTTGGCCAAGAAGCCCAGTCAAAGTCTGATTGAGGTGGCATGGCTAGACTTCACAGGTGGTTCACACTAGAAATGTGTCACATTCTTGGTTCTGTTATGTTTTCTTTTGAGTATTCAGTTTTAATTTCCTCCATGTTTTTCTACTTTTAGTGTTTTAAATCTTAATTTTTTGTGTTTTCTGGTTATTTTCAGTTTCCAGGTTTTTATTTGTTCCCCTCTGCTGCCCTCTTGTGTTCTCCTTTTCTCCTACAGTAGCTCCTTTCCTGTTCTGCTCTGTTCATACCTGCTCCCAATCTGCTCGTTAGCCCTCTCTTTGTTTCAGTCTCCCATAATTATTCTCTCTGTGCAGTTCTTTAGTGCTGGTTTCTCGTCTATCTTCCTCCAACTCCGTCTCACTGAGTCTTCCTCCTCGTGATTGTTTTCCCCGAGATGTCTCCTTGGTTTCTGGTTTGTTTGACTTTGTTTTCATATTTGATTTTTGGATCCCTGCCTCAGTTGTTTGTTAACTCTTCATTAAATCCACAAGAGACTCACCTCTGCCTCCCTGCCTCTGCATTTGGGTCCACAAACCTCAACCAAATCCTGACAAAATGTAGTTGAAATAAAGCAATTTTGCAAAGAGGAGTGGGTCAAATTTCCTCCATGGTGACAAATGTATCCCCATTTATTAAGGACAATTGATGATAGGTGCTGTGAGCAAAAAATCAAGGTCAGAAGAAATCTACAAGGTAGCTATGGGTACCGAGGTGTGTCAGGGTTATGTAAAAACATCAGCGCAAATTATGAGACACCTGCCCGGGATGTCAGATACTAAAGGGTTGATATGAACAATACTAGCCAAGTCTAAAATGAGTCTAAAATGTAAAAAAAAAAAAAGCTTCTCAATCCTCGATATTATGAGTCCCTGGCTACCATGAGAAAAAAAAAAATTTCAGCATTACCTCCAAACCGAGGTTGCACAGTAGCATCTTTCAGGCTGTTCTAATTATCCTTTCAGCTGCAGAGAGGTTTTCCTCACACGGGCACAAACCGCCTGACTCAGGAAGACAGGAAACACCCTGGGTGTATCTGCAGTCTGAGGAGCCGGCATGGGACTGGGATGCTGTGCTTCACCCACAGGCAGCTACAACCACCGGTTTTTCCCAAATTGCGCTCACTCTGCTTAACTCTGCCTCTTTTCATTTGTCTATGTCCCTTGTCCTTTGTAATCATATCCTTTACACCATCGGCTTCCTATCTAATCTCATGCATCGATACTCTTTAATTAAACTGATTCAAAGAGTCTGTCCTTAATTCATTCTTGCCCTCTTTGGTACGATAAGAAGGCAGCACAGTCCTTCCCGACTCCCTTGTGTCCTCAATAAGCTCAAATGTCACACAGTTCCAAAAAACATTCCTCCTAATTATGTCCTGATTTCAGAGCTGCAGCTGCTGCTTCATTTCACAAAAATCATTCTTTGATGGGTGACAGCAAACGGGAAGACTCAACAATAAACATCCACCCTGGAGGTCTCCAAACCAGTCCAGGCTTAGGGACATGGGAGGCAAACCGTCAACTGGCAATTGCTTACCTAGATAATTTGTCAGCTGAAACCAAGCTGTCTTTGCTGGATGTGGAAGTGGGTGAGGCTACCCAAGAGCGAGAGGTTTCATTTTGATTTATAATTTCATTTTAAATCCTGCAGCAGCATATCTTTGCAGACAAGGAGTAACCCTCTAACACTTTCCAGAGCAGCTCCAGAGCCAAACAGTTTAATTTGCCCAACAAAGATAATGGAAAATGTGAAACTAAAGAGTGCTCTTCTCTTCTTTTGAATTCTCTTCTCACCTGCTTATCTGCAACCGCCTCCTTTCTCATCATTCTTGCTCTGGTTTTGAAGGCATTAAATCCCCCTTTAGCTCGTAAACTATACCATAATTATGCAGTTTTATAGAACTGGACAGTGATGGGCGGTTGAGATGGACATGATGGACATGGTATCCCATTTAAAAGCCCCCATCGTGTCCCACTGGTCTAGTGATCTATCTTTGTATCAGCAGGTCATCTTAACGGACCTGCTGCTTTCTTACTGGATCCATGCGTGTCGTTCCTGCAGGTTTAAGCTAGCTACCCCAATCCCATTAGATAACCCCGCACCTCTGCGCACAAAATCTTGTGTTCTTTTTAAAGTAGTCTATTATTAGAGCAAAATGTTTTTTACCGGCATCCAGGAGCAGATCAACAGCTTGAATTCGAATGCATTATATCCACATTCATATAGTTGTGATAAAAAATAAACTGCTGCGATGTGTGTCAACAAAATCTATATTTAAAATGTCCCTAATATATTTCAGGGAAAAATACTAAAAGAATGAAACATGCATACATGCATGCACTACAACTTTTGGGGGAAACAGATTGACCACATTCTCAATGAACAGCTTTTATCATGACCCCACATTTCCTTTATTCTTATGCACTTCCATAAATAGAACGATTACTGGTAAAAATCCCTTTATCCATTGTTTTTCATCATAACTCTTAGACTTAGACTTCCTTTATTGTCATTGCAGAAAAAAACACAAGGTGGATCTTGACAACGAAATGTCTATTACTTGGCTACCAGTTTAACAGAGCTAAGACCTTATTCCTGCACAATACATATGTTTTAAGAGCTAAGAGCTAGCTATATACAAGTAAAGAAGTATATATATATACATATATATTGCACTGAGTTATTGCAGAAGTAACATCAATAAATATTGCTAAAAGAAACATTAAATTGAAGACAAAACTAAGGTGCGTGTATTGTCTATATCCATGGGGGTTGGTTTTAGTTTAATAGTTGCTCTGCATTATAAATAATACTGATTCTTATTATGTTATACACTCACCGGCCACTTTATTAGGTACACCTGTCCAACTGCTTGTTAACACTTAATTTCTAAGCAGCCAACCACATGGCGGCAACTCGGTGCATTTAGACATGTAGGCATGGTCAAGACAATCTCCTGCAGTTCAAACCGAGCATCAGTATGGGGAAGAAAGGTGATTTGAGTGACTTTGAACGTGGCATAATTGTTGGTGCCAGAAGGGCTGGTCGGAGTATTTCAGAAACTGCTGATCTACTGGGATTTTCACGCACAACCATCTCTAGGGTTTACAGAGAATGGTCCGAAAAAGAAAAAACATCCAGTGAGCGGCAGTTCTGTGGGCGGAAATGCCTTGTTGATGCCAGAGGTCAGAGGAGAATGGCCAGACTGGTTCGAGCTGATAGAAGGGCAACAGTGACTCAAATAACCACCCGTTACAACCAAGGTGCGCAGAAGAGCATCTCTGAACGCACAGTACGTCGAACTTTGAGGCAGATGAGCTACAGCAGCAGAAGACCACACCGGGTTCCACTCCTTTCAGCTAAGAACAGGAAACTGAGGCTACAATTTGCACAAGCTCATCGAAATTGGACAATAGAAGATTGGAAAAATGTTGCCTGGTCTGATGAGTCTCGATTTCTGCTGCAACATTTGGATGGTAGGGTCAGAATTTGGCGTCTACAACATGAAAGCATGGATCCATCCTGCCTTGTTTCAACGGTTCAGGCTGGTGGTGGTGGTGTCATGGTGTGGGGAATATTTTCTTGGCACTCTTTGGGCCCCTTGGTACCAATTGAGCATCGTTGCAACGCCACAGCCTACCTGAGTATTGTTGCTGACCATGTCCATCCCTTTATGACCACAATGTACCCAACTTCTGATGGCTAATTTCAGCAGGATAATGCGCCATGTCATAAAGCTGGAATCATCTCAGACTGGTTTCTTGAACATGACAATGAGTTCACTGTACTCAAATGGCCTCCACAGTCACCAGATCTCAATCCAATAGAGCATCTTTGGGATGTGGTGGAACGGGAGATTCGCATCATGGATGTGCAGCCGACAAATCTGCGGCAACTGTGTGATGCCATCATGTCAATATGGACCAAACTCCCTGAGGAATGCTTCCAGCACCTTGTTGAATCTATGCCACGAAGAATTGAGGCAGTTCTGAAGGCAAAAGGGGGTCCAACCCGTTACTAGCATGGGGTACCTAATAAAGTGGCCGGTGAGTGTATAATGGGGCAAAGAGTCAGGGATATTTTCCAAAAAATAAAATTCAACAGAATTAAATTTAATTGAATAGAAAAAAATAATAGATCTTTCAGTAAGGAAAAAGAAAATATATTGTTGAATTACTTGATGTCAAAGGAATTTGCAAAATATCTATGGATATTCATGCATAAAAAATACTCACAGGCTATTTCCCTTAATAACAACGACTGTGCAAAAACAGCTGAGATAAAAAAATATTATTAAGTTTGTTGGGAGCAGAGATTATAAAGTACAACAGCTGCAGGAAGATTGCAGCAGTCTGTCACTGAAGTACACTCATTATTTCAATCTTGCACAATACCAATCACACTTTACATCACTCACAAAGGGCAAAACACTAAATCTGTGAAGAAAAACCTAGATTTTTAATGTCACATCCATTAAGAGACTGGGAACAATCAGGGAGGATTTTAGTTTATAATTAAAATCTAATGATAACAGAGGGATCTGCGTGTTCACAATTAGATGGTTTCTCTTCAGTGGTAGATTCTCATCATATTCGAATCCTTTAAAACAAACTATTACATCATCAAACACAATATTGCACTGATTCTTAACATAAGCAATTTATTGAAACAAAAATATAAAAATGGATTAAATTCATCAAGAAATACAATCTAGTGGAAATGCAACCTATCAAATTATACGTTTCAATTGATCAATTTTAATTTATCCGAGAATTTTTTCTAACTTGGCAGCAGTGCCTGAGAAAAGATAGAAGTTAAAGGTTAAAGCCTATGGTGAACTATCTTTAGATGAAAAACAAAAAAAGCTTTTGTGCAACAGAATATAAAAAAATAAGATCAGTTAAAAGATTTCTTAGACAATTATAAGTATGAAAAATATTCAAGGAATTGTGACTATTTCTTGATATTTATTTTTTAAAGCTACAGTCTTTATTTAACACTATCTGAGGCTTACGTGGTACACTGACATTCACAGGGGTCATTAGACAGATTTAAACCCATGAAGCTTCAGATAAGGATAACTCACTGAGATCTATCGCTCTCTAATGTGATTCTTGTTCTCCCTAAACTCACGTAATCCATTTAAATGTTCACTTAGACGCAACTGAGAAGAATTCAGTCCTAATAATGAACGTTGTTATGTAAGGTTTCTGGTTACCAATAAATAAAAGCTAGTTTAAGCTAATATATTGGCAGGAGATTATTTTTGATATGCTGCCTTCATTAAGCTTCATATTTATCTTTAAGTGAAATCACAGGACTATATTTTTCATAGACAGCACCAGATTGACCATCTTTTCAGGTACTTTCTGATGATTGATGATGAGATTGAAGTGCTACCTGGATGCAATAGAACAGAGAGTGTGTCAGAGGTCAGAAAGGTGACATCGTTCCAGTTTGCAGGTATTATGTCGTGTCACACAATGTCCTTCAGAAGAGACAGATTTTATGTGTTTAAAATTTGATTCTAATTTTTTAAATATATGTTGAAGAATAAAAAACATAAACATGAATGCATTCTACTTATAAGGCAACAAAAACCTCTTAAGTTAACTTTTATTATTTTCAACTCTTTACATATTTTTTATTTGCTTGTAGCACTGAAGAAACATGTGTTTTTTTTATCAATTGCTCCTTTTGTTCAGTAGCTCTCAGCTGGGAATAGGTACACAGATTTCCATATTCCAGATTGCACCCATCCATATTAAATAACAAAAATCCTTGTCATATTGCTTTGCAATTGAGATATTAAAGTAAGTTCGGGGAAATAAACTCCAAAGGCTTGTAATATGACTTTATAATGGTTCTGTTATGATTTATAAAAACTGTAGATACAGTGGCTCACAATGATAAAATATTAAGACAAATTTATATATTTATTTTTTAGGATTCCTTTACCCGCACTCAACCAGGTACATCTGTACAAAGGACTGTGTCAGGTCTAAATTGTCTTAGCTTGCAGCCATAGTGTGCTGCCCTCTATAGAAACTTCTACCCTACATTCTCTGTTGCTGGCAGTAAGAATCAATCTAGTTCACCTAAGAGAAAGCAAAGTAGATGCAAGACCTTAAAGCATCTCTATGATGGAGAGGAAGAGATCCAAGATAGAATGATGGTAAAAAAGATAGAGAGGAAGAAGTAATGAGATATAAGAACTAAATGAGGTGAATGTGGTCAATAGAGATCAGGAAGAAGATAGTGGGGAGAATAGGAAGATGAGCAAGATATGGTAAAAAGGTGGGTATAGGATAGCTTAGACCAGAGATTCACATTATAGTTAAAAACAGCAACAACAACGGAAATCAATAAAAGGAGAGAAGGAAATAACAAAGAAAATAATATAAAATAACTAGACTCTCTGGAGCTTATTTTTTGTAAAACAAAACAGAAAAACAATTTTGGCTTTGGGTCTGTTTTTAATCTTCTGAATTATTTTGCAATACACTTAAAAAATGTCCCTGTTTCTATATGTGTGTGTGTGTGTTTGTCGCCAAGGAGATTAGGCCTAGTGAGGAAAAGATAAGCAGGCTTATTAAGAGGTCATTAATAAATTGGTTAATGAGCTCTCCGTGTAAGACAGTAAAAAGAAGGGGGAAAGAAAGATCACGCGTCTCAGTGTGCACTGTGTTGTGCTCACTCTCACTGTGTGTGTCTCTCTTATTCCATATCAGCCGTATCCGCAGGCTGTGATAAGTTATCATTATGAGATGCTGCCTGTTAGAAACACTCACACACACACACAAACCCACACACACCCTCCATTTGCATGAAGAGGGCTTTTAGCGATGCCCTTGCACCCTCAATGACAGTATCTCTGCATAATTCAATGAGTGTGCAGATTCACACATACAGAGAAGCTTGCACAGACTTAAACATACATCTTCATAAAAATTTGTGGTGTATTAATTGTTGAAGGTGTGCACAAAATATTTAAACCATCTTTAATTTTTCTTTTCTTTCCTTCTAAGAATGCAGACATTTTTTAAATCTTTAATTGCATTTATCCGTCGTATTGCAGCCTTTTCCAGTCCTTCCATCATACTAAGTCTGGACTCACCTCTGTGTTTGCTTGTTTGTAAACAGCTTGTTTGTCGGCCTCCATAGAGGAAAAAGTTGAAAAGTTAACTGATGAATGATAAATGATGCTCCAAGAGTGTCAGAATATTCCAGAATTTGTAAAAGGCAAGACTCTATAAAACCATTCGTGGGCTGCAACCAAGGACTTCTTTTGTCCTCCAGCTGTAACACTAAGAAACCTTTTAAAGGTATGTAGTTAACCCACCAAACTGGAAACAGCATTAAACTGGTACTGTATCAGTGCCTGCTTAGCTCCAGTTCTTTAGGTTAAACCACTATAACAGAACCTATCAATCTTTGCTTAAACTTAGTCACATAGGACAAATACTTTTGGAGAGTCACTAATTGTTGTCAGCGATGGCAACATAAATCAGTCAAAACTGTATGTTAAATTATTTGATCTTACTATATCTTTTAGCTTTATGTCAATATCATCTGTCATTTTTTCCCCTATATTTACAGACATGCATTGGATTCTTGGAAACATTTTGTTTCATGTTACAACAACAAACATTATTTGAGTTTTATGAGAGTGACCAACATAAAGCAAGAAATAACTGTTAGGTAGAATATTAAATGCAGCTCTGTTCTCTAAAACATCTAAATACTCTGTCTAAGCTATTTCCTTCAGATGTTGAAAAAAATTTTATCTTCCCAAATCTAACCTTTGAACAAGAGTGATCAGAAGAAAGCCTTCAGCAGTCCTGCTTGTCTAACCTGGCAAGCCTGATAATTCTCAGATTTTGGTTTTATACATTATCAATATGGGACTGCTCCCATCATACCTGTTAAGGGATTGCAGGAGTACCTACCAAAGTTTTACCCAGTTACATTCACAGATGAAAGAACAGTAGATAGTTTTAGAGAGAACACAACAACTGATGCCTATACGCTCTTGCTATTTCTCTCTCAAAGATGAAAATGTAGATTCTGACAAACAGATGTTATAGCAGCAGCTACACATACTCACTACCATGCCACCATGTTTTACACAATCTCCTTCAAAAATAGATTACATCTATATTTATTTACATTTTTTTAAATTGTTTTCCATGTAATCACCTGTCTGATGTGAATAGAGTACTAAGTATGATCACTACTGCAACTATCAAACTAATGAGGTGATATTCAGTAAAGCATTGAAAGATGCATATACCCGAGGCCCTGGAAACTGCCAAACAAAGACTCCAAGCCTTGGTTGCCCCACTAAAGAAGTAAACCAAAGAGATGAATGCCAGACGAATTAAGTGGCTGCTCTCCACTAAACCAGCTAACGTCCACTCCCAGTGGCAGGGAAACAACACACGAGCCAAACCACTAAAGCATAGTGGCTTAAAGACCTAAAAGCTGACCATGCTAACCTCCCTGAACAAGATCCAGTGAACATCACAACGGCAGACCTCCAACAAAGACTCAGGTATAAAGAACTGTTCAGACCCAGACATGATCCACAACTACTCACTGAAGAATCTGACTTCTCTCCATGAACAGTTGCAACAAAAATGAAAAGTCTGATGAAGAGTTTGACAGACAATACACTAAGCACAAAGAGGGAGGCAGAGGCCTAGTGAGCACCAGAGCCACCATTGAACATGAAACATCCATGCTCCAAGAATACATAAGGAAGATTGCCCCAAGGGATGAAGTGCTCAGAGAATGTCTCAGCCATTGGAAACTGGAAATAAAGGAACATGAGGAACAATCATGGGAGGAAAAATCCCTGAATGAGATTTATCACCGACAAATAGCTGAAGTATTTGATATGAGAAAATTCTACCAATGACTAGAGAGGGACAGGCTGAAGCACAGCACAGAAGCACTTATCATGGCAGCACAGGAGCTGGTCTTGAGCACTAGAGAAAGAGAGGCCCAGATTTACCATAACAGTCAATATCCCATGTGCAGGCTATGTAAAGAATCCAACATCTCACAGCAGGGTGTAAGATACTCGCAGGAAAAAAAATACATGGACGTCATAACCAAGTGGTGGTATAGTGTAGAGGAACATCTGTGCAGAAATACAAACTGGAGACCCCCTCTTCAAAATTGGAGCCACCTCCCTGTGTGGTAAAGAATGACTTCCAGATACAAACAGACAAAACAGTTGTGGTCAACCATCCAAAAATTGTTATTATTGATAAACCGAGGACAGCCATAGTAATTAATGTAGCCATCCCAAATGAAGGAAACATCAGGAAAAAAAGAAGATGAGAAATTGGAACCATACCAACGGCTCAGGCAGGGACTAGAAAGTGCCTGAAAGGAGACAGCAACTGTAGTGCCCGTGGTCATTGGATCGTTAAGGGTAGTAACCCCTACACTGAAAAAGTGGTGCCAACACATACCAGGGGAAACATCAGAAATCTCAGTCAAGAAATGCACAGTTATAGGGAGCTAAGATACTGCAAAGAACCCTCAAGGTCCCAGGCCTCTGATTCAGGACTCGAGCTGAAGATAAAGGAACCACCCACCCTCCAAGTTGAACCAGAAAAAATAGGAAAATTTAAGTGTCTTCCATGCACAAAGCTGTTAGAAGTTATACCAAAAATGACAGGAAGCTGAAACTACAGGATAAAGACTGAATTGGGGGTTTAAATGCACACACTTCACAGATTTTCAAAAGTTTAATGTCAAGTCTCATTATTCTTCTGCATCACAAGAAGGAGTTGCATTGTGTTTTTCAAATAAAATCTAAATCCGAACCTGTGTAAAATACAGTAATTCTCAGACTTTATGTATTACCAGCATGATTTGACAAGTTAAAGATGTTTGTTTGAACCGGCTCAATGTGTTCAGGTTCAGCACAAATAAATACACAATGATAACACCAATTGTGTCAAAGAACCTAAGAAATGTCCCCCATGGGGATGATACTAAACACATACTTCAAGCGATTTGTCAGTATTGAGTTACACAGGGTATGAGGATGCTGCAGGATAGAATGGGGTGTTTCTACTGTAATTAATATACACATACATTATATATATATATATACGTATATATATTAGTGCTGTCAAAATAATCGCGTTATTATCGCGTTAACGCGAGGCCATTTTAATGGCGATAATTTTTTTAACGTGAGATTAACGCTATGTGGTTTTATGGTACAATTTTCCAAGTACATCCTGCAGCCTGCGCGAAGGCGGGGCTATTTTCCACAGGCTTCGAGAGCGGAGCTCCTCAAGGGAAAAAGACGCTCATACACTGGGTAGCGCTAGTGCCTTTTCTTTAAGCCCCACCACCAACAAACAAGTTGAGTGTCTGGTGCCTAGTAGCAACCTGAAATACGCTGAGAAAACAGATTACTGAGGTGAAATGGAATCTGCTACGGCACTCTTGCTGTCTGTGGACGCCACAGGTCAGTATCGTGTGTGTGTGTGTGTACGCCACAGGTCAGTATCGTGTGTGTGTGTGTGTGGGTGTGTTCTCATTTTTGTTAAGAGGCTGAAAAGTAACTTTCTAGAGCATAGACTACCTCCATCTAGTGATGTCGGTCTATTGATTTTGATGTATTGATTGAAAATTGTTCATTATCACCTTGGTTAATTAACATCTAATGTTAACTCTACTACATTTTATAGCAGTAGGGTAAAATGCTTGTCTTTGTTCAAAAGACTGTATTGACTGTAAAGACTGTCTTTTACATCAGCCTGTTTTCAGGGCCTTTTTTTTGGCTACATATTTGTTATTTTTTGCTACATGCCTACCCATCTTCTTGCCATATGTTTCTATGGCATAAATCAGTGTCTGTGACCTGTTTTCATTTAAAAAAAGAACATTGGCACAAACCTAGCCTGTATGTATTTTTTGTATGTCATCGAGAGTATTTAAATGATTTTCAATCAGAAAAAAAATGTACGATTAAAATGCGATTAATCGCGAGTTAACTTAGGCATTGATGCGATTAATCGCGATTAAAAAAATGTAATCGATTGACAGCACTAATATATATATATATATATATATATATATATATATATATCTTTCTGTTGTGATCACATTATGTCCTTATGTTGTGGTCACATTTCATTTAAGTAGTCAATATAAAACGAATCAACACTTTGCAAGGCTTTGAGGCTAGATATGGAAAAAAACAGTTTACAGACAGTTGCTATGAAACATAGGTTGTTATATACAATATGTAAATTCCAACAAAATAAAAAGCCAAATGTAAGAATATATTAGGAAAAGCTGCAATAAGCTAACTGCATAAGATTCGACCCACAAGCCAGTCTGATTGATCACATGGGATTTTGGGTGGAGTTTATGGACCCAGGCCCTCCTTTGACGAAGTCAAATATCACTGCCCCAGGCCAATCTTGAACCCAGCTGACCATTTTGTACTGTTCTTTGGAGAGATGTCAATGTCAAAACCTTATTATATGAGGCGCAGAATTTGCCAGAGCAAATTCCTAAATACCTAAATGCCTAAAAAATACCTAAAAATCGATTTAGGTCAAATTATGTAATGCACAATTAAGCTGACTGTTGCCTTTTATATCTGAGACCAAAATTAATCTCATGATAAGTTCACCATGGATGGCATTATTGCATAGACAGCCAGTGTACACTACATTGGCTGGAGTCCATGAGCATGAAAAAGAAGCAGATGTAAAATGTAATTACAAAACATTTAGAAACGAGTAGCCAAGGATGCCCTGAACCACTTTCTCATAATCGCCTTGCCTTCCCTCTGATTAAACAAAAATGGAGAAAAAAGGAGAGAAGTTAAAAGAGTAAAGCAAAAGTAGAGAACCTATCACTTTATTGGAAAGCTGCCTCTGTCCCCGCTTTCCCTCCTGTTTAACCCTCTGCAATCTGTAATTTATGGAGGAAGTGAACCTCTGAGGATTTTAGAAGGAAGCAGTTACCTCTGTTTTGCTTCGTTTTAACATGACAGTAATGATCGACCTGACGATGAGTCATTATGGCTTTGCATTTGACTGAGAATCTGCAAGTGACCGGCAAAGTCCCGTTTTAGCCACTCTCCTGGGAAATCTGGGCCATGTAGAGCCTGTATTAGCAATGCTCCTTTACTCTTTTTGTGCACAAAAAAGCAACTAATAAAAAAATGAAAAAAATGGTGTGTCTTCAAGACTCATAAAGAGAGATGTCCTGACTTTCAGTATTTGTATTTTTGATCATCTCAAGAGTTTTCACTTCTAAACAGAATCCTTCTCATCCTGAACTGAAGCCTCTTTAAGACTCAATCGACATGTGGCTCCCTTCCCATTGGCAAAAAAATTCTAACCCTGTGATGGTAAGATGTCTGGCTACTGTAAGTGTTTACGATGTCACCAAGTCGGTGAGCTGTTCCCACTGCCACTAAAACCCAGTTTTAAATTGGTTTTTCGACCAGTGGGAAATGGGTAATGCACGCAATCTGATAAGTACCAGATAATGCTTCCCCACTAGCCCAAAACCCCATTTAAACCCAAGAACTTTTAGGAAGGGCTTTAACCAACAGTGAGAATGGCTCACTGTCACGTGTTTACCTGCGTCAAACGACTCGGCAAGCAACCTGAGTTAGAATTGACCGCAACATACAACGTCAACACATTGCGCAAGTCTACATGTTGAAGCAAGACTTTTAGGTGATCTTTTTTTGTCACTATTGTGTGTTTTATTGTCCCTTTTTCCTTGAAGATTTTTAAACACATTTAAAATGTGAAATTCTCTACCTCTTTATAAGCATTACAGTACAATGGAGAGGCATGGCATAATCATTATAACCCCCTCGGTTCCAAGGAAGGTGAAAGTGGCCCAGATGCTAGCAGTGCAGCTCTGCTGGGATGTCACAGCTGATCACAGCAGTTAATCAGTGGTTCCACTGAAAGCACCATGGTACATTTCTAAAGCCTACTGGAAGAGCAAGCCACCCAAAGCTTTCTTTATCTTTAAAAGGCATCTATTCTATTTTAGCTGCATTAAATCAACTTCCATCTGGAGTGGAGTTAATTGTTCCAGCTGAGCTCATTGTTTCTTAAAGGTAAACAGGTTGAGTTTACATGTAGAAGACTACATGTGCAGATTTTGAATAATGTTTCCTTAACTAATATGCAATATAGATGATGTTCATACAGTTAATCAACAATAAATATGACAATTATTAACTCAAAACAAAAGCTAAAACAACTAAATATCTGAACTCACTTACCCTTTTTGGAAGAAAAAAACTTGATTAAATCGTAATTAAAGGGACTTCTATTTAAGGCCTACAAGTACACTACTATAGTGGGCTGATGCAGTCCTTAAGTCACCAGAATTCAAGGACAGAGCCTCTCTGCCTTCTTTAGATTCTTATAGACATGGTCTTAGATGTCTCCTATCAAAACAGCTGCAATTATTAGCATAGGAAGATTAATGGAACATTATCTCTTGTGTTACAAGAAAAGAAACATTTTATTCAATTAAAGTAGAAAAAGAACAACAGCTAAACTAATCTCTGACAGTTAGTATCCCTCTTGATAAAGGAAGAGTCTAAAGGTATGACAGATAATCTAATGGCTGATGGAATACTCTGAGTTCAGAGGAGTTTTCCCATCATATGGAAAAAGAGACTTTCAATTGATTAGATGTTTTCTGTGTTTTTCTGCGTACATGTGTATAAGGGTGTTCAGAATTCATTTTGGCTTGTTTCCAATTTCCCAGATTGATGAAACATTAAAGTGAAGGACATGTCATGCAGGTCTGCTCATGGGAGCTGAACACAGGTAAACCAGGGGTTGAAATCAGCAAGGTGTCCCTCACATATCAAAGACACCTGGATATTTACTGTGGTTCTCACAGTATATATCTGGTGCTAAGAAGCACATGCTACCAAAAAGATTAATATGTGTGGTAGATAGGTTTGCAATTATTTTCATACTTTAATATAGCATAAAAACATAAAATCACACATAGAAACCACTCAGAAAAGTATATTAAATGTTAATATTTCGCAATTCCCAGTTGTAATACAATAATCCATATATCATAGATCTTGTTCTGCTCTCTTTTTTGCCATTCCCTGGTTATTACCTTCATATAGAGGTTGTAGGGTTTCCAGCATAAAGGTATATGGACCTGTTAACACTCACAGCTTTCAGGTTTAAACATATTCTCATCACTTCTTTGACTATTTAAAGTAATTCTAATGAGGTTTCAGGTTAAAGCTACAGTGTGTAATAATTACAGGGATATACAGTCAGAAATGTAATATATTATACATAACTATGTTATTTATCATCATCTACGAGCTCAGCCTCTTAACCTTAATATTTGCGTTGCCTTAGAATTCGTTATTTATAATTACATAGGAGCGGGTCTCGCAGCCATGGAGGCAGACATCTTTGCGCTACGGCAGCGCAGAGCCAACAAACTAGCGATTGCGAGATCGCCAAAACGTCACAACGATGTAGAAAAAATAACGGGTATATTTATTATCTTAAGTCTACATGAAATCTATACCCTACACAGACTAATGAAATACTATCTGTAAAAATATCTATGTAAACAAACCTCATCACTTGAGAAGGTAGGTGATGCGGACGTCGTGGAAGACATTTTTTCCCGTAACGCTCGCCGTACTGTTGGGGGGGAGAAGCGGTGGGGGGGAGATTTTCATGTTGCTGCAGTCTGCAGTCTGACCGCTAGATGTCGCTAAAAGTTACACACTGTAGCTTTAATTTCTTGAGATGTTTCTCCAGTTGTATGAAGCATATGAGCCTTTTACAATGGTTCTAACTTTTTTCACCTCACTTGGATTTGTCCCAATACTTCATCACACTGTATGTGACACAAACACAAGGCAACGATGGGGGACAAGTTGCAAAGTTTAAGACTTCTAGCCAAAAACATACCAAAGGAAGACAGCTAAGGGAAGGCTATAGGTAGCAAGTCATTGCGTTAGTGCAGGAGAAAGAGGGAAGCCATGAAATGACATCACATTAATGGATAAGAGCAAGATGACACATTAGAGCAAACTAATGCTACTTTATACTGAACTGCTATAGTAGTCATATACACATCAAGCACAAGGCACAGTGATTTAAAGGTATATATTATTAGTTATTAAAAGATTTATGGGTGTAATATGCATGAGCAACCAAGATCTCTTCTCCCTATGAAATCAGTGACCATCATGCTTCTTACAATACAATTTTAGCAAGAGTTGGCACAATTTGAACTACGTCCAAACATGTACTATAATAGCAACAGCAACTATATGCAGTAGTAGCCTATCAGCTTTATTTTTTCCCAACGAGTTGTTACAGATGTTGATAGCTAAAGGCAGGTAGGAGCTGTCTGTAGGGACCCGTCTTGCATCAAATATGGAGAAGCATTCACTTCGATACAGAAAGCCCACATCCGTATCTTCAGGTAACACAGAGTACATGTCAGATTTAACAATATTACTTTAGCGATAGTTTCAAGGTGTTGCGTTATTGTATATCTCGTACCATGTCTTTCGATTGTGCTGTTCTTTTTTCATCTCGTTACAGGTGATGAAGCAGACTGAAAAATGTTTTGTCATTGTCTCCTTTCTCTTCTTTCTTTCATCTTTTCTCTTTCTTTTTTCCTTTTCTTCTTCTGTTTTTCTGCTCTATTTACATTGCAGTGTCCATATAAACTGTAAAACTCCCTGCATAATTATAATAAAGCAATTTGTATGCATGAAACAAGTGGAGCAATATGGCAATTGCCATACTGCTACACTTGTGAAAGTAAAATCTGTTGGGCTCCTTTTGGCATCAAGACAATTATTCTTATTGCCACATTGCCAGACAGGACACTGTAAAAAAAAAAAAAAAAAAAAAAAATATATATATATATATATATATATATAGAGAGAGAGAGAGAGAGAGAGAGAGAGAGAGAGAGAGAAGCATTTGACTGGAGACACTCTGTTGCTGTTTAACAGTCTTGTGCAGAGGACTTTCACAGTTACCCACGATGTTCTTTATTTTAAGGAATAGTTCTGTTTTGTGAAATCATCTCCAGAGGTTCTAGAGGTGTTTCTAGAACTGTTTTTATTCTTTTAATTAATCCATTGCTAGTCTTCTCCAGGACTTTTTATGAGGTGGGATGACACTGCAGCAGGTCTACAGTAAATGAGGACTATTGGCCGAGTCTGCTTTGGTACTGTAACAAGGAGAGAGGTCTTGCACAACAATGGAACTGTCTGTTGGGTCAGGCTCAGGTTGAAGAGGTGCTGTTAAAACCCACAGAGCTTCTCTGCACAGGCCTTCAGGAGTATGGGGCTGACATCATCAGAACCTGGTGACTTATTGTTATTCAGTCTCCCCAGTTGGCTCTTCGATTTATTTCTAGAGACAGACAGGTGGAAGTAGGAGGGAGCAGTATTATCTTCTGATTTGGCTGGGAACTGCTGCATAGAAGCAGAATGGTCCAAGGCAGAGGTGGAAGATAAAACATTTGAGAACTGATAGAGAAGCATATATATATATATATATATATATATATATATATATATATATATATATATATATATATATATATATATATGTGTATATATATATATATATAGCTTTTTTATTTCTAAGTATTTGGTTGTTTGCAACAGCTATTTCAGTTTGATATATCTAATAACTGATGGAAACAGCAATATTTCAGCACTTGACGGGGTATTCTAATCATTTTATTAATTTACATACCCTTAACAACTTTTCACAGACTTATTGAAACACAAAATTGGGTTGGTAACTTCATTAAACTTTAAAGTTACATAGGTATATATTCAAGGTGGCCAGTTGCAAGTTTTTCTCCTGTTTGATCTCCTCTGAAGATTCATCATGGACACCTCAAAACAACTCTCAAACGATCTGAAAACAAAGATTGTTCAACATAGTTGTTCAGGGGAAGGATACAGGAACTTGTCTCAGAGATTTAAATAGTCAGTGTCCAATGTGAGGAACATAGTAAGGAAATGGAAGACCACAGAGACGGTTCTTGTTAAGCCCAGAAAAGGCAGGCCAAGAAAAATATCAGAAAAGCAGAGAAGAAGAATGGTTAGAATGTTCAAGGACAACCCACAGACCACCTCCAAAGACCTGCAGCATCATCTTGCCGCAGATGGTGTCACTGTGCATCGTTCAACAATTCAGTGCACTTTGCAACCAGGAGAAGCTCTATGGGAGAGTGATCCGACAGAAGCCTTTTCTGCAAGCACTCCACAAACAGAATCGCTTGAGGTATGCAAAAGCACATTTGGACAAGCCAGCTTCAGTTTGGAATAAGGTCCTGTGGACTGATGGAACAAATTTTGAGTTGTTTGGTCATTAAAAAAAGGCATTATGCATGGCGGCAAAAAACTGTTCCAAGAAAAACACTTATTACCTGAAATGAAATGTTGTAAACTAAAATGAGGTGGACTCTATGTAGCTAAATGGCCCATTTAAAACTGATATGTCATATATTCAGTTGGAATTAGTTTACATTACTTGGTTATAGTTTTTAAATGGAGAAACACTAAGGGTTAGCCAATTATTATTTTCAGGTTTCTTTACTAGTAACTAGTGGGGTCAAAAGTCTGTCCTGATCTGTTGCAGCCCGTAGCACCTGTCACCCCCATCCTCCTGGCCCCCACTGTCGCTGTGATCAAAGCAAATGAGCTTGTAATCAGATACACACGCAAGCAGAAAAGCATGCACACGCAGTCTTTTCCCATAAGGCTGGTTTGTTCTGTGGCTTTGCCGGACAGCCAGTTTACGGGAATGTGTGTAAGTGTTTAGCACACACACTGAGGAGCATGGAGAAGCACAGGGGCTCGGTGCAATGTGTGATTTAAAGAGCTGTCTTTTGGACAGTGTTGCTTCGGTCAGGGACACTGTGGTGGAGCTAAGAGAGAGATCACACTCTCCACACTTCAGTGGTCTTTGTGTTTTAGCCCCTGATCTTTCTGCACCGTCCTTTGTCTCCATGCCTTTTTCCTAGCTCTAATGCTTTGCTTCATGTACCCCTGAACTGTCATGGGCATGTAGCACACGTCCCGCTCAGCTGTGCACGCAAACCATGCGGCAAATTGATTGCACATGAAATGCTAATGCTGTCTATACTGTCCCTGGCATGTTAATATAGCAATTTAAACTATAAGATATCGATGAAAGGGACAGTGCATTCTTCTGTTGACATTGAGGACGGAAAGGTTGGGGTGCTTAAAAGCTCTCAAGATGTAGCATGCTTGGGTAGATAAAATGTGCGTGGCACAATCTCAGCTGGAGGTCATTTCAAGTATAAAGCCTCAACATCTGAAGTTCCTCTGCTTCATTCCCCTGCTCTAGTTACAGAACATTTTGTGCTCTATGTACAGTTCTGTGCCAATATTGCTCCACACAGAGTCCAAAAAGCTCTCCTTGTCCCTACTAATCCACTGGAGCCATTATTAACCAAACATAAAAGTAGAAACAAAACAGGTTGCTTTAATGAATCAGCTGTTGTAATGTTTAGGGGGGGTGCACCAAATATCACACTGATAACTAAATGGTAGTATTTCGAAATTTGAGTCTCATGAACAATGACTGCTGCTGAGGTTTTTTCAGAAGCCAGAACCTGTTGAAAACAGATGAATGTGTGTAACTGGTGGTTACATATAGTATAAAGTACAGAGCAGAGGATGTGCAGGCCAACTGGACAGCAGTTGTCATCAAGAAAATCTAAAAAGAAGAAAAACACTGACTTCATCTATAATGTGCATAGTCACATTTTATGCCTCTAGAAAACAAGATCAAATAACATTTGATAATGATGAAATAAGGTTATTTAGACCAAGCGTCTATCCTGATAGTGTTTAAATAGTCCTTTATGAGCCTAAATAGAATTTGAAATGGGTGTGATAAGCAGACGTAACCATAAACTTGTACGATCTGACAATGGTACTGGTAAGCCAGCAGAAAGATGGATGGCAAAAATTGACAGACGCCAATTAAGCATTTGCTTTACTATGCAAAGCAACAGCTCTGAATTATAAAATACCAACTGATGATAATCAAAGGTATAGTGGGGGATATTCATTTTCTGGATAGATCATCAAATTAAGCAGTCCTCCTAATTGTCAATCATTCTGGTGATATGGTTATGTAACACTGTCCTACATGCTCGTTCCCATTTCTGGTGAACCCTCCTCATAGCCTCCAACAAGGCTACGTTCAAACAGCAGCCTGAAGTGACCCAAATCCAATTTTTTGGCCCATATGTGACCTGGATCTGATCTTTTCATGTCAGTCTGAACAACACAGATCCGATTTTTTCCAATCTGACCCAGGCCACTTGGCTATGTGGTCCTGAATCCGATACAAATCTGATCTTTTCAAATGCAACCTGTGTCTGAATGGCCAGGTCGGATTCATCCGACCTGAACGTCATTAATACCTGATAAAGGTAACCATTCTGCGTCTTGTTATGCAGAAGCGACAAGAAAAACAACAACCATGGCGGACAATATGCGGACAGCTGTATTTATGTTTAACCATCCATGCTTACTTCCGTAAACATAAAGCACGATGGCCTGTGATGTCATTGCGTCCTCTACTGTGCATGCGGGGACACTTGCGTTGTATGACTGCAGTTCACAGTGCAAAAAATCGGAAATGAATATCAAGGCCTGAAGCATGAACGTAGCCTTAGAACATGTAGGAAAAAGAAAATCCCTGTTCCTAATAAACACAGAGAAATATTTCAATTAAAAACATAATTTAAAAAAGTTATAGGCCAAACCCTTTTTAATAGAATGAATGCATATCGATTTGACAGACAGCTGCCCCCCACCCCCCTGTTCTGTTTATCTAGCTATCTATTTATAATGTTTGTACTTATATAACAATATCTCTGCAATTACATCTGAATGACTCTTAAACTCAGTGAACACCAACATTTCTACTATATTGAACGCTAATCAAGTTTTATCCTTCTTGGAAACAAATATCTTCGTCCCACTGGATCTTGAACTTTTCTTTATAGCAGTATTTTGAAAACTTTCCTGAGAGAAGCAAACTTGCTTAGCCCCAGTATTAACTTGTTCCCCCCCCCCCACCGAGTACAGGTAAATATAAAAGGAGAGTTTACTTACTAACAAACATTGAAAAACAAAAATGACAGATAAGAATAATTTTCTATGCAACCAGAGTGAGATACGGGCATATGGATTTTAAAAAAGTCATACTCGATAACGTGACTATCAATCTTTAATGTAGTCTTTTTCAAATTTTGCTCCATTTGTATTCCTTTCAAAACAGATAATTTGTTAAAAGATTGCAATAGAAATATTTAAAAAAAATCAACAAATGAACCTTTCCATTACTTTATAAAATGCAATTGTAAGCTGCAGTTCTCACCATACAGACCATATGTTTCATAATATTGTTGAATTTCTCCCCCTTAAAGTGTAACTCCCCACTGGTTAGAAAAGCATAACCCTACTTCTAGACAAATCTCCAAAAATTAAACTAAAGTGGTCACTGTCAAGAGAAGCCCTGAGCGTTGGTGATTAAGCAGGTGTGAGCTCTGGACAAGAAGAATAGGCCGTTAGCTTAATTTGACATTTTAAAGCATGGAGCATGAGCAGAGGGATACTGGTAGTTACAGCTGTCCTGTCCCCCCAGTTGGCCTGAGATTTATCAGTAGCTGAACAAAGGCACTAACTTAGTGTTTCATCCCCCCAGTCAGCATACCAGAATTTGATTGAGCATATCTAGGATATAATTTCTCAATCCATCCACCACTGTTACATTGCACCATAGACTGTCCAGGAGTTCGAGAGATGTCGGTCCTGATCTGGGAGGAGATCCCTTGAAAGACCATAACGTGACCAACAGAGAGCAAAAATTAGTGATGACCTGTCCAAACGGTCAGATAACTGAGTTCACTACAGTATAAAGTCCACGAAATTGTCCCGACTCTCTATAGTGATTGAGTCCTTTAAGGGTTAGGGTGGACACAGCCTGTGTCTCCTCCTTTGCTATGCTTTCTCTCATCTATGACCAGGGGACCTCAGTTAGCTCTGGCTGATTGTCACATGTGCCTGTCATAAACATAATCCACTAGCTGTTTTCATAAGGAGCCTGCTGCAATCCCTTCGATACCTGAAGGTTTTGCCCACGAGGTAAACCTTAAGCCTTTGTTCTCTCCTCACCTGTTTCTAAGAAGAAAATAACTTTAGAATTCTCTGGATCTTTTCTCCAGATTTCAGAGGTGCTCACAAGATTTAAATGTCAAGACTAACTCCCCGGTTTCAAACTCTGGCGTGCAGAACTTGCGTGCAAAAGTTTTGGACCAGATCGCTCCTGGATCAAGACCTGTCCACCTCCCACTGAGCATATTTAACTTACATCAGAAACCAACTCAGTCTGTTGATCTCAGATTCCTGGTTCATGTCCACAGACGTCTTTTGGTAGATTTCCAAAGATTTATTCGAAAATACAGGTGAAACTAACCTCCTGGACCCTGACCATCATCATCTCATGACTAACTTCAGGACACATACCTGTAAGCAATCTTATGGGAAATAATTATCTCAAAACACAAACTACTTATTCCAACTGAACTAATTCCCCTAACTTCTTTTGACCATCCTTCAGTACCCATTGGTCCCTGCCTGGCCACCCCTATAAATATTTTCTGGCAACGACACTGGTTCAGTTATCCCTGAGAGGAGTTTGATAGCTCCTAATAGTTTTTACAAGGCAGCAAAAGACACAACCTGGCTAAATTTACCTTTTTATATGCATAGCTAAGGTGATGCTAAAATATATTTTATTAGATACACAAATAAATATACAGACATATACCATTCTGTCTTTATTGAGGCTGACAATGGATAACATAAAAAAACCACGGTGGGCTCTCTGAGTATAGAATTCACACCTTGTGACTATTTGTGTCAGGTTGGGTTGAGGCTTTGAGGATCCAAATGCAAGGAAAAGGAGGCAGATGTGAGTTTTGCTGATTTGATAAAAAACAACAGGGGGCAGAGGCAAAAATCCAGACAAAATACTGAAAACCAAAAACAATCCAATAAACTACAGGGAAAACACTTGAGGGAAGCAAGAGATGAGGAAGCAACAAAACAACAACAAGAAACCAGCGCTGAGTGAAGGCTCTGCTGCTCTTCTAAGGCCAGCACTCTGATGAGACTGATGAGCTCCAGCTGTGTAGAATACCCAGGTTCTTCACAAAGATCCTCTCTAGAAAAGATGCATAACTCACACTCAAACACACATACGGGAACCCTGACTTTTTTTTTTTACTTAAACTATTTTAAAAAAATAAGATAGAACAACTTTGAATAGTGTAGCTTAGCCATTTGTGGGGCGCTAACACCATTAGTGCCAACACCAGGATGCTAACTCCTTAAAATGGTTTCTGCTAAAAAGGAATTATCTACTTCGAGCTACATGTAAGTGCAGCAGCTCTGTGTCCAAAAAGAAACACCACTTGAGGTTTAATCGTAGTCAAAGCTTACATGCCTGAATTATCAGGGTAAAACATCTCACATAGATATAGAATCACATTTAAACTGTTACACCTTTTATATTTTAGCAGAAAATTTTAAATGTAGAGTGAGAAAATTAAAAAATAAACTATAGGTTTTGAATATTTGAAGTATCCATTGTTTTTAATTAATATTCTCTCATAGCCACAGTTTTATTTCCTGGTCAAAGTTTCTTATCTAGCTCAATTTCATGTGTCTCCCACTGATATAGAAGAAATGATTGTGGGCATACACAGATTTTATTTACCTCAATTTTTCTTTTAACTAAGATCTCTAATTGAAAATATGTGAGAATATAAGAATTGCTCTTGACCACTTTACATTTTTTAACACTAATTTTATTGTCAGTGTGGCTAACAGTGGCCTCAGTGTAGCCAAGTATGGTCAGTTTTAAAGGTCTGTACCTTTGGTAAGCAGCTGAATGCAATGATGCTGTTGGCTTCTCCTCAGCTCTGTGTTCCAGAAAAGCAGGAACAACCATACCAATCAATGACACAGCACTTTCACTTTCTGTTACCCACATTACTCTGTAGGGGCACACTATTATACTTTTCAAATGTATTTGATATAGCCCCTTCAGTTCAATATTCACATCCTCCATGCTTATGGACTCTTTGTGTAAACTGTGATAACATTTAGAACAGATACATAGAAATACATAGACAACAACAAATACATAGACAACTGTCTTCTTTTTAGCTTTCCTCAGAAATCCCTCCAAAAGCTTCAGTTGTTCCAGAATACAGTGGCTCATTTAATTTGAAAAAACCTCTAAATTTCATCACCTCATCCCAGTCTCATAGGAACTTCACAGACTCCCCATCAACATCAGAATCCAGTTCAAAATCCTTCTGTTCACATTCAAGGTCATCCATAATCTTGCTCCCCCCATACCTCTCAAACCTCCATCAGATTGCTACCCCTTCCCAAATCCGTCTCTATCTTTGAGTCTTCTGTCCTTATCATCATCATGAGAAGCAGAGCTTTCTCCCGCTTTGGTCCCAAACTCTGTAATTTACTCCCTGCTTTCATTCAGGATAATGATACTTTACCTCTGTTTGAATCAAGGCTAAAAACCCTGCTTAAGACTGCACCCCTCCACCAATTGCCCTGTCTTGTTTTTAATATTGTGTATTGCTTATTATGTTTGTTACACAATGTGATTGGGCGCTTTGAAAGGAGCTTTAAATAAAATGTCATTATTATTAGAAATATTATTATTATTAAGGAACCACAGTGGCAGATTAGAGGACAGCGGTAGATCTGAGACGCCTGTCAGGCAGACAGAGCATTAGAGCAGGTGAAAGGCAGAGGCTGGTGGGAGCCAGTTCTGGAGACTGACATGAAATGATGGAAGAATGGCAGAAGACCAAATGAACCTGCCTAAAGAATGCCATAGCTTTTTTACAATTTGCTTTTAAAAAGCTCCTTCACTCTACATCACATCTACATCTAGTGGAATGATGTAGGAACACATCACAGATTGGTTTTCCCAATGTATATATGAAGAAAATTTTACATTTTTCAGTCGCTGCAAATTATGTCTAGCATACTTTGCAGGTGTATAGGTGCTCTTGCTTCCCCGTACTTGCCAAGTAACTTGAAATTTGCTTTGCTAGACTCAGAGTCTTCACTTCACGGCACTCCTGAGCCACCCTCTACAAAAAAATAATATGCAGCATTTGGCGTGAACGCACCTTAACTATCAGTAATCAGAATACTGACTCAAAGGCAAGGTCCTTTACCATTTACTCAAATAAGTTACACTTTTAATCCTGATTTGGTAATACTTTTAATACCGATTTTGAATCTGAATGAAGTAACTGTAGGATAAGTCGGGTTAGAAGTCTTGCTTCTGCGACTTGAATATATCTTTTTTTATCTAGGTTGGATTGTAAATATTCATACTAATTCGTGTTCTACAGCCAGGAGAACCACATCATCTGCGAAAAGCAGGGGTGTGATCCGCAAGTTCTGAAACCAGATCAGACTGGATCTGGTTTTGGGACTGGCAGAACCAGATCAGTCAAGCCATTGGCTGCTCCTAGAAATCCTGTCCATAAAGGTTATAAACAGGGCCGGTGACAGAGGGCAACCCTTTCAGAGTTTAACATTCACCAATAGCAGGTCAAACTTAATGCCAGCAATGCGGACCAGATCCCCGCTCCGCTTGTACAGAGACGGGATGGCCCCTAGTAAAGGGTCCCTGACTCCATACCCCTGAAGCGCCTATAACAGCCACAAGGTACATAGTCAAATACCTTCTCCAGGTCCACAAAGCAAATGTGAACTGGTCGGGCAAACTCCCATGAGCCCTTGAGAACCTTGCAGTGAATATAGAGCTGGTCCACCGAACCACAGTCGGGACAAAAATCACACTGCCCCACCTGCACCTGAGGTTTGACAATCAGCACGACTTTTGTAGAAGTCTTGCTAAAATGATTGCCTTCTGAACTGCTGCAAATAGATTACAGACAATAATTGCATCAGGAGCAATAAAAGCACAGTTGCCTGACATGGTATCATCTCTGCTATTGTAGTTTCCAGCGACTGCTAGGCTCGGCCAAAGACAAGATGATTAGGCATAGTAGAGAAAAGTAGTGAGTGCGGGGAGACATAAAGACCCTGGGACAGACAGGTATAAGAGTCTAGATGCCCTTGAGATGATAAGTGTGGAGGGTGGGATGTGGTGGGGTGGGCAGAGAAGGATCAAGGCAAAAGCGGAGAGGGAAAGAATGGAGGTTAGACAGGAAGAAGAAGAATGAGGTGATGGAATGAAAGAAAAGAGGAGGGAGGATATAAGCAGCTAAAACAGTCTTCACTAAGTGTGGATGGTCCAGAGCATCCGCCTAGTGTTGAGGCAGTAAATTCTCCCTATTCAGTGTGCACTTTCCAAATGCTGCTTCACATTATTGATAAATCAGTATGTGTTAATAAAAGGACCCAATGTGGTCGGATAAATCACCACAACAATGAGTCTTAAACACACAAACACAAAATGGAGAGACCTCCCAACTTGTATGAGCATGTGTATTTGCACGTGTTTGCTGCCCTTATGTTTGCTGTTCATCTCCCACACAAGTGGACACACTCATACACACCAATTTGCAGCAGCAGGATGGATGCTTGGCCCCCGTGTTGCAACAACAACATCTTGGAGTGTTATTCCACCCTGTTAGCTACAGCTTCTGCAGGCACTCTGAGGACAAAACAAGCTATTTCTCTTTGATATCCAATAGTAGGCTTATCTTCTTCATTAGATTATATCAGACGCACACACAGGCACAAAGCTGGTCGGAAATTATCTCTTACCTACACTCACATCCTCAATTATCACAAAATATCATTTGTTTGTGTCGGCAGACTTATGAGTTTTTGTAAACGTGCATTGGGGACTTAAGTATTTTTGCAATCCTTGATACCTGGTGTGTGTGTGGGCGTGTGTGCGTGTTTGTTTGTTCTTGCAGGGCGAGATGACCTTGTTATAAGCCGAGTATTGCAGGGGTATCATTAGTATGGGTTAGGTTAGATGGTGTTCGTGTGTGTTTGTGGAGGTGAAAGGGTAACACAAGGGTGGAGAGAAGAGGAACAGCCATATAAGAGTGAACCAAAGGGTCAAAAAGGGACACACAAATTTGTCACCAACATCATCAGTCATTTAGAGGCAACAACTGTTTGAGGAAACACACACGTGATGTCCCTAAAACACATGCATTTTAATTTTTATAACACCTCCTCCTCTCCTACAATGGCTTCAAATGGCCTTTAGCAGCACAGAGGGAGCCTGAACAATCCAGTGACAATGTAATGACGCAGCAGCAGACAGCGATAGATGCTTGATAATATCTACACACAGTGGAAACAGGCGGGCTTTGTAAACTGGAATCTAAAACATGATGACACACTTGGTGACTACTTAAATACACAATGCTTACCCCTTTACAGATCTCCTCTGATTTTGCCTTTCTTAGTCACAGCTAAATATTTCAGAAATGTATTTTTTTTATAAGTTAAAAGCCCCCCTTTCATGATCTTGGTGCTTAAGACTCATTTCATTCAGCTTCCTAGCTTCACCCAGTTTCTCATCTGATCCACCGGCTCCAGCCTCTGTTTAACCTGCCTTTTACCAGTCATCAGTGCCAGATTATTCAAGCCTTTGATGAGAGTTTTCTACCATTTTAAGTGTTTCTGATTGCCTGATCCTGACCTGTAACCCCTAACAACCTAGAATTAGTTTTTTCTTTTGTGTGGGAATTTTGACCCCACTTTTTGTGGAATTGTCTAAATTCATTAGAGGATTTGCAGCCTATTTAAGGCTTATGCTTTAGGGTTAGGGTTTAAGGTTAAACCACAGCATCTTACTAGCATATATTTTGAGTTTGACTAAATTTATGCAAATGTTCATTTGAAATCTCTGATGTTTATTTGATTATTGCCCTTCTGCATACCCCAAGTAAGACTGAGCTTGAAAAAGCTGTATCTTCTCCTCCGTGGTCTTCTGACAGAACATTACTTTTTATTCCATAAATTACACCAAGCTCTCCAGGTCCTGAAACTAAACTGCAGCCCCAGACCACGACACTACAATCATGTTTTTAAAGGTCAGTCTGATGCTTTCTAAAACATAACAGATGATGCATAAAGATTTTTTTTATAAAATTGGTCCAATTTATTTTTGTGCTGTGGCGTTTTGCCTTCAAATTCTAACATGGATGCTGTTTCATTTTATTTTTTCATCACTTTTTTTCTAGATGTAACACTGACCTGTATTTAAAGGCATTGAGGACGATCTTTTATTTTCGGGTGGATCATCTAAATAAGTGGTCCTTCTAATTGTCAATCATTCTGGTAATATGTTTACGTAAGGCCAACCAACTGTACATGCTCGTCCTCTTAGCTATCTTTTTCTGAGCATGCGCACTTTCAGGCGCATGCTCAGAAGAGGCAGGGAAATCCCAAAATGCTTTGCGCTGAGAGCTCTCCTGGCAAAGCATAATGGGATTTGCTGTCACAGCAGCCCACTGTCACCTTAGGCTGTTGCTATCCGACAGTGGCAAATAATAACAAAGATGGCGCAGGGAACAGGCAGTGGAGGAGGAGTTATGTGACCAACGGGGAGCAAAAAGCAGTGATCATCTGTCCGAACAGTGAGTTAACAGAGTGCACTATAAAGTCCACGATATTGTCCCTGCTCTATGTAGTGATGGAGGGATTTAGAGGTTAGAGTGGACGTTCAGACACAGTAAGGTTGTATGCGCTATGAAAAAAGCAACTTTTAAACAGAGCATGCACAAGATGAAATAGGTTTGTGCATGCTATTGCATGCGTTTGATAGGCGTTCACTCTCGGGAACGGGTACAGGGTTGTGCATTTGCATTTTTTTAAAGTGGAGAGGGCGAAAATTCTCCAAAATACCTTTAAGTCTGAGAGGCATGCAGTGGTTGGTATATCAATTCCAGTTCTGAACCTCTTGGATGAGATGTAAAGGGCACACTAGGAGAAATTCAGGGAGGTTGGCCTCTCCAGGTACAGGTTACCGATTTTTAAATGCTTTCATTGTGCTCTAATGTGGTTACACAGCATTAAAAATGGTTATGTAACCCTTTCCATTCTGATTGCTGTAACTTTGTATTTTATTGTTTTAATTTTCCTTTTTTGGACTTGAGTTGTTGATTTCTGAGATATTTGGCTTCTCTTTTGACTTATTTATTTGGTTTTAGTAACTTATTGATTCCACTGGTTAGGCATGATGGATAGGAAAATTATACTCAGCTGTTTACCAATAAAATACCCTGGTTTGGACTGAGTTTTTTTTTCAGCAATGAATGAAATTCTCATTTTAAAATTGTATTTTGTATTTACTAAGATATTATCTGATATCAAAATTTTTAACGATTTGAAACATTAAAGCTTGACAATCAACCAAAAAAGAAGAAATCTGTAAGAGAGCCAACATTTTTTATTGCAATACATATGCTAAATACTTGAATGATAACAATGACTGCTCTTATGCTCTGTAATTTACACACAGGGTTGAAGACTTTGTCATCCATGTATTATTACAGATAAATAAATAGCCATATTTAACATCCAACAAACAATTTCTACTGAATCCATAAAAATCAGTGACACTATTACAGTGTAGATTAGTCCAAACAATAGGTATTATGAACATGTGGCCTTTTCTCAAAGAGCCCTCGCTGCCATGGCCTGTCCAACAAATTTTACAACCATAATTGCAATAAGAGAGCGCCGCCTCTATGGCAGCTGCTGCTTCCCCGTTAGAGGTTCCCTGGGTAATTATCATGATGAACTTGGCACACTCAGCTAATAAATATCGCAAGACACTCAGAAACAGCTGCACTTACACAAGGTGGAAGGGGACACACACAGAATGTGAATATGCAGTCAGGTAGGAAAAGAAGGCACTACTGACTGGTGAGGTGATGACAAGCATTGATTGACGTTAAAATGGGAAAGAGGAAACATCATGAAAATCTGTGTGTACAGTTTGTACAGTGTGTACAGACCCTCTTCTGTGTGACACTATTTGAAGAAAAGCATTGTAACTAAATAGTGTCTTGTGGCTAGAGCAGAGAAAGCCCCAAATGAATAAAAATAGCTTCATTTACAGTAACAAATCTAGAAGAAGCTTAGTTAACTGAAAAAAACCTACTAATAGATTGTCATGACAATATAACAATCCATCCATCCATCCATCCATCCATCCATGCTTTCAAAAATGTAGTTTTTTCAACATTTTAACTAATTTTGTCTGAACCAGAATATCAGAAATTTCATATCTACCTTTAGCCGGTCATACACCGTACGATATTTTCAATTGCTGTACTCACTTACAGCTTCAACTTTACGATGAAACTGCAGGGTTTAAAAGTTCACAGCCCACGACACATGTTCGTACACTGTACGGCCTGATGCTCTGATACGATCTATCTGCTCACACTGTACTTTCAAAACACACTTGCCGGATTCAGTGCTGAAAGATGCTGCTGGTCGGACTTGTCAATCAAGAAGAAGAATATTAAGAACTCCCTTTTCATTCGCAGTCTGCAGGGTTCTGGTAAATCAGCTCAAAGGGGCTCGTAGCTCTGCTTCAACAGCAGGATTTGCCCACAAACACACAAGAGCTGACCGAATTTAGAATATGTTTGAATCTATATTAAATAAAAGAAGAAGAAAAAAAAAAGAATATGTTTCATTTTCGACTCGTGATCGGCAGAGATGGCAAAAGTACTCACTTTCCGTACTTGAGTAAAAGTACAGATACTTGTGTTAAAAAATACTCTGGTAAGAGTGGAAGTACTGATTAAACTTCTTTACTCAAGTAAAAGTAACAAAGTAAAGGCTTGTAAATTTACTTAAAGTATAAAAGTAAAAGTAGAAACCACTTTTTTCATGCCGTTGCCTACATTTTAAATGGATGTCTGCCAATAGGACTACATCTCCGTTGTGTTCATTTTCAATCATCTCGTCGTCCATACTACTATGCTAAAGCCACCGCCACCAAGCTGCAATGATTTGCCGCGAATGAATACCGCCGAATCTGTCGATTCATCTTGTAGTGGTGCGTCAAATGCAACGTAGATTCCCATCCAATTAGATTGAATTTGGTATTTGTGAGAAAACGGCTCGCCAGCTCCCGTCTCACGTCAGAGGAGGAGTAAGCAGATGACTTGCAAAAAGGTGGTAAGAACCAGCGGACAACAAAATTCCAGTTCAAAAGCGTGTAGCGGTTTATTTACTGGTGCAACGGTGAAGACAAAAAAAAAAAAAAAAACAAACAAAATACTTTCAAATAAAGAAAACAAAACCGGCCATTGCAGGCAATACAAAACACTGACAGCCTCACAGCAAGCTGACTTTAAATATAGTCTCTCTAAGCAGACCTTCAAAAGCAGTTTCTCCAACCAGTCTCTCCAAGCAGCCCCCCTAAGCTATTGGGAGTGTGCCCCTTAAATAGACCCACCAATAATCAGCCAATTGGGACAGCCCAACTAAACAGGAAGGCAAATCGCCAATAAAGCACAGTTAACATTGTAGAAGAATAAATACAGACAATAGCATCATTCATACAAAAACATACATATTTATGAAATAATTTAACCATACTAACATTACCATTTCACTTACTTATTACCATGCAAACAATTATTACATACATTGAAATCCCACTTAACACCCCTTCCCCTAATAGTCTTTTCCAATGCCCTGGGACAATAGATAAGAGACTGGCTCCGATACGGTACGTGTTTCCACACGGACCAGTATGCTGACGGACTAAGGGAAGATGTGTAATTTGACTGGGAAGTTTTATTGCCGACTACGGAATGTATATTAAAGCTGTCCTTCAGAGTTTGCTACGCTTGTGAGTAAGTAAAGTGTTGAATGAAAGGTGACGTTGTAATTTCGGAACTAGTGTAAATTACCGGGTGAATTGTTTGGAACTGCCGCCGCCATGACGGCCGGTCTGTGGTGCATGCTGGGAAATGTAGTGAAGGATGTGACGCTGTGTGTGATAGACGGCGGCTACACTTTGGCAACAGAGGGGGAAAACGTTTTCACAGTATTGATGACGTGAAAAATAATAACGGTAACTCCATTGAAATGATTCAAAACTAAAGTAACGAGCCAATTTTTTAAAATGTAAGGAGTAGAAAGTACAGATATTTGTGCAAAAATGTAAGGAGTAGAAGTAAAAAGTCACCATAAAAATAAGTAGTAAAGTAAAGTAAAAATATCAGAAAAATCTACTTGAGTACAGTAACGAAGTATTTGTACTTCGTTACTTCCCATCTCTGGTGATTGGGAGGTGGTCCTGGGAGGCTATTCGCCCCTCGTTACCACCTGTATACTACACGATGCAGGCTCCCAGAGTTTCTGAGTTCTAGTCCCACTCTTGCTACTGTGGTCCCTGAACAAGACCATTGACCCCACACTGCTCCCCGGGCACCGCACAATGGCAGCCCACTACTCCCCAAAGGGATGGGTAAATGCAGAGAGTGAATATCGCTGCCTTGTATTGTGATAATATAATGACAATAAAGTTAAATTCGAATTCTTCTACTAACGTCGAACTCTTTCAGGAACATTCATTGTCAAGTAAGAGGACCTTCAGCAGCGTGAAGCTGACACTCCAGCCACATGGATGACAGTCGGGGATTCAATGATAATTCTTTAAATCTACCCCCTCAGAAGGCCTCCATGCTGGGCGGTGAAATAGGGTCTGTGGTGGAGGTAAGGGGGATGATTAACAGTCCCTCTAAGACTAAATTAAAATGGCTTTTTTAGGCCACCTAATACTTCTTGAGACCTTTCCTCATTTCTACCTTTTTTGAATATTCTTTATCCCTGTATTCAATTCATTTTATTTATATAGCGCCAATTCACAGCACAAGTAATCTCAAAGTAGCCTCGTGAGACCATCCTGATCTCACAAGCTTTCAAGGTTTCACTCGCAAATCAGTCTGGAGACTCCGTTAAAGAAAATGTGGAGCCGTTCACCAAACAAACAGCGTTGGCCTTTAGGCAGGTTGAGGTGTGACGCAACGAGAAGCGCGACCGTTCAGTCTAAAGAACATGGCGGCTTCAGCCGATGAAACTAGCGTTAGCGTGGCTATCGAGCAAGTTTTATCGGAATTACAGAGTATTTCTTCACTGAAAGAAGAGCAAAACACTGCTCTGGAGGCTTTTCTCAGAGGAAAAGATGTTTTTGCTCTTCTCCCGACTGGTTTCGGCAAGAGTAGCCTGGCTTGTGATTGTGTTTTCGTCGTTGCTCTGTTAGTCATATGCTTCGTTGATCTGATTGGTTTATTTGGCCCGTCTATCACCAACATAGGCCAATCAGCTAACCAGTATTTTTGCTCCTTCCCAAAATTACTTCAACGGAAGGTTTCCAGATGGATATGCGGAGCAAATCCATCTGGCGGAGTCAGGTTAATCTCAAGGCACTTTACAGTTGAGTATTCCATTTTGAATGAAAAGAGCTTTACCTACAACTGTCCCTAATCACTTGTAGTGTTGCAATTTCACAGAAAAGTTCAGCTCGTTTCAACTTCATAACATAACATCACTGCTCAGAGCAGCTGTTTGGCAACACTTCTGTTCTGGTTAGTAACACAAGATGAAAGCAGAGCAGAGACCGCCCTCACCACGTGGGATTCACCGGTGGCAGCTTCCCTGCCCTTCCCTGTTCGATTTGTACAGGAATTCTATGTTAATCCACCACACTCACCAGTGACACTTTGTCCAGTCTGAACACACCATAAAGTTTCAAATGTTTGTGAAAGTGTCAATTAACAAGATCTAATAGCTTCAGTTATTGATAGATTTGATTTTTACATGCATCAGTTATGTCCAATGAATGGAAACAGGTTGAACTGAAAGTACAAGACTAGTTTAATTAAACCTGTCAAATACTGGCCCATTAAGCAACCACTTAAAAATTAGCTCAACCAAATCAGCTAAACTAACAAACCATCTGATTATTTATCTATGCCTGGGTAATCATACTCAGGGTGGATGGGACTGGAGACTGTTCCACCATCCAACTGCCCAGGGATATGGTCCGCTCAGACAGGTCCCTAGTTTATTGCATGAATAACTCAAAAATAAATGAAACGGACAACTATGACACAGCAAAGGGATTTTTGCAGATTGAATGATGTTATACTGTTCCTTACAGCACTGAAGATATATATGAAATACATCTTCATATATAATATCATCTCTTGATGAAAAAAAGCATATATCAGAGATTTCCTTATATCTACTAAAATTTAGTTTATTAGACACTGGTAAAATTGATTTTCTGATAGTAGGAAGTTGAGACTCTTCCCTCTCATTGTATTCTTTCTTCAGTTGAAAATTTGCAAGAAAGAAAATCTTTAAATGAAGTAAATTCATGGCTTTCTTAGAGGTTTATTTTCAGGAGGTATTTTCCATTCTTTTTTATATTAGATAATTTTTTGGATCAGGTTAATGCAACAAATTATAGAAATAATATGACAAATATGAAATTAAGGGGTGTCATTTTGCAATGAATGCTATTGGATGTTAATTGAAACATTTGATCTGTTTTTGTAAGTTATCTTTATATCATGTTGTTATTTCTTTAAAGGGAAAGTATTAGGCTATCAAATATGATTTTGGCATATCTTTATATGCAACTGTCCATGTATTGTTTGCAATCCCTAAAATAAAATATGCACAAAGATGTATTTGTTTACAAATAGTCAGCATTTTTAGGTCCACACCAGCAGATGCAAAACAATTTTCAAACCAATTTTTATGCAGCGTTCTTATGTTTCTAGAAATGTTATATGGTTTCTTTTACTTGAATCTCAAAACAATTGTGACCCAATAGAAAAAAGGTTAAATGTGTAACTGCAGAAAAGGGGATAAGCTAATATTATGAAATAAAAATGAAGCAAAATTGTAATTTTTATTGGCTTTTAATAAATATATTTCATACTAAAATAAAAACAGTTGTATCTTAGAAGTCTTTTAAGACCTCAGGCTTCAGTCTTGGCCTTCAAAGTCTAAAATGAGATATGTTCTGACAATTTTATTTTGCTCTCTGCATCACTGTACTGTAGGTCAGAGCCAAGTTCACTGTGTGCCTTCAGATTTACCAGCATGTGTTCGTGTGCTGACATGTGTCCTAACAGAAGCATCTATGCTGTCACAACACACAGAATCCCTTCACTGGTCACTGTAACACAACTGTATGCGATAAGCTGGAATTTATGTCACGTCCTGCTGATGTTATTATGTACAGCTGTAAAGAAGGATTGGTTGGGACATTTTCCAGATTCAGATTAAAATCTGAAGTCTGAAATTAAAGGGCTGCGCATGTTCGTTGTTGAGGCTTAACAGTTCAGGATTAATCTGTAGTCTGGCCAAGCAATTACTTAAAAACATTCTAGCTGTAAAACACAGCAAAGAATGAGAAAAATGAAGTAAACTTACCGGGTCTTTTTTCCATTTTTCTCCCTCGACTGCCACATAGTCGAACTTTTGATATTAATATGAGGATTTGTTTCTGGCAGAGTGACTTGTTGCTTTTTGGGCAGGGCTTGCGCTTGCTGGCAATCTGTCGGTTTGCTTGGGGGTCCTTGACCTCCCTTCGTTGGCGAATAAGGGAGCTGGCAAGAGCGGCCATCTTCCCAGCACCGAGCCTTACCTTGCCTCGCCGGCCTTTGGTGGCTCGGTGGCGCCCAGGTGTCCAGGGGTTCCAGGGGCCACCCCCACCACCTGCTCACCCAGGGCGATGAATTACTGCTAAAGAAAAGTAGCAGAACAGAAAAAGAAGTAGGGGTTCTGATTCTGGACAGCAAAAGAAATGAGGAGGAAGATACAAAAAACAGAGAAGAAATCAGGGTGGCTACTTTAAAATCTCATGCAAATTTGATAACAGCCAGGGAAAAGGGTGAAGCAATCAATTCTTTTTTGGTTGGAAGTTGCTGTTCTTCTTTTAGGACAAGCCATGTCGCTTTTACTCCTCAAAGTCCCCCAAGAGCACTTCCGGCTCCAGTCAAGTTCAGCTCGACCAAGTCCAAAAAGGACACTGAACCATCCGCCACATTATGAGACCAAACACAAATCAAAGGTATCCTACTTTAACTGCTTGAGTCTGAATAAAAATTGTCCAGATATCAACACTTCACCTTGTGTCCTTCACCAATAAAATTTTTCCATTTCTGACTATGTCAGAGCAAGTAGATGAAGGAGTCTTGTCCAGCCTGAGTTATTAGGTCTGCAAGCTTGTGAAGGGACGCGTTGTCTGATGAATGGAGTGTGCCTTGATTCCAGGCTCTCTCTCCAGCTCTTCTGGCATAACCCCTCCGATCACTTGCACTCTAAGTGAAGAATGAAAAGAGACATAGAAAGGCTTGATGAATCCACTACTGCTTAGAGACAGAGGTGACATTCAAAAAAACAAGACAGAAAGAACACAGAAAGAGGGAGGGGGTAAAAGAAAAAGAGCAGTCAGTCTCTTCTGTCCCCCCCACCCCTGTCCGATCAAGCTCTCTAACTCTCACAGTTGAGCGCAGCGCTGTGTCCTTCAGCCGTGCATGCTGCCTCACAGCAGGGGGAACGAGGGATGAATGAATGTAGAGGAGATGAGATGAGGAGGGTGGGGGTCAATAGAGAGATCTTGCAGGTAGCTGTGCCTTACTCTCATCCGAGGGACTCCACCGGTGGCTGACAGTGGTCGGGTCCGGTCGTAGTGTAAGTGGCTCCATAAATGTTTGGAGGACAAGTCAAAGGATGGGGCACCTCTCAGCCTTTGCAGAAGGAGTCTGTGCACGTGTAGATGGAGCGGCAGCACAAGGTGAAGGTGTGTGACAGAAGCAGCATGCATGAAAATGTGTGTGTGTATGACTCGGTGTCTCATTCGTCCCTGTTCACAGTGCATTACAGAGTGAGTGCTTAAAACACATACACACTCTCTCTCTTTAATTCATTTCCCTGAACCCTCCTCTTTCTCCTTACCATTTCTCCTCCCCCTCCATCTTTCAAACCCCTCCTTCTACATCGGAGATTTGAGGTTCCACCTATCGCATGGGACGGGCCTGGGCTGGGGGGTGTGGGGGTGCCCTGCCTCCTACACCACCAACCCCACCACCACCAACCTTAGAAGTGATGTTGGCTTAAAGAGACAAACTGAGCCAGCTTGTCAGAGCTGCATTTCATGAGCTATGAAAAGGACATAAAGATACAGTGACACAGTATGTGTCAGTCAGCAACCTTACGTCAGTTTTATCATGGAAGTCAGTAAAACACATGTATGCTTGATAACACACTTGTACTGTGTCTCAACATGACAAGTAGTCAAGTTTTACACAACAAAATGTGGTCTCCAGAGATCCCAACTGCTCAGTGAAGGTACTGCTAAAACTACCTCTCTGTGTGAATGCTTATAGTTTTATTATTAATTTGACTGCGCTGTGAAACAATTTATTTGATGTCTGTTAATATATGGATTGCTTATCACTGCAGATTTTAATCTGTAAATTCAGACTGATATGATTATTTTATCTTACCCAATCAAAAACACTTGCAATAACAGAAATGTATTGGATTGTATTTTCCTAGTAGATTGTCATTAAGGACTCAGCTATGGTACAGAAGATCAACTTTGGAGCTAAAAAATGAGCTTCAGATTTTACTAACAACCACAGATGAAAACACAGTAAGTGGAGTCCCAGTGATAAACTGCCCACACAGGCTGAAATAATAATTTCAGCTCTGATGTTATACAAGGTTTGCATTAAATTGAAATGACAGCTAAGCAAGAGTGGTCACCCTTTGGAGCAGCCGGCATTCCTCTGGGAAGGCAAATGTAAAGCAATCTGTGATTTGTGGGTAGAAAGGCTTGGCACTGCTGTATTCCTCTCTTGTTCTGCTGGCCTAGTAAAGAGCAAGAGGAGAAAACCCTGAAGGATTCCCACCCCTCACACACACCAACACACCCCCACCTTTGGAGAGTTTCCTGAGCTGTTAAAAAGCATAATTATATTACCTGACTCCAATGCTTTTCTCTCAGATTGATATCTATTCCTGGATGTATCCCACAACATTCACCATGAGCATCAACTTATACAACATTGGCATACCAACTTAGAGTTTGCGAACTTTAAGGTAAAACTTATAGCACCATTCCTTTTGGGTAATCTGGGTAAAAACTTGGAAACCCACGCATTCTTGCCCGGTTGTCTTATTGTTTGTGCAAAAATGCTAGGATAGGAATTTTTTTTTGAATTAAAGCTACAGTGTGTAATAATTACAGCAATTATTTGGCAAAAATGTAATACATTATACATAAGTATGCTGTTAATTATAATCTATGAACTGAAGGTCTCAATTGTTGTGTCTGTTTTGCTTTAGATATGGCTATTTATAATTACAGAGTAGCAGGTCACCACTGTCACCCTCACAGTGTGTTGTGAGGGTCTGTTGGGAATGTTTGGGGCGGTTTGCAGCCGAGTGTGAAGTGGCCGGGATGAGGATCAGCACCTCCAAATCCTTGGCCAGGGTTCTCCGCCAGAGAAAGGTGGGCTCCCTTCTTCAGGTCGCTGGAGAGTCCTTGTCTCAAGTGGAGGAGTTCAAGTATCACAAGTAAGGGAAGGATGGAACGTGAGATCGATAGACCGGTTGGTGTGGCGTCGGCACTGATGTGGTCACTGTATTGGACTGTCATGGTGAAGAGGGAGCCGGGGGGCAAAGCTCTCAATCTGCTGATCGATCTACATTCCGACACTCACCTATGGTCATGAGATCTGGGTAATGACCAAAAATACAAGATTGCGAATACAAGCAGCTGAAATTTGTTTCCTTTGCAGGGTTGCTGGGCGTATCCTTCAACATCGGGTGAGGAGCTCAGTTACCCAGGAGGAGCTTGGGGTAGAGTCGTTGCTTCTCCATATCGAAAGGAGCCAGCTGAGGTGGCTCGGGCATCTGTTCCGGATGCTTCCTGGTCGCCACACTCGGGAGTTGTTCTAGGCATGTCCTACTGGGAGGAGGCCTCATACAAGGTCCAGGAAACACTGGAGGAACTATGTCTCTGAGCTGGTCTGGTGTCACCTAGGGGTCCTCCCAGAGCAGCTAGAGGAGGCTGTGTGTGGATCAGGAAGTCTGGGCATCTCTTCATAGACTACTGCCTCCGTGACCCGGCCCTGGATAAAGCAGAAGAAAATGGATGGATGGAAGGTGCTAATGGCCAGGAGGAGGAGGACAAAGGTACATCGGAGAAGCCTGTCTGGGAGACAGAGCAGGAAGAGGTGGCGTAGTGTCGAGGCTAGCTTCTAGAGGCTGACATCTGAGGGTGAGCAGCAGCTGATCAATGTTTGTGCTTGGGGTAAAAAGAGAAAGCCATCCATTCAGGGCTAAATTAAAACAGATTTTTAAAAAGCTGCTCAAAGACTTCTTTGTAAACTTTATTATCTCTATCTTCCGTTATCTCTGCAGCCTTGTTCACTAAAGCAGTGGTGCATTTATGATACATCTCCTAATTTTTATACTTATGTCAATAATAAAGTTTCATGGTTTTTAGCCCACATGCAGAACACACTTAGGAGACTGAATCAGATTTTAAATGTTTATTAGTTTATCTGAATACTTGAAGAGGCTATCTGGGACTGGAAACTCAGGACTGGGTCTTCGATTGCGTGAAGAGGAGTCAGAGATTAGGTTTTGAATGGATAACTAAATAATGAAGATAAGAATCATCTTACAGAGAGAATTATGATTTACCACCAGGGAATAATGAGTGGAGTCCGAGAGAGGAGTCTTGTAGAAGTTGGAACTAGAGTTGAACCTGCTGCTGTAGGAGCGTCTAAATCCAGGAAGTCGAGGTTGGTGTCGGGCGGAAGCTTGCTGGGTGGTTTGGAGGGAGAGCAGGGTTTGATCGGAAAAAGCTTGAAGGAACAGTCTAACCGGGTAACTGCCAGCATGAAATCTCAGAGGGTTAGTAGAAACTTCCAGATAGAGCAGTTTTCTGAGCATTTGATTCTGGAAGCATGGAGGAGACCTGGAACGAGCTAAACACCAGAGCATGAGAGGACTCAGAGGAAGGACGAGAGACCAGGCAAGTAAGATACACAGATTAACACTCTGGTGATGAAGTGCTGGCAGCACACTCCTTTTTAGATTCTCTTTAACAAGTTCTGATGGGAATCACTTGTCATTCCCCAGCCCCTGAAGCACAGGTGCCACCTACTGGATAGGATAGAAAGCAATAAGCAAACTGGAGGAAAAACCTCCCAGACTCCAATAAACAGTATGGAAGAATTTATGGATCTGATGCTGTAATCGGCTCACAAAACCCTGATTGTTGTATCTCCAGTGTTAACAAACCTCATCATCAATTGATAATATTGTTGGTGTGGATGTTTCTGAAGCCCTGTTGTACCATGATGACCTCAGCAGAGGGGAGTCTTTTATGTTGCTGCAGTCCACATTCTGACCATTAGATGCCATTGAAAAATTTAACACTGTAGATTGAAGTTTCTGCTTGTTGCACCTTTTAATAGAGTTTTTCTACCCCCAGGAGTCTTGCCTTTCATGCAAGGCCTGCCAGCAGATGTACAATTTTGTAAAGCAATTTTTAAATGCTAATTAAAGGGGAAAAAATAAAACAAATTATTGTTTAAGGAGTCAACCCTGGTCAAGTTTTACACTAGGAATCTGAATTTTAGCCTAAGTGGTAGAGGCGAGAGGTGAAATGGAATACAGCTAAAGACCAAATTCTCAACAACCCAAGCATACAGCAGTTTTAGGTTTAGAGTGGAAAATATAGATGCCAGCAGATTGTAACAAAGACATCATTCTGCACAAACGGGCCAAGATAAAGCAAAAGGAATGCCAGGAGAAAAAAAGAGAATCACTGAAGAGACAAACATTAAGTCTGGCCAAGACACAGATAAACAGAGACAGAGGGACGATGAAACAGAGAAACAGTTTGGATTGGATTATACCTCGTAAGAAATGAATCATGTATGAGGACACTTACCAGTCTTCATAAGGGATGCAGGTAAGCTGGTTTATGTAATATATTTTGTTTTGGTATCTGTACAATACAAATAATATGATCATAATATGGGCCTTGTCAGAGAAGCTTTCATCTTGCCATTAATCCTTTTCGAACTGTGGCAACGTGCGTTGTTAATCACATTTTAGCATCTGTAGTGGAGAAATAGAAAATGCTATAAAGACACAGCCTATTAGACAGGATTTATCATCTCAACATTGCCAATTGCATAAATGGAGCTCAAGGCACAGATGCATTATGGTTTTATATTTCAAACAATATTCCTTCAAGTCTTTGGTGTCACAGACAAATATGTCCAATAAAGACAGAAAGCTTACACAATGGATCTATGAAGCGATAAATGGAAACAATTTGAAGTTAATATCGAAGAACAAAAAGTTCATGTTTATCATGTGTACTGGTCCGTGCCGGTTGGCTTGGGTACAGGTGATCATGGATATTTCAAAATCTTAAGTCAAACTATGCATAACACCAGATCTCTAGAAACAGCCGTAAATTAGGTATAAAATTACACCCCAGTGTCACTCTCAGATGTAATAATGCATTGTTCCTTTTTGTCAGTCAGGGACTGTTAACCAGCACCAGACAGAGACAAATGGGCCACAAATTGGGATTGATGTGGATGGTTCTCTGTGGGGAACTTTAAATGAACACATAATGCAGGTATCCACCACTCTGACTTCTCTAGATGGTGCAAATAAAACTTGGTGACAGAAAAAGGGACCAGACAGGAATGAAGATATATGGTGGCCAGCTTTTACTAGACCTTCTGCAGTTTATGTTGACACACAAATAAATCTGGTGGACATGCTAGTGTATACGACTGTGCAAAGTTTGTAACCACTTCAGTAGTCTGTATACGTTTCCTGCAATTAGGCACACTGTCTCAACATCTCATAGGGACTGTAATCAGTTGTCTTTAAGGATTTCTTGCTTTCTGATTAATCCCTTGAATTAAGAATGTCTTTTATGCCTAGTTGCAGGCCAGTTGACAGCTTTGCCTAGGAAAACTTAATCTTAGATTGGCCTCCACACATGGCATTCTAGAACATTCTCAATCATTTACCCTTTAAAGACATTTTCCTCCCTTCTTCTATGTTATTTCTTCTACTATCAGCTCTGTATTATACTCTGTGATATTTTGATTTTCCTATTCAGAACAGCCTGTGGATAATGTTCCATTGAAAGGCTTTTAGCATTTAAGTACTGTTGTGAGTTTGTGTTATTTAATCAAATAACTTTTTCATGTGTTGTTGTGTGATCATGCACCTAACTGGCTGTGTGTTATGATTGGAGGCAAAATCATGCTTAAACAGTAAACTCTGCATACATATGGAATAAATGAACAGCTTCCGATCAAAGTAAAATAATTTATTACCAAAAATCATTGAACTCCAGGTCGCACATATGTAAAAAAAACTCTCTAATATGCACGGAAACAGCTTACTGTAAACCAAATAATATATACTTAAATGAAAAGTCTAAGAAAAAAGTAATTGAAATGTGTTCAAACAAAATCACAATGCAAAGGCAGGAGTTAAATAAACTATGTAAAATAATATTTTATTAAATAATTTGTTTAATCAGAAATCAGTGCCCATTAGGATAATTGATTCTTGACCTACTGTGATTGTTTCTGAGGGAATAATTAGCAGTAGTGACCCTCTTTATCCTGTGCGCCTTTTAGCTAATAGAGCTAATAGATAGCAAACATGACTTTTAAAGTGTGTTTTAAAGTCGCAGTGAAAAGGCTGTTCCAGTCTTTGCATTTTCGAATTCTCCCGAGTGGTGCCCGACTTTACACAAGTGAATAAAGTGAATGTGATTTGTCGTTTATCAAGGGGGCGGGATTGTTGTGGCGAAAGGTTTGCAAGCAAGTTTGATTGTGGCCGGTTTGTCAGAAGCATCTTGTTAACTAGTTAGCAACTTAGTGCTAGTAGGTTCCCAATTGTAAATTCCATTGAGACCAAGTAGCAATAAATTGGTGACTTAGCAACGACACTGTCGAAGAACGCTATGGACAGCAGAAACATGCAAGAGGGGGAGAGTTTTGCATTGGAGGTCGTGGATGTGTCTCCTCCATCATATATTTTTTATTTAGAAGGAGGAAAGTGGGGACAAAGTTGTTGTGGAAGAGGACGCCAGAGGGGCAGAAGCTCTGTTTGGTGTAGAAGGCTTACAGCCGTACATGTTTGAGCCCTTGCCTCAAAACGCTGCCAGTTCTGTTAGCTTTACGCCTGCCGAAGACACAGACGTCCATCCCCGTGAACACTGGGACGGAACTTAGGGGTAGAGTACATGATTTTTATTTCTTATTTCAACCATTTCGTATATTAGCTGCAACATATGAATCCAGATGCTATGACAGGAAAAATTTGATTGACAGATGACCGTTGATATATGATTGGCTAAATTTAGGTGTACAAGCTGACATATCACTAACTGGCCTGCATAAAGTAACGAAAAAACCCCACAGATTTTAAGACAGTTTTTTTTTTTTATAGAAATTTTCTCAATTTTGGGCAATATGGTCTGATAAAGAGTACATTTACATACGTGTTTGAGCCAGAATGATTTGAAATTTAAATATGACGTCCCTACGACTTTAAAGGACTCTTTGGTCTCCAGTCTGTGTTCAGATGGCTTAGCTAGGAGGTCTGGTTTATCTTTTGTTGGTCTCCTGGTTTAACCAGTTATGTGAAAAAGTTATTCCTCTAACTCGAAGAGGAAATTGAAGACAATTCATCCCAAGTCATCTGAAGGCCCTTTTCAATCAGATCATACAGTGAGATTGGTAAAAAGATTTCTATCTAACACATTCATGCTATAATATAAAGAACAAAGCCTCCCACACTAAAATACAAAAATTCTTAAATCCTCCCAGCTAAATGAAATTCAGAAAGCCCATAGACATTATGACCAACCTACAGCTTGAGAAAAGTTAATTAGTTAAAAAGCTTGTTAGCTCCTGCTGACTTGTTGAGCCAGTCAAACAGTTTATTGTCTTCCCAATTTGTAACCATGCAGATAGAATTTCATGTTCTGCCAACAAGTGAATAAAAGAGTGAAGTTAAGCATCTCTTTCTACACTTTTCTGTCTGTACTGTAAGACAATAACAAGACTGAAGCTCCTGTTTATCATTCTGCCAGAAAAGTCCCAGAAAGCAGACTCAAATTGTTAGGAGTCTTGATGTGACTGCAGATGATTTGAAGCTCAGTTAAATAAGTAAACCTGCAGACTCATTGCATCCAGGAAAAATAATTGTAGAAATCATTCCAGGAAAGCCCCCAAATCAAAACAATGTTCATTCTTGTGATTAGAGAGTAAAAAATGTACAATTGGAAACAAAGGATTTTTCTGTGAACGTCTTTTTACTTCAATTTTGTCTAGTAAATTAAAGTCAGTGTTTAATAGAAGAGAAAATATGTGATCTGTTCACAGCAGACTAATGTTTAGTTGATATCTTTCTATTTCCCTGCTCTATATTTCTATATACAGCCAGGGTACTCCAACTTTTCCTTTGGCCTGCAGGGTTATATTGTACTTATAAAAATATAAATTAGCTCAGCACCTACAGAACAGGAAAACTGATTGGAGCCAAAAGAAAAAGAGGCAGGACCTCTTGGACCGCTAATGGATACCGAGAATTTGGCCCGTCAGATTTTTTAGGTCAGGAAAAGCATAAAAAAAATAAAATAAAAATACTTTCCAGATTTTTCAGCCAACTCTCTTAATGGTGGAAAATAATCAGAGCTTCTAAATGTTATACTTCTATTTAAATGAACGTGTATACTATATATGTCTTTTATCTCTGAATTTCTACCAACCAAATTCAATTTCTTCTTTTATCTTTGATTTATTATCATTAAACATTAGAGCTAATATTTGAGTCAGGTGTGATGAAGATGCAACACATAAGAAAATTGCATGACTCCTGCCCACAAGAGACCAGAGTTTAAAACTGCTACAAGCTTAAACAATATAAAAAGAGATTCTCCTCTGTAGACCTGTTAGTAATCCAGCCACAATGCATGGATCAAAGAACATTCTGTGTTTTGTCCTACACTGCTGTGGAATTTACTGTATGTATAGCGACAGCTCCATCTGCAAAGCGGTCAATCTTTTCCAAGCACACACAAGCCCAGTGCTGTGAAGATTGTCTCTTTCTATGTGTATCTTCTGTAGACCTAACTCTGAATAATCAGTGCAAAATCAAAAGACAGGAAGTCTAAACTCATAAGCAAAGGTTAAAAACAGGACGAATAATTTGAGGGTTCATACAGAGAGGAGTTGACAGAACAGTAAAATAAAATAATAAATAAAACAGGAGTTAGTGCACAAGGCAGGAGACCCTGACATTATGTCCTGGGACAGAAATATGTGGATGAAGAGAGGATGACTTGAGAGGAAATGAAAGGAGAGGATGACGAAAAGAAAAAGGGAAGGGAAGCTGACGACGGAAAAAATGTGAGACCCATCTGAAAAGACAGAAAGCAGGAGAGCAAGAAAATACGAGCAGCTTTAACCCTTAATCGTCCAAGTTAACATTTTTTGGTAACTTCGATATAAACACCACTTTGCAGCAAATAAGGCAAAACTGTGAGGTCAAATGTGTTCTGCAGGGTCTGTAAAGTCCACCTCTGTCTTAAAGTTGGGTGTAACTGCTGAATAGAATACCTGCAGTAATTTAATGTTGCCTATTGTATTTTATTGTTACCCACTGTAAAGTAAGTTAAAAGTTAATAAGTTCAAGTAAAACTTGATAAGGCAAGTAGAAACGTAATAAGCTAAGTGAAAAAGTGAAAAATATGTCATTTTCTGTTTCAGCATTATGATTCTGAGGGGTTATGTTGTAACCAAAAAAGTGTTTCTTTCTTTCTAGAAGAACTTTTTGGATCAAAAACACGAAGGGTAATTGTTTTTGATAATCACATTGATTTTGATTTTTGCCATCAAAATACTCACAAATATTTTTATGTCACAAAGGTCTTATTCTGTTCTCTGATAACACTCTTGACTTGAAATTTCACATTTCAGTGTTTTACTGAGTTCCCTTCAAAGGGTTAAATTCTAAAGGAACCAAGAAGTGAAGAATGGAGGACAACTGACCTGCTTTCTTGTTCGGATGCAGTACTCAAAGCAGACAATCCCAGCACCTCTTAGACCTAAATCAGCTCCTCATTCAGGTTCTTCCTCAGATTTTTACATTCTCTTAGAATCTTGGAGGAAGTGGGGCATACTCTGTTCTCCTAGTTTATCATATGTCAGGCTCAGAACAAAGGGACCCAGTATTCGAGGTGAAAAGACAGTTAGGTTTAACAAAACATTTATTTAAGATGAAACTGCAGAGAACAGCAGCAGCATCTATGGCAGGAACCTCTGCAAGGGGAGACAACAGGTTAGTGACCATGTCTATCTGGTGGAGGATGATTTTGAAAGTGTGAGTGGCTAACCTGGTCATATAGTTCAGTCCATGCCCAGAGGATGAGGTTGGGTCCAGCCGGTTGACTGCCAACAAGACATGGCGGGCGTCGCCCAGAGACTGCCAGACGCTGAAGTTCCGGAGGTCCGACAACAGGCAGGAGATCAGAATCAAGTGGATGAAGGAGGGCAGGATAATCCAGAGGGCAAAGCATCTGTCAGGGACATGCTCAAGAGTCAGACCCATGAGATCAGAGATCCTAAGAGGTACCAAAGGGAAATCCAGGATACTTTCGGGAAATCAAGCAGGAGTCCAAAGACAGGTCAGTCAAACAGATCAGGACGGGGACAGGGAGACTGAGAGCTCCAGAGGCAGGAGGGGTCAGGATCAGGCAATCAGAAAACACAGATACACTAGAGATCTCTCATCAAAGGCTCAAATAATCTGGCTCTGATGACTGGTTGAAGGCTGGTTTAATAGCTTTTTTTTATAATAAACTAATGCATAATGGAACTTTACTAATAAGGTTCATTGAGTTATTAAGTCAGGTTGATTGATTAAAAGTTTTCAATGAAAACCCAACTGATTGCATAGAGTTATTGACTTTGCAGTATTCACTTCTCCTAGATGAGGTTGTGGCGATAGTGGATATTCAATCGTACTTTGTTGTTACTCGCAACCTTTTTGCTCAGTTGTTAGAGTTTATATCTAAGTGTTAAAAACTATCAAGGTCATTGTAATGGGGGATTTTAATACTCATGCCGTGTGTGTTTTTTTTTTTAACTGAAATATGTTTTATCCGAGGTATCATTATGTCATTTAATAAATAGTGTTTTTACAGGAAAAGATTAGACAGGCCCAACGTTATTTGATTAATTATTTTTCAGCATAAATGTATTTCAGTGCCCAACAACTCTGTAGATGGGGTGTACATAGTTTTTCCACAGAAACATCTTAGTTTTACTCCTTTATGAAAATCTTCCCCTGAATTAGACTTTCTAAATTATCTTTATTGCAAGCAGGAGGCTGACTTGGCCATAGAGGTCAAGCTGGAAAAAAAAAACATTGGACATAGAAAACACACCCAATATAAATTCAAACCCGCCAACAAATACCAAAGAAATCCTTTAGGAAATCATCATTAGATACTTAAATCTGTAATTAACATTCTGTGCTCACCAAAGTATTAAAAAAGGTACATTAGAAAGAGATTAAGGTGTTCCCACCTGGGAAATCTAACAGAGGCATAGTTACAGAACGTGCTCTCCTCTTCTTAGAGATCACATATGGAAACTTGCAACAGTTAATTAAAAATGTTCACAGTGGAGCTTCCATCAAGACCCAGAATAGTGATAACTTAATAAGGAGAGCAACCAAAAATAAAGGTACTTGAAAATTAGGAGGGCATTTATTTATAAGAAAATCGATTAAAGTAGTCAAATAAAGATTCTCCTGTTTGAAAGCTGCTAGTTTTAAAGTATGTTCCTATAATATGCATAAAATACTGTAAAATTGTCAGTAGAATAAAAGTTATTTGATTTTAATGGTTATTTGCAAATAGGTACCTGAGAACTGTGGCTTAGATCTGTATTTCTTCCCCATTTCTCAGTTCTTTGTAGTACCACATTTTGCCTAATTGTTGCAATAAGTATCTCAGTTGTTTTAAAACCCTACTATTAGATTGCAATAACCTAAAAAGAAAAATAGCTTGACAAGCTTGGCAAAAAAACCCAAAAACAAACCAAGAACCTGGTTTGTGGTCGATGTTTTAGTTCAAAATGTGTGAGAATCAGCCAACAACAGCATCAGATACAAAAAAACGACAACAAACCTAGCTAGGCAACTTGGAATATGCCACTGGTAAAGGAAACTTTTCTTTTTCCTAAGGTTAGTGGTTATAGCTACAGTATGACTGACTATAAAAGCATCAATTTCCTTTTCTTTCGTGTTTTACAAACTTTCACCTTCCTTGATAAATAGCATATCCACAGTTACAGTGGGGAGGACTAATACCAGGTGTTGTGCAGTGCTACTGTCCCCCCACACAAAATGCTTTGCATAAGCAGAAAAGTTAAAGTTACTTATTGTTTGACTTTTGAGACTAAAACTCTCATTATCAGAACAAGGTGGATTGTATGCAATAGCAGACACGTTTTTAAGATTTTATTTTGGAAAACATTTTGCTTTTGCTTTGCAGCTTTTGAGTCCTTATGTTCACCTTTAGCTGGTATGAACCACCTATAAACTTATTTCATCATTGAAAGAAACAAAAATTGTGTGAAATATCAAAATTATGCACTCGGAAATGTAGATGATGAGCTAAATAATAGCTTAGACACACTTTTGTAGCTGCAGAGTGCAGCATTTGAACGCAGCCAGCAGACAACATCACTAAAGTGGCATATGCAAGCTGATGCCGGCTGGCAGAGCGGCGAGCCCAAAAGGCTGGCACCGGCCTCGCCATCGAGCTGTTGTATGATATCACAATGGAACAGATTGAGATTAGTCTGCCATGATCCACACATGAGAAAAGAGGGATGGAAGCTGTAGCCAGGGATGGAGAGGGACAAGGAGCTTGAGCTTTTAAGCTGTTTTTTTTTTTTTTTATTACTCTGTAGCTCAAACTAGGCTGTGAGGGAAGAATTGTGTTTCATTTTTTTTATTGCAGAAGTAAACTTTGTTTTCAACCAGACCTTTCTAAAATCCTGGTGAAACGATTCAGTATATGTATTAGGCTTGAAAACGTCCATGGTCCATCTGTTTCAGATGTCCTATTCATCCTAAAATTATATTAATCACTATATTTGTTTCCACCCAGCATATAGGGAGCGCCTTGGATCATATTAGAGCACATAATATTCTCTCTGATAAAATGTTGCACTTGGGTAATCATTCTGCATACATAAAACATGTTCCATATGATGATCCATATGTTGGTATGCAGGGATTTTATAAATGCGATTAGTTTTTATGAATGAGGATTACAATGTTGGCAGAAGTGAGGAGGCACATCTTTTATAAATGCCTGACTAAAAGCTGATCATGCTGGTCATATGAGGCGTATAAAGTGGCAGTATGAGAGTCCTGAAGCAAACAGCACAGCGGAGAAGCTGCAACAACAAATAAACAATCTCCCCTACACTCTTAAATCATTCAGTCCTTTCTTGTCATTGCACTGCTCGCTCCGTTTGTGGGAACTTGCATAATCTCTCTCATGCTAACAGGAAGTTGAATATTTTTTCTGTGCAGGTCACCTTTATTTTTGCAGTCAGCAGTTTTATTTAGCGAGAAACCAAGCGTGCAGAGTGTTTAACCTTTACTCAGCATCTAAGCACTAAAATTAATTAGTGTAATTAGGTCTAATATATGTTTGAGATGTTGAAAGCATTTAAAGTGAGGAAACATAATCACAGTCTTAAAAAGAGATGGGGCTAGTTAAGTTGATTTTAGGGAAACATTGAGGAAACTATCACAGTATAAGAGCCACTTAACTAAAACATTGGGATACAACCCCTAAAGATTTCCGCCAACCGTTTACGCTCAAGCCCCAAGGCAGATGATCCGCAGCTGAAAAAACACACATACATCCCTGAGATTGGCTTTGTGGTGGAGCAATGGGCTCTGCTGCATATGTGGGTTCTCTCTGGATACTCTAGCCTTTCCCCAAAGTCAAACAACAGGATTGTTACGTTTATTTGACATCTTTAAATTGTCCTTGGGTGTACAGTGGGTGATGGTTGGAAATGGACACTTCACTCACGCTCTGCGTGTTTCACAAATTGTGTGAAAAACATGTGACTACTATAGCCACTAGGTGGCAGTCTGAGTCCATTTCGGCGTCCCATGAGTCAGGATTAGATTGGTGAATGAGCAGACTGGGAGGGGTATGATGTGTTGCGAGCTGAGCAGATTAATGTTCCCCAGGTTTAGCGTGAGGGTAGGATGAATGGTCTGCAATTCAAAAGGTTAAGGGTTCGGTCCCAGCTGTGGTCAAGTTATTAATTAAACCCCATTTCTTTTGTTTTTAAAATTAAATAAAAAAATTAAATGGCAAAAATCCAAACGTGTCTGCTAGTTTAAAGTCCATCTTATTTATTTGAATATTTAACGAAAACATTGCAGATGCCACACACGCTCACAAAATGACAGAAAGAAAGATCAGAGCGTTTTAGTTTCTATATATTTATAATACTTTTCAAAAACTGTGAGTGTTTTCAAAAACTAATGATTTTTTGAAAGAAAATAAAAGAATAAAAACAGTTAAGCATTTTAAAAGCATCTTTACAAAAAAGGAACATAACAGCATTTTTTAAATAAATGATTTATTATGAGAACATATCATTTCACCATTTATTGGTGGGTAATTAATTGAATGCTTATTTATTTATTGAACATGTATATATTTATGTATTTATTTAGATTGGATTAGATGTGATTAGATGAGCTTTATTGATCTCACAGTGGAGAAATTCACTCGTCACATATTGGCATAGAAGTTACTGAAGGTGCAAACATGGAGGAAAAAGGTGCATTAAGCAATATATGTACCGTATATCCAGGTATATACAGTATATCAAGATAAATAGGATTAAGGTGCATGTGTACATGTATCAAACACAATGAAAAACAAAAAAAAATAGGAAATAAAAAAAATAAGAAATAAAGATATGTACAATCCCGATGGCTTATATACAGGTGGAGAAATATTGCACATTCAACATATTGCACAGCATATTGTTCACAGTCAATAAATACAAAACTATAATGTAGCTGCACAGTGGTTTTTACAGGAGTTATTGTTGATATAGTGCATTATTATAGAGTCTGGTGGCAGCAGGAACGAATGACCTGCGGTAGCGCTCCTTCTTACAGACAGGGTGTCTACTGTAAGTCTCTGACTAAAGGAGCTGCTCAGCTCCTCTTTTTATACATGGGAGGCTCATGCGTGAATGTCCAACGAATAACTCCAATTGTTGTTTCAAAAATAGAAAACCTGGTTTCATTACTTAGTTTTGCCCTGGATGTTGTAGCGTTTGTGGATGCTACGTCGCTACTTGATAAAAACATTAACGTCACTACTGGAAAGTTACTTGATAAATAATGCAGCGGCGCTACTGCCCATCACTGGAAACTATGTAATGATAATGATAATAATAAATAATAACAACACATAAAAACAGTATAACAATAAGCCTGTTATTATCAGAGTAAGATTTTGAGGCTGTAGAATGATAATCCCTATGGTCTAATGTAATAAAAAAGCGATAAAAAATAAAAAAAACATTTAAGGCAACTCGGCCACAGTTGGGATCGAACCCGCAATCTGTTGAACCACAGACCACTGAGCCTAACCTCTACGCTATCAACTCGCAACACATGACACTCCTCGCAGTCTGCTTATTGACCAGACTGGAAAGGGTGTCACGTATTGCACGGCAAGAGAGTAACACACAAAAACAGTATAACAATACGCCTGTTATTATAAGAGTAAGATGTTGAGGCAGTAGAATGATAATTCCTATGATCTAATGTAATAAAAAACGGTGTGGTAGCGACAGGTGGCGGCTTTTTTTTTTATTACAGACCAAGCACAGAAACTCTCGATGGATTTTAATGAACACAGTTAAAGATTAGCTTGACTTTTGATCCTCAAAGCTGTCAAGGGCACTTATATTTTACAAAACTAAAGCAAATATATTTTCTTACATACCCTTGAATAACTTTGGCTTATCTTAATGAGGAATCAACTTTGGATATGATTTTAATTTCAAAATCACCAGCCACAGCACTGTCTCTGTCGCCTTTCTCTGGTTGCGCCTCAGTCCGTATCCCCGGCTCCAACTTAATTAATTTTATTTTTCATTAAATAATAGAGATGTCATGATCTGGCCTGTTTGCTCTCCCCTAATTAGTAATTCCTCTCACCTGCCCTCTTCCTTCCCAGCCTCAATTATAATTTATTCCTCTCACCTGTATCCTCTGGTTTATATTCAGTTCAGCCTGAGCATTCAGGGCCAGATCATTGCTTGTCTCTTTGTCAGTCTTTCTGTTCAGTTTTTATTTGGTTCATGTCCTGGATCCTAGCTGCCAGTGGAAAGAGGGTTTTAGTGTTTGTCTTGTCTCCTGATCGTCCACTGTTCCTCCCCTGCGGAGTCCTCTGGGTTTTTGGCTCATTATGGGGGGAGGTTCAGTTTTTATCTAAGTAAGCCTGGCTCCAGGGAGGAGACCAGTTTAAAGTCCAGCTTCAAGTTCCGGTTCCTACGTCCTGTCTCGGCTACCCTCTTCCACTGAGCCTGCCTGTCTTCACCTGATCCTGTCTGCTCCTGTGCGTGACCACCTGGTCATGCTTCTGGTCCCAGTCTGACTCTGAACCCTCCTGGGAGCCTGTGGATGCCTGGAAGTCTGGATCCTGCAACCTGTTTCTGTTCCTGTCTGATCTGGATCCTGCCTGTTCCTGCCTGTTCCTGTCTGTTCTGGATCCCTCGCCAGGATCAGCTTCCAGCATCACCCCTGGGACTGCAGCACTGGGGACACTCGTGGTCTGGACTGTTAAACCAGGTAAGTGACCAACCCAGATAATCATATATCAGTTTATCGTGGTCACTTACCTGTGTTTCCTCCCCTAGAGTGTCTGAGATTGGGCGGTGCCCCGCCCCCCCCGCCTGCAGTGTCCGCGAGCCACAGCTCCGCTTTTGTTTTGTTTTTATTTTAATAAACCTTTTGAACTTTCCTACTGACTGTCTCTCCTGAATACTGGGTCATCTGTCCTCGGTTCTTGACAGAATGATCTGGCCACAACAGGACCCATCGGGGGAGAGTCAGTAGGATAACGTTGGTTTTTTCTTTCGGGTTTGATTTTCGTCCCGGTTCTGACATGCGGGAGGTTCCGTTAGTCTGTGTTTCGCATCTGCGCCTCCTGATGTCAGAAGCCTGCGTTCTGTTTGATCTGTGTCTGGTCTTGACCCCCCCACCCGCCCTGCTTGGTTTACTTTTTTCGTAATGTTTGGTTCTGGTTTGGGCGTCTGGAATCCGCCCTTGAGGGGAGGGCTCTGTCATGATCTGGCCTGTTTGCTCTCCCCTAATTAGTAATTCCTCTCACCTGCCCTCTTCCTTCCCAGCCTCAATTATAATTTATTCCTCTCACCTGTATCCTCTGGTTTATATTCAGTTCAGCCTGAGCATTCAGGGCCAGATCATTGCTTGTCTCTTTGTCAGTCTTTCTGTTCAGTTTTTATTTGGTTCATGTCCTGGATCCTAGCTGCCAGTGGAAAGAGGGTTTTAGTGTTTGTCTTGTCTCCTGATCGTCCACTGTTCCTCCCCTGCGGAGTCCTCTGGGTTTTTGGCTCATTATGGGGGGAGGTTCAGTTTTTATCTAAGTAAGCCTGGCTCCAGGGAGGAGACCAGTTTAAAGTCCAGCTTCAAGTTCCGGTTCCTACGTCCTGTCTCGGCTACCCTCTTCCACTGAGCCTGCCTGTCTTCACCTGATCCTGTCTGCTCCTGTGCGTGACCACCTGGTCATGCTTCTGGTCCCAGTCTGACTCTGAACCCTCCTGGGAGCCTGTGGATGCCTGGAAGTCTGGATCCTGCAACCTGTTTCTGTTCCTGTCTGATCTGGATCCTGCCTGTTCCTGCCTGTTCCTGTCTGTTCTGGATCCCTCGCCAGGATCAGCTTCCAGCATCACCCCTGGGACTGCAGCACTGGGGACACTCGTGGTCTGGACTGTTAAACCAGGTAAGTGACCAACCCAGATAATCATATATCAGTTTATCGTGGTCACTTACCTGTGTTTCCTCCCCTAGAGTGTCTGAGATTGGGCGGTGCCCCGCCCCCCCCGCCTGCAGTGTCCGCGAGCCACAGCTCCGCTTTTGTTTTGTTTTTATTTTAATAAACCTTTTGAACTTTCCTACTGACTGTCTCTCCTGAATACTGGGTCCATCTGTCCACGGTTCCTGACAAGAGATGCAGATAAATAGAAATAAACAGATCTCAGATAAGATCGGAGGTGTATCTATAACTACGCAACCATTTTCATAAAATAAGATTATTCAGTCCCTATGTTAAATTAATTCATTAACTTTATTTTAATCAAAAACAAAATAAAATAGCACAATATCACACCAAGATCCCCAATAAACCTGCTTTTCAGTTGACTGCAGGCCCACAAACGTCACCCTCAGCACGGCAGAGGTCCCAAGCGCCACCTGGTGGTGTTCAGGGTACATTGCAGTTCTTTTTTAAATAAAAAAACTGGCCTCAGGAAATACATCGTGATTCACACAGGAATCACACAGGAATCACGCAGGAAACCGTCCATTTCCAACCAGTGCCCACTGTAAATGAGTGTGCATGGTTGTCTGCCTCCATGGGTCTCTGTAGCAGTGTTTCCATCACAAATGTGTGCCAAACTATCTTGATATTCTGCTAAATTTGAAAATGCAAAGTCCTGCAATTGTGATATGTCCATTAAATAACAAATACAATTCAAATCGCACGTGAATATGTTTGTTCACATGATAACTCTGAAAACAACATGGCAGCAGCAAATGTACACACATGAAATATATCCATATTTCAGCCACGGCTCTAGAGGGCGCCATCATGCTCCAACTACTTCTGTCTTCGTCTTCGTTACAAGGCAGTAAGGACCAGCTGCAGATTAGATGATTCATGTGATGTGAAAAAGTGTTTCCATTGCAGTTTTGCAAACAGACAGACAGACGGATTAATGGATGGATGGATGGATGGATGGATGGAAGGACGGGCAGAAGGATGGACAGACAGATGGATGGAAGGACGGACATTAATGGATGGATGGATGGATGGATGGGTGGATGGATGGATGGATGGATGGATGGATGGATGGAAGGACGGGGAGAAGGATGGACAGACAGATGGATGGAAGGACGGACATTAATGGATGGATGGATGGATGGATGGATGGAAGGACGGGCAGAAGGATGGACAGACAGATGGATGGAAGGACGGACATTAATGGATGGATGGATGGAGGGTAGGACGGACGGACGGATTAATGGAAGGACAGACGGACAGACAGACGGATGGATGGATGAACGGACAGACGGACTGATGGATGGATGGATGGATGGATGGATGGAGGGTAGGACGGACAGAGGGATTAATGGAAGGACAGACGGACGGACAGACGGACTGATGGATGGACAGACGAACGAACGGATGGATGGATGGATGAATGATCGATGGACGGATGGATGGACGGACAGACGGATTAATGGATGGATGGATGGATGGATGGATGGATGGATGGACGGACGGATGAACGGACGAATGGATGGATGGATGGATGAATGATGGATGGATGGACGGATGGATGGATGGATTGATGGATGGAAAGATGGATGGATGGATGGACGGATGAACGGACAAATGGATGGATGGATGGATGAATGATCGATGGACGGATGGATGGACGGACAGACGGATTAATGGATGGATTGATGGATGGATGGATGGATGGATGGATGGATGGATGGAGGGATGGATGGATAGACGGATGAACGAACGAACAGATGGATGAATGATCGATGGACGGATGGATGGATGGATGGATGGATGGATGGATGGACGGATGAACGAACGAACGGATGGATGGTTGGATGAATGATCGATGGACGGATGGATGGACGGACAGACGGATTAATGGATGGATGGATGGATGGACGAACGAACGGATTGATGGATGGATGAATGATCGATGGACGGATGGATGGATGGATTGATGGATGGACGGAGAGACGGATTAATGGATGGATGGATGGACGGATGAACGGACGAATGGATGGATGGATGAATGATGGATGGATGGATGGATGGATGGATGGACGGATGAACGAACTAACGGATGGATGAATGATCGATGGACGGATGGATGGATGGACAGACGGATTAATGGATGGATGGATGGATGGATGGACGGATGAACGGACGGATGGATGGATTGATGGATGGACGAACGGACGAATGGATGGATGGATGAATGATGGATGGACAGATGGACAGACGGATGGATGGATGGATGGACGGACAGAGGGAGGGACGGACGGACGGATTAATGGACAGACGGATGGATGGATGAACGGATGGACGAATGGATGGATGGAAGAATGGATAGAATTGTAAAGTTGCAAAGAAGGTGGCAAAGCAAAAAAGCAAGTAAGAGCATGGACAAATTGACAGAGAGGAGTTTTGAAGGATGACGAGTGAATGCCAAATGATTCTGATCTGGATACATTCTTAATTAGCAGGTTTTAATGTGGACGGTGGAGTGTAGCAAACGTAACAGAATCAAAGTTAAAAAGACATTAAAAAAAAGGATAACACAATTTCTTAATGGACACAGAATTATCCAATTAGATAAATGTAGCTCACAAATACAAAACCATATCTTTAACATATTTAAACAATTTATATTATACAGTTTATTTCAGATTTCAAGATAACCTTAATCAAAAGAAATTCAAATTAGTTTCATGTTATTCCTGCTTCTTTTACATGTTGTGTATAAAACTAACAGCAGCTAAATGCAGTTGGCCCCTTTTTGATTTCATTTAATTAGTCTAAACATGCACTCTGTTCAGTCATTTTTAATTTCACTGCTATATTGGTGTGCAAGGTTTACAAAATTAAAGATGAATTAGCATAAAAGAGTATTTGCTGTTATCACCAAAAGATGGCTTCTGTTTCTGCTAGAATGAGAAATCATCTGTTCAGCCTTTTCCAAGCTATGCATACATAATGCTGTGCTGGAAGGCATGACTTCTGCAATCTGCGCTGCAGCATCTGTGTTTGGTTTGCACTTGATATTTTTAACCTTGTGACCATAGGCAGAACTCTAGGATATTTGGTCTGGACCCCAATCTAGTAAAAATCATAGATGAGTCAAAAAATGTAATTCTTAAGTAACATCAAAATAAAAAGAACTTCATTATCCATTTAGACAAAACAATGTACAACTACAATGGTAAAATCTTCAAAGACAATAGAGAAAACATTTTTATGACAATACCAGGAAGCATTTACATCCTACTTCAACAGATAGAAATAGATTAACTATAAGAAAGAAATATCCCAAGAAAGTCAATGTGCTTTGTCTTTTGGGTCTTTAACCATAAATAAACTTAAATGAAATTCAGTTTCTTTACATAGCGGCAATTCAAAACACATCTCAGAGCACTTTACAGGCACAATACAGTCAGACTGGTTAAGAGCTGACTAAGCCTAACTATTCTATCAATGAAATCTAGTTGATTGAATCGAGTCACTGACTTGCAAGATTTGCTCTTCCTGGATGAGCCTGCAGAGACGATTTTCGCTAGTATTTTGTCATTGACTCTTCAGTATGATAATGGAATATTTATCCTGGATATATAATATAGGGCTTCTATCGAAATTAAGAAACTATTGTGAGCTGGAAGAGATAAAATCCTGAAAATAAGAAACTTTTTTTTTTTTGCTTCGCAGCTTGTGCTGTTCAACCACAAATAGTTTGGCAGAGACAGCTGAACATGCAGATGATGTTATGAAAGCAATGAGTTGCTGAATGCAGCACACTGCACAAAGTTTAAATCTAAGGATGTCAATTTTCCTTAAAATAAGTGCATTATTTCTTGAACTTTGCCAATGGAAGGAGAGAATTTACATTTAAAAGAAGAAAAAACAACAACTTCAGACTCCTATTTCAAGTGCATAATATCTAATTATTTTATTTTAAGGGTAAAATTACTCATTCCCTTGGCAAATCATCTTACCTACCTGCTCAGAAAATCTAAGAACCAGTTATTAAGTTATTTGTCAAAAAGAGAATTACCTTATATACCTTATATATATATTACCTTATATATATATATATATATTACCTTATATATATATATATATATATATATATATATATATATATATATATATATATATATATATATATAAAATGTTTTCTCACCCCTCGTGGGGTGGTATGTGTCATCCCCAGCTCGGGTCCTCTACCAGAGGCCTGGGAGTTTGAGGGTTCTGCGCAGTATCTTAGCTGTTCCTAGGACTGCGCTCTTCTGGACAGAGACCTCTGATGTTTTACTTTGGATCTGCTGTAGCCACTCTCCCAGTTTGGGGGTCACAGCCCCCAGTGCTCCAATTACCACTGGCACCACTGCTGCTCTTACTTTCCACATCTTTTGTAGCTCCTCCTTCAGCCCTTGGTATTTCTCAAGCTTCTCGTGTTCTTTCTTCTTGATGTTGCTGTCGCTTGGGATTGCAACATCTATCACTACTGCCTTCTTCTGCTGTTTGTCGATCAACACGATGTCTGGTTGGTTAGCCATCACCTGTTTGTCAGTCTGGATCTTGAAGTCCCATAGGATCTTAGCTCGGTCATTCTCAACTACCTTAGGAGGTGTCTTCCATTTTGGCCTTGGGACTTGCAGCCCATACTCATGGCAGATGTTCCTGTACACTATGACAGCTACCTGGTTATATATATATATATATATATATATATATATATATATATATATATATATATATATATATATATATATATATATATATATATATTCTATATATATATATACATATATATACATATATATATATATATTCTATATATATATATATATACATATATATATATATATATATATATATATATATATATATATTCTATATATATATATTCTATATATATATATTCTATATATATATATTCTATATATATATATATATATATATATATATATATATATATATATATATATATATATATTCTATATATATATATATATATATATATATATATATATATATATATATTCTATATATATATATACATATATATATATATATTCTATATATATATATACATATATATATATATATTCTATATATATATATACATATATATATATATATTCTATATATATATATACATATATATATATATATATATTCTATATATATATATACATATATATATATATATATATATATATATATATATATATATATATATATATATATATATTCTATATATATATATACATACAGTACAAGACAGTAGAAGACAAGACAAAAAAAGACCAGCTCAGATATCAGGTCCTGTATGAAATATGGTCGTTAACAAGGTTTGCCTAAATCAAAGATTTAGTTATGACATCAGTATAGCACTGCAAAAAGGTTAAATAAGAAGAAGCGCTTAAAACATGGTCTTGTCTTAATGCTAGTTTGTCTCAGTCTTTCTCTAATATCGTGTACAGGGGCTGATAGGGTTACAGACTGTTTACATTACGATAGAGAAAATTAGCATGGTGGCTATAACATTCAGAAGGGCCAACAACAAGCAGAGGGACCAGCAGCATGCAGCAGGCAGTGGGTGAGGTCATTAACTCTGGTAGAGGGAGGGAGAAACTGAAAATCTGGGAAACTAGCGTTGAATAACAGATTTTAAAAAGCATTTTTTTAAATAAATAAAAACAGATTTATTTATTTTTTACATACTGTGGGTAGTCAGTAGGGGTGTCAACAATAATCGATTCAGCGATGCATTGCAATGCGGGGTATGCACGATTCATCATCGATGCGGCAACGTGCCATGTTTATTTTCTGGCCTCAAATGGACAAGTTGTGAAGTTTCAATTACTTCCGGGGGCATACCAACATCAATCAAGATGGCTGAGGCGGAGGGAGATGACCACGATAGACGGGTAGGCCTAATTAAAAACGCACCAAAAGCTTGGAAAGCGGATATCTGGGCACATTTCGGATTTTATGAAGTCAATGGGATTTTGATGCATTGCAATGCATCGCAATGCATCGTAGAATCGAATTGAATCGAATCGTTACCTGGTGAATCGTAATCGAATCCACTAGTAGTCAGTTTGGACTTTATTTATGTTGTAGGTGATGGAGGCAGCAACCAAAATCCTTGTTTGTACCCACAAACAATAAAATCACTCCTGAAAGTAAACTAATATTTTGTGAATGTTGTCATCAGTCACTTACAAAAACAGTAACAACACAGAATTTAACAATACTGTGCTGCCAATTTCCAATCAAGATGGGATTTTTGGGTCTTGTTTTCCTTAGATGCTGTTGTGCTAATGAAAAGCAGGGGCACTCTGACATTTTATCAAGACATGTTTATTTATCGCAGCGCACACAAGTTGTCCATGTCTAGCTTCTGCTGTTCCTTTTTACTAGCAATTTGTTTTGTAAAACATTACGGATCTTCTTCTATTGAGAATATTCACAAGATTGTTTGCATTGCTATAGCAGTGCCTTTTCTTAGTTACACCTATTCTGTCTGTTTCCCTCACAGAAGCAAAAGTCTTTAGAACTTCCACAGTGTTTCTTTAATGTCGCTCGTTAAAATGAATCTATTGAAGTGCTAGAACAGCCTTAAACTATTTTACAACCTCGTCTGAAAGCAGATTAGGAAACCCTGTTTTTTTCAAGTAATAGTTTTATGTTAGACTAAATTCTTCCGACCAGATTTGGTAGCATAAAAGGGGAAATTATCTTTCTTTTGGTTAAGTTGGGACAGCACAATTGTAGATAATAAAGACAAAAGGAATATGATCTCCACCTGTGAGTTTGTCAATGCAAACATAGAGCCAATAAAAGACTTTAAATAGAGTTCAAACAAACATTGTCAGCTTTCAGCCATATTGTAATTCATGGAAATAGGAATACCTTGATAAAAGTGGTGCCACAGCTGTCCTTAAACCACATAATAGCCCTGGGTTTGAGAACATAGGTGTGATTACAAGGTCTGTGGTGATTGATGCTCCTTCAAAGGCCTAGGGCTTTAGGGACTGCAGCTATGACCTCTGCAGAGGTTACTGGATGAGCACCTCTGCTTTAAATGGCTGCCCGTGTGGAAGAACACTCTCCATGCCTCCTATGACCTTCTCCTATGTGGAAAACACAAGGGAAGCTTTGTGCATGCAGGTGAATTGTACAGCTGTCCCAATGTGGTAGCAAGTAGAAACCAGTATCAAAGGGATATTCCCATTTTGTCCTGATAGGTAATGCATGAATTAACAAAAGGGATAACCCGGAAAGTAACCAATCAGGGCATAGTATTACCCCTGTGATTTGACTCTTACCTCATCAGATGATATATGTTCTTCTTTAACCTCTAAATGCACAGATCAACAGAACAATGTTAACACAGAGGTATGCAGAACACCATCAAGAGAAAAAGTGAGTCCTTTTTGGAATTCATAATACTACACAAAAGTTGAATTTTTCTTTGTGATCTCTTAATTTATCATTAAATATTTTAAAATAGATAAAATAAGCAGTTCTTCAGCATCCCTTTCAGCCAAATTGTAAACTATTTGGGGGAGTGTTGGGCTAGTGGTTTGAGCAGTGCACTTGAGTGCTCTGAGAAGATTGCAAGTACCCCACATCCTCCACTCTGGCTCCCTGACCAAGACCCTGTACCCCACACTGCTCCCCGGGTGTCACACAGTGGCAGCCCACAGCTCCCCAAGGGGATGGGTTAAATGCAGAGAGTTAATTTTATTCCTCTGTACTTATGACGGTGTAATGACAATAAAAAAGCTGGGGAAAAAAGTTAAGATCTCAGAAGGTCACAAAAAAACTAAAACTATGCCTTTGTTTATTTTATGCATGGGTTACTATATATCTCTTTATTTAGGAGTTTAGATGGCTTCCTTCACACCACTCTCAAACAACCTATTTTCTTTGTCCAAAATGTGAACATTCTCATCCTCAAAAGAATATCCTTTGTCCATAAGGTGTAGACTTTTGGACAAAGGACATAAGTCTACACGACTACAAAGGACATAAGTATAGAAAACTACACTTTGTCCGGAGGAGGCCGCCCTTTAGTGTTGGATCATGCGTCTGCGGAGAGGTTGTTTGGTTTCTCCAATATACCGTAAAGATAATTCCTCACTGCATTGAAGTGCATACACCACTCCCTTCATATTATTTAAAAATCCTCCTCTTTTTCGTCAAGATTTTAAAAAACCTCGCTCTCCCTTACATAACAGAGCTCATCCAGATTTATCTTCCTGTTTAGCAACTCAGGTCTACTGACCAGCTTCTCCTGGTTTCCCCACCTCCAAGAGGAATATTAGAGGGGACAGGACCTTCCCTATCGGGACACATTAGACAGGCCCCAACACTGTCCAAAAATTTATCCCAATCAGATTTGATTTTGCTTTATTTTTCTCTTCATCTCTCTTATACCCTCTTTTATTATGGATTTTGTCTATTAATTGCTATGTCATATTATTCTACAGATATTGTTGTTATATGTTTAGGTTTATTAATCCATTGTAAGGAATTTTGGCTTTTATTTATTTCTTTTTTGTTATCCTTGATGCACAGCACTTTGTTTCAGACTTGATTGTTGTTAAAGTGCTGTAAAGCACTTTGGTGCAGTTTTATACCTGTTTTTAAAGTGCTATACAAATAAATTTGACATTGACATTGAGACATGAAGATGATGATGTTCCTGTTGTTGATGATGATTATAAATAAAAAGAGCTCTTTGAAATCTGGTTGCTTTTTAACATTGCACTGGATCTTAGATTATAAAATAACAATAATTTAAAAAAATGCCCCTCAGTGACATCAAAGCATTATTGAGTCAAAAAATAAAGAAAAAAAAGTGGGGTACCAGTTATTTGAGAGTGCTTTTACATGGGGTTTGGTTGGTTTGGGTAGCTTTTTTCAATTTAATTGAAATTTTAGAAAGATATTTTTAAAAAAGGCATCTTGAATTTACTGAGGCTTATATTAAAATTCAGTTGATGACCCGAAGCAGTTAACCCTTTTATAGGGCAAGTTACCGTGTTTAATCACTTGCATACCCCTTACAAATTGAGTAAAGTAAAAAATAAGTGCCAGTATCAGCATTAATGCCTCTAATGTTGTACCAAAAAAAAGTTTTCTTTCATATAGAAGCACTTTTGTTATTTTTCTTAATATATTCGGGCAAGTTCTTGTTATTATATTGACATTCATTTTTGCCATCAAAATATACATATTTTTCTAATGTTCTAAGGTAATAATGCCTTGTCCTGGATTCCAATAACACTTTTGTCTTGAAATTTTGATTTTCAAAGTATTTCACTGGGTGCCCTATAAAGGTTATTGTGATCAAAACGATTCAGTCTGTTAGGAGGTATATTTCACAGCTATGTATAATTCAATTAAGAATTATTTAAATCCTAAACTGTGCAAACATCTGACATGTGTCATAGAAATGTCCTTTAAATAGTCTGACTTGATAGCAAAAATAAAAACAGACACAGTGAAGTAAGTGTTGAGAGCTGACAATGGGAGACATCAATTTTAGTGCACAGGTCCTAAATCTTCATCAGCAGTTTCAGCTTGACCAAGATCCACAGCAGAGAGACTCGCTGATGAACGGCTCCATATAGAAGACAAAGAATCTGTGTTAGTACTGATGTTCCAGTGAGGATTAACTCCAAACCAATCAAGACGGCTTTGTGTGATTAACCCTGGTGTGATTTAAGACCCACATGGAAAACTGTTTGATCCGCAGATTTACACTCTGGGTACAGAGGAACATTGGTTTCAGTTTAGGAAGATTCCTGACGAAAATGCTTCGGTGAGTTTTAAGAAGTGTCGTTCCCAATAGGAGAGGAGGTAGGAGGGAAAATGGCTGACCATTCTTTATGGAGGGGATGGAGATGGCTTTGTGCCATAATTATCTGCAGTAGTGTAAAGCTCATTGAGTCTTAAAAGGATAATTCATGTAAATAATGTATTGTACCAAGAATATCAAACTACTGTTGGTTAAAGTATTCTTAGAGCAAAGATTGTAGAGATCAATGTGTGTGAAACTATTATTCTTTCCCTTCTGTATTGTTTAGAGTAGTGTCACTGCTTTTTTCTTTGAGATGGTACTGTATCCTTCCTTTCTTTCTTCTTTCCTTGTGCCCATACTATGTTCTGTTTTGTCCTTCCTTTTTATTGCATCCTTTGTTTCTGCAACATTTCCTTCCCTTATCCTCTCCTCCTACTCCTTCCCTACATCTATCCTTCTTCCTAACCGCTGTTCGAACCCTCATTGTGTCCTAAATCCATCCCTTCCTTGTTCCTTGTATCCTAACTCCTGTATATTCTTCTTTCTTTCCTTCCATCACTGAATGTGTTCTCCTATTTGACCCTTGTTGAATCCATTATTCTTTTCTTACCTCTGACCCAACTTTAATTCTGTCCCTACTTCATTCATTCATTCATTCATTAATTCATTTCCATTCTTCCCCTTTTGTTCCTTGTGTCCTCTAGTCTTCTCTCTTTCCTTTCATATTTAATTGTTTTCTGCCTTTTCATCTTCACCTGTTTATTTCTTAATTCATTCTTCGTTTCTTACCTCAGTTCTCATCCCACTGTGTCTTAACTTCAGAATTTTCTTGTTTCTTTTATGTTCCTTTTTTCTTTAAATGTGTAATTTCCTTCCTTCCTTCCTTCCTTCCTTCCTTCCTTCCTTCCTTCCTTCCTTCCAAGGTGATTGAACTGTCTCTGTAAAGTGTATATGTCTCCTACCCAACCCTTTTATCTTACATTTTCCTCTGTTCCCCTGTTACCAAATTCACCTTAACCAGCAGGATTCACATTGACTTCCAGTAGTTGTTGCATTTTGATCATCGCATTCAGTCACCTTCCCCTCTTTCTGGTGTTGTGCAACTGTGCATCATCACTCTGTGCAGCTTCAGTTTATGACTGTGTGTAAAAGCCGCCTCTCCTCCCTCCTTCCACTCTCATTGACAGAAAGAGTGTGTTTTTTTCTTCTTCTTCTTCCTTTGAGTTTGATGCTTTCTGGCTCCGTGTCACACACCCAGCCCCCCTCTGCAGGTGTCCCCTCCCCGTTCTGTTTCATTCACAGCGCAGTGCCGGGCGGGATGACTCATCCTACAGTGAGAAAGACGTGAAGTGCTCTGAGCTCATTCCATCCTGTCCTTCCCATGGTCTGCCTGTTTCTTTCCCAGCCACCCCACCACCCACTTCTCCCTCCTTGTTTCTCCATCTTCGGGGCTCTGATCTGCGGCTCTGCTCCATGGAGTTCAGACGCTGATGGACAGCAGGAATGAGCATCTGCGACAAAGGAGCTCATGTTCTGTATGCAGATGACAGCCACCTCATGTCACCCCACTGCAGCTGGCCGTTACTGTACCCATCAGTGAACTAAAACACTCTCTTATCAGTGAGTGACTCTCTTCCTCTCAAGGTTCATTACTGACTCAGGAGCAGTCAGGTGTGGACAGGTGAATAAATAAAGTCTTTGTAACATGTGACTCATCAGCAGTTAATGCCACAATATTCTGACATGCAGAATGTTGTCCATAACAATAACTGGCCTACACAATAAATATCTATACATTAAACTAATTAAGCCATAAATAAACATAATTGTTACAGAAATATGTAGATAAAGCTAACATTTAGTTTACTGTGTTTAACATCACATATACATGAAAAGAAACAACTGTAAAAAAAAAAAAAAATACATAAATTCTGCTACAATTTCTTTACATAAAGGACCACTACCAGTATCAAAGAAAATATGGGTAAACCGAATGTAAAAATATGATTCCATAAAAATTACTATAATGTGTGATTTTAGCTCCCTACACCTGACCTTGGGTCTTTTTGATTTCATATTTTGTTCTGAATCTAACAGCAAGCTTATTTCTAAACAAAACCAATATGTAGTACCTCTTTAGAATCAGGCAATCCTAAAGAAAATGACCAGCAATTCAATTGTTAGCCAACCATACTGTACTCCACAAGAACCAACAACTAATAATCTGTCATGAACATAGAACTTATAATTCTCACTTCTTACCTTGTTTTCTTCTTCTGGCTTCCAAAAACGCATCCTATCATGGCATAAATGGGCTCATTTTGTCCGTAACACTGCCCAGAAAAGTAATATCCAGTTGTATTTCCCATGAAATAAAATCACACATCTTAATTCACCAAAGCTATTTTTTTCCCATGGTAAAGTAAAAATATCCCAATAAAACCAATTTTTTCTTCTGTCTAATGACTCATGTCCAACATTTTAGATTAGCCACGTTATTTGGTTTGATTCAACAATCTGTTTGCTCCTTTAATCAAACATAAGTTCCAGATTCTCCAGCTCTTGCACACTACCCTTATGCAATAACTCCGTTTGCAAGTTCCCATGAAAGTACAGCCATATTAAGGGCTGTCCTACACCACACTATGGGGAGGGCAAGTGGACTGTTCAGCCCTTAAACAGTGGGGCTGCATAAGTGTGTCACTGTGTTGCCATAGCAGCAAATGCTTTCTTTTTCTGTTTAAGGGAAGAGGGATCCCATTATCATTTATCTTCAATCATGGTGCCCTCCACAGCTGCAAGTGTGACTTCACTGGAAGTGACACTCGATAGTTTAGGGGTAGTGCTCATGGGACTGATTGAGATTGGGCCTCAGTGACTAATAAAACTTTGATTGACATATTTTGTTGCCAATAAAATAAGCTTTGCAGTGAAGTATTGGAAGTGTAGGGGTGGGCTGAAAAGTTTGTGTATATTTATTTACACAAACTACTGAGAAATAACTGTATACGCACAGAAAGAGCATACAGTAGTCAAGATTCCAAAAGCTGAACATTTGAAATATTATAAAAAGAAAGTGCTTAAATGAAAATTTGTGTAAAGCTACAAATATAAACTTAATTTTTTATGGTCAAATTAGTCTTAAAATTAAAATAATCCTGTCTGGCACTTATGATCCTAATTTGGATCAATGTGCCAAATTGTACTTTTATATACAAAAGGGTCACAGTTTCATAATGCTAATCACTACAGTTTGGAAAGTTTTATACAATTGTTGTCCAACAAGTGTAGTGACTTGGAGAGGTGAACTATGAACTATATCCAAGATAAAGAGTATTCAAAATAAATTTTATGCAAGGCAAAAACATATAAAATAAATATAAGTAAAATAAAAAAAATAAAAGTACATTTGAAGATCATTTGAGGCGAAAATATTATACTTTAAAGCATCACTATATGGTCCATTTACTGATTTAAAGCATAATAAAAATAAAAAAATTCTGAAGTTGAGAGTACCGCGGCAACCAGCAAACCTCCGAGGCTAACGCCGGCCAAGGCTAACCACAGCCGGTCATATCAGCCCTCTCTCGGCATAGCAGCATGTGAAGTTCCGCTGGCTCTGATGGCCATTTTTTTGTTTTATTTAGCATTTGATTTGTGATTATCTGACTGTGTTACCTATTATTTTCCCCTACTAAATGATAAAAAAAATTATTATTATCTAGAGACTATGAATAACAAGAGGTGAAATGCAGCTCTAGACGAGCCAGGTATGTGGTGACGTCACGAGTAAGCTTCTGTTCCAATTGACCCTTATTTATGCTGCGTGCTCCAGTTCTCCCCAAGTCCATACTTTCCTGTGTTCTTTTCAAGAACGTACTTGGGTAGAACACGAGTCTGTACTCGCGTTCTAGTGAATTGAGAAACGGCCAATGTCCTTCCTAAAATGCTGGTCCTTAAGCTCCACAACCTGAGTTTATCTGCACTTCTTTGTTTATGGATCAATTTTTATTTTTTTTTTTACAGTGTCCTGTCTGGCAATGTGGCAATAAGAATAATTGTCTTGATGCCAAAAAGAGCCCAACAGATTTTACTTTCACAAGTGGAGCCGTATGGCAATTGCCATACGGCTCCACTTGTTTCATGCATATAAATTACTTTATTATAATTATGCAGGGAGTTTTACAGTTTATATGGACACTGCAATGTAAGTAGAGCAGAAAAACAGAAGAAGAAAAGGAAAAAAAAGAGAAAAGATGAAAGAAAGAAGAGATAGAAAGGAGACAATGACAAAACATTTTCAGTCTGCTTCATCACCTGTAACGAGATGAAAAAAGAACAGCACAACCGAAAGACATGGTACGAGATATACAATAAAGCAACACCTTGAAACTATCGCTAAAGTAATATTAAGTCTGACATGTACTCTGTGTTACCTGAAGATATGAATGTGGAGTTTCTGTATGGAAGTGAATCTCTGAGTACCTGGAGCCAAGCACCTGTTTATGGATCAATAACTCCCTCATAAAAAGCTGTCGGGGGTGAGGATAGGGACGCACACTGCTGCACTGACCCTAAGTACTCAAATACCACTGAGTAGTGTTTTCAGTCCTGCTTTCTTTACAGTAGATTACAGTAGGTCCAGGTCCTGTATACACGGGACGTGGTGCAGTGAGTGCACAGTATTAATTTCCTAGACATTCACAACAGCTCACACCTGGTGAAGAAGGCCCAACAATGCCTCTTCCATCTCAAAGAGTAGTAATAGATTTGCCCAAAGTTCTCACAATCTCATCTGACCTGCTTCATCCACTTAGAAAGCAGCTCAGGATCCTTAGAAAACTTCAATAAGCTGACACCATCCTAATGCTATGACACAGCGCCAAGGGATAGCTGCATCTCAATCCATGAAAACTTCACCAATTCTCCATAATATACCACTGTTCCAACTCTCAGTCTTTCTCCTGCACACGTCATTTCTGGCGGTAGAGTTCTCTGAATGGCAACGATCTTTTTTTTTAATAAGAACAATTGTATGTGGGCTCCCTTGAAATTATTACATTGATTATTGGTAATAACATTTTGGTCTACAAAAAAAAACTCGAAAACATCAATATCATATCATCAACACCTTAAATGATGGCAGTTTGAAGTTGAGCAGAAATATATATAAAAAAAATGGGGGGGGGGGATATTATAAATGTCATTTTGTGGGAAATAAACAGCGATTATCCACTTTACATTAAACTGTGGCAAGAATAAATTCAGCTATGTTGGAGAACTGTTCATTATTTTTTACCGCTCTCCCACAGCCAGAGCACCACCTCACAGGAGGGAAGGAAGAATAGAGGCAGAGGGGGAAAAAGGAAGATAATCACAGTGTGAAGAGGATGCCAGTAAGTTAGTATGGAGGAGAGGACTGACAAGTCTGTGGTGCCTCTGTGAGCTGGTTAAAAGCATCCTACTGGTATGAAAATGCAGAAACGATAGAGGGTTTCTCCATCTTTAATGAGGCATTAAAGCTATGGGTGGAAAACAATGAAATAGAGGCATTTTAATTAGACAACATCTGGAGTTTTAAGAGACACTCGGATGTGCGAGCATTTCCCCATCCAGATGGGTTTTTATGGGGAATATTATTTCATGAATTTCTTTTACCTGCTTCATCCCTCTCTGGGCTGCATGGCTGCTTCTGTACTTCTGTATCCTTGCTTCATGAGATTTAATCAGCGATCTTAGAGAAAATCCACATGTCGACCATCTGGGCAGGATTCCACTTCCTTACTTTCACATCAGTAATATTCAGTATGACATCTAATCGGAATATTCATACTTGGAAAAAAATCAGGGAAAACATGTCTGTTGTGTGAAAGAATCTGCAAAAGCTACATAATCATCATTATCATTATATCCGCGTGACAAACTTTCCAAGTAATTCAAACAAATTGGTTCAATAAAAGATGAAGATCAAAACACAGGTTTCACGTGGGGAGTGGAGGCCTAGTGGTTATCCTGGAAAGACTGCTAATTCCCAGATTCATAACCAACAGGCTGCCATTGTGTGTAACTGAGCAAGACCTTCAGCCCCATGCACCCTCGGTGGCAGCAACTATTCCCTCAGGGATATGTTAGATGGAAAAAAGAAATATCAATGGAATATAATCCAGTAAAAATAAAAACACTCAAAAAAACACTCCATAGATGCCGAAGGGAGAATAAATCCCAAATCCTTATAAATGAACAAAGTGGTTATGACTAAGGTGGATGGCTATTATGATAACCAAGTTTGTCCGATTCGAGAATTCCATCAAACCTCACCAACAAGCACATACACACTTGTGTAAGTTGCACCAGAAGTTTACTACATTTAAAATCTCAACATATATTGGCACCTTACAAAAACATTCTTCTGTTGTTCTGAATGCATGTTTGGCATTGTTATTCTGTTGGAAACTGATTCTCCACCCTCCCATCCAATCTGACAATCTGTTCTTTCTAAAGAAACCAATCCCTTTAGCATGATGCTGCCACCACCATGCTTTACCAGGGGCCTGGTGTTATTAGTTGGTGTAATTTTTTTTGCTTACGGTGTACTCAGATGGTCAATTCACCTACTTCTATCTATCCACTGTCTCCCTTCAGGTTATAGGCAAACTGGAAACAGGCCTCTTTTCACGAGGATTGTGCATAACTGAAGTTTGCTCTGTCTGTAGATTATTCCAGCTGAACTATGGAACTCTACAGCTCAGGTCTGCTCTACATTTTCAGAACTGACCTGTGACATGTATTTCTTAGCCTTCATCATGCTGTGTGTTCGCTAAACTTTGGATTAACTCATTAGTTGACCTGTGAAGACTGGCAGCGAAACCTTCCAGCAACCAAAAGGACTATTTATAAAACCTCCTTTATTTGAAGGTGTCATGGTCCTGGCAGTGGTGGCTGGCTTGATTGCTTATTCCACCCACCTGTTTTACTCTGCCTGTTTTCTCATTATCGTTTATCCTTTCCATCATGTTTCAGCCTCTATATATACTGTTTGTTTTCAAGCCACCAGTGCAAGATTATTCTAGCCGTTTGGTGTGAGTAACTCTAGCGTTTCACTATAATTCTGATTATTCTGTTAGTGACCTGTTTCTGTTTTGTGGATCCCGAGTTTTGCTTTGCCCCTGTCTGCTCTGTTGGTCTGACCAGCTCTGGACTGTTTCTTGGATGCAACTGTCTTACCGAACCTGGACTGTTTTCCTGACCACGGCTTGGATTCCCTCATCGGTACCTCATCGGCTCTCTGATCATCAGGTTAACGAACTTGGACCCGTTACGACCTAAGCTTGGTCTGGACACAGCTGCTCCCCGGTGTCGCTTGGCATCAGCGTCGCTCACCTCACGGAGCTCTGGGGGCCATGCCCCCCGCAAGCGGAGGACAAACACCTTCACGGATTCCTCTCATCCCTCAGGGATCGGACTGAACTGTGAACGAGGTCAGTGACTACAGCTCTTGGCCGTTACTTGTCATTTATTCTTAGTCACTGACCTGGGTTTCTGTTTCCACAGAGGATCTGGCTTATGCGCCCGAGCTGACACGCTGTTTTTAAATAAAGTCTTTTCGTATCATCCAGATCTGTCTGTTAAATATTGGGTCCAGGGTTTCGGGTCCTTGACAGAAGGTCATCTTGAGAAGCTAGAATCATTTTATTTTTAATTATCTGTATCTTTTAAATAGTGTTATGTATTTTTACCCATGTACTAACTTTTATGCTTTCTCGATTAAGCACCTTTTTCTTCTTAGTGATTGCTAGTAAATAAAGTAAAAAGGGGGATAAATGTAAATTATGTGTTAATGGATGTTGACCAGTTGTATAGGAATAATAGTGAATACATTCACAACTCTGGTGATTAAAATGTGTTTGACTAAATCTAAGGTAGCACACAAACAAAGACAGAGTAAACACTTTCTAAGCTCGCCCAGTTTGGACTGTAAGATGATGAAGTGCCAGATTCCCCCTAAATGATGTCTCGCCATAACATCTTTATGTTCTGTTACAGTTTAGTTTGCTAAAGTAATTTCACTTCAAAGATACTGGGGCCGTGACCAATCCTCTGCGCTCGTCTCAGATTCCCCTTCTTGACGATAGTAATTACATGCAGATTTAATTAATGTGGGAACAAGAAGGGAGGAGCAGGCGGGGTCTTTGAATTTTATGTTCAGAGTGGATGGAGAAAAAAAGAAGAGAAAGAGCAGGAGATTAGTGAATGAAGTAACTTGCTTTAAATAGGGGATGTAAACCTGGCTGGGGTTAATAATCTGTAATATGATGGTCACCGCTATCTGATTCCCAGCAGGAAGTTAAAAGTGTCTTCCTCTTTATCATTTGCATTGCTCCACTTCATTATCCTTTGGGACTGTAAATACCAGCACCCTGCCTTCAAACCCCACTTACTTCCTAGTTTTATGTTTTCTGGGTTGCAGAGAAAAGAAGATGGAGATGGAAGGAGAAAGTTGCAACAAAAAACTCAGTAAAAGACAAGGTAGAAGTGCTGCATCAGCACCAGCCACCTCTGGAGAGTATTAGAACGTCAGGATAATTCAGCACAGACAAAGAGCTAATGTGAGCTATAGGGTAACCAAGGGCAGGTTGTAGAAGGTCTGTTGATCAGGTGAAAAACAAATGAAACACATTTTAGACAGCAATAGTTATTATTTTCAATATATTTCTTTAATTTTAAGAAGAAATAAGACCAATATATCAAAATCCTAATCTAGTTAATAAGTATATGAGTTGTGGGGTGGCATACTCGTCATTCTGGGGTCAGCCGGCATGAAGAGTTCATCCTCTCTCTAGATCTGTGTGGGGTTCTCTCTATGTACTCTGGCTTTCTCCTATAGTCTAAATACATGACTGTTGGATTAATTAATCTCTGAAAATATCCTGTAGGTCATTTTCCCAGGTTGAATGACTGTCATGATCTGGCCTGTTTGCTCTCCCTTAATTGGTTATTTATTTCACCTGTCGTTTTCCCTCCCTGCCTCAATTATCATTCATTCCTATCACCTGTTTCCTTTGGTTTATATTCTGTTCAGCCTGAGCATTCGGGGCCAGATCGTTTTATTTCTTTTTCTGTTAGTCTGTCCAGTTCTGTTTATTTCATGGTTCATGTTCAGGATCCTGGCGGCCAGTGGAGAGAGAGTTTTGTGTTTGTCTCGTCTCCTGCTCGTCCACTGTTCCTCCCCTGCTGAGCTCTCTGGGTTTTTGGCTCTGTACGCGGGGAGGTTCAGTTTTTATCTCAGTAAGCCTGGCTCCAAGCTGGAGACCAGTTTAAAGGTCCTGCATTCAGTTCTGGTTCCATGTCCCGTCTCTGCTACCCTCTTCCACTGAGCTTCCCCGTCTGCACCTGATCCTGTGCGTGACCGCCTGGTCATGCTTTGGACTCTGCTGGACTCTGAACTTGCCTGGGAGCTCTACGAGGCCTGGAGGCTGGAACCTGCCTGTTCTGTCTGTTCCTGTCTCTGAATCCCTGACCAGGATCAGCTTCCTGCAAGACCTCTAGAACTGCAGCACTGGGGACACGCTTGGACTGGACTGTTAAACCAGGTAAGTGACCAACTCAGATAATCATTCTCTGTCAGATCATCGTGGTCACTTACCTGTGCTTCTCCTGCTAACAGAGTGTCTGTGATTGGGCGGTGCCCCGCCCCCCACCTGCAATCGACGCATGCCACAGATCCTAGCAGCCCCTCTTTTAGTTTTCCTCATTTAATAAATGTTTTGAACTTGCCTACTGACTGTCTCTCCTTGAATACTGTGTCAATTTGTCCTCGCTTCATGACAATGTCTCTGTGTTTCCATCCAGGCAGTTCCCTCGCTCACCAAGTGGCTTCTAAAGAGCCTAATTCAATGCAAATGCAAGTTGCATAAATGCCTTGTGTCTCTATTGTGTAATCAAAAATGCTTTTTGTGTTGAAAAGCAATTAAAAGGTGGATATAATAAAGTGATCAGTGAATTGGAAAAAAAAAACTCAAAGGCACAAACTGAATGTTTGTGTCTTGATGCCCTGTGGCCAATTTTAAAACAATTTGAAGCCCTTCTTGTAAAGAACTGAACCTGATGTAATCAGGATGTTTATCTTATTATAAAGTCTGGGCAAAAGAACCACTGAAGGGTTTAATGGACTTTATGTGTAACTCCACCACTTCCTTACTTTAAGGCAGCTCCTTTATTTCCTGTCTTTGATTACTTGGTGAACTGATTAATCCAGGTGTGTCTGGCCATGGTTACTGAGGCCAAGCGCATCTGGATTAATCAGTCCATCCATTAGAAATGAGCCTCAGTAGCCCAGAGGAACAAGCCACAAGCCACACACTCCTACTAAGAAAGGCAGCCGATCAGATGTGTTCAGAGGCATTGATTTAGTTTTATATAATCTAACAGAATGTCTCTGTACTTGTTAATAATTAGTTTTTATTTTTCCGGTTCTTTAGGGTTGTTTTCTTTGCAATACATCAGGTTGTGAAGAAGACATAGAGGGAATCACTGTCTAAAGTAACATCATCCATGTTACCCAGTAAACAGACTGAGGGAGAGGGTGAAATGGTATTATTATGATTATGGCATGCTTAGTACCAGAGGAATTTGTATAAACCAACACTATTCTTACATATAAACCATATTGGCTGTATTTAGACCAGAACTGGTATGAAACTAATTATCTTCACCCATCCAGAATGGGTTTTTCCCTCCTGGAGATTGCATATTATGCCTAGAAAGGCAGCTACACAAGTACTCTTGATTTTAACACAGGCTAAGTGTGCAAAATTCAATTCAGTTCTCAACTGTGATTCTTGATTTCACAATTAACCCTGAATCAAATCTTAAAAAGGAATTGTTTCTGCAGCTCCACTAGCAAGGATCAGTAGAAATGGCTCAGCACTTACAAGGGCAAAAGGTGAGGAGACACCCACAATGTGTGCTCTGCATAAAACAGCAGAACAGAAGTGCACACAGAGCTCCGTTTTCTGGTTTTTCCTCCCCATCTCGCTCCTTGCAGGCTCCTACACGTGATGCAGTAATAGAGATTAATGCAGAGTGAATAAAAAAGAAAATAGTGTGGAGACAATGTTGAGATGGCCTATGTGTGTTAAGACCATGAAACATCCTCTTAAAGCTGACCATGACAAAAAGCAGGATAGTTATGGTCCAAAGCCAGGTTCTATGGGGTAATTATTGTCAGTCAGTATCTTATCTGTAGAAGACAGCTGAGTTGCTTTAGTTTGGAGTGTCAATTTTTGAGAACTTAAGCTACTCAGAGTCCAAATCTCAGCTAGTCACAGTCAAACAGGGTATATTTTACAGAAATTCATCCAAAGCTCCACACATAAAGCAGAGATTTCAGCCAGTAACATGACTGCAAACAAACAGAATTGAATAGAAAGACCCTTTATTGTCCCTCAATGGGAAAACTCTGGAAGGCAAAAAAATTATAGAAAAAAACATATATAAAGGAGATCCTGACTTCTTTTTAAAAAAAAAACCTACACAGCTGATGTGTATGGATCTTTTGGGTATTTGGGTTCCCGGTGGGTTAAATCAATTCGACTTTTGGTTTTCATGGTGAGGATGTAGACAAGAGGGGTTTCTATTTTGGGAACTCATGGTTTTTTATCACTTTTTGGATATTATAAAGTTCTGTTGTCCTCAGGTCTTCATCATAATAAGTTATCCTCCTAATTGTCAATCATTCTGGTGATATGTTTACATAGTGAGTCTGACATTGTGGAAAAATTGTGAATTGTCTTTTATAAAGTAAGCTTGTATGAGCGATGCAAACAGCAACTTTCAAACAGAGCGTGCAGGAGCAGAAATGGGCTTGTGCACACTCTCGCACGAGGTGTTCCCTCACAGGGTTGTGCATGTGCTTTTTTGTTTAAAGTAAAGAGAGCAGGTTTAAAAAAAAAAAAAAAAACGAATTGTGAAAATCCTCCACTATACCTTTAATGTTCAACATGCCTTTCTTTTATCAGGGAGCGTTCTGTTGTAACCTTGGTTCTCAAAATATAATTTTAGATGAAGATGTTTTTTTAAGTTATATTTTGAGTTTTTTTATTTTCAAATTTCCAATTTTAAAATGTGTTCTCTACTTTTAATAATAATGGAACAAATGTATCTCCATAAATAAGCATGTTAAGTATTTAAGGGCTATTGCCAAAGAAGCAGGTTCTTAACAGAGTACCGAATGCAAGCCTGTGAAAAGTTAGCGATGTAGAAGGAAGAAGTTATGTATAAAGAGTTGTACTAGAAACTGGGTTAAAAAAAGTGAGGATTTTCATGCAAATCCAACCTAGAAGTTGATAAAGCTTCAAAAGTAGAGTAATCAATAAATCAAGAGTCGCAATGCAGACACGGGAAAAGAAGTGGACTGTTGCTCTTAGGTCTTAAGATTGCTTTTTGGGTACAAGTTTTGGGTTTTTCACTCTCTACAAGCAAATAATGAGGAATAAAGGCTTGAAATATTTCCCTCTATGTTTAAATATAATATTTAAGTAACAAAAAATAGTAGACCTTTAAAAAATTTTATTCTTTGAGATGTACTACAGAAAGACATATATATCAAAATGTCAGAAACATCTGGACTTGGAAATCCTGCTATAACTAAACACGTTGAACAGGTTTCACTAATTTAAAAGCACAGGTTTCATTAGTAAGACCGCTGTCCAGGGAGTTCCTCACATTATTATCTGCTAAATAGACATAAACAGATTGCTGCTGTAAATCCGTGCATGTCTGGGGGATAAAGCCGAATCTAATATAAAGCCTATTTACTTGGAAAAACATCTGCGCCATCATCCCGTTAATGATGAGTGGCTAAAAATGTCAATGTTACCTCAGGGCATAAGTGATCACAGTGACTACGAAACAGAAGTCTGCTGACATCCCACGCATTGATTTGGTAATATTTACTTTGCAAAACTTCAAATCTATCGGACATCTCTTCTTCACAGCTGTCCTCCCATCAGATTTAGCTCTGGACTTTGTCTTAACAAAACGGAAGATATTCCTTTCCTCCCAGAACGTCACTTTTGGTTAATCTGGATGTGTACTTAGACTCACAGTGATGCTGAAAAGTTAAATCTCTCTACATCTTAAGGTTTTAAGCAAATACTTGATGCAATGCTGCCAGATATTTTCACCCTCATCCAGCTTGAAAACCCTGGAAAAAAAGATAACTTTAGATTGGGGTTGAGACTTAAGGCTTGAAGTTTCCTTTTCTGAACACGCCTGACTTCGATTAAAGCTTCCTTAACTGGCTCCTACAGGACCTGGTGACAGAGAAGATAACCCTGGTTTGAGTCAGGTATTGGATCAGGAATTATACCTGCAGGAAATCTGCTCTAATGGACCAAAGCTTCCTAACTACACGCCAAGAGTAATAGTGCTTCAGCATGTTCCAGTGCAGGTGTGCGTTGTCTTTCTGGTCTGTTTATTGGTGCCAAGCAAGCTTTTTTGGAACAGAGGAAGGACCTTTAACGACCAGGAATCCATTGTTCAGTAAGGTTTTTGGGAGGTTTTATGGCGCTGTCATGCCTTGTCAATTTAGCCAGCGTATTCCTGGCATCCCAGAATCTTCTAAAACGCTGGCATATGCTGAACTTTCTATGTTTTTTTCAATTTTGGGCATATACATAGAGTATTCATAACAAGTCCAGAGCGTATGTACGACAGCCTGACTTATGCATAAGTCATTGCCATGCATGACTTATAAGTAATGCCCCTGAAATTTCACCAGTTAGTGTCCTGAGGTGGGCAGCAATTCACCCTGTGGTGCCCATCCTGCAGAAAAAGCATAAGAAGATTGCTCTAAACTTTGCAGTTGCAATATAGACCTAGATGCCGTTTATTGCCCGCCAAACAATAATGGTGTGGGTGTTGGCCCGCCCCGACTTGCTGTCCGGGATTGCCTGTCACCTCTCGGGTGTGGCTCTCTGCTTGGGGCTCGTGGTGCTTGGGTGTTGGACCCCGTGTTCAGCTCCTGGCCCGTACTGGGATGGCCTGAGTCTGGTGGGGCCGGTAGGTTGCTGCCCCTGGTTCTTGGGGGGGCTCTACTCTCCGGCCATCGGGGCTGTACCCCGGGCCTCCTCTGCTGTCCTCTGGGTGGGTGTGTGATGTCCCTGTGGTGGGTTGATGGATCACTGTGCTCTGTGCTCATGGTGTGTGAGGGTGTGTGTTTGATTTGCGCATTAATGCTGTCAAGTTGTTCATAGTTCAGCTGCAGGTGTTTTTTGCTGTGTTCTGTTGTCCACGAGTTTTGTATCTCCACAGGTATCTCTGATGGTCCCCTCCAGGTTTCCCCATGGATGCTTCAGGAGCAGTTTGATAGCAGCTGGTTGTTAGATTCTGTTATGTTGTTTCTTTTATATGTTCCCCCTAACTCTCCACCCCCCCTCCTATCTCTCTCTCTGTGCCTTCCTTTTTTTCTTCTTCTTCCGAGTAATGTTTGGCATCAGAATGTACAGAATACAAAAAGAATAAATAAATCCTCAGGGGTTGAGTAGCAAGGCAGGCTTTATATTCATTAAGGCTCCCTTACAAAAGTAAACCTGTCTAGCACAACTATGGCAGTCAGAAATTCATTCTACTTGCCATGATGTGGAACAGGACAAGGAAGAAAATAAAATAAAATAACGCTCACCTCACAACTGGAATGAGTCAAATTGATCAGATCATGCTGATGTTGGAGGACAGCTTGTATGTATTCCCGTCTCAGCCTTGCTGGATCCATCATCTCCTGTGGAACATCTGCTCACCATGAAGTCTGGAGGAATACTGACAGTTTCCTCCTGTGAACAAGCCCTTTAATACCAAAATGCTGCCAATATGCCATTAAACAGTAGCCGTAAGTTAGAAACACATCCCGCGGTCGACTGGAACACGTCAAATATGTTGTTTTGCTTTGGAGAAAAGTTCTTGATAAGTTCTGCATAAGTTACTCATAGGTTTTGTATAAGATGGACACCACGACCTATGAGTAACTTACACTTAACATATGTCAACGATCAAATAACTTACCTGTAACTTATGGCCCATGTATGAGAATAAGCTGCTAAAAATTTCTTGACGTACTTGCAGTATGTCAACGCGTGTCTCTCTGCTCAATGGATTTAATTACGAAATACAAATCAATCTCCTGCTTTTGGGTTAACTGACAGCAGATGTTAACCCTAAAATGCCAAATGTATCGTATTTGATACATACGGTTTCTGAAATGTTTTGCGTCTGACACCTTTTGCATAATTTAATGGTAAAAACTTTGCTCAAAATCCTATTGTACACAATCAGATATACCTGATAACAGCCAGTAGAAGACTACACAAAAAATAATCTTGACTTATCGCATAGCAATAAATTATTAATATCAAAAATGTATATCTGTTTTTTTCTTTTTACATATTTTGCTAAAAGAGCAAATAAGGAATTCACAAAAAACACAAAAAGTAATTTTCTGTTTTGTTTTATTCTTAGATCAGGCTTTAAAGGGTTAATAATGTGCTATAGCCTAGCATTAATTTAAGGCTGCTAACTCGTCTAAACAGGTTTAAGCAAAAGCTTTGTATATGTGTTTGACCTATAAACAGAGGTCGGTGGAGAGCAGCACTACTTCATATTTTTACTCAAGTAAAAAGTAGATAAATTGATCAAGAGTAAAATATTTTGTAAAAGGGCTTCTGAAATACTTAGTACCTGATCTGTTTACTAAGGATACTAGACTTTAGCTTAATTTTTCTGAACACATTTAGACTTGTAACTCAGTAAAAGTCTGTTTTCTATGATCCGGATGACTGAGAATTTTCACAGACATTTAACCAATAAGCCTTCAGTATGAAAAAAGAAAAGTGTGTCTCTCAATAGCAGCCAGTAATTTTACTGAAGAATAATGATACTTTATATTTTCACTCAAGTTAAAAACTAACATGTTGTAAAACTACAAAAAATATCTTCCCCCCCCCCTTTTTTTAAAAGGTTACTCAAGTAAATGTAACTAATTTCTTCCTATCTCTGCCCATAAAAGTTGGACTTAAGAATAAGATTTAAAGTTTCTGCCCTGATTTGATTTAGTCAGGAATTTGGACATTTAGGCTTAGAGTGAAACGCTTCTGTGCTGCGCTGATATTTAACATTAAATTGTGTGTTAATACAGTAGGCCTACATGGTTCCCATGCAGCAGTGTGTATACAAAATGTTGTACTGTGGCGCCCTCTGTTGGTCCATTCACATAACTGCAGCCATTTTCTGTTAAGAACTTTTCAACCAGCACTCTCCAAATGATGGCTTTTTGAAATATATGGATTTATTTCATGCTAAAGCTCAAACATCAATCAACCAATACAAATCCCCAGGAAATAAAGAGAAGTAACAAATATAGCAAAAATTAGTCAGCAATTTCTACAAAAAAACATGCGGAAGAACCCAGGTGGAAACAGATTTAAAGTTGGGTTTACAGCAGAGATTAAAAAAAAAAAAGAGTAAGGAGAAGAGACCGATACATTCAGGTAATTTATTCTGCTATTGATACACAGCAGATTGATCAAAAGGTTCAGTTTGAAACTGAGTTTGAAATGACGATACTGGATCTGCCCTCCTCTCTTTTAAAGATTATTTACAGTAGGAAATCCACACTCGATTCCAGCAGGTCTGGAAATGACAGGCTGACCCAATGATTGCATATCTTCATTTACAAGATTTTATACACTCTACAAAGAGTTTAAGTGTACATATCCAGCAAAACCAACAAAAATAATTTAGTTTCTGTTGTCTTTAACTGAACAAGACCTTTTACAAGATCTACACTGAATCAGCTCGTAAGTCATTTCCTAAATTAATGTACATTTTAAATCTTCCAGTGTTTTTTTTTTTTTTCTTTTCCGGGGTAAAAAAAAAAAGTGCTGAAAACACTGATATCCTTTACCGCATAGACAAAACACTTTGGTTACCCACCGCTTCAGTCCACAGACAATATATAACAAGAAAGTGACGGTTCAGTAGTAAGCACAACTTTGTTTGCAGATGTTATAAAGACTTTAAACAACTGTCAGTAATAGAGACGCTCCGTTAAAATTGAATCACCCACCACCGTCAGGCTGATATTTCAACAGTGGTACCCTGGCAGTGCTCCATTACTGGATGCAGAGCTATAGCGCTCCTTGTTTATCCATAAATTAGTTTGGAGACAGTGTTGAAAACTGATTTATATTGATTGAACGGCATTTGTTTTGTCAACTCTAACAATTACTGACTGGGAAAAAATATATATAAATTAGATCATTTCAATAAGCAGCAGCAGCATTAAAAGTAAGTTCAGTGAAAAGCCTTGTTTTCTTTTATAAATGAAATACAAAAAAAGATGATTTTTTTTTTTTTTTTTGAAGAGGTCCGTTTTTTCCAGAAACTCTGATTCCCTCTATCCAGTCACGGACGCAGTGAGGGGGAAATCATTCACCGCACAGCATCTGGAAACACATCCGCTCATTTACAAGATACATGACGCTCATTAAGAGGCACCAACCAAGCAGAGGAGACACGGGACAATTATCTGAATCACTCAAGTCTCACGATATGAAGTCGATAAAAAGCATACCTCAAAGTTTGTCCAACAATAAGTGAACAGATGTGTTTTAAAATCATAATATGAGGAAAAAACTGGGCACTTTGTGGACAACTTGATTCAGCCATGATCTAAAAAAAGCAGCAAAAGTCTAAATAAACAATAAAGTCAATTCGGAAATAATAATAATAATATAATGTCTTGTTACCTGGAGGTAAATATATCCAGAAATGCAGAGTGGTCTAAAACGTCTGAGCCAGCTCTTTAATTTTTGTCAAATCGTGACCATTTGCTCCTGAATTAGCTCGTTCTAAAATCTAAGCTTGCCCTTAAGAGTGAAATATTAGCGTATCTTTTAAAAACAACCGACTCAAATCAAGTTCATAGTCCAAGAACATTCATTTTAGAAGTAGAAAAAGACAAAAGCTGTGGTTGGATGATAAAATACCACAGTTATCCATGATCACATCGGATATAAAGCTAAACCGGACAGGATAGGATCACGGTTTGCTCTGGTAGAGTAATATAACCTTCAGGGGTTTGAGTTTTATGAAGGCTAACGTTTGTGTCAGAAAAATAAATATGCCGTTTATTTCATGTGAATTGTATGTTTTTTTTCCAACAAGTTAATCTTTAAATCTAAGCAATAACTAGAAATAATATGTTAATCTTCAACAATGATTGACCAGATATATTAATGTTATTTCTTTACCCAGAACCCTCTACATGCGATTACACTGCTGGAAAATGTGCAAATAAAGCCCCAAAGTACTCCAATAAATATTTTTTTTATTTTCCATTGGCTATGCCCACCCAGTACATTTATATTGGATTTTATATTGAAAATATTGGGAAATACCCACAAGATCGCATAATTGTTAGCTATCCTCCTCCGGAACCTCCGGAAAAAGAAATGGAACTGAAAGATTGAACTATGGTCGTATTAAGTTTAAAGTCTATTATATCCTGTTTTAGTGGGACGTAGACATGACATCACTCCCAGTCCTTTTCCTTTTAACAGACACGTTGATTTTATTTCAGACCTACACTTTAATCGATCTGTGAACTTTTATTTTTCCCCTGATCAAGTTTTCTAAGGCCAATGCTGAGATTTAAAAAAAAAAAAAAAACAAAAAAAAACAATAGATGTAGATATTTTTTTTTGTTGATGTAATGTGGAAAAAGATTCTGGAGTAAAAAATATTATCATTGAAGTCACTCATTTTAAAACCTTCTGGTGGATGGAGCTCATTGCTCACCAAGCTTTATATAATTGAAGAAATATCAATATTCCAGCCATACCTTCACTGTCCACAACCTGCCATCTGCTGCAATAAAAGGTAATGACAGGTGGCAGATGTATATTAAAAACAAAGAGTTATCTAATAAAACAGCTGGTGGATGCCTCTGTCTAAGTGGTTTCAATCTCCAATCCACAATGGCCGCCTTCCTACCCAAGTAAAATGAAGAAATGGATAAAGAAGCCCCATGAAGCCACGGGGTACTGGCCCCAAGAGGACCGGATTTAAGAGCACTGCTAGTAATTAGATGCAACCGCTAAGGTGGTGACAAGGCACCAAATCAATTGATATGGGAAATATTTCAGGTTTGATATCCATCAGTCTCAAGTTGCTAAAAGATCCTGTTATGTCAGATTCAACAATTTACTTAGAACTCATTAAAACAGGGAACAGGAGTTTTATAAAAAATAAAAGGCTTTGAAATAGATTTTAAATTATACTTTGTGGGGCAGGTGGAGAGTTTTCAGTCACAGCTCCTAAAAGTCAGAGGAGATAATTAGTAAAAGCTTGCTTGCTTTCAATTTTCTAAAACATGTGGATTCAGGAATATTAGTGCAGACTGGCAATGTTATTATAAAGGTAGAACATTCCAGTATTATTTAATATACTTCTATTTTAATCAAACGGTTAAGACTAAAAAAAAGGTGTAGAACCCAGTGCTGAAAGTAGCCTATATTAGACTGAAGGAGGTTAATTAATGTTCACATCACTACTTTGATTTATTTTTTTTGTCCTGAATCATTCGGTTAATGATGGTTCATTTTTCTAATACATTTGGTGCAAAAGATATTCTATGCTTTTATCATTTGGTGAACAAAGGCCAACGGTAGTAAAACATGGACATTAAAGGCCTTCATCATGAGGCTCTTTCTGAGTGGATCTGAATAAAAGATTAATACGCTTTTAGTAAATTACTATCTATTAACAACTATTAACTGGCACTACATGATAACTATATATGACTGTTTCACGGCACGTAGGACTGCATAAAAATGTAATTAAATGATCGTTTCTACTTGGATGAATTAGCTTCAGCTTGAATTTTACCAGTTTGGATGCTACATTCTTGGATATAACCTGGATGTGTATTTCTAGTGAAAAGCCTTGACAGATGTAGAACACAGCCTTACATCTATGGGCTAATATACCTATAGAGGAAATGGCTTTTTTCCCCCCATGTTCAGGATTTTAATAATTGAATTTGGTTTAAAAATCTAAAATGTGTTCAACTTTTTCTGTCCTCCTCAATTTAACCATAACCCTGCAAATACATTCAAACGGTAGAGAAAAATGCAAGGATTTAGATTTTTGTTGACATGAAAACCAGAACTTAGAAGATTTAGATAGCTTATGGATTCTCTGACAAACGGTTTCATTATCAGAGAAAGGTCCCTAAAAACGATGGAAAGCTAACTAGCTTAAAACCTTCTTTCAGGTCAGAAAACATGTGTTTCTATCCATTTTAATTGTTTTCTCGAATCCTCTGAGGAACCGATTCTGCTGCTAGATTCCTGCACCGTAGCCTCGTCACAGAAATGTTCAGAGGAGAAAATTTTTTGTCAAACAATCAATTCACTGTTCTTTGGTACGATCCGGGTAATTTCCGTAGTTTCATGTTATTTTGGGCTTTAAACAGAATGAAAAAAAAAATGAAAACAACTACTTCTAAAATCTTGTGCATACCTGAGAAAAGTTAAACAGTCGCACAAATTGAGTATAAATGAAAAGGAGTTTCATAGAGACTCTCCCTGCTCTCCTCACAACATTACAATCAGTTTCATCAGCTCGTTTTCCTCCATTTCTGACTCGTCAATCGCTCGCTGTGACGTGAAACAGAAAGAGCTGAAATGAATTGGATGATTTCTGTAGAGGGGCACGTCACAGTCCGACTCCCTAAGGCAAACATGTACACACAGTCTCTGGTTCTTGTTTTAAAGCAGGCGCTTCATGTCCAAGCTACAGCTGTTTGGTCTCCTTAAGGCCAGCTCGTTAGGAGACACTTATCGCCGTGGCATCCAGCTAACTGGACGGCAGTTTTTCCCCAAAGGAAGTGTGTTTGTCTATTTTATTTTGGTTTTAAGACTTAGTTAAGCAGCGGGGTCACCCTCCCTTAGACATAAACTCACAGGCGTTTCCTTGACGACTCAGTAGAACTTGTCATCGATGCGGAAGTGCGGCCTGGAAACGTCGTCGGGGTTCAGGAAGACCGATATGGATTTCCCTGGGTTCTCCGTCACCAGCTGCTGCAGCCGCTGAGCTAGCTTGTCCTCAGAGGGTGAGATGATGCCGTTGGCAGGGTGGTGCCCGGGTGACCCGTGGCCATTGGTGCTGGCCGTCAGCTCTTTCTTTAGCTGCCCCGCCTGCCGGGCCTGGTCCAAAGCCGCCCGCAGGTGCTCGCTGGGATCTGAGCGCACGTGAGCTAGCTTCCTGGCAACGAGCAGCGCCTGGCTGTCACTCAGGTGCTCCAGCATGTTGCACTGAGGCAGGAAGTAGTTTGGGCAGTTTTTCCCCAGGATGCAGTGAGCCAGGTCGTCCAGGAGACCCAAGAGGAGGCGGCCGGGAGTGTCCGCTTCGGGACAGGACAGGTAGGCAGTGGGGAGTCTGTCACAAGCCCAAAACAGAAGGATGCGCAGGTGGTAGAGGCTGAGGCCTGTTCGGGGACGGGCCAGGATGCGGGACAGAACCGCCTTGGCTGCTTGGAAAGCCTGGGCCATGGGGAAGGGGATGCACTTCTTCAACTGAACCTGGCCGCAAGAATCATGCAGGATTAGGGTTAATATACGAGAATGAGGGACAAAAAGAGAGCAGTGAATGAATAACTCACCTCACTGCGAGAGAAGGCCAGCCTCCACTCCCTGTCAGGCCGACCGCCCAGCGGGGAGCAACAGGGCAGCAGATAGAAGCCAGATATGGCCTCCTCCTCTGTGATTTTACCGTCCCAGAAGTGGTTGGCTGTCAGCCAGCCCTGGGCCACGGCGGGCCATCCCCGAAACGACACCACAGGCAGCAGGTCATACAGAACCCGGCTAGACCCTGCCTGCAAGAAGGAAACCGTTTCATGCCTCGCTCGGCGTTTTTACAGCAGCAGAAAGCAGCTGGTCTGTACCTGAAGGATGATGGTGGTCAGGGGTCCGTTCCTCTCCAGCCGCTCGGGGGTTGGGATGCCTCTCTGGGGGCTGCGTCTCAGCTCTTCCACAGCCTCGCTCACGACGCCCCAGAACCAGTCTGTCACCAAGGTGGGGGAGAAGTAGCACCCGTCCAGGGACTGAGGAGAGCCCAGGGAGGGGATGGAGCCTTTTCCTGGATAGAGACAGAGTGAGAGATGGATCGACAACATCCATTGTTTAGGAGGATATTAAGTTCTTCTGTCAATTATAAAAAAATCTAAATTACATGAAACATTTCCTGGTTTTTATCTCTGCATTTCAAGGGTTCATGATGCTATACTCTCAAAGTTCTCAGAGCCAAAATAAAGAGAAACCAGCCCACAGCATCACACATCCTCCACTGCATCTTAACAACAAAAGGCTGCTTTGCCACATACAGCGCATGGTGTTTTTATTGCTAAAAAGCAATTTCATAAAAAGGTCCAATAAGTTTACCAAGAAATTTTACTTTTTTGAAGGACAACTGAAGTTTTTCTCCAGGGATTTGTCCCACACCACTGACCTAACATCAAGCTCAGCTGTCAACATAAAGAGACTCTTTATTTTCTAGGGTAAAATCGAAGACGAGTTCATTACTAATATAATGCATGTCTTGGTCTTTCTGTGCACACTGACATTGAATCCCAGATCATAAGGAAGTCCTGGATGACTGATTAAAAGCTACAAGACAATAATAAGCTTAAGTGAGTGAAGCATAACTTGCAGAAACATTTCAGTTACATTTACTGCATATGCAATTTCCTGGGCAGGCCAACTGACAGCCACAGCTGGCCTCAGTGCAAGATAATCACTAGGGCTGGCTTTCTACAAGCAAGAATGATGTTGATTCATCAGGAAGAGAGACTAATGGAACCTCGGATGTTTTCAGGCACCAGGATAGGAAAAAGGCTTTAATTACAAATGAATTTGAGAAGAAGCCATTATCTAATAATGTATCTATTTTGGTCTAAAAAGTTGTGGCCCTTGTGGCTTTCTATACCTGCTGCATTAGAACTGGTTGTATTTAGAGTTTCTGCTCATGTGATGCATTAAGATTTGGCTCAAAATGTTATGGGCCTTTTTTTTTTCCATTTCCGTTCTTTCAGATTCTGTGTTTAGGTGCAGCGCTGAGGCCCAACGCCCGGCAGTAACGTCTAAGCCTGTTAACAAGGGGGGGATTTGGGGTACCTATTAATATTGCACCTGTGATTTTCAATTTTAAAAGCTTAAATCCATATATGGATTTGGATTTAGGGTTAGACTTTGACTAGGCCATTTTTACATGTTTTCTTTAGGATGGTCCTCCTTGAATTTCTTATAATCAACTCTGCCAGATCTGTTCATTCATCAGTTCATTCAAATGTCGAGGTGCGTTGATTTAAATGTATCCGTGCTCTGAGCAGTTCATATATAAATACGTCAACTGTTCCATTACTTTTATCCAGCTACAGTAAAGATTTAAAGGTCCTGGGTCTTGAAAAATATTGGGAGCATGCTGGTTGACAGAAGCACTCTTTATTAAAAGTTGACAGGAAGCCAGAGCGCATACAAGAACCTGCAGCCGTAAAAGAAAGCATCTTAACAGCATGATGTTGCCACCACCATGCCGCACCAGGATGGTGTATACAAGATGATGTGCACCTTTTTGTGTTGCTCCATCTAATGAATTTTAATTAATAAATAGGTGGGTTGAAAAGTCAAAATTGTTTAAAAGAGGTTAAAATATAAATATTGCACAGCGATCCATCAGTCAGTCTTCATCCAGGTGAGACTTCATGATAGAGGTGTCAAACTCATGTTTATAACGGGCTACTTGGCCTTTATCAAGACTTTAAAAGGGTTGACTACTGCTTAAAAGACACTTTTAATATCATTTTATTTACTAAACCTCACTGTTCTGCTATTAGAGCTTTATGAAAGAAGGAAGTTCTAGAAACATCTTTGATAAGGAATTTAAATGACAGGTCCTGATCAAAAACACAGCAATATTTTTTACTTTATTATCTGAAATCAGTGTAATCCCATCCAAATGAAGCAATTGTAATAGAACTAACATCTCTGCTTAATGGCATAATGTGCTTTTTTTGGCTCTTGATGGTCGGATAAATGGCAGTGGTGGGCGCCGGATTTGGCCCCGAGTTGGACATGTTCTTTAGGAGGAGCTGTCGAGACCTTGGAAATTCACTTAAAAAAGTGAATTTTTCAATCTTTCAGGGACATATTTGGTGCAACACATCCTGTTCTGGCCTGATTGAATCACCTCCTCCTGCCTCAACAATTAGAGCACCCCGAGATCTGGAGGGAAATGTTATTACACATCCAGAAAACCCCGTCAATGCTTCTTCCCCAAGTGCTGAAAATTAAAGAGATTCATATCAATAAATGTCATTACTTTCCTCCACTCTCCAAGCGGCGCACTCGCCAGCATGCGGTAGATTGATTTTGTGGAGCAATCTACAAACCGCTGTGTTATCTTGCACTTTCGTCTGCTTAGTTATGCTCATGAATGTTGCAGAACTAAATTCTTGGGCAGTTTTTTTTTTTTTTTTCCCCAGCTTCAACCTATTTGAGGAGTTTTATTATGAAGAACAGTCGTTCTGCTGCAGGCTGTCAGTCGAAATTGCATCACAGCATCATGAATCAAATTATCAGAGGAAAACATGGACTGAATCCAATCTGTTTCCAGTTTTCTCACCCGGCACTGCCGCAAACACTTTCATCTTTGTTTATTCCAGCCCTTCATCACAGACTCGTTCATTTTTCCAGCATTCCTCACCAACTTCCTGTTTCTTTTAAGTCCATATTCTCCTCATTCCTCTATTTTTACCCCATGTCTCAAACTCACCCATCTCCTCCTCCTCGTCCTCCTCAACAGGGAGCCCACTCTCCTCCTGGCAGCAGATGCTCCAGCGTGACAGGATGTTGGAGTCGCAGAGGCGCAGGCTGAGCCACGAGTGGCATGGGGGCGAGTGCCTCATGTCAAGCGTGACCGGCTGGTTGCGGTCGTGAAGCTTCAACGCGGGAACCAGGAGGGTGAAATCCAAGTCGAAGTCGGCCCCTTTGGCGTACTCCCCCAGGTCCTCCGGGTTAAGGTCCAGGACGCCTTCTCGGGCCCCGCCTGATAAAAGGAGGTACTCATTTGCCACCGGGAGGCGCTGGTCGACCTTCTGGACTAATCCTGGCAGGATGGGAGGAAAAAATAAAGAACATATTTAGAGTTGCATGGTTCTTTTTTTTCTTTTCCTTTTTTAGTAGGAGAGCTACCAATGTGCAGAAGTGTGGGAGCTTCAGAGATTTAAAGCGTGAGGTGCTAATAATCAGATGAGGAAGAGACAAGTAAGGAGCAGAGGTCAAACGTCACACAGACGCCTGCTGCCCCCAGCCTCAATTCCTTTAATTAATACTTAAGTAGTCATCTTTTCTCTTGCCACTTAGTTAACTTAATCATAGTTTCCCAGAATAGCTTTACGCAATTTAAGGCCTAATTAAAAATGAATGTTTTTATTAGACTTTAATGACACCTGCTGGTAAAGCTGTAGATTTATGTGCAACAGAAAAATTTTAACTTTTGCAGAAAAGTTACCACAATGTGATTAACACTCATATAACCATTTTGGTCACATACGGTTCTGGGATACACTCCTAGAATATGATGGGTTACATAAGAAAACAATCAGTGGATTAAGGTTCTTTATTTACATCAGAACATTTATTCTGAATTGTTTATATGATGGAGAAATGTAACTGCAAATATTGCTGCCATTCAACTAACTTCCTCCTATCATAAACCATCAATCTTAATTGGTCTTTGGGAGGTTCCTTCAAGTTAAAAGAAAGAAGTTCCTCTTGGCTGTCATCACATACATTCTCAGCAACAGATAAAGCTGGACAGTCTATGACCAAAACTATTCGGATGGATTTAGGCAACTACTTCATCAAAAGAAATTAGAAATGATTCTGACTGTACTCCACCCTATTTATGATTCAATGAACTGTATCTAAGTGGATCGGACAGAGGACATATAATTGGACTGAATACAATTGAACTGTGTTGGAGATCGAATGTCAGGGATATAAACGGCCATGTCCCTTGAAGTCATGTACCTTTAAAACCAATGCGGGAACAGTTTTCCCACTCTTTCTCCTGTGACCTCCAGGTCTGATAGGTGAAACATACCCGTCTTCACCCAATGCCACGTTACGTCTGATTTTTGCTGGTGAAAACAGGCTGCGTTATTCCTGCGGTTCAAGCCAAGTTGAACGCAGTGTTTTTCATTGCAAACCCGCCTGCTGAAGCAGATGAGAAAAGCTATCTAGTTTTTATCCTGGTCTACTCCTCCATTACCGCCTATGGAACTAGTTTGGCTAGTTTTTTAACTCAATCAAAATTTAGAATAATTATACATATAGGGGCCCTTTACAGTAGAGCTAAAGTGTCAGCTCTAGTAAATCACATCTTTAGTCAAGTAGTCTAAATTTAACTAGACTTATTCAATACTCCCATGTAATAATTTTGCTAAAATATGCTTAACCATTTCACATTTTTGTTCTTTTACTTCTTGTGACCTCCAACCTCTAAAAGGCAAGATGAAGCCAATTTAAACAAACAACTAAACCTAATTTAAAAAAAGGACAATCAATGTAATCTGACTGAGCAAATTCTCCTTTAGATTTTACCAAGGCTGTCAGAGATCTAGCAAAGCAGCACAGTGTTAAACTAAACCTGATATCCCAACTTGTTGATGAAGGCAACATTCCCAGGAATATGTAGATGGACCAATGCAGGCTAACATAATCACGACCATCATTTGTCCACTCTGGGCCCCCGTAGCAAAGAGCTACGCTTTATGGCAGAAAGTAATCTCCTTAGTTACATCAATTGTTTATTCCAAGGTGATGAAAACAAACATGTCTTTTAGAAATCAAGGTTATGAATTATATATTGCTATAGGAGTTTGTTCCAGTAAACCTCAGCAAAAACACCAGGATATCCAGTATCTGTAAAAACAAAACCCAAATAGCTGAATGAGGATAGAGACCAGAGCAATCAGACTGTCATTTTCCTGGTGTATATTTTAGAGCTTGCCAGTACTAGAAGTCCCCAGAGTGTCTAAAATCCTTTCTACACTCTAAACTTTCACATGAGACAAACTCCAGCCTTCAAATCCCTTTACGACTGCTTAGCTGTGTTGTATATTAGCGGGCTCTGGGCCTGTGGGACCTGCAGGCTTGCAAGTTCTGCCAATTTAAAAAGAGGAACTGAGAAGAAGCTTGATCTGATGGGGAGTGGTACACAAGAACTGCTTCCTACTTTAGGTCAGGGCATATGAAAACACTCCACAGGGAAGAGATTGTGCGAGCTGCAGCCTCCGTGTTTATCAGCCGGAGGGGAGTTAAGGGGCTCCGCAAAAGCTCAAACGTGGCCACCAGACCAGGCCAGCAGGCTACGGCCGGGGGAGCAAAGCTGCTGACATGATCCCCTCATCCTGTTACGTGGACACAAGGCTTCGCTTCCTCAGGACGGGTCTGGCTTTCGTGTACAGTCATGTCAGCAGGGTCAAAGTCAGATAAAAAGTAAAGTTATTAGATCCTATTTTACTGTAAGTATAAAAATTAATCATTTATAAAGCGTGTGAACAGAAGCAGAGTCAAAATTGAAACAAAGTAACGTTTAAACCAAAAAGTGGTAGTAAGGTAGTAAGACCAGAAAAAAGGTAAGAAACGGGAGTAGGAACATCCAAAGACCGAAAATACAGAAGAGACAAACTGTGCATATTTCCTCAATTTGGAGCCCTTTAAGAAAGGTTTGCCTGTTTCTCCCTCTAGAATGACTATTTGTGTTAAACAGGAACTCCTAATGAAGCTCAGCCGCTTTTATTCGATTTTATTTTGCCTTCAAATACTCTCCCAGAACAACTTTAATAGTTGCTTCTATAGCAAACATGAAACGCTTGTGGAAAGTTGCACTCAGCAAGAGCAGCACTAGCTTTAATTTAACAACTAACCCAAAGAAATGAGGAATTAATGAGCAAGCGCTTGTCTTCTTGTTCTGTGTATTAATGCAAGAACAATCAGAGGGCTTCTGTAGGCTTCCTTCAGAAGCTTCAGTAGAGTTCAAGAGGTGTTAGAGGAAAGAAACAGCTTCTATAACTTGAACTGTGTGCTCCCCGATGTCGATGAAGTCCCTTTGGAGTGTTATACGCAGCTGATCTAAAAGCCACAGAGGACCTTTAAAGCCCAGCAAATTTTAAAATATGCCGTTTCTAAGCCTTTATAAAACCCTACATTACATAATGTAATAAAAACATGAACTTTTTCTTTATGTGGAATACACTTATCCATAAATGCATACATCAGTTTTTAATATAACATTGAAAATGAATAAAGAATTTCTCCTTAAAATACGAGAACTAGGTAGATATTGAATTATTTTACCCTTCCTGTGCTGCACTGCAAACAATCAGCCAACAATAACCAACCTTTGACCTCTTCTCCTAAAAAGACTTTGGTTTAGATTGTGAATACTAGATTGTGTCATAGGCAAATATCATCCTACACTGTGAGTAAAATGTTATAGTAAGCTTTGGTCACGGTTTTCCAAATCCAGGCTGGGATAATACCCTGTGTGGAGGTGTGTACATCTTTTGGGGGAGCTTGTAAGCAGATTACATAGTCTCTGGAAAGTCAAAAATTAAAATATTCTCTTACACTTCACCAAACTATAGGTATCATTCTTATATTTATATATGTTATGGTGTTCCAAACTCCTCTTATTAGTGCTTTGAAAATCCCCTTAAAACTATCATTTGTAAGGATTTCTTGACAGGGGATAATATGGCAACTGAGGGCTGATTTAATGTTTTTTGTATTGATTCCAGACATAAGGTGAAATGTCCCTTTCTCCTCCTAAATGACAGGTTTTTAAATTGATTTTCAGCACATGAAATCTGTTGGAGGGAAATTGGTAGATTAAAGCCGAGAGAGGGGAGGTCTGAGGAAGGATCTGAGGGGTAGAGCGGACATCAGATAATGTTTAAACCACAGCGATACTGCAGTGGAGCCTCCTCTGATTTATTTGGTTTAATCAGTCGCTGATAATTTAGGTCAAATTGCCAAGAAAAGATGAAAAGGAGCCTCAAACACAGCCAGCTTCCATTTGAGTGGGACAGAAATGAAAAACTATCAATTAGCAAGCTCTACATTTGCTGCAGTAAGTCTAAAGTTCGTCCAAAAAACACCATTTAATTTCTAATGGAAACTCTTAAATGGGCAGCAGGACAAACTGGCGCACACACACACACACACACAGCACAAAGCAACTACTCCAACAGTCTCTCAACGTGGAAAATAGAGCCGGAATGGAGACGTCCCGGCTGGTTTCACAGCCACGGATTAACCCTAATCCTATAACGAATGTCTCAGAATGTACGTTTCCATCAGCGGACGCCACCCCCCCACCCCCAAAAGAGTCATTTCTAGAGTGGACCCAATTCCACATCTACAACTGCTATTCCTTCCTCCATCACTCTGCACAGAAACCCAGACAGAATTTTAGTAAGTTACAGCCATGAATAAAAAATTGAAGCAGGAGCTCAGCTGAACTCCAGCAGAACAGAATTTAGAGTTGCACAGACTCACATTACCACTGCTACAGTCGTTTTACAGTCCCCATTTGACTATCAAGCACCCACCAGGGAGTCACTGCTAGGAAGACTGCTCTATTTAGCATCACAGAGAGCAATTTATAGTCAACATTATTATGTCAAACATCTATGCTTTCATTATGTGAACTAAAGAAGGAGATTTGGTTTCATTTTTGTTGTTCAAAGAGGAAAATGTTGGTACCCTCCTCTTTGTTAGTTTAGATGATAAATATTGAAACGCCTTTAAAATATGTAACAAAAATGACTTCATCCCAAACATTTTCAAACTTAATACAGCCACAGCCGGGATGGTATCGCTGCTCGTCTCACGGGATTTACTCCAACATGAGCCTGTCGTTCAGAGCTGACATGTTTTGCCACCTCGCTGTTTATGAATTCACACTATGACAGGAGATTAGCTCAAAACAGACGTTTCAGTTGCTCAAACGTCTGCTGTGTGTGTTTGTGTGTGTGTGGGCGAGACGTGGATGAAAATGACAGACATGATATGTGTGAACCACCTGCAGAGAAGAAACCGTCGCTGCCTTTTCCAGCTCCTTTTTGTTGCTTTGATCTCAGGGAACACCGGTGTATTATCCTCTGCTAAATGACAGTCAATTATGGGCAAAGAGGAAAAACATCATGGCAGTTTGAAACTTTCAGAGCAGCTCTGTTGCTCTAGATGCTGCCCCTGAGTTTTATGAAGGTTTATTTAATTGAATCAGTCTTACAGGAAAAAAAAAATAAAGAAAAGCAGTTCCTTGGGTTTCATTTATATAATTTGAAAGAAACAAAAAAAATTCTAGATGAAATTAAAAGGAATAATTAAAGACAATAGCACAGTTACATCAAAAAAGACTAAGAGAAAAGATGCATTAAAAAAAATCTATTTGAACAAAAATACTCTAAATACCAAAAGCAAGTTTAAAAAGCTGTAAATTCACTAAAAGTTACTAAATTCACTCAAATATATTCTCTTTAATGGCAGCTTCTGATTACTGCAAATCAGTAAGGAAACTTTAGCCAAAGTAAAAGCATGTCAGCTGTTGCCATGCTAACAGCCATCTGACTAGTGTCAGCAGTAAGGAAGGAGCCAAGAAGAGGAAGCAGGGTGTTTCCTATCTGCTAATCAGCATAGGGATCTATCCGCCACATAGGAGCTACAGGGTTGCCCATATGCATTGCATGACAGACCATATAATAACACCCCACCTCAGATACATTATTCTGAGACATGTATTTTTTACCTTCATATACCCTTGGTTTTATAATGGAGAGTTTCAGTTGTTCTCTCACACCAAATTCTGTCTAATGTAGTTCTTTTCTGGAAGGCTGTAATCCAAATGATCAAGGATCATAAATGGGCGTTTCCGTTGCATAATGGAGTCTGTAGGGCTAAAGGCTGGCTGGGTTCAGAACAGCAGACAAACAGCGACTTCCTAACCTAGATAGTCCTCTTATTGTTGACCTCATGAAAGGTGAAGGGAAAGGAGCTAGAAACAGGAGGTAGGAGCTACAATTTGAGTCCAGCGTTTTACTTTTGTTACACTCGATTTTCTTGGTTTCTGTGTTTTGGAGTTCACACCACACTTGTTTGCAGAGTGTTTCATTGCTTGCTGTGGGTTTGCACCACTGATCTCTATTTATTCACTGGATGCTGATTGCCCCAAAAAAAAGTGAAGCCACCGGCCGGCATGTTAGTACTCTCTAATCCCACGGAAATGCACAGTAAAATGCCTACTTGTGTAGCATTTGACTGCAAAAACAAGCAGTTTGCCAGCTGTGAGAAGACGTTTCACAGGTAATTTCACAGTCAGTGGATGTACTAAGAAAGAAAATCCATATATACGCTGATGTATCCTATAGTATAGTATGTAGCGTAACATTAGTCTGGCTATCTCAGACCGACTCAAAGATATTGACGCTGTGTAACGTTAATGGGTCAATGTAGTAATTCTTTATTAATTTGATGACGCTGTTGTTTTTCTAGTGTTTGCTGTATTTCTCATTTGATAAAGTCATTTTCTGAAATATATTGCATGTTATACTGACGGGAAAAAAACAATTCTAACATTTTTAAAGGCTAATACACGGACACAACAAAAAAGTATATGCCATCATTCATGCATGATTTGGAAAATACTATAATAATAAATAAATAATTCAACTTTATTGTCATTCCACTGTCACGAGTACAGAGCAAAGAAATGAATTCTCTGCATTTAATCCATCCCACTGGGAAGCAGTGTGGGGTTAAGGGTCTTGCTCAGGGACCCCGAGTGGCAGTGTGGGGTAGTGGGGGATCAAACTCACAACCTCAGGATTTTAAAATCATATGAATATGTTATGACAACAATAATGCCATCAGTACATGTATATTACATGTACATCATCAATTTAGCACTTTTGGCGCTTAAGTATTATTATGCTCCATTAACACATTCATTAGATTGTTATGGATGTGTATAATATGTCATAATATGATTTATAGTCTTCATTGACTTCATAATGACTATACGGTGTGATGTGCCTATTTTTTTTATTATAAGTTAAAGTAATCTACTTATGCTTTGAAACACCAAGTGTTTGTTAAAGTGATTAATTTATCTTTATTCTAAAAGTCTTAACTGAAAATGAGAACATCATCTTTGTGTGATGCTGTAGCGCACATATTGTTTACATAGCGACTGGTCTAACTAGGAAGTACCAATATGGCACCCGATGGCTTCACTTCAACCCCGTACTACCAACGGGCAATCAGCAATCCAGTGAATAAATAGAGATCAGTGGTTTGCACCTGTCACCCACCTTACAGATGCCTCCAGTGGAAACTAACTCAGACCTAATCAGATGATTGAACACTTTGAACTATCTGAGCTACACTTTCAACCAGACAGCTGCAGCATGGTCAGAAGATCCTGTCAGCCTCTGAAAGCTACTAATCATTTCCCACGTTGCCTCAAGAATTCTTAGAGATTTTCAACCCTTAACCATTTAATTGACTACTGTGTCAAAACCCCAGTCGTGTTGAATTAGGAGTCAAGAAGAGAACTCAAATGACTGATCAGATGTGACATCTTTAGCCTTGTTGAGCCAGGGGGACGTTGGTCCGTGTTTCAATCAAAGACAGCTGTCTGATCTGAAGCAGAGGCGGTGAACTCATCAGCATCTGTTGTAATATCCTCCATCATGCCAGCTCCTCCGACCGTAAAAACCCAGCACTGCAGTGTAACAGCAAAAGCTGTCACCGAACAATGACGGTTATTTCTGGCAGGCGAAGACGCTGCTCGTTTGCTGTGATTGGGCTGGTGTCTGAGCTGATGAAAATTGTGCACAAACAAAGAGCGACTAATCAAATGAAGATTATTATTCATCGCCTGCGCCTGCAGTGCTGCTCTTCTCGCTCATCTGCCTAGCAAAGACGTGCTCCCAAATCCGAAAAGGCGTTAACGGAGAGCTAGTTGAGCATGTGATAATAATAAGAAAAAAAACAACAGAAACACTCGGGGCGTTGGCAAAGGGCCCCTCTGATGAGGCGGGAATGCCATCCAGCTATGAATGAGTCACACAGAGGCCCACCAGCATGAACACACTGAAGCATGAGACAAACCAGACACTGTCAGGAAGACATCTGGAATAAACATAAATGAGTTGTTTTCCACTCTTTTAGGAAGGTCATTTGATACAAGATCGGTTATATATCAAAAAATGTTGACAGCACCGACAAGTTTGAACTCAGGGTTGATTTTCTGTGATAGAAAAATATCTAAGTCACATATACAGATTATACTATGTTCACCTCTCTCTGCTTATCTGTGAATGACTGATTGGAAATTGCCAGACTTGTATATCTATCCCATAATCCTGACTGAGTGAAAGACATCCATCTACGCCAACAGTTCCCAAGGCGATGGGAGAATCCAGAGAGCTCAGTAAAAATATCAAGAGGAAAACTGTTGAATATAATGAGTTGAAAAACTGTTTTGGAAAAACAATAAGCAGCTGAATTGATTACAAATTATCTGGATGTCTCTCTATTGCGGAGGTATTTTAATTAAAACTTAAAGAGTTTACCTCCGACAATATTTTCATGATGCCAAGGTCCAGGTAGTTTTATCTACGTCTGCAAGCCTTGATTCAAACAAAATGACTTCAGTCTTATTCAAGTAGTTTTTGACAATATTTATTATCATGTCATTTCTGATGTCCTCTCATTTACTGAGTAAAGATAGGATTTTATATAAATAAAAAAGAAACATGAACATTGTGAACGCTCTCAATTGACTGACTTTTGAAGAAAAAATAATAATAATTTAACCTTATTTGTGGTTTGAGTGGATATGTTTGTTCAAAATTTGTACGTTTTGTCTCATAGGGATGTTTCACATTTCCACTTTTTATAAGAGCCACAGTTTCTGAACAAACTAGACATACTGATTTTGCACCGGCAATAGGAGGAATAAACAGAAATGACTGCCATTTGTCCCTTTCATACGTTCCTCCCCTCCTTCTCGGTCTCCACGAGCTGCTGTCTCCATCCTTTCCTCTGTCTCGTACAGTTCTCTCTCCGTCTAGGCAATCGGTTTTCTTTTTTCTTCCCTGTGCAGAGGCCAGTTGCCTTGGTGGTATTACGTGGTATAGCTAAACTTTTATGCAATTGGTCTGTAGGTTTCATGGGACGCGTGACCACTACCGTAAGGACTATAAAAGCTGTGTCGGTAAACCAGAAAGTGCTCAAGATTTTAGGTTATTGTGTCTGTTTTGGTATGTCTCGGGTCCACATGAGACATCGCTTCGGTCCGGATCGGGGTCTGCCTATTAATGACCCCTTCTCTATTGCAATGATATCTTGTTGGCGAGGAGTTTTAGCAACAACCCAAAAACAGCTCTGTCCACATGGACCAGCTCTGGTAAAATGTGTTACTGTCTCAGAAGACAAAGACCGAACACTAAGAGGCATGGGTGAGGAGGACCGGTTGAATCTTTCATACAGAAAACATTAACAACTGTCAAGCATGGTGGTGGCAGAATCATGCTGCTGGGTTAATAAAATAAAGATGACATTGGTGCTTTAAAGAAAACCAATCTAGATAGAAAGTTCTTTATCAGGCCTCCAATCCACAGCCACCAGCAGGTTTTTTTTCCTTCAGTAGGACAATCCAAAAAATATTTCCAAACTGGTCCTGGTTTAAAGAAAGTTGGCTTTAGTTAATCTTCTGAAAAAGCCTTCTTAATGTCTGAAAATTCTGTTTTTAAAACTTCTAGGCAGGTCAGAAACCCAAGTAATTAAAATAACTCCACCCAATCTGACTGGATGGGTCAGATACAGCAAGGAGCCACTTTCTAAGCAGATTTTTGTTCTTATATCAACAGATAAGAGGGAGTTCACTGATAGGTTTGGGGTAAACTACATTTTTTAAACTCAAACGCTTGTACTTTGCATGTCTTCGTTTTTGTTGCACTCTTTGTGAGATGAATTGTAGAAAATAAGGCGGTATGATAACCAAGAGGGTGAAAAGAATGCATTTTAACATCAGTGTCTTCTCTCACGTTGCGTGTGTGTGAGTTACAATATCAAATGCAGCAGCGGATGCAAAAAAATAAAAAATAAAACAAAAAGAAAGGAAATCCCTGCTGACATTGCTTGGTTCTTCTTAGACTTAAAGCTTTTAATCCGTTATCTGGTAACACGACTTTTGTTTTGTTCTTTCCTGATAAAAACTTCAGTCTCGGGGCCCAGCAGCAGGATGTTGATGACTTCTGAAGAGTTTTCCCTGAGCTCAGTGAGAGGATGAACTCTGAACTTTACCCTGAAGCAAACTAACAAACTCACTCTTCTACCAGAAGGGGATCTGTTTCTTCTTTATCAGACTTTTGTTTCCTTTTTTAAAGATTTATACAGTGGCCCCCACAGCAGCTGCCAGGAGGCGAGACAGTTTGTTTACTCAAAGATGAGGTAAATAAGAGCCTGTTCCTGAATCTGTCAGGCTGTGAGGAAATAAATAAAAAAAAAAATCCCTGAGATTACGTGTGAGTTTAATCTCATCTCCTGACAGCCCAAGTATGGATCCGTCGGCAGCTGAAACTTTAGAAAATCCCGGCATAAGAGAAGGCGAACCAGCGAGCAACCCGCCGTGCTGTAATAAGCTTCCCCCCAGATCAGGACGATGTCTGCTTCCAGAGCTGCCTTTCATCCTCGGCGGGGGCCTTAGGCTGCCGAAGAGGAAGCTGTCTCATGTTTGACTTCATATTTCTAGAATCTAACACAAACTTTCTGACTGTTCAAAGTGTCAAACTTTTATTTCCACCCTCTTTCACACAGATGAAGCCGGAGCGGCGGGAGGCACGGCGGCGAGAAGCAGGGCTGTGAAAATACCACTGGTGATTGAGCCGGCAAACGCAGCCTGAAAAGCTATCAGGAGATCTTCAGGAAAATGACAAGAGAAAAGAGAGTCCTGAAGGGGGAGAGAAGTAATATCTGGCAATGTGTGGGGGCAAGAAGATGAGAATAAAAGGCTTTATTCCAGTTTGATTTGAGCGATTTCTCACCAGGGGAGGGAGTCCATTTGATGTGAGCTGAAAAAGGGGCCTTGAAACTCTACAGAGGTATCCGTCAACCAGAGCATTACAGGATCCATCAGAGGAGGAGCAGAGCAGGCAAACGAAATGAGGAAACCGTGAGCCTAAAACCTTCTTTTCAACATACAACTGGCTGATATCAATGCATATGAGAAGACACCAAGATGAATTTGAGAGCACTGGACGAACAGATAGGAGCTCAAACGCAGCCAACTGGAAGGGGAAACGGTGCCACCTATTGGAGAAACGTTCACACTTCACTTTTTCTTTTAAACTTTCAACACAAAGCAAACCTGAGTGTCAGTTATTTCAGCTTTATGACGACTTTTCATGCTTTTTACTTTTTATTCCAAATGAAGATGTAAAAGTCAGAAAAAACTGCTTCAGAAATCTAAGCTTACAGAATCTGAATGCTACAAGATCAAATTTAGTACACTTGTCTTTCTTGTTGTTGTTAATCTGTTGTGTTTCTTTATAGACATTGTTTATTTACAAATATGGACCAGTCCCCTTCTCATTCTCATACAATCAATTATATCTGGTGATTTTTTTCTGTGTGTTTTCACTTTGACAAAAACTTTGTAAGAAGGATCATGTGCAACTTTTTGTAGAGAGTTGAAAGAATAAACTATGACAGCAGAGGTCAAAGAGCAGCTGACAGAACGTGCCACCCGTCGACCGAGCAGCAAAACGAAACATGCTTGGTGGGATGAAACTAATCCTTAATACGTCTGAAAAACAGCTGCCTCCCTGCAAAGATACACTTATGAACATTTATTAGTATTCCCATAGCTGTCAGGTGGATTTGGCAAAAGATTTCATTCTGCAACATTAAACTAAAGCAACATCAGAGGCTTGAATTACGGGATTTAGAAACTGAGACAAAAAACAGAAAAAAACAATGACCCAATTTACAACCAATAATAAAATTAGTTGTTTAAACACACTGAATTAAAACAAAGATGCTCAAAAGAGAAAAGCGGTGTGGAAAAGTTCAAGAACTCCCAGAATAGTACTGGTGCTGACTTATTAGCCTCTGGAGTCAGGAAGTTCATCTGAAAATGACACCAAACCCGACTGAACCAGCAGGATATGCTGAATGTTGGACTAAAGCAGATTACTCTAAGTAATCATTTTCGAAGCATTTCTTTTATGTAGAGCTGCACAGCATCGCAACATCAGTGCGTGCAATACTACAGTCGCAGAGGAAGTATTGGCCACAATATTTGGCTGATATTGTATGCCTTTAGCTGCACAGTGAGGCAGGGGGTAGCACTGCTGCCTTGCAGCAAGAAGGTTCCGGGTTCGATTCCTGGCCTGAGGTCTTTCTGCATGGAGTTTGCATGTGCTCCCTGAGCATGTCTGGGTCCAAAAACATGACTGTTAGGTTAATTGGCTTCTCTAAATTCTCCTGAGGTGTGAGTGTGTGCGTGAATGGTTGTTTATTGTGTTTGTCTCTGTGTTGCCCTGCGATGGACTGGTGACCTGTCCAGGGTGTTACCCAACTCTCACCCATTGAAAGCTGGAGATAGGCACCAGTAACCCTCACAACGTCAGCAGGGATAAGTGTGACTGAAAATTAATGGATGGATGAATGCCTCTAATTCTATGTATGGCAGAGATTTCACCGTGAATGAGACATTTACAGAAAAATTTAGTTTTTTTTTTTCCGCTTTACTTTGCAGATATCATTTACTTCAAATGTATGGCAGCCACTTTAGATATTAGAATTCAGGGTTCATAGAGTTTCTTACCTTTCAAACCATTTGTCCTGGAAAACTCACCTTCAGAGTAATACACCTAATAATACACTAGTAATACACCAATAATAAAATAACAAACCCAATAATACCTAGTAATACGCCTACAATTAAGCCGCATCAATCAACCAATAAAAGGGAAATAATGAAAAAGACTATTCCTTTTACTCTTGTTTAAAAGAAAAACAAAATTGAATTAGTGGAGAGCTCCTTCACTGACAGATTGCTGGCTCCGAGGTGCACTAAGAGTTATCACAGATCATTGTGAAAAATGACCAGGGATGGTAATTACATCATAACTACATTTTTCACAGAAACGCCACTACCTACACTCGCCTACACTCACAGAACTCGCCGACACTCACAGACACTCTCATTCACACACACACATGCGCATGCGCACGTAGCACCTGTAGCCTGCCAAACATTTGCTCATTACAAGTTTCCTCTTTACCGCGGCTAGCGCGAGATGACACACACGCAAAATAGTATGTACATTCGGTCCGAACATTCAGTTACTCACCATCTTAGCGAGCAGCGCGGTACCCGTTGTCTCGACACCGTAATCCACACGCATTGCAATAACCCCCACGTTACATTCAAACATTCCGCTCTACTCACATTCTGGTGCGTCAACAATCAGGTCCGGGAGGAAACCAGAGCCTCTCGGAACCAAAGTTCTTATACACTGATCTGGCAGTGGAGAGAGCTTTTGGCACCCGGAAGTTGAATGTTTTGGGGAAAATATTATTGTATTGCTGGATTGCAAACATGTATGAGTGTAAATATTGTCTGTGTCATTTCTAGTATTTATATTGTTGGTTTGGGAATATTGTGATATTTTGTATGGGGATTTAAAAGTGTGTTTTTAATACTTTTTGTAACATTATTTTCCTATTGGTTGATTTCTGAACCAATTAGATGTAAGTTGGAGATTGTAAGCCTTTTAAAAGGGCAGGGCTTTTTCATTCTGGAGAGAGAGGGTGAGCTGAACACACGCTTGCTGTGAGGCTGTGTTTAAGGGAAAAGTAAGTGCAAGGAAGTTTGTATTTAAAGTCTTGGTTATAGTTTATATTTTGTGTTGCCTGATTGAGGCCGGTTTTCTTTTGCGTTTATTCAGTTTTTTTTTTTTTGTTTCTCATATTTTTGTATGCTCACTTCCGCACTGTAAATAAATACGCACCCGTCTTCACGATATTTTCAGTTGCCTAGTTTCCGTCTTCTTTGACCTTTATTGGTGAGGGCCAGTCCTGACATGAGCTGGGGGTGGAGAAGCCCCTTTCTCACAATCATTCTTCCTTATAGCTGTTAGACTCTAACTATAATTTCTCCTGACTAACTTAAAATCCATAAGTGAGTTTCTTGCTTTTATTTTCAGTAAATATTTCGTAGTTATTTGCTGATGTAGAAATATAAATGAAAAGTTCTAAGCTGCTAACTTTTTTCTTATGATGTAAAGAAGCCCTCATTATAGTCCCTTTTATCTTCCAGCATCATTATTCACCAGGCTGGTATTCTGGATGCTTCCATTAGCCTGTTTCTACTGCTGCTGCATCTAAATGAAAAAATTAGTGATGCACGATATAATCGGCCCCCTATCGGTATCGGCCTGTATCGGCCTTAAAATTGAATATCGGACATCGGCCACCCGACCGATATTTAACCCGATATTTGATCAGCTTTTGAGTTTCTAAAGTCTAAAAAAAAAAAAAAAAAAAGAATACTACTTCTTCTTCTTCTTCCTCAAAAACTTCTTTTTTACAGACTTAAAGACTTCTAAAGACGAGGGAAAAAATATTAATACATTAAAATATCACAATATCTTCCTATGCTGATATATTGCCATTTAAAAAGTTATGCTACGAAATCCCCCGAAAATTCATGAAATTTTGCCATATTTTTATATGTTGATATATTGCCGCGGTATCGATCTATTTTACTAACAAAATCTCACAAGAATTTGCAAAATATCACGAGAGTTTGTAACAGAACGATGAAATTTCACGAGATTTTGAAAGTAAAATAGATTGATACAGCGTTTTTAAAAATCAATGTGATATCAGCATATGAAAATATATTTGAGTATATTATTTTTCAAAGTGTCAGAAATGGATAACAAAACTGTTATTTTCAATGACTACTTATTTTTGTCCAGCTTTAACATCGGTATCGATATCGGTTATCGGCTACATGAGTTTTAAAAAATCGGCATATCGGATATCGGCCAAAATCCCAATATCGTGCATCCCTAGAAAAAATAAAAATAAAAATCCTTTAAGTGAAGCAAACCAATGCTGCACAGGCACCCATGTTTCCCTCGACATTGTTTAAAGGAAGGAGAATACAAATCTCCAACAGAGCAATTCTTTCTAAAGCATGTTAAAGTCCTCACCAGTTATTATCTAACCACAGGAACATGAGACCAGCAGCAGAAATGAGACAAAGGTTTTTACCAAGCATGTTGAAGATAAAGTCCTTGGCAGTGTGGACCTCTAAGGCCGTCTGGTCTCCAAACTCCCCCTGCTCCAGCAGCACCAGCTCTGACACCTGCGCTGACAGCTGCTCCAGGGTGGCCCCTGAGCGGAAGTCCACCTCGGACAGCTTCTTGACGGGGGCCGGCGAGCGCGGCGTCACCGCGTTCATTAGCGACTCCATCTCTGCAACCCTGCAGAGAGAAAAAAGGAAGATATCTGAGAAACGCTCAGAGATGTTTACAAACTATTCTGTTCAGATTAACAGTCATTGACTAAAAAAAACTCCTCTAATCCTAAAGTTACAAAGGTTTTTTCACAATTACATTTATCAAACTGTGAAGTAATCTAGGGCTGAAACAATCGGATTAATCATGTTAAATCGATTATTGTAATAATCGTCAACCTTCAGGTGACAGAGCAGCAATTATATGAAAATTGTAAAAATATACAGAAACATTTTGGATTTCAGATTAAAAAAAGCATTTCCTCTGTCAATATGCTCTATCCAGAACTCCTCAATTGGAAAAGGTTCAGTTTAACCCGATTTAATTTAGTAAAACATCTTCTTTAAAGAACCTTTAGCTATCTGATTATTAAACCAAAAAAATAAACAGATTAATTGGTTTGCAAAATAATCATTAGTTGAAGACCCAATTTAATCCCAACATTTTTTACCTCTAATCATTAAATAATTTGCAGAAATATCGTAAGCAGCCAAAAATGTCTTCTGTGGGATCCCGTTAGACTAACAGCTAAGCAGAAACTTAAATGTGTTTTTATTTACAAAGTGGTATCTGCAATCTAGCTCACTAAAGATCCAACAACATTTAGGTTAGACTGGTCTGGACTCTGGTGAAACACAGGTTCTCAGCAATAAACCATTTTACTGAATAGATCTCAATTAATGACAAGATTATAGCTGTTTTTTTTCATAGCTTGAATTTAAAAATTAATGAGAGTGCATAGCTAAAAAAACAAACCAAAAACAGGTGGACCTGAAGGAAAGGGTACTAACTGGGAAAATAGCTCAATTAGCCAAAGATAATTGGCAACAGATTTACTTTGTTTTTCTCCATCTAGAGCAACCCTTAATTTTCCTTATCAATAAAATTGTCTCCAAAACAAACATAGCTCATCATTTTTTATAAACATTTAATCTAGAGCACATTTTATGTTTAATACAAAATAAACTATTTTACTTATGTTCCTAAAGTTGGATGGAATCAAAGCTTTAGGAAGAAAAAAAAAATATATATATATATAGGAATTTTAGATTTATATAAAAATCTGTTTAAATCCGAAACACATAAAAGGATGGCCCTTAACAATGTTCAAAATTAAAAACACAATTTAGTTTAATTACGAAGAGCAAGTAAACTGGAGCACATTTATTTTTCCAATCTAGATTATATTGTTCTAGAATTAAAATTTGCTCAAAAACAGCCTTCCTAGTGTGACCCATGCAGCTGTATTTTAGGTGTACAATTATTTTTACTGGAAACCTTTCAAAACAAACCACCCTCTTTCAATACTACTAATAACTGCCATTATCCTGACAGTCTGAGATGAATACATGCTGCTTTATTCAAATTAAACTACATCCCAAAAAATATATTCTTTAAAATGACAAGTATGATTTGTCACCAAAGACTGCCGGAACATTTAAAGTGGAAAGGCAAAGTGCGTATATTTATTTTGCCGGGTAGCAGGAAGTGACAAGGTAAGAAAAGGCTCTGAGCAAATAATACAAATTCAAAAGTTACAGATAGAGGTGAAAGAAATGGAGCAGCGTTTATTTTTGACCCAAACAAAGCCTTGGCATTTGAGGAAGAGAAAGATGCACATAAAGAAAAAACTGGGAACATTGGGAGACGCATCTGAAAGATGGAAAAGTCTACCTATTTTTTTTAGGTTAGCAGTAGCAGCAGAAATTTCAATTATTCTTAAATGTAGAATTGGCCTTTTTCCACTTAACCTCACAATAAACAGGTGCTGATCTTTCCTCATTTCTTTACCAGCCTTTTAGGGATCTGTTTTCCACAGACCTTATTCTTTATCAGTAAATAACAACAAGTAGGAGGTCAACTCGATTTAGTTTGAGTAAAGGTCATAATCTTTCATTACTCTTACAAGTCAATGCACCCAATCACAGATTAAAACTGAAATGAGTCCACTAAATATACAATTAAATTACTTCTTTAAAACACTTAAATACTGAGAGATATAAATTAATAAACTGCGGTTAAATGCATATTGCAAAATGTTAACTAAAGGCTTTCATTGCACCACCTTTGAAACGGTTAAAGAGCTTGTTTGTTTCATGTTATCTTGATCTATATAAATAGCTTTTATGCTCTTGCCTATAAATGGTGGATTTGTTCTATGCAGTTAAGAGTGAATCATAAGACTATAAGGGGTGCTGGTGCAAAAACATGCAGCATGATACGCTGAAACATATGAAAGATCAACTTAGAAACAAGAAACGTTTTGCAGTGACAAGCTATAACAACATCAAGCATTAAAACCAAAAATATACTGATATACAAGCATAATCTACTTTTATACCTGATCATTTTGTTGGCTATAGCTGTTCTGATTTAGTTTGTATGCCTAAATGTAAATTTATAAATTATTATGAAAATAATCTTGCATTTCCTATAAGCAGTCAGTGATTTGCATCACAATCCTGCAGGTATTACTTTTGAATGTGAAACATTTCCAGCCACTTTCTTTCCCCCCATCCAATTGGCTCTATGCACAACTCTACTTCCTGAATTTAAGGCAGCTCTTTTGTTCCCTGTCTTCCATTACCGGAAGAACTGATTAATCCAGGTGTGTGTCGCCATGGTTACTGAGGTCAGGCACACCTGGATTAATCAGTCCATCCACTAATCAAGGAAGAAGTGGAGTTATTCATAGAACCCATAAACTTTCTGAATTAAAGTAAACTTCAAAGATATGGTTAAGTAAAGCACACTGCTGCAGCCTTTTTTATGAGACATTAAAAGGAAGCAGTCTTCCCTATGATTGTAAAAAGAGGATTGTAACACTTAATATGTACTTTATATCCATGGTTTTGAATTAAAGTTATAAGAAATTAACTAAGAATTTGTTTCAGCTGTGCATGATCTTGGCATCATTTTAAAATAATGTTTCACATTTTAATTGGCTGTATAACGATCGAAATTTAAAATTTGGCTCTGTTAAAACCTTTTGTTAACGTTAACCTTACAATCCTTAACCCAAGAATAAAAGAAAATGCTTTTTATTTCTAATCTACATGACGTTATTAAGATAGTTTGTTGCCATCACTATGGAAACATGAATTCTGTCTCCACAGAAGGCGAGCGCGTGAGGTGGAGGCTGATGGAGTTAACGGATTAAATTTAACGACAGCCAAAAAGGGGCAACATATTGGACAAAGCAGAACGAAACTTTTACATAAATGTTCCCCATTGAGAAACAAAACAACGGCTGCTTATAAGCGGGACACTTAACAAAACTGTAACGAAATAAACCGGGAAAAAGTTGTAAACAAAGTCTTGTCGTGTTGGAACGCCATCATGGCCTCTGCCCCTTTAAACTGGGTCAATTAGCGAGCCAGCTAAGCTAATAGCCAAACAAATTAGCCTGTGTGCTGTCAAATAGTTATTTTTTCTGCACACTGATTAAAAAACAATACATTTGTTTTCACTGCAGTGTTTGAGTGTGTTAAATTATCTCCGTATCACATAAATGGTCGTGTTTACAATCAGTTTGTACCGGTGCGGTAACCAGAAATGGCTAATTTAGGTTATTAGCCAACTAGCTCTGTTAAATTAGCCCTCCAGCCAACATGTCTGATTTGTGCCCACATCCACGCAAGCAAACACATCCACGGCCGCACACAGCCGCGTCTACACACACATGCACTGCTTGGTTAGCTTTAAACACGCGGATATCCAGGAGAAATGGTTAGCTGTGAGGCTAAAAGCTACCCCCCCGCTCCGTCATACACAAACACACCCTTTTAAAAACGGCGAAGTGCTGCACTTTCTTCGCTATCTCCTGCCTCTGCTGCTTCTCTGGTCCCCGAGCTCCAGTCCACCCTCCTCAGCTGTCATTTCCAACAGGATCCAAGCGCCGCCACCACCACCTTCCCCCTGGCAACACCGCCCTACAAATCACGGTCCTACTCAAAGGATCCAGGGATTAGCGGTATAGGTAGTGGAGTGGAGTGGAGTGGACGCCCCACGCTGAGGGGAATAAATACACACACTGGTTTATGGGGTCAGAGTTATGATTGAAAGCGGATCTGCGTCCCCAAGCAGATCAAATGTAGTTCATGTTTAGGAGGAGGAGGGACAGGAGTGTTTGGGCTGCAAAGCAGAGAGGGATTCCTGATTTGGCTATGAGCAGGGATGGAGCTAGATGGGGGGCCAGAGGTGGCCATGGCCACCCTTAAGAACTGGCAGCAGTGTGTTGCAGTGAGCTTGATGCAGACATTTTTGATTTATGCTCAATTTTGAAGCGTGGTCTGCGCTATACGCTGTGAGTCTGGATACGGCTGAGGCGGTGTGGAAGTCGGGGGAGAGTTTGTGCGACAACGGAGGGATATGAGGGCGAAAAATAGCCGGAATCCAGGTGGAAAAAGGGTCCCAGCGTTCTCCCGCAGCTCGCTCTTCTGCTGGTCCAACTTCACAAGTTTTTTTCCGCAATTGCGGGCATAAAAACAAAACAAGCCGGCCTCCTGTCTGTAGTCACCTACAATTTGGGAGAGGCGCAGCTGAGTGTCTGCGAAGGGGGCGGGGACCTCTTTTTGTTCACCTACCCAGACGACCTAGTTTCGAAGTATATTTAAGCCTTTAGCCAATCATTGGCAACCCCTATGGCCACCCCTACCATTTTTTTCGCCCTCTAATACAGATTTGGAGGTGGGCGATACCGGGTATTTTTAATCGATACGATACCAAGTAAATACAGGGTCAGTATCACCGATATAATACCAATACTTTTTAACATTTAGGCTTTATGTATTTATTGGGGCAATGATCGAAGTTTCGTCTCCTCTCTCTGTTTCTGTAGCTCGACATTTTCTTGCTCGTTTTGGTTTTTCATGTGCTTATATAAACTTGTTGTTTTTACACTGCATTTAATCGGCTTTTTACAAACCATACAGCTTGTTTCATTTACATTATTAAAATATAGTCAAACGCAGATTCTTTCCCTCCTCATGTTTTTCTGCTCTGCTGCGCAGTGCAGTTGTGTCGAGCGGAGAGAGAGCTGAGTGGGCGGGGCCAGACTGAGCCTGCGTGATGAGCGATGAAAACACAGGCGGGCAGACTGGTCAGTCTGCTGCAGTAAGTGCGTGCAGGAGAGAAGAAAAAGTATCGATGTTGTTTAACCAATGTTATTCAATATCAATGCAAAAGTTGATATCGAGAGTATCGATCCTAAGATCAATCTGCCCACCTCTAATACAGGCGGTGGCAGCAGTAATACTATCAAGAGGAATGTTTAAACTTGATAAACATTTTAATTTTTCATATAATAATAGTGACTTGACAACTAAAATGCTTTGGTTAATTATGCACATCAAAATACTAACATTAAAGTTGATATATACAAAATGCATTCTCCTTTAAGACCCTAATTTTGTGTTTTATTGACTAAAGACAAAATTATGTCTCTGCAAGTCATCAAGGAGTTTTCAGGGAAATCATAGATAAATAACGACTTTAATAATAACTTAAAAATCCATTTAATGTTGATATTAGTAAATGTAATATTAATGTAATCCAGAATATTTTTTAATAAAAGTAGGTAAATAATGACAATGTAAAGATGTTTGCCCCAGACATTTTGTCCACTATACCTTTTATTTAGACAGGATGGATGTTTAAATATATGCATCTATTTGTAATCAAAAGGCTTTAAGAAAGTATAGTTTGTCTTTATTTAGAAAATATGGATATTGTGCTGGTTCCTGTCGGCCACCCCTCAGTTTATATTGGTTTTTGACAGGCCACCCCTATTAAAATCTTCTAGCTACGCCTCTGGATATGAGAACTGATTCCTGTATATAATTTATGTGTGTTTAAAATAACAGAGTAAACACTGCTTTATGCACAAGCGATTGTCAAGCCTACTCATAAAAATAAATCCTATTATGTTTGTACTGCTGGAATTAGTGGAATCCATGACCAGGCGCTTTGATGAATGTGTGGGATTAATGAGATGAGGACACTGGTTTAGGCTGTTGTTTAATCCATATGTTAGCTCACAATGTTTTTTTTTTATTATTTCTAAACCCGATTTATCATTCAAAGCAGAAATATTGGCCTATTTGCTTATTATAAATGCAATACATTATAAAACTCTTATTTATAGAAACACGAAAAAAATTTATTTTATAAGATTTATATATTAATTCTGTAGGTGGTGTTACTAGATCAGAAACTGTACACAGAGCGTGTACAAGGAGAAATGGGCTTGTGCAGGCTCTCATATGCTTTTAATAGGTGGTCCCTCTCGGGAGCAGGTACAGGGTTGTGCATGTGCATTTTTTTGAAAGTGGAGAGGACTTTTTTTTTTATTCGCAAAAATCCTCCATTATACCTTTAAGTACTGTTTTGTGTATCTTTACTTTTCTTGTGTATTTTTTTAGGGCGGTACTTATAACTTTCACTCTACTATATTTCAAAGTTAATTATTGTACTTTCTACTCCATTCCATTTCTAGGAAGCTGCTAGTTACTTTTCCTTTTGGCTCAGCTTAGTTGTTGCCTTGTGGCCAAGGTCAGTAGGATGAACTCTCCAGTCAGAGTTGTGATTACTTTGTGGTAATAGATTCAACTTTAAACCTCTATTCCATAGTGAAAAAATCAAGACTCCCCTGTTTTCTTGTTGGTTTGCTTTTAAATGAGAATTAATAATCAAAATAGCTGCCCTTATACTTTATATTTTTATATCTATATATTTTTATGCTGAAGTTCTTTACAGAATGTGTAGAATTTGTAGTAGGTGGTGCTATGCATCAAAACATTAGGTGGTTTCTGAAAGTTCCAAGGTTTGTTAAAATTACTATGAAAATTATACAAAAATGTACTGATGTTAGAAAATGTACTTTGTATTTTTGAATACTTAAGTATTTTTAAATGCATGTACTTTTGAATACTTAAGCACTTCAAAAAGGGAGTACTTCAATACTATACCTTGAGTAGACGTTGGTCCTAGTACCTTTTTCTTGTAGCTGAGTAAGATTTGACTATGAGTATCAATACTTTTACTCAAGTACTACTGTTAAGTTCTAAGTCCACGCACTTCCTCAGCAGTGGTGTGCATGGGGACCTCCCCCCTTGTGGACCAATAGATGAAAAAATGTCACAATGCTTGCTAAAGCACGTGTTACAGTGCCCCTTGGGAGTAAATTGTGCATTAAAGTGCCCCATGAGAGCCAAAATACCTGCTAATGTGCTCCATTGGGAGCCAAAAGGCTTGCTGAAGTGCCCCCTTGGGAACCAGGATGCATGCTCAACTTCACCCCAGGGAGCCAAAACATGTTCTAAAGTTCCCTTTACAGAGTCAGGGATGTGCTAAATGGACCCTTTTTATCTTTAGTCCCTGCCCTTCAAAAAGTCTGTGCAAGCTGCTGCTTCTCAGGAAGTACCGTCTGCTCTGTCCCATCTTGTAGGTTACACTGATGAGCCTGATTTCCAGGTAAACACCAAAGTATGTACTGTATACTCCTCCACTGCCTCATTTTATTCTCTCATGATAGAAACAGTTTTTGACCTACTCCTGTTTCCCCTCAAAATCTTCAATCACCTCCTTTGTTTTGTTCACATTCAAGATAAAATGATTGTTTCCGCACCATGACACAAAGCTTTCTCCCAGTTCCCTGCGCTCAGCTTCTTGTCAAGGCACTTCACATACAGTGGCTTGTAAAAGATCTCAGGTTTGATTCGGGATGCTGCATTTGCCTGTCAATCTCAATTTGAGAAGTGCATATGTGTGCAGGTAATGCTAGTTTCTTCTATAAACACAGAATCTGCTTCATTTGCCAGGTGCATGTATAAATATTGGATTGTACAATGCTGACAGTGTGCCTTCTTATACATTACCACAGTGATGCAATAATACAATAAGAAAAAACATCTGTCACAGGCTACAGATAAGATAAAGCTCATATATACATACTATAAACAGAACTGGAAGGTTAAAAGTAGTAGTAAAATGAGCAGAGGGCCAACGATGCAAAGGTAAACAATAAAACATTGAATAGATTTGAACAGGAGCTGAATAGATGTAGTTTTTTGATAATTACAGTGAAGTTGTTTTTTAACACGATGAGTCTTAGTAAGCTGTTCATTAGAGCATTGGCTCATGGGAAAAAGTTAAACAAAATAAACTTGCCTTCTCATTCAAAGAGTTTTCTTTACTTACATGACTATAAAAATTGTAGATTCACACTGAAGGCATCAAAACTATGAATTAACACATGTGGAATTATATACTTAACAAAAAAAGTTGTGAAACAATATATATATATATCTATATATATATATATATATATATATATATATATATATATATATATATATATATATATATATATATATATATATAGATATAGATATATAGATATATAGATATATAGATATGTATACAAGTATACAAGTGGTGATCTCTGTAGCATTAAATCTGGAGTTTTGTTTTTCCTGTCCTGCATGCTAATCCTGTCATACAAATGTTTTAGAATGAATTTTACTGCAAAGCTACAAAGCCTTTATGGTGCTTTAAGTGAAACAATTAACAAGAAAAATTCTGCACCAGTCAGCTATGCAATCCACTTTTCCTCGGAAAAGAATCAATCCCGAGTCTTCAACACAGACAGACCGAGAAACTTTAAGAGCAAGTGCTACGACCTAGCGACGGCCTTTTCTTTTTTCTTTTTTTTTGTTGTTGTATTAAGAAAACAATCTATATTTTCATACAGTATATATGCATAATTCTGACCCTGTTTGAATAATAATAAAAAAAAAACAATAAAAAAAAAATAACTGTTGTGCAATCTAACGTATTTTTTGAATTGAAAAACAGCATCTCACTCTTCAATACAGGATTAAAATTTGTTTTACAAATCAACATCACGAGCTGAGGGCATAAAGCCATTATACTGTATATCATATACATGTAATAGTTAGAAGTACTCCAGGAAAGTATTGTTTAAGCAACTTTCATTCCCACTGCCACAGGGCCAGTTAAGGCATTATATGTGATCTAACATCCTACCACCTTTGTCTGCATACCTTCTCCCAGCTGGCTAATAACAATTTACAGACATAACATTTCTCTGTAAGATGGCCGCTGCTGATAGTCGCTGTGATGATAAGGTAACAATGGCATCTCCCACTGGTATCATCCTTTTAGATCCTGTAATCCTCATATTGCTGTTATGGCTGTGCTGCCAGCCGATGTGAAAGGAGTACATATAAAAAAAAGGGAAAAAAAGTGGCTGTGGTGTCCATTGAAGGGAGGGAATAATTTATCTGAGCTTTGAAAGCACCAACTGTCATTTCAGTGGATTTGAAAGGTCAGTGGGGGCGCAGGGATGTTGGGAACGCTCAGAAACTGACATTATGGCCTCATTGCTGCGCTGCATGAGTCACTGCCACCTGATTGATGCCAATGGGAGAGGATTTGGTGTTTCTTTGGGGTGGATTATGAATCTTGCACTTTAATGTATTGCTTCTCGTGTGTCTGAGATCAGGTGCTGGTGCAAGGCTCGCTCCGTGTGAATGAGACGGAAGAATTTAATTGAGCCAGGCATCCGGGGTAAAGAGTTTCATTCACTCCCTCTGATGGAGGATCTGGAGTAGACACATCTATCAAGAGACAGGCCATCAGCTCTTATGAGCTCACTATTACTTGACTCTCAGAGAGATTTGCTCTTTATTTTGACCAAAACAGTCCCAGACTGAGAAATCAATGGAACAAGGAGCTGTTTTCCTCCCACAGATGAAGCTGATGCAATTTAAGTCCATCGGCTGAAGAAATGGAAAGGAAGTTAAATGGGGGAAAATATTTTCTGACTCAATAATATATTCTTGTGTGGAGAAAAGAGGAGAGAGGAAGAGTCCTGGGGTATAATTAACAATGTATAGTGTTAGCATCTGTGTTTCTGCTGTTTCTTTGCTCACAGCAGTCATTCACAGACAGAGGTAGAGGGGGATTTAGAGTTTTCCTTTAGGCGAGACTGCAGAGAATCCTGGATTATGTCTAAAAAAATCAAACAGGAAAATAAACTATAAGTATTTCATTTGTTTGACTGCATAGCATATAATCAGATCTAACATGGCTTAAAATCTATATCAGAGGAACCAAAACAGATTTAACATTAAAACAGGAGTGTTGGTGGGATTCAGGTATGAAATCAGGTTTGCCTCATTGGCTGATCTCTTTGGAGGTTTTTCAGACATTTCACACTGGAGAGATATGGAGACCCCTAGGATCACTTCTCTGGCTTGGAAACAACTTGGGATCCTCCAAAAGGAGGTGAAGAGTATTACTTTCAGTATCTAGGTTTTCCTCACAGAGCTGCTGCCTATAAAGCCCATAGATGGAGGAATAAATGGTTTCATCTGGTCTCCTTTGCAAGTAATAGATAGATAGATAGATAGATAGATAGATAGATAGATAGATAGATAGATAGATAGATAGATAGATAGATAGATAGATAGATAGATAGATAGATAGATAGATAGATAGATAGATAGATAGATAGATAGATAGATAGATAGATAGATAGATAGATAGATAGATAGATAGATAGATAGATAGATAGATAGATAGATAGATAGATAGATAAACAAAGAATGTGATTAAATTTCTTGTTCTGGTGCTGATGTGTGGAAACCTTTCCTTGTTTGTTTCTGGCTGTAAATAACCAACAGCTTTCATTCAATATAGCAATTGTTCATGCTTTCTTAAGCCTTCCAAAGTCTACTATAAAGGCCTACTGTATGAAATATTGCCTTTGGCCTACGGCTTTATCATTTTCTAACCTGTTAATTTGGCAATAAAAAATTAAGCAAGTGGTTTAGTTTAATTGCGGCTCTGGCCTCTTCTCATTGGGGGGTTTTATTGCTGAAATTGCAATGGTTTTAAGAAATAATCTCCCAACCAATCCACTTTATTAGAGGCGGAGGGTCACCAAGCAGTCATGATAGATGTGGGTCACAGACAATCTAAGTTTTTAGTTACAGTTACTGTCAATGCAGATTAAGTGCTAAAAGAGTCAGTTCATTTCAACTTTGAACAGAAATCATTAGTCACTGCTTGTTAAATGAAGGAAGTGGTTTACTGGGCAGGGAAGGTCAAGATAGGAAGGGTCGGGTAAAGGTAGCTCTGATGTGTTGGCCATTTATTTTTCCAGAACAATGCCCACTGCTCCCCAAGGGGATGGGTTAAGATGCAGAATTTAATTTCTCCAATCGTGAGATTAATGATGTTCAATTATTGTTATTATTATTGACGGGGGCCTCTCTTAGCACAATGATAGCAAGCAAAAAGGATCCAGGGATGCTTGAAGAGATGCACGATGAGTTTGAGATGTTCACCTTACTCCAAATTGACAAGAACTCAACCCAGTTAAATATGTGCTGGAGAACCAAGTCCAATCCATGGAGACCTTTTTTTCAGTTAAAAGGACTTGCTGCTGTCAAGGCCAGATACTACAAGATGTTTTCAGAGTTCTCTTAATGCCCATGCCTCAATTTTTTGGGGCTGTTTCAACACCAAAGAAGATCAATCTACTGGGTATCTTCCACTGTGCTTAATTGGCCTGATCTGATCCCTATGAAGAATCTTTGGAGCATCATGAGGACGATTATGACAGACACTGGACCAACAGTGCAGAAGACTGATGGCTTCTGTCAGGCAGTCTGGGCTTCTGTACTCCAGCAGAATTATGGGTTAGTTGCAGTAAATTAATGTGCTTTTCAAGGGTCCAAAAGATCCAGATTTTAATTGGTCTTTTATGTCATTTCTTCTTTTTTTTCTATGAATTATGGGTTGTCATTTCAAACTAACAGAAAGCATTTCTTAAAATAAATAAAAAAATTTATCACAGGAGATTTATTTTAACTAAATGACAAAAATAAGTCAATTGTATACTAAATAATCCAGATTAATAAAAGGTAAAACATTGTTGGCTCTAAGCCTAAAACAAGCCTCTAAACCTAAAAAAAACAAAGCTAACAAAATTATAAAATTAGTTTAACTTTCTAGTAGCAATTTATGTGACATTAAGATGTTTTTGTCCTCCATAGTCTCTGCTTTCTCTGTTACCTACTTGGAGGAAGGACTGAATGGATAGATACAAACACTTCAAGCAAATCATTACACTTAAATGTTCCTGCAAATGAACAAAAATATAAAGAGATGCACCGCAAACTGCTGCAGACATTGCAATGAAACAATCAGCAAACTTGTGCCGCCTGGTTACTGTAGTTGTCGGTAAATTTGATTAGATTGGATTTATTAGATTTACATGCAGAGAAATGAAGCAAGCTTATCTGAGTCGCTTTTATTGTCCTAACGCAAGGCTTGTTTTCAAATTATATTTGTAGTCTGGAGCAGCAGATCGAGCAGAGAGACAAATATTCTCCTTTGAATGCAGTAATCAGGACATTCAGCCATCCCTTTTTTTAGGTAAAATAAATGAAACATGGTGATCTACCCAAGCAGAGCCATATATCCCTAATAAATCATCCCTCATATTTCATATCAGTAATTCAGATGTTTTGTTTTGTAAATTGAGTGCAATACAGTCATTATAATTTGGAAACAGCAACAATTTATTGAGGCGATAAAAGGATTTTCTTTCTTCTAAATTAAGTTGCCTTAGATGTTTGGCTCCAAAACACAGAGCTGTGCCTGTACCTTCTTTCATTTTTCATCCCGCTTCTCTTAGATGTGCATATATATACAGCATGGCCTGTCAGAGAAGGAGCCAGTTAATGAATATTAAATCAGCCCTGAAACAATGCTGCTTTGAGAAACTTGTCTATAATTTATTGCTTGTATTGTCCCATTTATAAGGAGAACCTGAAAATTTGATGACCGAGTTTTAAACATTCACCTGAAAGCACAGGCCATCCTGTAATGGTAACTTAAGAGTCTCATAAATCGAAAGCTTGTGAGTCATCGCTGTCTGATTGTGTTTCAGAGGGCTTTGTACAACGGGACAGCTCTGTTCAGAACTTTTTCCGATAGCTGCTTAATTCTAATGAGGGGCTCATAATTCGTGATGATGTACTCATTAGGAATTCTTTCAGTGTCTATTGCAGCTCTTTCTGTGAGCAGGTCCTCGGTTTATGTGTCGACCTTAGCAAATTCAGCTATTTTCCAAAAGGTCCTCCCATTCACAGGTCGACAGTCAGGGTGGAAAATTAGTGCTTCAATGGATTTCACTTTCAGTTTGAACACTGCTCCGACCGAGAGGAGGACACTGGTAATGATCCCCGTAGTGCAGTGCAGCTCAGTGGATCAAATGCATGAGGCTGTGTGGACATTCTGAGCTGAAAGAGACACCCTTTCCTCAGCTAGATGCATTTTATTAGACTTATATATTGAGCAAAAGCTGAGGACTCATTCAACTCAAAACGGCGATAACAGGCTAAGCTACATTATTGTGCAAAAGGGAAGCCAGATTTTTATAAGTTATGAAAAATTCAATTCATTTCAGTTTATTCATATAGTGCCAATTCACAACACATGTCATCTCAAGGCACTTTACAGAGACAATTTAACCAAATCATACAGTAAGATTGGTTCAAAGTTTTCTATCTAAAGCCTGGCATACACTATGCTATATATTCAATTGTTGCACGCAGCTACAGCTCAAACTGTACAACGAAACTGCAGGGTTTAAAACTTCACATCTTACGATGTATGTTCTCACATTAGGCAGCCTGAGGCTCTGATACGACCTCAAAACGGCTGACTGAATTTTAAACATGTTTGATTTTCTCCTGACCTCACGATTTCTGATTGGGATGTGGTCATGAGAGGCTAATCACCCCTCGTTACCCCCCCGTACACTACACAAGGCACGACGCACCATCAGGCTGAAAGTTGGACTGATCGAAAAATTCTCACACGACTGAAGAATCGGCCCGAAAAGGGCAAAAAATCATACAGTGTATGTCTGGCTTAAGGGAAACGAGCTGATTAAATAGACTCATGGACTCTTCAATCCCTCACACTAAGCATGCTTGTAGCGACAGTGAAGAGGAAAAACTCCCTTTTAAAGGAAAGAAACCTCCAGCAGAATCAGCCTCAGTGTGAGCAGCCATCTGCCGAGGCCGACTGGGGTTCAAGAAGACAGAAGCAGACATAGAAAAATAAGCTGAGATACAAAAGGCAACAGTCAGCAAGCTTGACAGATGAACCCGTCCAGGAAACACACAGCCAGGCAGACCAGCTCTGAGCCAGCTCCCCTGTCAGGATGAAAGAAAGCACATACAATTAGTCACAGTTGGAGAAACAACACTACACTGAAAAACAGGCCAATTGCCAACATCTATAGACAGAGGTGTTAATTGCAGCAGCACGGCTGATATTTCTCTCCAGAATGGTGTCACAGCCAAACAAGAACAGACAAGGCAAAGCTAGTATGAGAAAAAACAGAGAGAGCTTAACGTTAGAGATTAAACAAACAAATTCTGCAGAGTGGGAGAATAGATATAGAATGAAGCAGAAAGATGAAAATGGTCCCTATGTGCTCCAGCAGTCAAAGCCTATAGCAGCATAACTATAGCTATAGCTTTGGATAACCTGAGCCACTCTTAATAAACTCTTGGCATGATCTGATCCCTATGCTCCTAAACTGTTCTAAACTTTGTATTCCAGAATAATACAACGTTTTGAACACCATTTTTTGGGAAGTGCACTACCCCTCCTCGTGCAAAATACACTCAAATCATGTATCTGCCATCCTGCATGCTTTCGTAGTCAGGATAATGTTTTATTTCTTTTTTATCGTTTTAGTTTCAGAAGGAGGATTTTTAATCTGACATTTATTTTTCCTTTGAGGAATGACGTCTTTTGTTCGGACTTCCTTCTCCTTTACTGTAGATCAATTTTGCTGTGGATAAAAAAACCCTCCTACCAAATTCAGGCAGACTCTTCTCTTCTTTTTTTTTTTTTTTTAAATATATAACATTTACACCTTCATATTTTACCCAAAGATCAGATATCTTGCATGTATTATTTTTCCCATATTTCCATAATGTTACTCTTGGAAACAGAGAATAAAGCAATTACCTATAAATTTTACAGAAATGTTTCAAACATGGAAAATCTCACAAACTGGTCATCATCATCTAGGATTTCCTAGATTGTAAAAAGGCATTGTAATAATTTTGTATATTAACATCTAATTGGAAGAAATATATATAATGTCTTATTATTTTTGACAGACCTCAAAATCTGATATATTTAATCAGAGGAAAAATATATATATCTTTTCAGGTTTCAATTGATGTTCAGCTAGTTTTAGGAGGGGTGTTCAGTTTTTACATCTGTTAAATTCACTTTATGTAGCACCAGTATACAACAGATATCATCTCAAATCGCTTTACAAGACAAAACTACAGTAACTGAATCCCTCCATGTAGACAAATTCAGATTCGGTTAATTACATTCCTTTTATCGCTGTTACCACAGAGTGCAGCCAAACTCAGCCTGTGATGCCAATTGGTAAAAAGCTCCATCTTAGGAGGCCCAGAGTCACTAAGAGTTCACAGTAATCCGTCCCCCTGAGCAAGCAGGTGGTGACAACAGTTGATTGCATCAAGTGAATCATTTTGGAGAAACCCCTCAAACTGGGCATGGATGTTGCAAAGGTGGAAAGGAGAAACTCCCTCTTAGCTGAAAGAAACCTCAGGATGTCAAATATGTGAACAGTGATCACAGACTGTAGAGTCTATAAATTATAGCCTGTGAGGAAGGAAGGATCGATAGAAGGATTGATGGAGCGCGGACAGCCAGACTGAGAGGTGGAAGGATTGAAAGATTGACCGATAACACTTCAGACAAGGAATAAAATCTGTTTTTTTCGTAGAAGTGCATTTTATTTTTAGTTACGTCTATAATGGATTATTGTTTCTACGTTAACATTTTTTTTTAACTCAGATTTATTAATTTGGGCAATATCTAATGTTTTTCAAGTGTGTTATAAATGAATCTGCTTTAGATTCAAGGAAAAATCTCACTTTATACTTCTCAGGAGTCCATAGGAATACATGAAACCCTGCCATCAATCCCAGAATTATCCATAAATACATTATTTTATTATGTTCTTTTATTATGTTCCAGACTGATTCAGATTTTAAATAAATTTCATGTAACCAGGCTTTAATCTTCAATGCAGCAGTCACAGGTTGGCCCAATCCCAAACCGGTCCCTAAACACTAACCCTCTATTTGCACGTTCCCGCAGAGTGTTCGTCACATTAAGTGCCGTCCCAAACCACATAGCTGGTAGGGCCAGTTGACCTTTCATCCCCTAAATAGCAAGTCTGCATCAGCTGCAGGCTCACTGCATCATCTTCATCACACTGACAGAAAATCAGATTTTAGTTTATGAAAAAAAATGTAATTCATTCCAAAATGGAAGGTCCTCTTGGAAAGTTTTATTTGAAGAAAGGGGCAAATGTTTTGTTATATTAACCTCTGCCACAGAGCTACAGCCACACACGGGGCGTTGCTCTGTCGCCATAGCAACGACTGCTTTTATTTTCCGTTGGAGGGAAGAAGCCGTCCCGTTCTCGTTTATAACCCCCACCTTCAATCAAGTAGCCTTCCACATCTGAGAGTGAGACTTTGGGAGTGACACTTGATAGTGAGGGGGGTTAGTGGTTTGGGATTCAGCCCTTATGAGTCGTGGCCTGGTAACCCTTGCTGTATGATCTTCCCTCTTTCTAACCGCAGTTTATGACAGCCTACTTTCAAAAATAACAAGACCACTAGAGCCTAAAAATAATTTTTATTTGCAAAAGCGTGACATAAAATGTCAAAATTATATCAATAAAATCATTCACATACAGCAAATTGATGTCAAAGGATTGATGTCAAGTTGATTTACATTTTTGTCTCGATTTCTGACAACTAACTCATATCAGTATCGGATGTCATATTGTGCTGAATTGATTTAACAGTGCCCCATGTGATGTCTAAAAATAAAACCTATAAAAAGGAGGGTCTATTTAACATCGTTTATCTTTGATTAACTCCAAAAACCTTAGCTTGGAGGCCCTCTATACCATCACCTTAATCTTTCGCCTCCTTTACAGATGTTCTGTCACTTTCAAATTAGGACTCCAGCTGAGCCGGTACAAAACATGAATATAAAGTGCAGTTAGGAACATGTTGTTGAAATTAAAACCCTTACTTTAAACCGTCACCATCCAGGAGCACAAAGAATTAGGAGCTAAACAGTAAACAAATAGAAAACAGACGGTGGGTATCTAATAATAACTGAAACAGAAGACCCATTTAATGAAGTTTTCAGAATTTATTACATGTGATTTCACATTTAATCCTTATTTTTTCGAAAATCAATCTATGGAATACCGGATCAAACCTGAGAAAATTCACATCACACCAAAGAATATTATATGATTCTAACAGTGCATTTCATTTTCTTTGACAAATACAAACTGTAAATTCATGTAGATGATTATTTTTTGAGACATAATTCTCCCCTCAGTAGCATACAAACAAGCCATAATTTCAGGACACCTATACTCTCCAATATACAGACATTTCATTTCTTAACTCATTAGGAGTTTTCCTTTCTTGCCAAAAGCTGACGCTTCATTAAAAATGGTCTAAGGCTGTAGGGTTAGCAACATTTTAAACACACTGCGTTCATTTCCTTCCAAAGTTTAGCAAAAAACGGTCACAAGACACCAATCAGCGTCAGGCGCGGCGTCTGAGAAGTGATAATCCTGTTGCGACCTTATCTCATGCTGACATTCACCTCCTCGAGGCATGCAGCCGTTGGACGGGTGACATTATAACTCAGCTCTTTTTTTTCCAGCAAACTCCTAAAATTCTCCACTTCATCCATTCAAGGTCTGACAGTTTGCTGGGGCACGGCGGGCCTCTGGAGAAGATGTGAGCTGTCAGACTTCAGAGAATCATGGCCAACCAGCCAGCAATCATGGCTACACCACCCATGGGAGCCACTTTTCCCAGGCTGGGGTCTCCGGTCAGAGCCTGGTGGTACAGGGGGCCGCAGAACATCCCCATCCCTGCCAGGAGGATGGTGCCAGCCTAAAGAAAAAGAGCATAAAAACATCAATTTTCAGCAAGGTATATAGAATTTATAGGGTTTATCATATCCCACAAAGATTTATATCCCTTTCAGATTTATTTTAGTCACAATTTAAATGTTTCAGGTCAAAGAAATGTGGTTGTCAAAGGCATCCAAATGAAATTTAAATGATTGTCTTTTTTAAGGTTTATGTAGACATGAAGTTATTGTTAAAAGGTAAATCCCTGAATCACTGGGATTAACCAAACCTTTGGGAAAGCTGAGCTCAATCTGCCAGCCACACCAAGGCATGACTAGAACCACACAAAGGAAGGTATCCAAATAGACCCCATCTGACAACATGAGGTAGGCTTCAAGTTTGGAAAAAAACCTTAGGAACAAATGGGAACCAGATATTGATCAGTTTGGAAAGGGTTATAAAGCATTTTTTAGGCCTGATCTGCTACATCACAGAAGAAGCCATTAACCACAGACATGGAGAAAAAACATTTAACATTAGTTTTCTAGGAGTGGTTGGCCCCCATGAAATACTTTAAAAGTTCATTAATGACCCATCCAAGAGGTCATAAAAGACCCATACAACACCTAAAGCAATGCAGACCCCACACACTGCTGAGTTCATGATTCAGCTTTAAGGAAGAAGCTGGTGTCCAAGAAAACTAAGACCCATCTTCAGTTTTTTAAATTGTCTCAAAGACCTCTGGGAAGTCATTTCATGGTCAGTGGAATTTGTAGGAAAGTGCGGATGCTTTTAAATTTGGTGTAAAATTAGGCATTTAAAAAAAAAAGACAGTAACGGTGGTAATGTAATGATCTAAATTTACTTCCTTTGCTCTTGAGGCCTGAACAACAAAGCAAACTCAGCCTAGCAGGATTAATCCCAGCTTATCTAATCCACAACATATATCAACGATCATAAATCAGGGAACGAGCATGTATAAAGGGGCGGGTTCAAGGTAGCAGACTGATTAGAACCATGAGTGCAGAAGCAAGAGAAGCAAATATACGGTGTTCAGCCGAAACGCCATGCAGGAAACACAATTAATTAATTCATCAACTGCATCAGAGCACTCGGCAGATTGGAAAGTTTTCCAAGCCGCTCAGCATCCCCAATGGTGGACATGAATCTGCGTTATATTGCAGCTACAGGCTGAAACACGGTTCCATAAGTAATCGTCACTGTGATCCAAAGGATTTTCTCACAATTTGTGCTCTGATTTAAGTTGATTTTTTATTCAAGTCCATATGTCAATTATACAAGAAACAAGTGAATACCGACGGTTCTTATACAGGGCACGAAAAATACAAAATAGTAAAAGGTTTGTTCGTCAAAAAGGAGGAAAAAAAAAACAAACAAAAAAAACAATTTAATTTGTCAAGGAAATATTTAGTTTTAGCTGCTTTTTGTTTTTTCAAACTCTGTTATTGTGGTGTTAAGTTTTTTGTTATTCTGTGATTGGATGCCCCATGGACTTAGTGCAGGAGGTGGGAAACAAAAGGATCCTAACTAACTTAACATCTCTATTGGATAATGTTTCCCACCCCATGCATGAAGCTGTTGCAGAATTGGAAATCTCCTTCAGCGACAGACTGCTGCACCCTAAATGCACCAGGGAGCGTTATCACAGATCCTTCCTCCCAGCAGCTGTAAGACTTTATAACCATCACTGTTCCTAAAAACCTCAATAAGTTGTTACATTCATTAGGATTTTGCACAGTTTCTACCTTAGTCAGTTAAATAACAAGCTGTTGTCCTTTTGTACATCTCTAATGTTGCTGCTAGTTTTCATAAATCAATTAATGTAAAATGTCCCCAGTCGTTTATTAATCATTTATTCTCCAGATATAGAGCATTTATATTGAAAATAAGCACATAAAGAACTGTACAGTACAGTACTTTATGTGCTTATTTTCTTAACTCTTTCACTTATTCTGTTATTTTTCTGAGGTCCACATTGTGTGACTACTTCTGCTATACCTTTTTGCTGCTGCTGTAACACCATGATTTCCCCATTGTGGAAAAATGGATTTAGTATTCTATTCTGTTTTTTCCTCTGTATTAAATCAGGTATTTAATAAAAGGGCAAGTTTGCCATTCAGAGTATTATCATGGTGACTAGCCTCACTAAGAATCCAGCTTCCAGAAAGGTTTACAGGTTAAACCTGAAGTGTCTCCCTAACCTAGTAATCCTGCTTCGTGGGTCGTGCCCTCAGGGCTTAGGTGACTTGGTGCAATTATCCTAATGGATCATATACAGCCAAACCAAGTAAACTTGGATTATGCATTTAGATTATTTAGGTTATTTATTATCCAAAACCCACAGGTGAGTCAAGCACTGACTGGTTAAATATAAATAAATAAATAAAGGTTTGGAAATGACCTAGTCAAAGTCTGCACTCAGAAGTGGGCTCAGGACATGGTCGCTCTCACTGACCCTGGTTCTGCTGGGGGTTTCTTCCTGTTTGAGGGACTGTTTTTCTACCAGCTGGGTGATAAATCGATTCAATTTGATTGATTAATGTTTTTAAAAGTCCACGATTTCGGAATCTATTAAGTATCTTCTGCATTTTTTACTTGCCCTTTGCTTCTGCCACCCCTTTTATATTTTAGCCATTTCACCCAGCCCTACACTGTTGCTGCATGCATGTTTGAAGTGAGGGAGTTAATGAGTCAATGAGATACAAAACGTTGAACCAATCTGACTGTATGATCTGGTTGAATTATTGCTCTACAGCAGGGGTCTTCAACATTTTCCAGGCCAAGGACCCCCAAACTGATGGCGAGATGGAGCGGGGACCCCTAATTATATATATGGTATGAAACTGTGTTATATCAACCTGGTTCTATAGTCACTCTATTACAGATGGAGTAATGTAATGAAAGTTTGGATTATGAAAGTATTTCTGATTGTGATTCCTCGTAGATGGAACAGGTGTTGTGAAAGAAACGGTGCCCAGCTTGAAAGAGCTCCTTTGTGTCGCTGAATGTGTGCATTGATGACTGAAAGACATCTCCTGCCTCCATTTATCTGTTTACTACAGTGTGTTGAATTAATATTAATGTGTATTTAAAGACATTTCAATTAGTGGAAAAAATTGCAGGGGGGAATATAAAAAATAAATAAATAAAAAGTTGAATCAACCAAATCTTTCATGACCCCCATGCAGTACTTCTGTGGAGCCCCTAGGGGCTATGGACCCCCTTATGAAGACCTACAGCGTCTTGAGATGACATATGTCATCCATGCTCATACATACACCCCCATCTTCAAGTTGAGAATGCATTTATATTGGGCTTTGAAAGTGTGTAAATGTAAAAAGCTGGTAAAACATGAATGAAAGTTTTATCTAATGATGTTCTTGTAAATGTGGCAAAAACTACCTCAGAGGTCAGTTTCCTTTTAATTGATTAAAAGCACCAACAGACAGATAGACTAGAGCAGTAACATTTTATTAAAAAAAAAAAAAAAAACGCTTGACCATTTTCTACTCCAACATACGATTTCTGTTCGATTCACTGCTGAATTCAGATTAAACTGTTTAATTTTCCAGTCAACTAAAGTCCAATAAAACAGCTCATCTTTGAAAAAAGACCAACTGGTTCAGTGTTTCTTTAATCTCCACTCAACTTCTCACAGATTTCAAGACCCTCTGCTGGAATATTAATCATGAAAAAAAAAAAAAAGCAGTGATGTAGCTGCTAGAAGCATCCATAGAACATTTAAAAAGGTTCAAAATTCAATATGTTTCACCAAACATATGCTTCCTTTCAAGTGTGTTGTTTACAAAAAAATAAGACTACTTTTCTGGAAAAGAGCAACAACAAAAATACAGACACCCCCCCACTCACCACAAGAGGTTTTCCACAGTGTGCAGCACCAAGCAGCGCCAGGCTGTGGTAGAAATGGTATTTATTCGCTGTTTCATACAGCTGAAAACAAAGAAAAGAAAAATAATAGTGATTAAGAGCGAGCAGGTAATTTTGGACCACCTTTAAAACTATTAAAACTTTATAAAAAGGTTTAAATAGTGCTATTTTTACACCAAAAAAATGATATTTATTCATAAAAAATATATATACAGGGTGCAAAGCTGCTTGGAATAGTTATTTAAAGCCCTTATTTTACATCTTTACAGCTCTCTCAGTTCTTTATTATTTCTAACAGAATGGATTACAAAACCTCTGCAGCAATTTTCTTTGGATTGATGTAACCAAATTTGAGATGCTTTGCAAAAATACAGAGAGCTGGTTTAGGAGGAAACCAAACCAGCAGTAGCGGAAGGTGATGATCCAAGCTTGCTTTGCAGCCTCTGGAGGGCAGCTTCCAAACATTCAGCTAACATTCTGGACTATGATCAAACATACAATAAGAGACTCTAAAACAGAAAGGCTATGAACCACAATTATGATACAATGGCCCAAAGTCCAGACATCCAAAGGCACAGGCCTAAACATGGTCTCATGTTGTTAAGAGCAGTGGAGCAAAAATCCCCAGAGAACGTGGAGAAACTTCAGCTTCCTATCATTTCAATCACCAATTGGACTTTAATAAGAGGTGAAAGTGTATAATCTATATGAAGTTATCTAGTAATAACAGGGCATTTCATTATTTTAAGCAGCAACGCTTGTGCACTGACACACACATAATGTATTGCTAATGTATTTCAGGTTTGATGCAAAATCATAAAAAACATAAATACCAGATTATGTTATTATATCTTGATGAAAAACTAAATTGAAATTGTACAATCTTTTTGGGCCTTCTGGGCTTCCTTAGATAAAAATGAATTAAATGACATAGTGAAAGTTGATGATGTAACACAATTATACTAAACTTAATCCATTTTCCTCCTGACTGTACAGAAAATAAGCTTAATGTGAAACAATAATAAAGCCTACAGGAAAGAAACATATAAAAAACAAAACTTTATAGTTAGTTCCTACTGAAACACACGCACATATGAGTGAATTTACAAAATGCAGAACATTAACAGACAATTAAATAAGTACAGAATACAATAAGTGCATACCGTTATTCGGTAGTCATCGGGGTCTCTGTTTTTGAAACCTAAAATAAAACATAAAGATCAGGAATACGTTTTAGCTTTTATTTTTCACACAGTTGTGGACGTTGAACTATGAAGGCGGGTCACCTTGATTATGAAATATCTTCATTTACATTAATAAACCATATATTTGTCCTTTTTTCAGATGCCGAAATGTTAATCTTTCGAACTAACATTGTTTTCAAGTATGCTTATTTACGTTTTAATAACAAAGCAAATAGAAATTAGGAAAGATATAAAAAAGCGCGTTTCATGGGTGAAAGCTGGTATGAGGTACTTTAAAAACGACAGTTAGTGCTGGTTTTTGCTAACGGTAACATTATATAGGATCCCGAGTTAGTTTTAATTCCTTACCATGGGCTCCATACGCCCCTGCTCCCACCGCAGAAGCCCCTGACAGAGCTGCTAACCTTCGGACCAAAACAGACGCCGCCATGTTTTCCTACCAGCGAGAAGTGACGGTGATGCTGCCTTTATGGTCCCCTTGGAATTTCTGAAGTCTAAGCCTTTTAATTCGGGGTTTACTGATTTAGAATTACGAGTGCAGTAAATAAAATAAAAAATCATCCAAGAAATAGAAAATGAAGCACTATAATTTCCAATTTGAACAATCTTTTTCATAAATTTTAACAATTTGCTAAAATATTGTGTTCTTTACGAAATATATTGTATTAGTAAGTAAACGCTCCTGTAACCTGAGAACTCGGATTGTATTTTGAGCCAAAATGTCAAAACCGTATTACAGTTTCAGAGCTCACCGTGAATTTTCTTGCCCAAAGTTAGTAGATCTTACACTGACTTTTCATTTGAGCAGCCACTTTGCTACTGTGACGAAATTCGTGCCAACCTTTTAATTTAATCCCTGGTTGCTGGTCTTATAGTTTAAAAGCTTTCAAGTGCTTGCATTGTGGGATGTGGCTGCCATATTGACGGCTACGCACACGTAAACATAGCTCTGATACAACGTTGTTGTTGAAGGAAGAGACATAGAAGTAGAGAGAAAAAAGATGTTAAAATCCCGAAAGAGATCTGGAATTACCAGGACAAATTAAATAGAGAAGCCAGGGACCGGTATGTTGACAAAATCAGCATTATTAATAATTTGGATCCATATGAAGTTCCAAACAATGAGTGGAGCACCGATGAGTGAGCGCCTATACTTCAAAACAGTTCCGAAGCTACAAGTCCTTGGAGTCTCATATGCAGTTCATGAATGGATGGGTTCAGGAGCTGCTGATCATAAAGCCAGCAAACAGTGGGAACATAGTAATCCGTACGAAGGTAAACTGTGATCAGACGGGCTCTGGAACCTGCTAGTTTAGCGACTGCTAACCGCTAATGCTAACAACCACTCACGCATGTAATGTACTTTTAACTAGCTGCTATGTGTTTCAAAGGTGTAGTTAGTAACGTTAACTGCCAACCCTCCGGGTTTCTCACGTATTTGAGCCTTTTCCCAGATGGACAAGATTGTTGGTACCTCAGGTTTAATAAAAAAATAAAAATAAATAACTAAAAACCCAATGGTCACAGAAAGAACTTGAATCTGATAAAAGTTATACATGAAAAGATCTATTAAAATGAACACATGGGAGTCAGACATTTATTTTAACCATGATGCTTTAAGAATTAAATGAGTGAAACAGGCCTGAAAAAATGTAATAGCACTCCTAGAGAAAACTAAAAGCAATGCGACCAAAGGGACATGTTGATTCAGGATGTCTCCACTAATTAGTATCAAAGGTGTCTACAAATCTGGTATTCGGTCAGTGGGCCTATATGTAGGGCTATAGGGCACTACTGGATTGCTGATAGCCCTGCGCATGCGTGGACAGATATACATTCGGGTGTCCATAAATAAAGTAATTATGGTACTAAAACTACTACTACCACTTATTTCTATCCTTAACTCACTTAGAAATGCTAATACACATCTTCAAAAAATGTTTTATAACTTTTGTGAGACAAATTTTTTGCTTTTTCCACTTTCTTCGTTAAACTGCTTCTCTGGCATCATCATCAGACATGCTCAGAGCAGTAATATAATATAATTAAACCATGTTTATTTTAGTTGCTTCTTTCTTTAGATTATGCACATTATAGCATACAAATAAAACAAAACAAAAACACAAAACTCAAAAAGATTAGATTTATGTTTAAATCCAAAGCCGAAAAAGTTAGCCGCCGGAAGTAGCGTAGGATTCCATTTTTATATATAGATATATAATATATAAATATTATATATATATATATATATATATATATATATATATATATATATATATATATATATATATATATATATATATATATATATATATATATATATATATATATGTGTATATTTGAATGTAAATTTACAATACATGTTTAAGTTTTATTGTATAGGCAAGGATGCATGTTTTTGTTTTGTCTCTAATGGTAGGGTGCATGTGTTAGAGGTATGTATGGATGTGTGTGGGTGGAGATGTAAGTGGGTGTTGGCCAGTGTGGAGCTGAATGATTGTCTAATGTATATCACCTGGATCTTCCCAGGGTTTCCTTCGTTTGTTTGATACAGAGAGAGACTAAGGCAGGGTGCCAATATTTCTATTGACCGCAAGTTTAAAGCCTATTAAGTCTGTAAGTCTACCTATTGTACAATGCTTTGCAGAAAAAGGGCACAATAAACATCCCCAACTGCAGTAAAACTTTATGTGTCCTCCTTGGATTCAGCGCGTTGAACAGATCCCTGCTCTCCTCTCCGTGACTAATGTTGGATTATCAGATTCTTGTTGTAACTATGAGCAAAAAGCAAAATATGAATTTGATGTTGCCTGTTATTTTGCCAATTTATGTGATTTTGCTAGTGTAGAAACTGAAGCTCCGTGGAGTTATTAAATCGGTTAATTAATTTAGCTCTGTTGTAAATCTAAGTCAGATTAAAGGCTAAAGCACAGACACTGCATACAAGTATATGGCATCATGCGGTGTCGCCGCTCCCCTCCCCTCACATCTGGATTTTAGGTTCACTTATTGGGTCATCCGATAGTCCCGGGACCAACCACCGGTGTCACCGGGTTTTTGGTCCTGGTATTATTGGATGTGAGTGTTATGTGTGAATGTGTGTCCGCGTTGTTATTTTCTTTATTTATTATTATTATTATTTATTTATTTATTTATCTTTTTTTTCTTTATATTTCTCTGTGGTACGAGTGGGGGCACTAGGGGGGGAAGGCATGATTGAGATGGTGAGTGTGTTTTTTTTTTTTTTCTTTCTTTTTCTCTCCCAGGTTGGGGTCTCAACCGCACCCTCTCCCAAATACATCTCAAGTCTCCGCTAAGTGCGGAGCCCATTCCCCCCGTCCTGCTCTCCCTCCGCTGGCTGGCATCGGGGCTCACCGGTGCACTGGTGGAGCTCGGGGTCTGGGGGTGGATGCCCGGGGGGCTGCTGGCTCATTCCTGGCGGCCTCCCCGCTGGCCCCGGCCGGCCGGGGCTTTGCTGGGGCTCCTGTCTGGGGGTCGGGCGCCCTTGGGGCCTCGGATCCCTGGGGCCCGGGACTGGATCCACTTCGGATTGGGGCTGGGTGTTGTTCGGGGATTTTTGGTGTCGGTGCCGGTGCCGGTGCCTTCACTACGATGCCGGTTCCTGGGCGGTGCTTTTTCCTATGCCGGTTCTGTGGTATCGGTTCGGGGGGGAGGGGAGCTGCAAGGCATGGTGAGGTGCGGGTCTTGGGTCTTGTTTTGGGCTCCGGTTTTTCAGCTTGCATTTCTCCTCTTGCATATTTATTTTAATTGTAATTATTAATTTATTAATAAATTAATTTATTTACTTATTTATTTATTTTTTTGTTCTTCCTCGGTGGGGGAGAGCGGTTGCGGGCGGGTCGGTGTCTGGTGTCCACTGTTGCATTGTGGGGGCTCTTTTTTTTTTTTTTCGGGGGGGGATTGGCATGTCTGGGCGGGTGGGCCTGCTGGGTGGGGGTACTGCTGGCGGCGCGCCGCTGGTGTGTGGGGGTCCGGGCAGCTCCGGCGGGGGTGGTGTTGGGGGGCCGGTGTGGACGGGCTGGCTGCGCTGATTGGGTATTCGGGTGGGTTTTCCCTCTTGGAGGCATGGTGGAGCTGCTTTGTTCCCGCTGATCGCGGCGGGTGTGGCTGCGGGGCCGGTGGGGGTTGGAGCGGCTCTGGCCGGCGCGCGTCGAGGGGCCGGGGCGGGCGGCGGGGGGGGGCGTGGCTGTGCTGCTTTGGCTTCGGGGCGGGTGGGGGAGCGGCGTGGTTCGCTCCGCTCTGGCTTTGTGCTGCCCCCGGGCTGCTGGGGGGGGGGGGTGGTTGCGCTGGCTGCGGTCTGCTCTTCTTGCGGTTTTGCGGCGGGCGGCTTTTCTGCTCTTGGGTTGATTCTGTGCGCGGTGTGTTGCGTTGCGCGCTGTTGGCATCGGTCTTGGTGGGGTGGGGCTGCGCTTTTGGCCGGGGGGGCGTTTTGGGGGGGTCCCGCAGCGCCGGTTCGCGGCGGATGCGCATGGCCCCTGGCCGCAGGCCTGTGTGTTTTTCCTGGGTGGTGCGGTCGCGGTGGGTGTTGCGGCCGGTCGCCGGGGCTTGGTGCCGGGGGGCCAGGCGTGTTTCGGTGCTCTGTGGGGCTGGGGCGTTTCGGTCGGTGCAGTGGGGGGGCCGGTGTTCGGTGCCCGACCCTACTTCAGGGTGGCCGGCTGCCGGCGGAGCCCGCGGACTTGACCCCGCGGCTCCCCGAGGTGGGGGTCTGATTTCCGGGGCTGGCCCTTCCTTGGTGCCTTCGCTCTTGGCGTCCCTTTGGGCGCCTGGGGCTTTGGGTCTCCCGGCGCTGGACTCAGTGCTCTGGGGGGTGTGCCTCTCCGGCTCTCCACAACCACTATTGAGCATTTTTTCTATGGTTAAAACTTTACATGCACAAGTTCACCCTCACAAACAACTACAGGTGCTAGGCTTCAGGTACTTAGAGATTCACTTCCAAACAGAAACCCCACATTCATATCTTCAGGTAACACAGAGTACATGTCAGACTTAATAATATTACTTTAGCGATAGTTTCAATGTGTTGCTTTATTGTATGTCTCGTACCATGTCTTTTGGTTGTGCTGTTCTTTTTTCATCTCGTTACAGGTGATGAAGCAGACTGAAAATGTTTTGTCATTGTCTCCTTTCTATCTCCTCTTTCTTTCATCTTTTTTCCTTTTTCTTCTTCTTTTTTTCTGCTCTACTTACATTGCAGTGTCCATATAAACTGTAAAACTCCCTGCATAATTATAATAAAGCAATTTATATGCATGAAACAAGTGTAGCGGTATGGCAATTGCCATACCGCTACACTTGTGAAAGTAAAATCTTTTGGGCTCCTTTTGGCATCAAGACAATTATTCTTATTGCCACAATGCCAGACAGGACACTGTAAAAGAAAAACATTTTAGTTCAATATACATTTTATGCAGTCTTATAGCCCTGTTGAGTTCCCACCAAGAGGAGGAGCTACATTGCTTTATTGTTGGGGAGGTTTTAGCCTGTTTGCATGAAGGGGGAAGAGGGACTTCTTCCAATTATCATATTGAAATTACAGCAGGTCACACTGCATTACCGGAGCTACTAAACCACAATTGCCATCAAACCTCGTCCTTAGCTGACTTTGACACAGAATTGCCACAATGCTTGCAATTAACACATTTTAATGACAATGTTGTTAATTAAATATAAGCCGTATGAGTCACAAGCTGTCATGGTCAGCTGTGTGTTGAACCTGTTGTCAGGAAGGGAGTAAATGGATCTTTTTTGTATGCTTCCCCCTTACTATTTGGTAGATGGATGGTTGGTCACTCTGAGTAAAGCCACTCCCTGAGGTCCTTTTCATCCAGGCTTGGGTCAGATGGAACAACATGGACAACAATAAAACACAATTCTACGTCTTGTTTCTCAGTGACAAGTTGCAAATTATTTGAAATCCCTGCAGCAGTGTTTAGGGAGGTTCCTTCAAGAGCATCCATCCATCTCACTTCAGCTCACCCACCCGCCTGTCTTCTTCCCAGCTCTCCAGTGACTCCAGAGTGTTTGCGCAGAGGTGTCTGCATGTATGTGTCCAATCTCCTCGGATCGTTTGGCTTGTCTTGTACTGATTGGACCCCATTGAGACAGACGAGTCTTTTGTAAAAAAAAAAAAAAAAAATCCTCCCGTGACATAGAACTCTCTGTTGAATAGGGGCAAATCCCCTGCAAACACAGGAATTAAAAGAAAAAGCAAAGTCAATGCTGAATTAATTATATAATTACATGTACACTAAACACCAGCTGACCTTTTTTGTATCCTATAGATCAGTGCTTCCCAACCTTTTTTGACTTGTGTACCTTTGGGTATTTTTTTCTTAGCATGAGTACCCATCTCAGTCAAAAGTATTGATGACTGTCAAATGTTGGAACATACAATCACTGATGATAAAATAAAAAAAACATTTATTTAATATTTTCATTTGAGCATTTAATTCTTATGCATTTTATTCTTCAATCTCAAATAAATAAAAAAACATTAATATGTTGCCTGAAAGTTAGTAAGGAATTGAAATAAATGTATTAAGAATTTGTAAAACATGGGCACATCTGAGTAACTCCCTTATAATCACATTTGAAGTTTAGGAATTAGGAACAAAATGCAGAACAAAAATTATAGTGAGACTGACTTAATTAGTTTTACTTTGTTTTCATCAAAACACCTGAGCTGCTTTGATAAGAATTCAAATTGAAAATAAACCAGATTATAGAGAGCACACAGTCTTTTTGTTAATTTAAAAACATTGAAATCTAAAAATGTTATTGACTTTAAAATTGCTCAATTCATGTATAAACCAAACAATAATTTGTTTCCAGTACATATTCAGTATCTGTTTTTGATCAGGGACAGTGCTTATGATTTTAGAGAGTACAAAGTATTCAGAAAACCAAAAGCAAGAACAAATGTTAAATTTTTTTTTTTATTTATTTTGTCTGGGTTGATGTATGAAAAAAATTGATCAGGAGCTAAAAGACTGTACAACATCAATAAAGTTTAAAAACATATTTAACAATAATGTGATTAAACACTATGAACTATGAGGATTTAAATAAAAGCTTAAGATATTGGCTGTGCTTCCTTTTCAATAATTATTTTCTTTAAACTATATTGTGGTATGTATTATAAAATGTTGCCATCTTTGTTTCTTTTCTAGTCCAATGTAACTTGGTTTTGGAGGGTTTGCATTATAAGCTCATTGCTTCTGCCAAATCCCGCTTTTTCTGCCTATTTTTTTTCTGTTACAAGGACATATACTCTCATTCAATGTTTATTTGTGTGTCTGCAAATAAAATATAAATATAAAAAATTAGCTCTGATAGCTCAGTGTGAAAAAGCAGTTGATATCAGGCTTTTCTCTACATCCAGTCTGTTCCTCTACTTGGTTTTGATGTGTCAAAGCCGAAGGTGAACTCAAACATATAAGAAAAACATACCTTTTGGTTCATAACAGCTTGTTTAACTTTTCAATTGGGTCCCCACAAAGCAAAACACATTCCAGCCCTATTTTATTTTACTACCTAAGAAATAAAAAAATTATCATGTACTCCCTGCAATGCATTCACGAACCACTAGGGGGGCAGATCTTTAGATTTGCGTAGTCATGCAAAAGTATTTACCGAAAAACTAAGATCACGACATAACAGCCAGATGTATAAACACAAAGCTCTCTGTGATTACCCCTTAGTGAGCCCTTAATAAAGGTTGCTAAAGATATAACTTGAACATGCAATTAATGCAAGCGTTTGGCAAAATTAAAAAATATCCTGCAAAAAACAAACCAAAAAAAAAACAGTGAGGCCAAAGTTCCTCTACAGTGAAGGCAAAGGTCCAGTACATGTTGTCATCAGTTTTCTGGTTTAGGGTTCAAATAGGATTAGATATGAAAATGTTTTTTCCCTTAATAATTAAAATAATAACTTCACAAAAATATAAAAGCAGAAAAAATGTGTGAAGGGGGGGACTCTTTCTCACCAAGATCCTCTCACCACTCAGGAAGAAAAGGTGTTAAACCCCATTAACATAATATAAAGTGAATTCAAACAGCAAAAAGATCCTGTATTTCATTTTCCGGCAATATAAAGATAGATCGATTACATTGCAGTTTAAACGTGAAGAAGCATCTTTTGTAACAGACTATATTACACACTTCGTTATCCATTTACAGTTGTATCTATTCAGAAACAAAGTTTTCTTCTTCTTGTTTTCAATTATTTCATTTATCAGCAGTATACAACCCAGATTTCTCGCTTTCTTTCAATACATTGTATAACATCATTATCATACTGGGTTGTTTTGATCCAATTTTCCCTCCTTGTTAGCAGTATAGATTTCTTTTCAGTTCAAAACAAATAAAGTGGAAACTGGCTGCCTCTTCAGCATGGAAATAACCCTTTGGCTTTGTTTTTTCCATCTGCAGGTAACAAGAAAGATTGAAACACCACAGCAAGACCCCGAAGACGTTATTATTTCAAGAAACAAGCTGTACCTTGAGTGATGCTGTCTGAAATAGGAGGCCTGCATTGTATTACTGTCGGAAATGTCAGAAGTGTCATCCATTTCCTCCGCTGTGGCACTCAGAGATTCAGGAAATCAGGTCTGCTATTCCTTCGAGCAAGGAGTCTTTTCAGCGCTGAAAGCCTCCCCAGCTCCCTTCCACGGGACTTTAAAAGGACCCAGCATTTCTAAAATTCTTCCTTAACCTTGATGTGTTTTGATGGTTGCAGGCTTTCACTGCCTTCAGCTCCCTCAGAAAAACCTGCAGTCGGTGAGCCATTTATCTTTGACGGTGATTTCACATCTTCAAGATGTTTTGTTGCAAACATGCGCATTGTGGACAGTGTCTGGGCTTTTCGTGCATCAGCTCTGTCACTCTTGTGTGTCATTACATCCCTTTCAGCAAAGAGCAATGAATGGCAGCAGAGAGAGAGAGAGGACAGCAAGCTGAGAGTGATAGAAGAGACATGGCTGTGGAGTGACATTTTGTCCTGGAGTCAAGGCTACTGTTTGCCAAGAGTGAAACCCAGGTCACCAACATTAAACTGACTAAAAGACTCACACTGACATACCCTCATCCAAATCAGCTTTGGCTAAATGAATTAAAGAGATATTTCCCTGGAGTTGTGAGAAGGAATAATCAGCAATCTGGCTAGTAACCCTTAAATTCATTAAGGCCTATTTATACAATACAAACCTACCCAATCAAAATCTCATACAGAAATACAGAATCAATTCAGTAAAACTTTATTTAGAGATTGTAAGTCAATACATACATTCCAACTTGCAAACTAAGCTTATTCATAAAACAATTATGTCAATTTCCTCCATCCATCCATTTTCTTTCATGCTTTATCCCTGCCACACTCACAACTAAGAAGAATTTAGAGAAGCCATGTTTTTGGAATGTGGGAGGAAGCTAGAATACCAGGAGAGGATCCATGCATGCACAGGGAGAATATGCAAACTCCATGCTGTTAGGAATCCAATTTGTGTGGGTTGTGTTTTTGTGTTTTTTCCCTCAACCACCAGGCGGCGCCCAGTTCTCGTTGGCCGTTTCACACACCTACGGATGGTTGCCTCATTACCGGAGGACTCTTAAGCTGCTGACTGCCACAACCTCAACACCAGAGTGTTTGCCAGTTTTGGGTACTCTAGCCAAGCTGAGTTTTGCTGAGTCAAACTGAGTTTTTTTGTCTCCCTGAGTCTTAACCTTGTTGTTTTTGTCTTTGCCTCTCGGCAGGAAGTCATCCTGCAAACTGGATGTTTGGGCCTTTTCTCCCCCTGGAAGGATCGTCTTGAGCTTCATACTGAGCAGAGAATGCAAACAGGAGGTTTGGACCTTCTCCCCCCCGAAAGGATTGTTTGAGCTTCACACTGAGCATGGGATTCATCTCCACACGAACCGTTTAAGTACCTAAGGAAATCTAAGTGGCAGTCAGCTCCACCGCTCCTCTAGGAACCAACTTAACCTGGGTAAACCCAGTCCGCCCTCCAACAAGTCAACCAATTTCTGGAACAACCCACACCGACTGGATTCTTGGAATGACACCTTTTCCCTGGAAACCTGAGTCCAGTTGCTGTTTCTGCTTTTGCAAATCGTAGCTCAAATTTCCCACTGAGCCTGAACTAAACTCTGAACTTCCCTTCTCACTTCCAGTGCCGGTTCACCAGCGTTCAGAGTAACACTGGACCCATCTCGACTTGTTTTCAATAAAACCTGTTAAACCTTCCCCTTGTTTCTCAGAGTGGTTTCCTGCATGTGGGTCAGATCGCTGAATAAGATCATGAAACATGCAGCAGGAATCAAACCCTGAACCTTCTTGCTGCCTATGCAGCCCTATGTCAATTTCAATTTATGACAATTGGCAATAAGTCTTCTGTCTAAGCAGACATAGCTTATTGCATCAGAAATGAATTTGCAAAAATCCCTCTTCCTAAAAAAAAAGAAAAGGCAGCAGTGGATGTTTGATTGTGTTAAGTTGTTAACTTTACAGTGATCTATTACATGTGGTAACAGGGGAAAGGAAAGACTTTTAAAAGACTTTTAACAGTGAGTAGCCTCCAGCTGACCCTGACTCAGAACACCCTGGTCCAGCAATAACTTTCAATTTTAAACAAGAAACGAGGAAGATAATTAATAGCAGTTGCTCTTATAGTGGTGTCACCTAGAAGAGAAATAGCTAAATGGAAAATATCTAAGCCTGTGAAAAGTGACCTTTTTAGGAACCAAAGAAAGACAGAAAGACAGAGTGCTATCTTTGGAGAAAGAACATTTTATTATTTGCAGCATTATGTTAGCCAATTACTATGGCCAAACGGTGCAAATGCCATGTAAATAAATGAGTTAGCAGCCAATTTAAAAGGTTCTGAAAAACTCAAAAAGGAGACAAGCAAATTCAAAAGTTAGACCAGGAAACTCAGAAATGAGACTTGTGTTCTCCCAGCGGGTTTTTTAATTCAGTAAGAAATTTCTCAGATTGTGCAAATAAGCAAGAAACATATTTAAGTATTAATAGAATTTATTCCAGTAATGTTAAACAAAATCAATCGTAAAAAGACAAAGTACAGGAAGTTATACCTGCCTTGTTTTAGGCCTCCGATAGGTTTTCTTATCTATTTATCAAAAAGCTTAACACCCTGTCAGGATGGGCCTCTCCCAAAGTCTATAGCTGCTCTCAGAATCTACCCCCCAGACCACAAACATTCACAAATAAAGTAAAAACAGAAATTCAAAGGTTCATAGATCATCTTCCATAGATGGTAAAGCGACATCCTTGAGCATTGGAATGTCTCTCTAGCTGTCATGCGTAGGATGGGAACAGGAATTTGAACAACCCAGAATGCAGTACGCTGCAGGATGTCACAAAAATAAAATGAGCAATAACTTAAAACATAACGTTTAAATGAGAATTTAACGTCCAACACCTGCAAACACAAAATTGTGATTATCGCAAAAATACAAAAATCAATTGCAAAGGAAAAATTCTGTGCATAACAAAAACAACCAAGGGTTAAGAAACTCAGCAATCACAGAAAACAGGGAGCAGTAAACAGGAAACATACTGCAAACACAAAACCTGAAAAATCTGAGGTAAAGTGAACTTTTCTGGTTTTTAAATGTTCCTTCTCCTTTCCCCTAGCTGAGCTTGTTTGTAAGAAATAATTCAAGATTTTCTCCAGTATTCCTATGACTTGTGTCAACTGATGGTAAAGCACCGGCTACTCACTACTACATGACACTACTCCCTTCTAAGGCATAATAAGAATAATAACAATCATATGGTAGGGGTGCAACATGGCTCAGTTTGTAGCTTTGCTGCTTTGCAGCCAGTAGCGCATTGGTTCTATTCCTAGCACATTGTCTTTCTGCATGAAGTATACATGTTTTCCCCATACATATGTTCTCTGTGGGCACTCTGGCTTCCTACCACAGACCAAAACCACCATTACTAGGTTGATTGGTGACTTTAAACTGCCCTCAGGTGTGAGTGTGCGTGGTTGTGTGTCTCTGTGTTGCACTGCAATGGTACAAGCAGCTACCCACCTTCATCTGTCTACGCCTTTCACCAATAGATTGCTGGAAAAGTCCCCATACCCCTATGCTGATGGACAAGTGGTAAAAGATGGATAGCTGGGTTATATTATTAAAAAGGATAATGATACAGAAATAATCCCTCCAACACAATTTACACATTTTTGTATATTTCTTTAATAAAAACTAGACTGTTTCAAATACTGAGGTATAACTTTTGTTGGTGCCCCAAAAGTTACAAGCAAACCAGGTCTAGTGATTAATCAGTTTGCAAAAAGAAATCAGGTCACCCCTTTTTCTTTTTTTTTTTTACTTTCTTGTTGTTTATTCACTCACACTCACTTGTGCATGGAAAAGTAAACACTCCGGCATGCTGTTGCTTGCAGTGTCTAATACCAATACAGACACACTCATTCATACACACAAAGCTTCAGATACAGCAGGCTCCCCATGCCGAGTGAGCATAATTAGCACACTCGTTAGGCTCATCTGCATCCCTCTTCAAAGGAGAATGATGCAAATGGAAAGAATTTAGCCAGTGGCAGCCATTAGGCCCAAATATATCCTAGTTTGGGGGAACTCTGTTACATCAAGACAAAGAGGGTTTGTCTGAGGCAATAACCACAGACTCATTCATTGGGTTTGGGACTCAGCTGACACAGTGATTAATCAAAATTAGAATGCTTATATTTACTCACAAGTCAAATCTAGATGCATATCAATTAATATATATATACATATATATATATATATATATATATTTAATGTGTTCCTTCGCTGTCTGATATATGTTAAACAATGTTAAAAACATTTAAATAGCCCCTGCCATATACCTATGATACACGTTTCTGTTTTATCATTATTATGTGTTTTTATGGATCGCTACCCTGTTGCTGATCAGACTTGATTTCTGGATAGGATAGTCCAACCAACCATCTCCAATTTGTGGTTTTTGGTCTTACAGTGTAAGCATTCAGATTGTATCAGAGCTTTGGGTTGTACAGTGTGAGAAGAGATATCATGAGCTGTGAAATTTTAAACCCTGCAGTTTCATTGTACAGTTTTAGCTGTAGGTGAGTACAATGAGTGTTAAAGTGTATTTCTGCTTTAAGACTTGCAGCAAAGGCCATTGGACTTGGAATCGATCTCTTAGCTCCTGCATTGCGGACTACTGTATCGCCTCTATATATTAAATATAATTAAAAAATACTTAATTAATCCTGAAGGGAAATTACATAATATTACCAAAGCATGGTCTCTATAGTTTATACATGGACCACAAGCTTCACCCCACTGTCCGTTCTCAGACGTTCTCTGGAGAACAGTTTCTGTCAAAGATCTGCCTGCCCGCTCTCAGAAGATAACTGGAAACTCAATCAGTGATCTGCCTGCACTCAGTAAGCTCTGCCTCCGCCTCTGCCCTCTGCCTGCCGTCAGCCTCTGGAGCCTCAAGGTTCCGCCCTCTACAGCTCTGCTCCACTCAAGAACAGGTACAGCCCTGACACACTCTTAACCTGCAATATTCCCTGGTCCTCCGCTAAACTTCTCTGTCCTCCCTTGCAGTGAACCCACTTGTGACCAGTCAAACCTCTTCCTGGATCTGAATAACCTGTGTGCTTTACAGAACTCTCCCGTGACCAGTCAAGCCTCTAACTGAACCTGATCCATTGTTGCACATTTATTGTTCAATAAACTTTTTTAACTTTTTCTTCTGCCTCCGAGTGTTCTGCATGTGGGTTAGGCAAATTAAGCCGAACATGACAAGCTTGGATACTTTAACTTTAAATTTTAAGTGGACGTGGCTGACATACGGACTTGTTTGTTAAGTCCCGGTGGGTACAGTTTGCTCAAAAACCTCAGTTATTTTTCTGTCTGAGTCTTCGTCTGTTAGTTCATAAAACTCTGCAAAGTGCTCTGCAAAACTGGCATCAGAAATACCCGTAGATGAGTCTTAATCTGTCCAATGCTGTTTGCCGTAATAAGTGCCATAAAACCTCATGTTATCCAATTAAAAGTTTCATTATCAATTGAACGTAAACATGAGCTGTGTGTGTCTCTCATTATACTCAGAGTGAATAACGCTGTAGTTCATGTTCATTACTTCAAAATGGATCTGTTCAGTTCACCGTTCACTAAAAACGTGAACATATTCAGTGAATGTGCTTATGCACAACATGGATACTACATTCAGTTCTCTCTGAATCGTAGGCAGGAAGCAGCTTTTTTTTTGCCAGCAAAAATCAGACTTCTCCAGAAGAAAGTTGGCTGCGTAATGGATCTTTCCTTTTAGACTCGTAAGCTACAGAGCAAAGAGAAAGAAAGAGGGGGAGTCGGGTGCTTAAATAATTTCTGTCACAGGGGTGTGAAGTCAGGAGTGAGTCTTGCCTACATCATCTGATCTTGAAGAGAAATATAGAATGAGTACGTACAAGGAAAAGCCCTTTGCACCTACTGTATTATTTTGTTATAGAGAGAAGAGAGCCCTCCGCCTAGTATGCCCATTTAAGTTGTCATTGGATTTTTGGTCAATATAAAAAAATATCTTTTAATTTTAAAAACAGTAAAAAAAAAGCATACATTTATGTTGTATTTAATCTTTTAAACCTTTTCAACCTTTAGATCCAAACTAGCCTCTTGACTTTGTCAATGTAGAGTCCTTGTGGAGATCATGATCTTGGCGCTGATGGTTTGGTTTTTTCCTTTGCTCCTTGCTCCCCTGTCTAATTGGTTCTGCGGCTGATTATCGCAGATCATTTCCACCTGCTTCCTCTACTATTTAAGTTGTCTGTTTGCCTCCCATCAGCGCCAGGTTATTCTTGTGTTTTTGTGATATGTTCCCTAGCAATCTGTAGTCTGCCTGTTTCCCTGATATTGACCAGTTTTCTGCCCTGAGGATTTCGAGTTTTTGCCTTGCCCCGGTCTGCTCCGTTTGTCCTGTCTGATCCTGGATTCTACCGGCTTCTGAACCTGGAACTGTCGTCTGACTTCGGCCTTGGATTTCCCTTCAGGACTCTGTTGCTGCTCGGCGTCTGCTCCGCGTCTGCTCCGCTCACTCTCTAGGAACTCTGAGGGCGTCTCCCGCCGCAACTGCGGTCAAAGCTCCGCGAACGGACTGAAATTCGAATCAGGTCAGTGACTTTGCTCCAAGTCGTGTTAAGCTCCATATCCAGTCACTGACCTGTATTCTCCCATTTCTGCAGAGATCCGCCCCGCAGCACACGAGCAGCCCCGCGCACCTGTTTTGTTAAATAAACGCTTTGAACTTTCCCACTGCCTGTCTCGCCTCGAATTCTGGGTCCTACATTCTGAGATCATTACACAAATGGCTCTGAACTTCTATTCATGAGGCTTTATTTAAATAAAACATATGTAAAAATAAAATTTTATTTGTTACCTGCAGGGTAAAACAATCAGTTTCAGTGTTGATCAGATCTTGCTCTTATTTTGCATTCCATAAATAGCTTTTTAATCAGTTGTTATGCAACATGAGCTGTTCAAACCTGAGCATCACCAGAGGCTCTGGTATAACTCAGGTTGTCCGTCTCTTTCACCTTTCCTTGTTTATTTTTTCCGATCTTCAGGCTTTCATGAGTGTGTTTTCACACCTTTAATGAGTCCCCCTCTGAATGCTTGTTTTTGCAACAATACTTGAATTTCCATGAAGCCGCCTGTGATGGACAGCCGACCGCCAGGAGGTAAATTCAAGGCTGTGAGTACGGGAAAGAAGAGAGTGAACTAGATAGATGTTTGTGCCTGTAGGTTTGATATGATGAAGCTTTTAATATTCTAACAAGGCAAATGTCGACTAAAAAGGTGAACAGCCACCCCCCTCCAGCCTGAGAGCCATCAGAGGAGTTAATTAACAGGTCTGGCTTTGGTTTGGCCTAAAGGAGAAAGACTTGTGATTGGAAGTTAAGCTTGCTGTCCACGAGGAACTGGACAACTCCAATTAGCAGTGAGGAATATAAAAAGAGGCACTACTATTTGGTAGAGCTACTTTTTCTTTTTTCTTTAAAAGAAAAAGGACAAAATCTCAACAGGAGCCTCATGGCTTGACGTATACACAGAAGGGGGCTGATGATTGGGTTTTTTTATTCTTCTTGCATAAAGAGAATAATATCTTAACAATGCATTCATTGGTTACTCCAACCTGCTGATTTCTTTGCTTTGCTAAGCCTGCCAGATGGAAGCTGAAATAGAAAAAAATATATATATAATTTGTTATGCAGTCATAGACTATAGAAGAAAAACATATTAAATCCGACGCTGCTGGTTAATTTTAAAATCTATAGGTGCATATTTCATTTGAGAGAAATGCCCCTATTTTTCAGATTTTTGCAGAGATTTTAATTACAAGCACTTTTGCAGCAAGGATACTGGTATGTTTTCTGCCTCCATACATTCTCCAAAAAAAGGGGTACTTTAACAATCTTCTCAAGGACAAATATTGAATTTATAAGGCCGATATCTCAACTAAACAATTCTCACAGCCCCTTTTTGCCCAGGAGACGAGCCTTTACCTCAATAGGAGAATCTCAGGTGTTTGTGTTATGAGTGATAGACTGTCAGGGCTCAGTTTACTATAATGGATTTTAAATGGTCTTTCCAGAACTTTGGTCATAGGAGGGTCACTTCTCCTTTGCATCAAAATAGACCGCTATAGTGGTTATAAGTTGAGACAAAAAGGTAGTGTCTAATAGATCGATAAAATCTGTATTGGCTGATGTCATTTTTAGGGACAGCTGCATCAGTCTGATATTTGCATCCATGTAATGTAGTTGCTTTTTTTGTTTCATGAGGCGGAAGGGAGGGGAACGGTCATGTGGCATTTGACAATGATTGTGATGCAGCTCAACATTATGGGTGTTTACTGATGCAGAGAAGCAATCTCAGCACTTTGGTTGGTCTTTCATTGTGTCCAGATTATAGGGAAATACATGATATATGGTATTGGTTATTATCAGTTTTCAAGCATGATAACAAACTTATGATCAGATATTGAAGCCAGCACAGATTCTTCATATCAAGTTCTATCTAGTTTTTATGTATTATAAGATCAAAATCGGTTGGAGACACAGAGGGAGATCTGGGACACACTGGAGAGACTCTATGTTTCCCTTGCTGGCCTGAGAATGCCTTGGCATTCCCCCAGAGGAGCTGGCCCAAGTGGCGGGGGAGAGGGACGTCTGGCCCTGCCCACTGAGGCTGGATGGATGGATGGATGGATGGATGGATGGATGGATGGATGGATGGATGGATGGATGGATGGATAAGATCATGTTGCCCTTCATTGATAGATGGACCCCGGTAAAAGTGGCTCTAGTGTAAAGCAATTTGAGAAGTAAGTATGACTTGAAAACCACTTTATAAATTGAGCCATTTACCATAAGTCTTGGAGTGTCAATATTATTTTAATCAACATTGTTAATTTAAAACCCCAAGGTTAACCAAAATGCCTCATAAGATGAAACATGGTACTGTTTCCATGGTACTCAAAATAAATGCCAATTAAAAGCCAAAGTGTAGCAGTCCCTCAGACCAAAGTAGAAACAGAGTGCCTCGGAGGGTGCAGTTGTTTTCATTTACTGGATTCATAACCAATTTACAGTGTGAAAACTAAAAAAACACAAACATAAAAAATAACCGCTTAGATGCTTTTCTTTGACAAAATATAAAAATACATTACATAACGTCAGTGTTGGGCACGTTACTTTGAAAAAGTAATTAGTTACTAGTTACTTCTCCCAAAAAGTAACTGAGTTACTAACTGAGTTACTCCACAATAAAAGTAACTAGTTACTAGTAAAAGTAACTATTGCGTTACTTTTGTGTTTCTCGCCCCCGTAACCCTCACCACCCAGCCCCCACCTTCTCGCCGTGTGTTTCCAAAGCCAGCTGAATAGAGTGGATGACAAAGACAAGAACCTGCAGAGAGTTTTGCATTTATTGCAACTCAAAGTAAATGACATCAGGGGGGAACGCCATGTGAAGTTTTTTAACAGGGCATTCAGATCTGGTGAAATTAATAACTGGTGATGTCTAATTCTGAAATCCTGTGTGTTTGGGTTGTTATAGATACTGCAACATCTATCTATCTATCTATCTATCTATCTATCTAGATCTATACTCTGTGTGTGACATAAAATATGGATCTCCATCCCTGACACAAAGGCCATCAAATAATGTTTAAAATAAAAAATACAGTAGGTTGAAAAGGCAGAATATCCATCCATCCATCCAGATTTCTCCCTTTCATTTGATCGTTCACGCTCTCCATAGTTCTCCTGTGGCGCGAGCACAGGGCGACTGTTGCGCGCCTTTAGCGAGCATGCACGTTTCCTGTCGCTTGCGCGGTGACTCGTGCCGCCTGCGCTGTGCGGAGATGCAGAGGAAACCGTATGTGATGGGGAAACGCGGCTCGAGGTAACACCGGTATTTCCATGTGGAAAACGCTGTTTTGCTGCTGGATCTTCCTCACTCTCCATCTCTCTGTGTGTGCTGTACGTTAACACCCGCCAGCAGAAACACCCACCTACCCAACTGACAGAGGGAATCTCACTATACATCAGCCATTCTCATCCTCCCCTCTCTCATGACAAGGCGCACACCTCTGGATGACCTAAAAAATAATCTTTAATATCTCTTAAACAAAAGTAGCACAAACAATATTTTTTTCTGCACAAATCTGCACTAACGTTGCACTAACCATTCAGTCTATTTGCAGAGTTTTTTGACGTGGGTGGGGTGTCAGCTTCACGCAGCTGCGCAAGAGTCCTATCATGAAAAAAGGTTCATTGTGCGACCTGAGTAACGGGCAGTAACGGGGTGTCTGCAATGGTAACTGCGTTATAGTTACAGTCAAAGTAATTAGTTAGATTACTCGTTACTAAAACAAGGTAACGGCGTTAGTAACGCCGTTACTTTCAACGCCGTTAGTCCCATCACTGCATAACGTACAAACTTTATAAACAAATAAAGCTCTAAACCTGTACCTAGCTCCGCCGGTGTTTAGCTGTAGGTTCATAAATCTGCCATCGAGCCTCATCAAGCTGCCTTCAGACCATTGTGCATTCAGTCCTAATTTCTAATAAAAAAAAGAGACATGCTCTTTCAGCCCGTCCGCCACCACAGCCAACGGACCCTTAACGGTGTGTGCAAAAACCAGTTCATTTGGACTAAACCCGGTGCTTTCCTGGGTTACCTCCCTGACGGCCAACATCAGCCAAGGCAATCCGTCCTCCCAGTCACCTGCCAGTTCTGTACAGTAAGCGCACAGGAGAGACTTCAGAGTCTGGTAGAAACGCTCTAACGCCCCCTGACTCTCTGGATGATATGCTGTTGCTTTATTGTGTCGCACCCGTAGCTGTTTCAGAACCTGACTGAACAAATGTGATGAGAAATTAGTGCCTTGGTCAGACTGTATTACGGGAGTGAGCGCACGTACAACCGACCTGGCTGTTATTGTACATAACGGATAAGCTGCTGGATAATGTGTACTTTGGCACATCACAGTGAGCAGATATGATGTCCCAGCCTTTGAGCGGGGTAACGGGCCCATGCAGTCGATTATCAAATGCTCAAATGGCTCAGATGCGGCAATAATTGGGCTCAGAGGGAACGGTTTCAAAACCTGATTGGGCTTGGAAATGACCTGGCAGACATGACATACCTTAACATAAGATGAAACGTCCTTCTTCGGACGTGGCCAGAACACGGTCATACGTCTTACGTACACCAGAATGGCCAGACTCGTCATGAGCAACTTTTAACACTGCGGAGTGAAGTTTAATGGGAACCACCATCTGAAACACCGGTTCCCCCACAAAATCAGCATGTGGTAACCATTTCCTCACCAACAACGAGTCCTGCAGGGAGTATCCACATGCACAGTCCATTATTTCACTGAGCGGGCGAACCTGATCAAAAAGATTCTTCAGAGAAACGTCGGCTTGCTGCTCCGTGATTAACTCACTGCGAGATAGAGAGATTGGAAAAGCTCTGAGCACTGACTGACAGGAAGGTCGCAAAAAATATCTTACTTTTGCATGCAGCTTAGTACCAACTGAACTACAGCACCCACTATTGTACTGTACCAGTAACAACATAGATTCAGCTTATAAACAAAGATCAGACATTTACACAAAGTAAAAGTCATTTTTCGAGAGGATGTAAAGATCGCATTGACTCAACATTTGCTGTCACACAAAAAGTCTGACTGATTTCAACTGAATTTGTCTTCATTTATATATTACAGTTTTACAGTTAGTTATGTTCAAAAAACAGTTTAAGTTGCATCCAGTCCTCAGAGCCAGATTATTCTTGTTCCCTCTAGCCAGTGGTTGAGAGTGTTTATAGTGGTTATGTTATGAAATAAGCCAAGTGTTCAAGTTGTGTATCAAGGAGTGGAGGGGGTGTTTTGTGAAGCTCATATCGAGGACTGCTTTATTTAGGGGATGGGCCAAAATTGATGACGTCCAAAGCCTCGCTACCGCCATACCACGTGACCGCTTGGGGAAGTGGTTCAGCTCACCCGTGAACTTCGACTGGCATTTAAACAGCCTCAGTATTCAGTCAAGGTGGGGGAGTTTGCAGTACAGTTGCTGTCAGCTGGATAGAGTTTGGATAGATTCTAAGAATAGATAGGTCATAAAAGCAACCAATCTAGCTGGTTGAAATAGTTTTGTTAAGATTAAACAATATAATGATCAGAATCTGAGTAAGCCACTGGTTTCCATTGTAATATAAGTACTTTTGCTCTCTGTATAATAGTTACTATTGCAAGTGGCATCAGCTGTAACTTTGACAAATTAGCTTTAACACTGCCAAATTAGATTGGTGGGTTTAACCAAACGATTGGGTGGACACATAACTTCCAACCAGATTAAAACCAAAAACTGTGAAAAAGCTAATATTCTTTAATAAAAATGACACCTTTCACTTTGCTTATCAGTGCCTATTTTCACAAGCACTTTCAATATTTCCCTGAGCTTATTTCATTAAAATGACAAAGAAATAGTGTACCTAACAATATTGTTCCCTTCTAAGATATTTTACGCACAAAAAAACCTTACAGTTTTATTATACATATCATTCATTTACAATTTCAACGGAATTTAAATGGGAAAAAAACAATAGCAAAAAAATCACAGATTATATTACTAACTGTAGTCCTACTGTACTCCATCAGTAGGTGGTGACATGTTAACATGAAGCTTCATGAACTGTGGGGATGGTTGTAGCAATTTGCCCAAACGGTTTAATGCCTCATGAGGCCTAATCTCACCATCACTAGTTTTTAGAGTTCCTTGGTATGTCTGATTTCCTGATCCTGACCTGTTTTGCCTCTCAACCGCTGAGCCTGCCTTTTCCCATCTGAACGTTTTACCTAAACTGTCTTTGGACTCTTATATCTGAGCCTGACTGTTCCTGTTCTGATCTGTTTGCCTGAGCTGGCTTCAGACTCCTGCATATTCTCCAGAGCTGCAGCATCTGGGACACTCTTGGCTGTGGCCGTCTGATCTGGTAGGCAGCCCACCGGCTGGATCGTACCTCCTTTTCTGTCGATGGACTAAACATGTAAACCAGGTTAGTAACTCACGTTCATAATCTTCCTCTATTTACGTGGTCAGTAAACTGTGTTTCCTCTCTCCAAAGTTTCCTGCCTCACAGAGGTATCACTGTCTGTCTTGCCTGAATACTAGGTCAATCTGTTCTGAATTGTGACAACAAGTTGCCTTTAGAAACAGGGACATGGTTGCAAACAATACTCAAGAAAGCAGTGGTGCTTAAACGGTGCTAAGTTGAGCGGTAAAAAGTCCATCATTCCAATAAATTTTGATTTCTTATCCTCTAAACCAAATCTCTAATTGTTGTGACTAAAACCTGACATTCCTTGGACTGTCATGTTTGGCTTAAGGTTCCTAGCCCACATGCAGAACACACGGAAACAGGAGAAAAGTTCAAAGGTTTATTAGGTGATGTTTCTGCACAGAGAATAAACAGATCCAGGGGGTTTAATCTGAGCCGGGACTGGTCACGAGCGGGTTCACTGCAGAGGGGGACAGAGATGTTAGCAGATGTCCAGATAATTAGCAGGATGTGAGTGAGCAGGACTGTACCTGTTCTGGAGTTCGAGCTTAAGGGCTGAGGGGGGCGACCTTGAGGGTCCAGAGGCTGTCGGCAGGCTGAGGGCTTGGCGGAGGCAGAGCTTGGTTTGGGTGTTTGCAGATAACTGGTTTGAGTTACCCTTCTAGATTCTTCTGAGAGCAGGCAGGCAGGTCTTTGGCAGGTAAGATTCTCCAGGGTTCCTCAGAGATCAGACAGGCAGATTTCCAACAGAGAAACTCTTCAGGGTTTTCAGGTTTTCAGGCAGGTTCAACCTGGGAAGCAAAAAGGAGAAAACGGATCAGGTTCAGGTTTAGGTTCAGGTTTCAAAGGAGTCAGAGATTCAGACAGGCAGGTTGGCTCAGGGTTGCTAACCGTAACTGGCAAACACTCTGGCACTGGAGAGACGTCCTCTGCCTCCTTAAGTACAGATCCCCTGATGAGCAGATGAGCGACAGGGGGTAGCAATCAGCTCCGGCTCTAGGAGATCTAGTACGCCCTCTGGTGGAGAAAGTGGACAGACCTCCAGATCCCAACATGGACCAGCTAACATTAATCTTATGCTTTCTCATTTTGGCCTGTGTGAGATATAGCATCAGTTTCCTTTTATTTGCTTGAGAGGTTTAGTTTCAGGAATGGTCATCTACATTTGCTTCAAGGTTGGCTGTTTCGTCTATTCAGAGATGTTATACTGTACATCATGGTTGTAAAATATGGTTTATTTCCAGCCATTGTTCACCCATTCTAATCTGACTCTTACCCATCCACAAACTGTATGTTGCTCCTTTATCTGACTGTTCATGGGGTTTAAAGCAGAAATGGCTCTGCATTAAACCCCATGTCTACCCTAGTCTGATATCGGATTTAAATTTAAGCATGTCATGTTCAATATGTACCCTGACAGTCCATATTGATAACGTTTAGGATTCAGGTTTCATTTTACACATTATTGACCTGGGTCTGCTTCCGTTGAACCTGTAAGGGGAACAGAGGGACATTCAGCAAAAACGTTTGAGCTGATTGGTAGGCAGACACCCAAGGTTTGGCTTTGCCAATCACTGTAGGAAATGAAATAACGCTCAAAGAGAAACTACAGCAATTTAACATTTTATGCTGCTGTTGTTCCTCTGTCAAAGATGATATTGAGGTTTCTGACAAAACATATGGATTATTCAGCAGCTACTCATACGTCCTCCTGCAATGCCATGTTTATTCTGGTTTAGATGTGGGCTCAGCCGGTCTCAATTTCTTCACAGCTATATGTCCTGCCTTAAAACATAATTCTGCAATATGATTGGCTGACCTGTTTTGGGTCGATCTAAAATGCTTTAAGCTGGAAAACAAAAAGGTGAATTTTTGTATTTTCGTGAAAGCACAAATACCTTGAGAGTTCACCTTGCAGGCAATATTATTTACCATGTCTAGTTCCCTTAATGCATTGAGGAGTTGCCATGTGATATGTGTCACTACACTATCAAAAACTGTAGCTTTTATGGACTTGGCTGATAGTAGGTAACACCTTATAAACAAAACGAACACAACTTGTAAATCAAGCAATAATAAGAAAACTTTGTGACTAATTAGAAATACAGATTTCTGGCTCGTGGTGAAACACTCCAAATGTCTTGTTTTGTCATATTATATCAACCAGTACCTTTCTGCAACCCTCTGCTGCATTGGAAAATTACACTGTAACAGTTATCTGCAGTTATTGCCCTTTAGTTTCAGCCTTATAAAACTGCTTTATCATTTTAGTATTACTCAAGGACAACATTGGCAAGAAGAATTAATATTTTCATTAAATCAGCCTCCCAGATAACAGTTGTCTCTGGATGTTCTTAAAACAGATTCGTTTTAAAGATTTAAGATTTCGTTTCTTCTTTGGTGGAAAGAAAATTGTGGAAACAAACCCCAGAAAGTAATAATTTTAAATAATTGTCATAAAAAAGAAACAGAAGGTGGGAAACATTTCTGGATTTGACTGTATAGGGTACCATTGTTCACACAAAACAGAAGGTTTGTCTTACCTGAGATGGCATTTATGGGTAAATGATGGTCATTTAACAATCCCTTCAGTGCAACTCTGTACATCTCTCCGCTGTTGTCTTCCCTTTACACACCAAAGAGGTCTCTTTAGTAGTTGCTCTTAAAATGTAACTCTAAACTCATTTATTCACTATGGCTTTTGATACCTCTGAGTTGTTGACTTGTTTTATCTTAAATAAGCATTTCTTACATATATTTTCATGTTTTCTATTGAATCTTTTGTTTTTAATTGTTTTTAATCTTATATCTGTTAATGCTGATTCTTTCACTATACAGCACTTTATTCCCTTCAAAATGCTGGTACTTTATAAATGCAATTAAATTTTATAGATATGATTAGACAAAATCAGAATCAAGCCTAATACCTCAAACAAACCTAATCCTGCTTAGATTTTTATATAATTATGCCAAATTACCTGACATTGTTTCATACCTACAGCATTGTGAAAAAAATAATAACAATTTTGTATTTATTACCTTCTTAAGTGTAATTCATGGCAATTTAAAAACATAAATTAGCACCTAGACAAATTTAAAAAATTCTACTAATATTATTCAAAGAGTGTATCAACAACTCATCTAGGAGGTCACAACATTTTCACAGTACAAATATTTAGCAGAATCGTGAGACAAAACTGGAACTTATGAGTAGTTTGTCCAATTAAAACACACAAAAAACTACAAATCATGTCCACTGACAAATTGGTGATAGTGGAGTAGGTCTGAGGAATAAATAAACAATGAATTCTGCTCCTATCCTGTATATTCAACTTGGTGTTTAATCCCTGAGTTGTACACCCTTTCTATCTATAAGACTAGGCTTAAAACTGTTCAGATAAGCTGCTAAAGCCTTATTCTTCTGGAAGACATAGGGTTCACTTTTTGTCATTTCTCTTTATGTTGACTTTGCATTTTCATGTCATAGTAGCTTCATCTGGCCTAGTGCTCTGTTTAGCTGTGACACCACCATAGAGTTAGTCTTTCCTAAATATAGCTATAGGCTAAGCTTCCTCTGTAACTAAGTGTATGTGTCCTTTTCATGTTTGTTGATATAAAAAGTGCTAAAGAACTCATCTGCTTAACTCTTATTTTTCCCTAGATAAGGCGACTTATGGAGCTATTTTACTGTCACTTTACCTTTTTTAAGGAGCAGTGCTTTTGTGTTCCTTCTGTGTGTTCCTGTCTTCTTGAATCCCCAATTGGCCAAGGCAGAGGGCTTCTCACTCTAAACCTGGTCTTGCTGGAGTTTTCTTCCTGTTAAAAGGGATTATTTTAATCTCCACTGTTGGTGCATGTATGCAACCTGTAAGGGATTGCTGCAGAGTAAATGACACCGTGGAAGTAAATGTCTATTGCTACTACGTCCTTATCTATGAGGAGAGAATCCTGCCAAGTCAATGACTCGATACAATCGACTGGGTTCCTTTAGATAGAAAACCTTTAACCACTTTGCCAGTATCATTTAATGGAATTTAACAAAAATACATTATTTCTTCACAGTTGCTGTGCATGATACATGTTCCTTAGGGTTCTATAAGGTAGAGTTTTAGCCCTTTTCTACATTTGTGTAACTTTGGTTTGTTTGTTCTTTTCCGGAAGCCTGTTATCCCAACTTGACTTGCACCTTTCATATGTTTGTCTGTGGCATAATAACCTCCGTAAGGCTGAGGGCTGACAGGATTCAGCACAGCAGTCTGGAGATCCTTTCATACACTGGAAAGTGTTCTTACTTTTGTCCCTGAATGATAAAGGAGATAGAATCTAGGAAAAGAGGTATAAGCTAGAATTTGAGGTATTCTGAGGGATTCCACAGAAATTCCAGAGAGTAGGTAAGAGCCTGCCTGAAGAAAGGATCCCTGTAGTCTTCCTCATCTTCTGTAGGCAAGTTTATGACTAAAAAGTTCTCATTTGTACAAATATTTACTTTAATATTATTATCCTTTCCCTCTGTTATTTTGCATTTCCTCCCCTACCTATCCACACTTGTGAAAGCTTTTATGCACTCATTCTGTAGTTTCACTTTAATTCTCATTCAGGTCCATTGTATCCACAAGCGAACATTAGGGTTTCTAATCACCTAATCTAATGATTTTGTTCTACACATGATGAGCAAACAATTGCTTTAGGATGAATGCCATCCATCTGGAACATAGACGTTCCCCGTGATAGAGATTGTTGAGATGTCTGCCACCTGGATTAACTTCCCACAGGAGCCCCCCCTGCTCTAATTATGTTGATCCACTCTTACTTGTTTTGCAGTGTCTCCATTTGGGGACACTTTTTGCTTACAGTGTGCAGCAACAAACACAAGTGAATCACGAAACAGCGCATGAATTAAATACATCAAAACGGATTATACCCAGCAAAATGTCAGGCAAGGATGAGCCTGCCTAATAACCTGTAAAATTGTGTCTCTTTCTGCTTATTATTCATAATGGAGTGTGCAGAGAAACACATACTCTTGCCTGCAGGACAGCTCTGCTCACTCTGGTGTTTGTGCCTTTGCGTTTATTAGAGGCAAAGTGCTGATTTCACACACATCGCTGTGGCTCATCAAAATGTTTTATTTCCCAACTAAAGTCATTATTTCAGTTTAGTCGGTTCCACCAGGAATAAGACAATTATCATTACTAACATAATAATCTTTGAAAGAAATCCTAGATTGGTTTGCTAATTACTCTGCAACTCTGGGAATGTGCCTTTAAATAAAACCCTGTTGTCGGGAAAAATATCCATTAGTCTTACGCAACAAGACCAAGAACAGTTGTCTTTATTCAAGCAGCATTCATTAATCTTTGAAAGTGAGAAACGGATACAGTTTTTGCAAATTTTATGTCCGTTTTGGTCAGACAAAGGGTTTCACTATATGGCGTCAGGATTCTGCCAAAAGTTCACACCGCCAATAAATACTTCTACAAGTAGCTTTACTTCATGCAAGCTTTTATAAACTACTCTTCATGAGCATGTTTATCATATTATATGTGCAAATAGAGTACCATGAGCCCCCAATATATTACACATATGAATGCTTCCTTCTCTGTGTGCATGTGGTTTTATTTCCATGCATGCACAGCCTCCCTCCTCCTCTTCTTTGTACCTATGTAAACTTTTGTCACTTTGAAGGCATTACCCACCGGACAAAGCAACCTGCCTGTGATTGGCTACTTCTCAGGAAGTCCACCTGATGAAGCTCTACTCTTCTTCCTACAAAAAAGCAGCTTCTGGCTGTAACACATATGTAACTGTTTCTATGACAATTGTTGATTAGATCACTATTTCTTGTGAAAGTGTATAAATAATGTGGTATATTTCCATATTACTTTAAACAAAATTTTCATGATAAATTATCAACAATGTTATGATAATGTTTATGCTGCCCTTTTTTTTTTTACTGCTAGTACTTTCACAATTTCCCATGCAAGCCTTGGATGTCAACTTTCTGTGAGAAAAAGAAGAGGAAAAAAAGAGAAATAGAAAGAATAATAAGAGTAATGAAGTGTGTAAATTATTTATTGAGAGGATGATAGTAAAAGGATATAGTAGATCAGAGGAACAATGTTGTACAAAGAGTTTATTGTGAATAAAATAAAAAGAAGATGATCTTCTTTCATTGGGGCCTTTTTTCTTTTTCAATAAGTGCAGTTCTGTAACAGCACTCTCCTTGAAATATTTCATAATGACAGCACAGTGTTGTTTTCACAATTTTAAAAATCCCAAAGTCAGAGCAAACTAGACCAGATCGTATGAGGTTTCTCACAAACCCTGGGTCCGTGTCCAGATAAAACTAGGGTATGCAACAATCTTCTTGGGCCAATTAAGACAAAGCGACCATGGAACTGGCAACATTTGAGGTCTGGTCATCTAGTAGGTAAGGCTACCAACCGAGAGTCCTTCATCTTGATACCTCTATCTACATAGCTGGATTTAAACTGCCATGTTTATATTTGTCAGCAATTGTAGACCTCTGTATCCTTAACATGCATGTCCTGACACAAGCAACAAGAAAGGCAGATTTTAGAGTAGCTGTTGTGTATAGAATCGGTTTCAGAAGCTATTAATGGCAAACTAGAGCAGGATTGAGCTGTATCCAGCAGATGAACCAGCAATAGCTAAGAAATCAAAGGGGAATATATAATGAGAAAGAGCAAAAACCAGATGAGACTACAGGGCAGAGTGGAATCAGCCTTAAGTTCAGTCGGAGAATGAAGACAGGGGGAAATAAAAGGGTATTCATATCAGATTAGGTATTAAAACAGATAAGAAACTTATGAGCAATATCAAAACAGAACATGATCTTTTGTATAGGAAAAATTCAACACAGACCTTGGATGGGGAAACATAGGATTAATTGAAAAAGAAGAGAACACAGAACATTAAGTGGCCGATTGACCACAATATGTCAGGAAGCTAAGAATAAGAACCTAAGTCACTCTGTTTCTCCTTTGATATCTGACTGAAATAACCTAACAGTTTTAAAGACATTACTATTTCAATGTTACTAGACTGTGGCCTGTTTGGGTAAACTCATTTTAAAATGAATGTCCAACGTAATGCTTTGTAAACATCACATTTGCACCAGAACATTTGTGCATTTCCATCAGCTTTTTCTAATGCGCATTTTGAACTATCACATTAGAAAAGCTTGTTGGAAATGGCAAAATTAAAATAAACTTCCTCAGCAATGTTTTTTACGCTAGCTTGAGGCAGTTTTTGGCTTTTGCCATAAATGGTCAAGGTGCAAAATGGGAGTTGGAAAAACTTTTTTCAAATCAGCTCTGACACAGCAAACTTTTACTCACTTGACTGATCAGCTGTTTCTGATGGGGTCTTCCTATAATTCCCATAAACATGGCTTGAAGCAACATTGCTATTACTAACTGACATGTTAATGTAATAACAATTTCCCTCATCACAACCTATTCGTTAAAACCTTCCTCCATTACTGATCTGTGGTCAGTGCTAGATTGCAGCCTCTTATTGCTGTTTATTGGAGCCAAGCGTGATGACGTTATACAGGCAATGATGTACGATGACTTTGTGGTGCCTGGTTAATTCGCTTCAAACCAAATGGAACCACCATCTTTGCATTTCCTTTTCTTTGAACTTTTAAATATTTGTTAAAAAATTGAATTTTAGTTGAATGGAAACACAGCTTGTGTCCTCTGTTTCTGTGGCACGTTTTTGCACCTACTCCACCAGTTTAAGCCTTTCTGTGGCATAACTAGACTGAGAAGATGCAGATTTTTCGGTGTGTACCTCATTTCCTGAAATCAACTTGGCAGACCACTCTGTGTAAATATAGTGGATTAAGTCAAAAGGCTTCTCTGTTTTTATTACGACTCTTTATGACAATTGTATTATTTTATTATTGTCTTTTTCTTAGGACTTTTTTTCTCCAATTTTTTCCTGAATGCTGCTATTCTTTGAAGACCTTACTTTTATGCTGAGCTCTTTAAGTACCTGAAAAGGATTCTGTCTTCCTGAAAACTCACAACTTCCAAGGCAACCGAGGCTATAAAGGGCAAATTGCAGCTTTTTGAGTCCCCCCACCACCACCACGCTTCTTTCATGGTAAACCCGTTGCATAGTGATATTTATGTGTAGCAGTGTTGTGGCAGTGCCTTAATAGGTATAAATAGTGTTTTTGTTTAGTTTTTTCACAACAGAGCACTACCAGCCTTTTTTAAGTATAATAAGGTAGTAGCCTTGACAGGGGTGCAAGTATAAATGCTTTTGTGATCGTGCAGATGAGCCAGTTCATACATCATGGATAAGATAAGCACTATTGCTATATGGCTCACTCCACACAGAATTTGTACACTGATATGTTACCATCACAATAATAATTGGCAAATTTTTGCATCGACCTTCGCATATTAGCTTCAGAAGAAGCTCATGCATGCAGACAAAATACATGTTCTAATTAACATGTTAATATCAGCAAAAAGTTTAACATAGCAGGGCAGAAAAGTATCTTAGTATATTAGAAATGGTAATTTAATTTCCTAACTTTATAAAAGGATATCCACGACAAGCGCTGATGGCTCTGCAGTTAGCTGATTAATGAATATAAAGTCTTCCCCATTGCTCAGATGGGTATTTTAAAAGCAGATGTTTCTTCACTTACATAGCTGATTGTGTGTGGCTTTGCCGAGTCACTACAGACCCAGAGGAGATGGGTTGGATGCAGTGGGAACAACTGTGTCTTTTACTACTTCTCTGCTAATCTGGAAACACTCCCTGCTGCTTCAGATCAGAGAGGAGGGATCCGATCCCCGACCCCACAAGGCTGAAGGAGCGCTGAGGAACAAAGATAAAGAAAAACTGAATGGAAGGAAAGGCTGGAGGGAGCTGACTTAACTGTCCTAACAGTGCAAAGAGGAGGATTGCTGAGGAAGCCTGGGAAAGTGGGCCAAGCATCGGTAAACAACAAGAAAAAGGTACAAAGCAGGTCCCGTGGCTGCTGAGGTGAAAAACCAAGCAAAAGAGAGGAGAGGATAAAAGCAGGGAAAAGAAAGGTGGAGAAGGGGATTTCAAGTGAGGAGAAGGAGGAAGTATAAACTACAAAGGGGTATTTAGTTTGGGATAATATGAGAGAAAAGTAAATCACCAAGGGATTTTAACTTTCCTAATAAATATCCACCTCTTTGTGGTATAAAGTGGCTTCTTGGTATAGAGTGAATATTTACTTTTGCTTTTGTTTGCAAATTTTTACTTAATGATTTTAAATATATTCCTCAGAAATGCTTTATCTGGTGTTAAACACAATTCAGACCATCCACCTTCTATTTGAATGAAGCGACCAATACATCAGGGGCAAAATAAGACAAAGTACTCCTCAACTCAATTTAGCTAATTTATATAGCGCCAATACACAACACACCATTTCAAGGCACATTACAGAGACAGTTCAGTCAGATCATACAGTCAAATTGGCAAAAAATTTTCTATCTAAGGAAATCCAGCTGATTCCATCGAGTCACTGACCTTTGAGAACAAGCCCCTCCTGGATGATCATGTGGTCATAGCAGGCACTTGCTTTTTATAAAAATAATTACACCATCATGCAAAATATTAGATTATATTGTTTCAGTTTGATAATGCGAACATTTTTCTTGTTTTATTTACTTTCCATTAAAGAAAAAAATCAAAAACTGTCTTCAACCCCATCTTATAAATAGTCTTGCACCGATACCAGTATTGGGCAGGGCCCCGATCCAGCACTAAAATGGTGCTATCGGTATCAGTGAGTACCAACAACTAGGGCACCGATACCTTTTTGAGAGCCAGAAATTTATTCAACTATTGTCACCCATTCCAAGCAGGCAATAAAAAGTTCTACTGGATTCACTTTGTATTAGTCTTTTTTCTGCTTCACAAAAGTAGGCAGCAGCTTGACAAAGCCATGATGGAAATTAGTTTACATCCAAGTAGTATGCAGTTCATCATATATACACACACACATCAATTTCAAACAGATGGTATCGGTATTACCCGATACTGCAGAGCCAGGTATCTGGTATTGGTATCGGGGCCAAAAGATGGCATCGACCCAACACTACTTATAACTGCTGGCTCGCTATTTGTCTATTTCCAATGGTGTTTTGATCATTTATATCTGGTGATTAGCTCTAAGTTTTTGAGGTAAGAAGGATTCTTTGCCTTTATCCCAATCCCTTACCTTACAAGTGAAAAAGACTACCTAAAAAAGACTCCCTAATCTGCCTGATTGTTAAGCTGAGTGTTAAGACATTTAAATCATATTTTTTTTTAGCTTTAGCTTTGTTTTATGTGGCTTGTTATGGGTGCCAGTACATGTTTAGAATATTTTTTTATTAATACGACTTGTGTCTAAATTATGGACTTGTCATAATCTTTTTGACCTGTGTTTTATGGTTTCTAAATGTGTCACTTTACCTTTCATAGTCGGATCATTGCTAGTTTGTTTAATAAAGGCATTTGTGTTGAGCTGATGGCTTATTTTTATGTTTTGGATTTCTGTGCATTTGGAAATTTTTCAGCTTGGCTCAGCTGTGGATGCAGTGAAGCAGCCAGCAATGGTAAAGCGGGGATGATAATGACTTCACAAAGACAGAGTTTATGCAGAACTTTTTCATCTCAAGGGGAACTTTTAGTCATATATGTCAGCTCCTCATATTTACATGCACTGAAAGTTCAATTTCTTAAAGGCCCAGGGACCTTTAAAAAATGAAGGTGTTGGGATCCTGAGGCTTGCCCACCAGAGGGCGCCGAGGATCCCCTCCTGTTTGTCTGTTCACCGGTTTGGTTCTGGAGATCCACCTTTCTCCAGCAGAGAGCGCCCTGGGTCTCCTAAGATGAAGCCACCTACACACCTGCGGCTCATCCACCTGATTAGGAGACCAGCTTTATAAGCAGCGGCCAGACCTGTCTTCAGTGCCAGAGTGTTGCCAAGTTTTGGAAAACCTGTTTGAAGCCTGTAGCTCTGGATGAGTTCATGTCAGGAAACCTGCCTGTCTACCCAGAGAAGCCAAACTGAAGATCCTCAGCCTGTGTCTCCCGGTTAGTTCTCTGGAGAGAACTAGGAGAACCACTCAAGGTCTGAACCTCGCTAGTCTGAAGCTAACTCTGCCGTTGCTAGACTCTCTGCTGAACCCACAGCCTCTGGACCCAACCGTTTCCCTCACTCCACCGTTGAGTCTGAACCTCATCAGATTACTCTGTGAAACCAGTCCCGGACCAGTACCAGAACCAGTGCAAACTTTACCCTGTGTGTGTATTTTACCTTAATAAACTGTTGAACTTTTCCCCCGGACTCCATGGTGTGTTCTGCATATGGGTTTAATCAGAAAGCCTTCATGACAGAAGGGTCCTCTGTATGTAGAGTTGTATACAAAAGGTACAATACAAGCTAAGTTCTACATCTATATGTTTACTATGTGCTTTTTAAATAGGTTTAAATAAAGTTTCATCGGACTGGTGAAAGCGATGGAGGCAGCACTTTTCTTTAACTATAACAGTCACGGTTGCTGCAATGGAGCAATGTTTTAATGATACCCTTTATTGCTCTATGTCCCAAAAAGGCTTCCGTAGTCATCTGATTGGTTTTAAACTGTTTCTGCCGACTCTTATAGTCAAGCCTTTGAAATCAGTCTGTACTTACTTCTTCCTAGACTGATATTTTGTATACACCTTGTCAGTCAGCCTGGCTGGCCAGGTTAGTATGAATAGGGATATAATATTTCTACCAGTAATGTATATTCATGTATTTATAGCTTTAGCTTAGGGACACAAATGGATGTGGCTAGAAAGAAAACATTGAGGGATTATGTTTCAGAAAAGTGTTGCAGTGTCTTGAAACAGAATCCAAAGTGTGTGTCTAGCAAATAGCTCAGCTACAATAATTCTGTTGTCGTGTCTGTTTCATTGTCTTGTCGTGAGAACCACCCAGCCAGCATACTGGGCCCAAAATGAAGAGCACGACTCACAGTCAATCAGGCTATTTCATTTCAGGGAATAAGAGTCAGACATATTTTGTGAGTCGAATAGTGCAAGCTGAAGAAGTGCAGCGAGGGGAGTACAGTTACTGGATGACTGATTAGTAAGGCACGCAGAAGAGCAGAGAAGCAGGTGGGCACGTAATCAACCGGCAGCTCAGGGAGGCCAGGATGAGTCTAATTAACAAAAACAACATGAGTGTCAAAAGCTAAGAGAGCAAAATTAGAAGTGACCAAAGATCGTGATCCATTACTTTGGCTGAACCAACAATCTGGCGATGAGTGGATGAAGAGCTGCTCTGTTCTGCTGCTGGGTTGATGGTTCTCAGATGTGCATCCTGATCAGGAATCTGGGTAGAGAGGAAATGCCTACAACCCACCCAAAGGCTTAAATCAAAAAAGAGAAACAGTGTATCTTCAGCACAATGAATTGTAGACTGCTTTTGTATGTACTATCTGTCTCTGTCTTGGTTATGTTTGTGAACCCATATCCCTTTCTTATGGACATTTATGCATCAATGAACATTGTACACTTTGAAACCCTGAAATATTTAACCAGACAAAATAACCCCAAAGAACATTAAATAAAAAATGTCAACTACTTGTAAGATGAATATTCAAAATGTTTCTTGCCAAATGTTGTTCTAAGATTCAGTTAGTATGACAGCTTTAGCTCCTAAAAAGGGAAAGTTAACTACAGTCTTACTTTACCTACATTTCAATTGATAGAAAATTGCAGAACAAGAGATCATTTAGCATTCCTCTTTGCAAAAGCTCCCTAGACCATCCAAGATAATATTTCCTGTTTTGTGCACTTCTTTGTCTGTGGGTTTTTTAATAGATTCAGGAGACACAGTTGTTCATAGAGGAAGGTTTAATTTTGTATCTGTTAAGCCAGTATTTTTCAGCCCTGGTTCTCGGGGCCGGCTGTCCTACATGTTTTAGGTGTTTTCCTGCCTCTGCATACCTGACCTGAATGAAAAGGTCCTACAGGCTTTTAGAGCATTTGATGGCTATGGTGTGCTTGAATAAAGACACACCTAAAACATGAAGGACAGAGGGCCCTGAGGACCAGCATTAAGAAACCATGTGTTAAACCACTTAATTGTTGATTTTTTTTTATCAAGTGTTGTAGATCATCATCGTCCAATTGATTACTTGTTTCATTTTAAAAATGATCATTTTACTTAGGTTCCCAGGGTCAGGTTGCCACCATTACATAGCCTTAACCCCATTTTGCTGTTGTTTTTAAACCAAAGTCATATGTAGTAAACAATAACTCAAAGAGCTTTACTCTAGAGCAGGATGTCAAACTCAAGTCCTCAAGGGCTGGTGTCCTGCAACTTTTAAATATCTCCCTGGTCTAACGAAGCTAAATCATATGACATAATTACCTCTTCAGGTGAAGTCGAGTTCTCTAGAGTTCAACAAAACACCTACTGATTTGATTCAGGTGTCTGAAAGCAGAGACTCATCTAAATGGTGTTGGTGCTGTCGACGACCGGATTCTGACATTCCTGCACTAGATATACGGGCTGTGACCAAACATCCGCTCTAAGCCCTAAATTCCTCAATCATTACATATAGGGGGGACTATAGTAGACTTTATAGTGAACTCAGTTAACTAACCGTTCGGACAGATGATCGCTAACATTTGCAGCCCGTTGGTCATGTAACTTAGCCTCTCCAAATGGTGCCTGCGCAATATTTGTTGCCGCCACAACAAATCGCATGTTGCTTTGCAAGGAGAGAAATCTGGGATATATCTGCTCATCCCACAAACATGGAAGATCACAACTTTTTAAGGTGCATTGTGGTAAATTATGAGTCCACTACTTTTTCATCCACTCGATGTTTGTACACTGCAACACTGGTGCAACCACTATATAGTTTCAAATAAAGTGATTTGGGTGGACATTCGGACACAGCCACATTCTCCTAACCAGACTCACATATGCACACACATTGTGACATTTGTACCCAAATAGTGGTGGAAGTTTCGAAGCCCCATGAACCAATGAACCAATTTGAAACAATTGGCCAAAACTCGACACAAATCTTAATACATTTGATACTATGAGAACAACTTTTGAGTGGGTATCCTAAAAAAAAAATATATATATATATATATATATATATATATATATATATATATATATATATATATATATATATCAAAAAATCCTACCAGTGGCTGGAAAAGGCTGGACTGAAGGACAGCACAGAGGCACTAATCATGGCAGCACAAGAACAGGCACTCAGTACAAGATCAATAGAGGCCAGGGTCTACCACACCAGGCAGGGCCCCCGATGCAGACTGTGCAAAGATGCCTCTGAAACAATACAGCACATAACAGCAGGGTGTAAAATGCAGGGAGGAAGTGCATACATGGAACGCCACAACCAGGTAGCTGTCATAGTGTACAGAAACATCTGCCATGAGTATGGGCTGGAAGTCCCAAGGTCAAAATGGAAGACACCTCCTAAGGTAGTTGAGAATGACCGAGCTAAGATCCTATGGGACTTCAAGATCCAGACTGACAAACAGGTGATGGCTAACCAACCAGACATCGTGTTGATCGACAAACAGCAGAAGAAGGCAGTAGTGATAGATGTGGCAATCCCAAGCGACAGCAACATCAAGAAGAAAGAACACGAGAAGCTTGAGAAATACCAAGGGCTGAAAGAGGAGCTAGAAAAGATGTGGAAAGTAAGAGCAGCAGTGGTGCCAGTGGTAATTGGAGCACTGGGGGCTGTGACCCCCAAACTGGGAGAGTGGCTACAGCAGATTCCAGGTAAAACATCAGAGGTCTCTGTCCAGAAGAGCGCAGTCCTAGGAACAGCTAAGATACTGCACAGAACCCTCAAACTCCCAGGCCTCTGGTAGAGGACCCGAGCTTGAGGATGACACATACCACCCCACGAGGGGTGAGAAAACAGTTTATATATATATATATATATATATATATATATATATATATATATATATATATATATATATACTGAACTCGCAGGCGTGCGCTTTTAGGAAATCCTATACACTACTGTTTATGCTCTAAAAACATTCTAAATGACTTCGTTTCGAGTAAATTATGGACGCTACCCACTCAGGACACTTGGAATACATTGGACGAGCAGTATGGAGGAATATTGACACGTTTTTTGTGGACTTTTATGGACCTTTCTGCCTCGGGCACCATAGACCTCCATTATTTGAATGTCAGCAGACAGTAAGAAGCCTCCCAGATCTCCAGATGCATTTGAGATATCAAAAAAGTACTCCAGAGTGTTGTTCAGCATGTGGGTGAGTAGAAAATGAAGGCTAATCATGTTTTGGGTGTACTATTCCTTTAAGGAATCCAAGCTCCATGCCAAAATAACTAGGCCTCCACTCCCTAATAATATGCACATTGTTTGACAGCGAAACTTTTTTTTCCCATGATAATGATAACATAAATTGATGTCTGACCTGTGAATCTGCAATATCATAAACAGCCCTTCTGATGCTTAACAGCCATTTGACAGTATGGTCCTGTCACCATGTCTTAGATTATAATGCTTCAAGTATGCATTACTTGCACCTGGGAATCCCGCCTTGGTCCTCTTTTGTGTACCTAATCATATGTAAATATTTTTTTCTACTTTATATGAATTAGGACACTTGCAGCTCAATATCTGAGTGGGCTGCACCTAAACCTAAATAAATACATTAATAATTTATCCGTGGAATAGCACTGACAATTTAAATGATTCGAAAAAACTCTGCTGTCCAGTTGTTACCAAAGGTTCTCCACATCCTTCCTGTGGGTCTGAATGATAAAGAAGATCCTATTAAAGGAGAAGCATCAATAACTCAATAATGTAGCGGTTTATATATTGGCACTGGTTGTCCCTCCATGTCCCTTCCTCACTTTACTCACTCAGCTACACAAATTTCACCTCAACACAAGAATTTTTTTTCTTTATATATAAACTAAACTTTATTTGAACTAACCTATACTAAGATATAATCTCGAGCCTTACTGATTAGATATTTGTGTGAATAAACATCCGTTATAAATGAATCAGTGGATGACTGTGGTGGGTATAAGTGTGTGTGTGTGTGTGTGTGTGTGCGTGTGTTTGTAATGTGTGTGTGTCTGTCTTTTTTTAATTCTATATGCAAGCAGCAAACTATTCTGAATCAATTACAAAGTATACCTATATATAACATTTCTTTCCCTGTATGTGAGTAAAACTATAAATGGAAATTCCGTTGACTGAGTTGCAATTCTGAAGCTATTTAGATACTACAGTAGTACTGAAATGCCCAGATTATTCAAAGTTACAGTGAAGCTCAACATGAAGTTATACGAAACAAGGCCGCACTCGCAGCGCTCAGGTGACTGCAGTGCGCCAGAAACACCCATTCCACACATCAACATGTGGATGGTGTAGGGGGAAATTTAATCCACAATTTTTGGATTGCAACTACTCTTTCAACCGACTGTCAGTCACCCTTTGTCTTCCTTGCAGAGAAGTTTAGTCTTCTGTCTGAAATGCACAATAAATTGAACCGTTGTCCTTATTGCAATCTCACTACAAGCAAATTATATATAGTGAGGAAATGCCTTGACTGCAGTAAATTATTTTTTAAGTACCATGCACTCAGACTCTGTGTCTGTAATGATTTTGGCTATTATTCGTTGTTTTTTTGCTCTAGCTGGTGACAAACAAATGAAAAAACGTTTTTTGCAGGTAGCAAAGGAAGAGGCTCAAGTCAATAACAAACTACAGATATGTTACTTTGATGGGGAACAATCAAGATGTTAATCTAAACAACTTCTACAGTAAATCATTTTTGAGTAGTGGTTCGAGCAGTGCACTTGGGTCCTGGAGATTATGAGTTCAAGTACCACAGACTGCCACTCTGGGTTCCTGAGCAATACCCTTAACCCCAGACTGCTCCTCAGGCGCCACTCAGTGGCAGTCCACTGCTCCCCCAGGGGATGGGTTAAATGCAGAGATTGAATTTCTTCATTGTGAGATTAATAAAGTTCAAAAAAAAAAAACAAATTTCAAAACTTTATGTTCTGCATTTTATATTTGCTATTTTAATCACTGCATTCACAAATATTAATAGATATTAATAAAGCATGGATGTTTTATCCTTCCATGGGGTGGTTTTTCTGTCATATCTAGATTCTTATATTTCAAAAAACTTTAATGTAAAACTTTTTGTTTGCATCAAAAGAGTCATTTCATCTACAACTGGGCCTTACTGCCTGCTAAAAAGATGAAGAAAGTTGGATGTAGGCGACGCCCACTACAGCTGTGGCTGAAACATGCATATATCTGTATCATTACATGAGCTGCTGCCGTGTTGTTTTCAGAGTTATCATAAGAAAAAATATATTTACATGCAATTTGGATTTTATTTATTTAATGTAAATATTGCAATTGCAAAACTTTATTTTTTTCAAAGTTAGCAGAATATTGACATAGTTTTGGGAAAATTTGTTATAGAAACCCAGCTAATAAGCTATTTATCACATTTTCATTGGTTTTTGAACTATTTCCATATCAGTCTGAGAGCAGGTATGGACAAATTTAGGGGAGTTCCTACTTTGTTGTAGAAGATTGTTCAAGTGCCCAGAACATCTTTATTGAAATTAATGTTTTTTTTAATCTTATTTGAAATAAAAACATGACAAAGATAATAAATACAGAAATGTATCAGTTATATCGATTTGGTGGTTTTAAAAAAAAGTATTCCTGAATGTGAGATTGTTTCTCTATTTGAATGAATATAAAAATGCTGATGTTTTTCAAAAATTTTCCAGAGATTATATAACTGAAAGAAATAATATCTTCTGTTTTAGGGTTTGTAGACACTTTTTACCAGTAGAGCTTGGAAATGGGGCTGTAGGCACATTTAAAGGATCAAAAACTTCCTCTTCCAGCCAAACATATTAGGCTAAGCTGTTAATCATGTTCCTTTGTTATTACTCACACAGTTAGTTGTCAACATAAATAGATGTACCTTCCACAGATAACGACATTTATAAAAGACAGGAGTGGCAGCCGTTTAATCTTTCCTCTTCATTGGAGTGCTAAGAAAAGAAATATCCAAATATGACTATGTATTGCTCCTTTTAGATGGAATAATTTCATGCTTCAAAGCACAAGGCACAGCCTCAGCACCTTCTTGGTCCTTATAAATAACCCTGCTCCTTTACCTGGCACAGATAATAGAGACAGGCCATGATACCAGACAGTAAAGGGCACATCAGGGGGGCTCACCACTTGCAGAGCGGAAGGGCAGGTGTGACTGACTGACAGGTGAAAATTGAAAGAGAACAAATGTGAAGCTGAAAGTAATTTGGAAAATACTATCTGTGGCATATCCCCAGTAAAGAAGTGGTACTGTAATTCTGCCGACTTGGTGACGGTTCAAGTGCGTATGGGGTAGGAACACCGAGACCAGGATGTGGGGAGAGAAGTGGTGCCGTATGAGTGAAATCTAATCGCTGCTGCAGGAACATGAAGCAAAAGAGCACACTTCATCTCAAGTGTTTGTGTCATGTTCCTCTCAAACTGCAGCTGCTGGCCAACTTTTATGGATTTATAGTCCTGCAAAATAAGATTAATGCAAGATTGCTTCTCAGCCATAGAGTCTTGCAAAAGTAATCAGACACTTTGAACTTTTTTTTTTTCGTCAGCTTAGAGCCACAAACCTAAATGTATTTCTTTGGGATTTTATGTAACGACCCAGAACCAATCAGAGGATTTACACTGAGTCTAATGGAAGCATTTTAGAAATAATTTAAAAATAAAAGTCCTAAAAGGTGAGAAATATACCTTAATTCAGCCCCTCTAAATCAGTGGCTTGTAAAACAGTAGCTGATGGTAGTTTGGGTTATGTTTCAACCCGTCTTGAAAATCTGGATACAAACATGCAGTTTCAATTAAACTTTTCCTCCAAATATCACAAGTTTAGTCATATTTGATGAAGAATATCCATTTTTAAGCATCATTATTGGTTGTGAATCCTTTCTGTGCTTTGAATATAAGCCAACTTCTTTCATATGTACAATTTTGATAAAGCATTTTCCTACGGGAAGATAAAGTTTGAAAAAAAAGGAGTTATTTTGGCTTTCTTTATTTATTAGGAATATTCACCTTTTATTAAAATTCCTCTTCTCTATGACACATGCATTAAATGACTAATAGTTTTAATCTAAAACTAGGCAGTGGGTTTTTGCAGCTTTGGAGGCTCAGCTTTATCATGAGCCTCTGGGCTGCTTCTCTAAATAATGCTGTTCTTGCCTGGTTTGTCAGTTCGGGGTAACATATGTTGGTGGTTTGGTGGCTTCTTCATGCTACTTTAATTTTCAGATAATGGAAAAGATTGAAACTCAGTGAGATGCCCGAAGCAAGGGAAAGTGTTTTATAATCTAACTTTTAATTAAATTAATTCACAACTTTCTCCCTGACCTGATTATTTCATGATCTTGTCTAACAAATCATTGTGTCCTTTTAAAGATCAGTTGGGTTTATGCTGAGGTTAAATCACCTCTAAGGTGGGATCTGTTCACTAAATTGGAGACTCTGAGGCTAATCGATGGGAGCAAATCTTTTTTAAGTAAAAGAGATTCGATAAAAACTTTTAAAACATCTTTCATATTTTTATTTTGAAGAAAATAAATCCTCCTTCTAGAGGTTACCACCACTTTGTGCTAGTCTGTCACTTAGAATCCCGATCAAACACATTAATGAAATGTAAAGGTTCAGGAGGGAAATACTTCTGCATGACACTTTATTGTTGACCTTAACTATAGTGTACATGTAAAGACATCATGTGTTCCTGTCATTTTTCTCCCAAAGGAATATGTGTTTATTTATCTGCACCGGTGTATTTTCATCACCAGGATGCTGTGGCACAGAATTGGATTGCTGGGAAGTAAATTAGGCAGAGAGAAAATGGGCTTTATGGATTCTCTGTGTCCCTCAGACAGAAAGGTTAATGGCTTTATGAGAATGCAAAGGCGTATTATTGCAAACACCTCCCAGCAAACAAATCATTTGATTGCTATAACTGTGAATTTAGCTGTTATTTTGTGAAACATTAAAAGCCCAGACACATTTATGAGTAATGGTGGTTTTTTTCAGAGTTGTGGGCATGATCTTGTAACAGGTTTGCACTGTTTGTTATAAAAAAAAAATAGGAATGTAAAACAACAAAAACAGCAAAAACATACAAAAAAAAAAACACAGAACTTGTGAACAGGTTTACAGAAAAGTGTTTTATTATGAGGCAACTATCCGGATTCACAGAATTTACCACTATAAAACATAATTATGTGATATAGAGCCATAGAATTTTACAGCAATCTGATTCGGAGAGACGGCATCCATCCCACTTTGGATGGTGCAGCTCTTCTTTCTAGGAATCTGGCCACATTTATTAGTCCTCCAAAACCCTGACCACCCAGGGCGCAGACCAGGAAGCAGAGTTTTAGCTTAACACACATCTTTGCAGCTTCTCTACTTTTACCCACTCTTTACTCCATCCAGACAGTGTCTTGCCCACGACCAAAATCTAATAAATTAGCAAAGATTCCCAAAGGAGTAAATCATGATAATCTAATTAAAATCAAAATAACTCCAATTGGGGAAAAAGTTACAACAATTAAATGCGGTCTGTTTAACATAAGATCGATTTCCTCTAAAAGTCTGCTAGTTAATGACTTGATTTCTGATAATCACATTGACTTGTTTTGCCTTACAGAAACCTGGCTGCAGCAAGAAGATTATGTGAGCATAAATGAGGCAAATCCTTCAAGCTATTTAAATTTTCACATACCCAGAAGTTCTGGGCGAGGAGGAGGAGTAGCAACAATCTTCCAGTCTGACTTACTGATTACTCCCAAAACAGTTAATACCTACAACTCTTTTGAACATTTTACCCTTAATTTCCCTCATCCAAATTTCAAGGCAAGAAAACCTCTTCTTTTTGTAACTTTGTATCGTCCGCCAGGTCCTTACTCTGAATTTTTAGATGAGTTTTCAGAGTTCCTTTCTGATTTAGTATTAAATACTGACAGGGTCATCATAGTGGGAGATTTTAACATCCATGCTGACATTGAAGGCGATAGCTTAAGAGCAGCCTTTAATGCTATCTTAGACACTATTGGCTTTGTTCAAAATGTGAATAGTCCCACACATTCTCATCTTCATACTTTGGATCTTGTGCTGACATACGGCATAGAATGTGAAGAAATAAAAGTATTTCCTCACAACCCTGTCCTCTCTGACCACTTTCTAATAACCTTCAGGATTACTTTAACAGAGTTCTCCTCCCCCAAAAGAAAGTTCAATTTTAGTAGTTCTTTATCAGATAGTGCAGTTATAAATTTTAAAGAATCTGCTTCCCTTTCTCTCTCCTCTGTGTCGCTGAGCAGTGCTGCAGAGTGCAAAAGCATAGCTTATTCCCCTTCACAGGTTGATGATTTTGTTGATGGGGTTGCTAGTTCTCTGCGTACTGCCTTAGACAACGCAGCTCCCTTGAAAATGAAAACAGTTAAAAATAGAAAGCTTGCTCCTTGGTTTAATGCAGAGCTGCGTACTTTGAAGCAAAATGCTAGGAAACTGGAGAGAAAATATCACTCCACAGGCCTGCGGGAGTCCTTCCTAGTCTGGAAAAATGGTTTACTGCTGTATAAGAGGACCCTTTGTAAAGCAAGAGCAGCATACTTCTCCTCATTAATAGAGGAGAATAAGAATAATCCTAGATTTCTCTTTAATACAGTTGCCAAACTCACCCAGAGCCATAGCTCTGTTGAACCGTCCATTCCACCTGCTCTTAGCAGCAATGATTTTATGGAATTCTTTATAAATAAGATTGATCTTATTAAAAATAAGATCATAAGCACTCCTCTATCCGCACTTTTACCTGAGGTAGTCATGGAATCTGAACCGGGTTTAGACTGCTTTGATCCAGTTGAACTTTCTGAATTAGCAAAATTATTGTCTTCATCTAAGCCTTCAACTTGTATGTTAGATCCAGTTCCAACCAGGTTATTTAAGGAGGTATTCCCTTTGACCTCCTCCTCCATTTTAGATGTGATTAATCTATCTCTGTTACAGGGATATGTACCTAAAGCTTTTAAGGTTGCTGTAATTAAACCTCTGCTTAAGAAACCGTCTCTTGACCCAGATGACTTGGTTAATTATAGACCTATATCCAATCTTCCTTTCTTATCCAAAATTCTTGAGAAAGTAGTTGCCAAACAAGTTTGCGATCACTTACACCATAATGAACTTTTTGAAGAGTTTCAGTCTGGCTTTAGAGCTCATCATAGCACTGAAACAGCTCTGGTGAAAGTCACTAATGATATTCTCATGGCCTCAGATAATGGACTTGTATCTGTGCTCGTCCTGTTGGATCTTAGTGCTGCATTTGATACAGTTGACCATAATATTCTTTTAGAAAGACTTGAATATTTTGTTGGAATTAAAGGAACAGCACTAGACTGGTTTAAATCCTATCTATTTGGTCGAATTCAGTTTGTTCATGTTAATGATAGATCTTCAACACCCTCAAAGGTTACCTGTGGAGTACCACAGGGATCAGTGCTAGGAACAATTCTCTTTACTTTATACATGCTCCCAATTGGTAGAGTTATTAGACAGCATGGGATTAATTTTCACTGTTATGCTGATGATACCCAGCTATATCTGTCTATAAATCCAGATGAAGCTAACCCATTACATAGATTACAGGCATGTCTTGAAGACATAAAAACCTGGATGACTCTTAACTTTCTGCTTCTGAATGCAGACAAAACAGAAGTTATAGTCTTTGGACCAGAGTCTCTGAAAAAGAAGCTGATTAGCCAGTCACTTCATTTGGATGGGATTAAACTGATTTCAGATAATAAAGTAAAAAATCTTGGTGTTAATTTTGATCAGGACCTGTCATTTAAATCCCATATCAAAGAGGTTTCTAGAATTTCCTTCTTTCATCTGAGGAACATTGCAGAAATTAGAAATCTCCTGTCCAGGGGTGATGCTGAGAAACTAGTCCATGCATTTGTTACTTCAAAGCTGGACTATTGTAATTCTTTACTATCAGGAAGTCCACAAACTGTAGTTAAAAGCCTTCAGCTGATCCAAAATGCTGCAGCCAGAGTTCTGATGAAAATTAAAAAGAGAGATCACATCTCTCCTATCCTGGCTTCTCTTCATTGGCTTCCTGTTAAATCAAGAATAGAATTTTAAATCCTTCTTCTCACATATAAAGCCTTAAATGGCCAAGCTCCATCTTATATCAGAGATCTGATTGTTCCTTATATTCCTAACAGAGCACTTCGCTCTCAATCTGCAGGTTTACTAGTGGTTCCTAGAATTTCTAAAAGTAGAATGGGAGGCAGATCTTTTAGTTATCAGGCTCCTCTCCTGTGGAACCAACTACCAGTTTTAGTCCGTGAGAGTAGCTTTGCCTCGTCTGTTCCTGTTTGGCTGTGACGTCATCCTGAAAAGAAACATCAGCTGTGCTGCTTCCATCAACACCCTTGTTTATAGATGTTGGAGATCGGCCTGTTTTCCAGTGTGGTCCTGTTTCTCTGGCCGTGGCTGGGTGGATGTGCTCTCTTCGTCCTCTGGCATGGGAGCTGCCTTGGAGCTCGTCTGCCTGGCTGTGTGTTTCCTGGACGGGGCCGCCTTTTACAGCTGCTCTTTGTATCTCTGCTTCTGTCTCCTTGAATCCCAGTCGGCCTCGGCAGATGGCCGCTCGCACTGAGCCTGGTTCTGCTGGAGGTTTCTTCCTGTTCAAAGGGAGTTTTTCCTCTCCACTGTCGCTACAAACATGCTTAGTGTGAGGGATTGTATTTGAGTCAATGAGTCAATGCAATCAACTGGTTTTCCTTAGATAGAAAACTTTGTATCAATTTGACTGTATGATCTGGTTGAACTGTAAAGTGCCTTGAGATGACATGTGTTGTGAATTTGGCGCTATATAAATAAACTGAATTGAATTGAAAAATAAAATTAAAACTAACAAATGTAAATTAAACTGTCTTCTTCTCATGAATACCAACAACTAAATAGATTAAAGTATTAAAATATTTATAAAAAAAAAAAAAAATCCTAAAGATAAAATAAGTGTGTAACCCATGTACAGAGGACGTAATCTTTAATGGGACTTATAGTTTCGAATACCAGCCTGTTGATTTTTACTGTCTTCTCCTCTCTCTCTCAATCACATTTCCTTTAAATAAATAATAATAAATAATAATATTAACGAATAAAGGCCACTATTGCCTAAAAAAAAAAGCTTGTATTAATGTAGAATCTATTAAAAAAGTCAACATATTCTCATTATCAGTTTGTATGAAATTGTACGAAAAGTTATGCACAGTATGTTGTACGTTTTTGACGTTTTTCCTTGAAAAAACAGATGAGTGCGCATGCGCAGCCAGACAGACGATAAAAGCAGATCCGCGGACGGACGTAAAACTGGGAAAAACAGTGCAATAATTACTTCTTGATGTCTCTAACTAGGTTGCTTGCTGTTTTGTATCTTAGGGTTAGGGTTAGGGTCAGGGTTAATTGTATGTTAAATTCTATGTTATTGAATGGTGCGTAAGATGCGCATGCGCAAGGATATCTTGTCTCGAGGCAAGACGTAAAAATACGACGAAATACGACGAAAAAAACGCCAAAAACCTACGAAATTACTGTGCATAACTTTTCTTACGATTTCCTACGAACTGATAATGAGAATACACTGAAAAAGTATGTAGATTTTAACAGCTGCTTTAAAGCTACAGTGTGTAATTTTCAGCGACATCTAACGTCCAGACTGCAGACCGCAGCAACATAAACATCTCCCCCCCAACAGTACGGCGAGCGTTATGGGACAAAATGTCTTCCACGACGTCCGCATCACCTACCTTCTCAAGTGATGAGCTTTGTTTACATAGATAATTTTACAGATAGTATTTCATTAGTCTGTGTAGGGTATAGATTTCAGTACCGTCTCAGTTCACCTCTCTCAACTTGCCGTAGTTACTTTCGAGCGTAATGGGCGATCTCGCAATCGCTGGTTTGTTGGCTCTGCGCTGCCGTAGCGCAAAGATGTCTGCCTCCATGGCTGCGAGACCCGCTCCTATGTAATTATAAATAACGAATTCTAAGGCAACGCAAATATTAAGGTTAAGAGGCTGAGCTCGTAGATGATGATAAATAACATAGTTATGTATAATATATTACATTTCTGACTGTATATCCCTGTAATTACTGTAGCTTTAACTGAATTCAGTTTATCAGCATAACAATACTTAAAAAAACTGTTATCATGAAACATCTTTCGTTTTCGATTTTATTTTAAGAAACAGCAAAAAAAAAACAAAAAAAACAAGTACTCTACTATGTAGTTCAATGGCAGAATAATCAGCAGCTGTTTGTATAATTTCAAAGCTATTTCTTGTTTTTGTAGTTTCGTTCTCCCATATTCGAAGAAAAAGCATCTAAATGTAAGAAATTGAAATATCATGCAAACAAAAATGCACAATAGGAATAAAGGAAAACATATATAATGCTTTACTTAACCCCCAAAAGTTGTGGGTTTGATCCCTACTGCAATGCATCAATGTTATCCTTTAACAAGGCACTTAAAGCTAAGTTGCCTACAGATCTGGGTATGACTGAGAATGTGATTGGCTGAATGTGGCTTTGGCATAAAACACTTTGAGGCGTCAGCATGATTAGAAAAGCACCATAAAATGTAGCCAATTCATCGCTTAAAGTGGCTTGTTATGTATTTTCTTTTCATATTGATCCCATGTTTTTTGAAAGCAAATTTTCTGTACAAAGAAACGAGAGCCTTAAAGTACATTAAACATGCAATATAACAATTTTTGCAGTTTCAGTTCTCCTTGAAAAGACCTGCAACATCGACCAAAAAAAAAAAAAAAAATATTAAGTTTAAGAAAAAAAATATCTTTTATGAATCATTGTAATAATGTTAAATGTTCAGTGTTTTCTGTTATTTTGTGTAAAAATATTTTGATGCAGTAGAAGAATAAAATCAAGGCTAAAATTTGAAGTTAATACTTTATCGATTTCACAAAACATATTGTACTCTGATTTTTACATTTTTAATGTTTTTTTGCATTCATTCCAGTGTGTTTGACATATTTACATGCAACAATGATGCAAAAGAAATGTTTGCAATCTTCTTTAAGGACAAGAATATGTCGAAACATTGGGGCAAAAGGTTTCTATGAAGCTGAGGGACCAGATGGGAGTGTGTGTGTGTGAGTGGGGGTGTTTTGGGGTGTGTGTGTCATGATGCATGTGTTTTCACCCAGCTTTTGTCTGTGTGATCCAGCAGGGACAAGGATCTGAGGTGTGTGGGTAAATGAGTATATCTTGATATGGGCTCAGCTGTCAGGCCCATTACCTCCATTGCCAGGACAGAGTCTATCAAGCGTAGGACTTCGACATCACCTCCTGCACATGTTGACACACACAGCCCTTACATCTTGTAACCTTGCTTTAATGGGTTATCACTTGGGGGGATGTCCCCCCCACCTCCACACACACGCCATTTGTCTTCAAGGAGAAATTTGCAGCCTTGTAGAAGCTTCTTCTCTCTTCCTTTCTCTCCCTAATCTTCATTCCTCAGGTGGATGAGCCTGACTCCTCAGACAAGTGGAGAAGCAACTTGCTTCACTGCCATGGGAAAAGCAACAAATCTTTGAAATCAAATTATCGTACTGCCTTAAATTGGATTTGTTTCATTCCAGCTAAGGTGACTGCAGTTTCTGGCTTCTCTTACTGTGTGAGCCAAGTTTTCCTGGCAGGCCTCAGCCCACTGACCACGGATGCATGGCTCTGCTGTGGGATAGTGACTGAAGCAGATGTTTGGCTGTGTTACGGCCTCTGTAATAAGACAGACATGTGGCTGTGCTGGATCCAGAGGAGCAGGTGCTGCCACCACACAGCTATTACCATCTGCGCTGATGAGATCTGGGACTCAGTCATGATGGATGTTACAGTCTTATTATCCTTTAAAGAAAAAAACTTCAAACTGATAATTATGCAATCTGTTGAATTTGGAGGCCCACTAAAAAATGTCTGGATGATAGTTTAGGGGTTAGGATGTCTTCACAATTTCTTTTCATGTAACTAGATTACTTTAAAGCAGAAGTTCTCAAACCTTTTGGCTTCTGACTCACAAAACAGTACCAGCATGGTCTCATGACCCAAACTTTAGGTTAAAATACAAACATTTAACTACAGACATAATGGTGATAAAAAAAAAGATTAAAAACCAATGTGTATTTGGTTTAGTCTATTTGTAAATAGGGATGCACCAATCCCCTTTTTTACCTCCGATACGATACAGATATTTGAAGTTTAATGTCGGCAGATACCGATCCGATACCGATACCAAAAACACTACTGAATTATTAGCTAAAAAATGGTGTTATTGTGTGCAAAAAAAAAAAAAAAAACTGGGATCATTCTTCAGTGCATTTGATTTGACTTCCCTTTTCTTTAAAAAAATATATATAATTGGTATGACTCATTTATTTAACAACTGTGCACAAAATCTTAAACCAAAAGTTCTCTGACTTGGTCAACATATAAAAAAAGAGTCATTATCATTATCAAGTATCATCTCTTTGATTTTTTTTTTGGCCTGTATACTGTTACATGGAAATATTTCACTTCTTTCCTTTGCTTCCAAAGAAGTTAGCTGCTTCCCGTTGCTTCCTTTTTGTTTGCAGAGTCCGATAATCCTAGCATGTTCCTTATTATGAAACTTCTTGAGGTGACTTAATAAGTTGGTGGTGTTATATTTAATATGACCGTGTTGTGTAGTTGCGCTGCTGCATGACAGCAGAACATAGCATAGAGTTAGAATGAATAGATCGGCCCCTATATCAAGTCAATTGTCACAGATACAGATCTCGTTTTTTTCCTTATATCTGGGCCGATACCGATAAAAATATATCAGATCGGTGCATCCCTATTTGTAAATGATGTTTTAATATTGTTAAACACATAAAAATCCTTAATCGTTATCAGTTCTATTAATTATTTTAATGTCTGTGAAAGAATTCAAGACTCCATTCTTGTTGATCTGTGAACCCAAATGGGGTCATGACCCTAGCATTGAGAATCAATGCTTTAATTTGTTTGGATCAATATTTTTTAACCTGTTCTGAAAGTCTTATTTTGCTAATTTTCTTGTCATTTTAAGTCTTTAAGTGTTTATTACCTGATCCTAACTCAAACTGTCTATCATATGTTAACAGTGAAGAGAAATAGAACAAGTAACACGTTAGAATTATGGAAAAAATAACAAGAGACATAACAACAACAGTAAAAATAGACTCATTTAGTCAAACTGAGGCAGTGAATTTTTGGATGCTTACCATGACTTTTGGCAGCATTTACAATAACGTCTGACTTTCCTTGAACTTCCAGCCTTTCTAAACTGTTTGGCATCATATTGGCTGAAAAGAATTAAACAGGGCCTTTTTCTCATGCATCCTGAGTTGGCTTAAGCTTTAATTTTGGTGCTTTTTGAATGTAAAATCAGCTGCAATGCTACTTTTTTACATTTATTTGCATACTTTCTTTAATTCATATTCTTTTGATCCTGCTAGTAAAAATGTATTTCCATCAACAGGGCCCTTTGCTAAAATGCTGTATTAATGCCTATAATAATGTCTAATGCTCTAATCAACTCTGCTGATATCAATGTGAAAAAAAAAAGATCTTGAATTTGCTCCTTCCAAATAACAATAGTCTCTATTTCTGCCCTGTCTTTGATAAATTTCAGATGATCAAGATTAATCCCTTAAATTTGTTTCACTTATGAACACTGAAAAGCACCCTTGATATGTATCTCGCAGCATCATGTATGCAAAGTGCTGGTGAAGATTCTCAATACAGTGATAGAGTTGTTTACTGTACATCCCCCATCATCTAAATACTCATCGCTATGAAGGGGGCCTGGTCAGCCAGGCCAACAATGACCCTAACAACTCCCATTTCAGAGGCATAGAGCAGTATTGGGTATTGCAAGCTAAGAAGGATTCCCAATTACAAAGGTGTGTGCCCATTCTGTTCGTTCAATTTGCATGTTTTCTTAGCCATAACAAGGATTTGTTGGGCTACTCTATAAAGGTTAGAAGTCAGCGCTAATTATTTTGAATTTCAAAAGCTTCCTGGATGGGAAGCAAAACATTAAACTTGGAAAACAAAGTCCATTGTTTTTTTTTGTTTTGTTTTTTTTTTTTTTGTTTTTTTTTGGAACATTTATGCAAAGATTTTCCTTTTTCTAAATTGATACATTAAATGTGATTTCTTTACTTTTTGTGACACTATTGGTATTTTGGAGGGAGCAACTCCCTATCAGCAAAATGGGTTGAGAATCAAACCTGGTACAACTGCACAGAAAACTACTGCCTTTGCAAATAATGCATCCGCCCTACCAATGATCTACCACTTTCTACACTTTAATGTGTTTTAATCAATTTGTTTCTCATTTAGAGCCCCTGTCTTTGGAAGGTGTAGTGGCAGCAGGAAATCTCTGTTGTGCAAAATACTCATTTTTGTGTGCTCAGAGCCTATAAGGACGCCTGGGAGAAATGTACTATGTGTAGCTAAAGAGGTAAAATTGCAAAAACCAACAGAAGCATCAGCTTTTATCATTGTCATTCACAAATATTGGAGGTTCAAAGATGTAATGTTTACATGTAAGGTGAAATAATTTTTTTTAGTGTTTCTTAAAGCTACAGTGTGTAATTTTCAGCGACATCTAACGTCCAGCCTGCAGACCGCAGCAACATGAACATCTCCCCCCCATCGCTCCTCCCCCCCAACATTACGGCGAGCGTTACGGGACAAAATGTCTTCCACTACGTCCGCATCAACTACCTTCTCAAGTGATGAGGTTTGTTTACATAGATAATTTTACAGATAGTATTTAATTAGTCTGTGTAGGGTATAGATTTCATGTAGACTTAAACAACTTGCCGTAGTTACTTTCGAGCGTAATAGGCGATCTCGCAATCGCTAGTTTGTTGGCTCTGCGCTGCCGTAGCGCAAATATGTCTGCCTCCATGGCTGCGAGACCCGCTCCTATGTAATTATAAATAACGAATTCTAAGGCAACGCAAATATTAAGGTTAGGAGGCTGAGCTCGTAGATGATGATAAATAACATAGTTATGTATAATATATTACATTTCTGACTGTATATCCATGTAATTATTACACACTGTAGCTTTAACTTGTAATTATTAGCTTGTATTTTGTGCACGTGTTCTTTTTCACACACTTAGAGGAAAAAAATGGGAACAAAGTGACCAATTTCTTTTTGCAGAAGCAACTAACGTTTGTAATTGCCTTATTTTTTTTGTTTGGATATAGAAACAAACAATATGTATATATATATATATATATATATATATATGTTAGGATCCTCAGGCTTGCCCTCCAGAGGGCGCCGAGGATCCTCTTCTGCTCTGTGTTTTCCCCTTAGGGTTGGAGTTACTGTGGGGATCTGTAGACTACCCTCTGTCTCCAGCAGAGTGCGCCGTGGGTCTTCTGGAGCTGGAACCTTCCTGCACACCTGTTGCTAATCCTCTCATCAGAAGACCTCTCCTATATAAGCTGACTTCAGACCTTGCCTCAACGCCGCAGTGTTGATCTTAGTTGGAAACCTATCTCTGGTCTAAAGCTCAGGAAGAGCTGCCTCACTGGAACCCTGTCTCTGGTCTGAAGCTCAGGAAGAGCTGCCTCACTGGAACCCTGTCTCTGGTCTGAAGCTCAGGAAGAGCTGCCTCACTGGAACCCTGTCTCTGGTCTGAAGCTCTGGGAGAGCTGCATCACAGGAAACCAGTCTCAAGCCTGAAGCTCTAGGAGAGCTTAACCTGCTAATCTGCCCTGGTGAGCCAACCTGAAGGTCCCTATGTGGAATCACCCTGAAGAATCCTATGTGGATGTTCCCTGTTGTTCTCTGCAATGAACTGGAAGCTCACCCTGAAGAATCCTATGTGGATGTTCCCTGTTGTTCTCTGCAATGAACTGGAAGCTCACCCTGAAGAATCCTATGTGGATGTTCCCTGTTGTCTCTGCAATGAGCTGGAAGCTCACCCTGAAGAATCCTACGTGGATTTTCCCTGTTGTTCTCTGCAGTGAGCTGGAAGCTCAGATCAAGGCCAGCCAAGCTAAGTATGAAGCTAGATGCTTAGCTTGCTCATGAACTCAGCTAACCCACAGTCTCCAGTCTTAGTCAAGACTCCAGTGAACCAGCCCCTGACCCATTCCAGTCCCAGTGCTTTACCGTGTGTTTCTGAACTTTTATTAAACATTTTGAACTTTTCCCTGCTTCCTCCGTGTGTGTTCTGCATCTTGGGCTTGCCTCCGTTTACCCATCATGACAATATATATATATATATATATATATATATATATATATATATATATATATATATATATATATATATATATATATATATATATATAAAAATGTATTCTTTTTGTTTTTTTAAAGGCAGTCTTCCAATTTGAGGGGACTAAATAGATGTTCTTTCAAAAACAACACCCTTGGCGAGCTTCTTCTTCTGCTGCCCCCTAACCGATCTGAATGCAAATAATACTTTCGATCCTAAGGTCGTATAAAATACAGTCTGGGGCTGTTAACAGCACATGTTTAAAATTATAAAAAAAGAAGCTCAACCAGCAACCAACCATTAAGGATGTTTATTGGTTAACCCCAGCCTCATGTTGCCCTATGTAGCTGCCCATATGGCTCATATTATGAAGGGACTTATATCTCCTAAATGCCTCCCTGGTAATTGTGTATCTTTTTTTTCTGATGTGTTTAAGTACTCAAAATTATATTTAATACTTTTAATTTGTAAATTAATTAAAATGTGACAAGGAATAGATTGAAAATTGATTGAAGTTGATTCACTAAAGATACAACCAGGAAACACATGTGATACATTTAAATGCATCTCGTCATATTCACAATAATATGAGGTAGTAAAAACAAGGATACAAATAAATAAATAAATAAAATGGACGTACGTGTTTTTAAACATCCTCTGACGTCACGCTGATGCAGATGGATGCGCGTGGATGAGAGTAGGGGAGGTATGGCGGAAGGGAAATAAAGAATTAAAATAAAACCTCGTCAGCTTTAATCCCCTTCCTCTTCCAGCCACCTGAAAGTGCGCAGGGCGACCGGCTCTACTGTTAAAAGCGACAAGAAACAAACTGATAGGAATCGCGGACCGTATTGAGGTCAGAAGAAAGCGTTGCCAGGGTGACACCGCGGCGGCGGGGGCGCGCCTGCCTGCGAGGCTGCGCTCGTTCGCGGAGCCGGAGCGTTCGCGGCATCCTCAGCAGCAGCAGCAGCAGCGGCAGCATCCTCCTCCTGCAACAACCGGAGCACCTCCAGCTGAGCGTCCGCTGTGATCAGCTCCATCAAACCTTCAGTCGGTGCTCCTCTCTGAAGGGAATTTACCGTGGATTTACCGCTAATGACTGACTAAAGGGGGAGTTATAACCGCAGACTGCTCTGCTCAGGTGATACTTCCTGCACAAGAGGCAGTAATGATAAAGATTATTATAATGGATTTCTTTTAAGATTCTAAAACATGCATCATGCTTTCTGATCAACGTGACAATTTAAAGATTTATATAAGGATCTATTGAGAAACAAGCCAAGCCGAGTGAGGCTTGTCTGCCTCTGCTCGGATCTGGTGTATCTTTATAAGGCTGTAGAGACTCTATAATTTCTGTTTTAACATGGGGTCCCACCTGCTGATGGATAGAGAAACGACTGTCCCAATTTTGCATGTTTAATGTAATGCTTTTTTTTTTAGACCGTTTTATTTCATTTATTAATTAATTTTTTGAAAGAAGCACTTTTTTGGCTGACTTTTTTTTTTTTTTTTGTGGAGGAGGAGGAAGAGGAGCACTCCATACCTGCAGCAGTGGAACTGATATTAACAGGTAGGATTAGATTCACACACTAATTTTTCATCAAAAATAACTACAAAAAATCTCTCAAAGAACAAATCTGAGTGTGAGTTTAAAACTGACATTGGTCACCTCTATGTTTTGGAATTGAAGAAATTCCAAATAACAGGAGCATGCATGCTGTCTGCAGGCGAGCTTTTCTGTTAAAACTAGAGAAAATGCATCTGCTGTACCTTTAATTAAGCTGAGCTTATCTCTGTGCCTTATTGCACGCAGAGTTCAAAGCTCAGCCCATGCAAAGAAACATTAATTAATGTGGTCTAGTCAGCATGCTTTTCCCTAACTGTTGCAAAAAGGAGCACGAAACTATTCACAATGGAGGAACATCTACTAGAGAAAGCACACACAGAAGGAGGAACAAAAAGCTCCCTTCAACAGCTGAATCATTCCTCAACTTAATATGAGCTTCCCTTCATTTGCTGCTTTTTTCACTCAAAGGCATCCTGCAGGAAACGCCACGGCCATGAGAGCATGACACACAAATAAATGCACACACTGCAAGAAGAATGGGGCGCATTTATATGCTGCGGCTGCTGTTGTAGGGAGGAAGGGGTGGGGGGTGCATTTAGATCTGCAGGGCCCTGCTGGAGGACGGAATTAAGACGGAACAAGAAGAGCTCTGTTTCCGTCTCTGGAGCTGAGTTTTTGGCAGCTATAGCCTGGCCTTTACCAACCAACAGATAGGAGCATCTTCTCTGCAGAAAATGGGTTTTTAACGGAAGCAGAAGAAGGGAAATGCTCAAATTAGGTATCATAGAGGAGTTATCAAACTTTAAAATACTAGCTGACTGCATAAAAACACATGTATGCTGGTGGAGGAATCTTTTATAGGTTCAGCTGCCTTTAGGTCAGCAGAGCTGGAAGCAGATGGAATTGATGGAGAGGGAGGCTGAGGAGATTGATGTCTCCCAGCCTGGTTCGCTAAGCAGCTAACAGATGCAGTCGAGTGTGGTGACACAGAGGGATGGACGCACTTTCACAATCGTGTAAAAGGCCTAAATGTCAGATCTCTGCTGCTAATTTCGGCACCTCCGCCCAAACTGTTTGCTTGTTCTTTGGGTTTGGAGGGTTGCAAGGTGGCAGCCGGTTTCCAGACCGTGCAAAGAGCTTGTCTGGAATAGCTGGGACATCTTGAGGATTGTGACAGTTGATGTGTTGAGTGGAGAGTTGATGTCTCATCTGATGAGTGTTAGAGAAATGAAATGCTTGTTTGAATGAATTAGTGAAGCCAAGTGTGGGTCCTCGGGGAGGTGCTGTTGTTCATTTCTTCTGCCTGCCAGAGGAAAAAAAAGAGGGGTAAATTACAGTACCAGCTTAAATTTTTTGCATTCCTTGTAAAGATGCCTAAAAACAACAGCAAAAAATATTAATAAATACTCTGCTTTTTAAAAAAGTACAATCTTTTCCCTTATTAAGGTTTATAACAAATTGTACGCACACTCCACAGTGAACTGTACGCACGTTTGGGCTGGCCAGCAATGAAGAATCATAAACTCACTCATTGGTATGTTCATTTCTAAAGGTATATGTCAGCTCTCCTCATGTCTGTATGAATCTATTCAACCAAAAGCGGTTGGACTGTATTCTTTGCAATTACAAGAATCACTGTTCCTGTCTGTGCCAAATATCTGCGCAGAAGCTGGCTGAATTTCACTATTCTGCCTCCACAGCATGAAACAATTTACTAAAAGACTGGAAATGAAAGGAACTGGTTTCAATAGGTCAGTTAAAACTCTTGCCCAAAGGTTTGGAAATAAAATCCATGGTTTTGTACAGGTTTTAAATTAGTCTTATGAATGTTTTTGTTATGTATTGAATTGTGATCGGTGCCACTGTCTCGGCCTAACCTTGCATAAGCCACATTGATGCATGTAGTCCAATTTTAATTCTACAGTATCACCTGGAAAAGGTTCCTGTGGAAAGAGAGGGACATTCGTTACAGTTCTGATACGGCAGACGCTGTGACCAATCACATTCTTCATTTGTTTCACAGCTAGTGGATTTACCTGATAAATCAAACTCTTACCGAATTCGGTTGGTAGGAATGCCCCAAACAACTTTCCCATTCTCAAAGGCACAAACTGGGTCCTTTTGCACCTCTTTCAAAAATAAATTGAAGGTATGCCAGCTAAAACTGGTGCAGCCATGTTTGTTTTGTTTCAGCCTTCCACCTCTGCTTGACGGGTCAACATTATTCTCACTGCATTTCATCTTGCTTGCAAGGTAATTATTGGTCAGCACTGCCTTGTTAAAAAGGGATTAGTAATCTACCTGATGGTTACCACTGGCGTAGATTCTCTACTGTCACCAACGATGGGGAATAGGATATTTTTTTTCAAATCTTCATCGCTTTAAGAAGAGATTAAATAATTTGATTTGGATCTGATATTTACAGACTTCATTGAATTCAACTGTTTACGTTTGTTATTGTAGAGCAGAAAATGGCAATCAGTCTCCCCACATTGAAGAAACTAAACTAAAAGTAAAACCATCTTGATTTTAGTAGTGAAGTAAAATGATGTGCCATTGCAAGATTTTTACATAGAACACCTATATTAATTTTTCTTTTTTTCTAACTTTTGTTGTCATTGCACTGTCACAGGTACAGAGCAACAAAATTAATTAATCTGCATTTTATCCATCTGCTTGGGGAGCAGTGTGGGGTTAATGGTCTTTTTCCTCAGGGAACCAGAATGGGAGGGGGGCTTGAACTCTACAACTATATATATACATATGTATATATATATATATATATATATATATATATATTCCTATTACCTTATTTTAATTATTTACAGTAGGTTTCTTTAATTCTTTTCCTTTTTTAGATGGATTTTTGCAGCTTCACAGCACTTTTTGAAACATGGTATACCCTGTGTGGTTGATGTGGAAATTCATTTTAGCCCCCCCCCCCCCCCCCCCCCCCATACTCTCCTACTTGCTAAATAGATGCAGGTCCTTAAAACTGGTTTCAAATTATTGCCCTGAGAATATAATCAACCGAGTTTTGGTAAATGGCTATTCTCCGATTTCTTACAATAACACACAGCTGCTTCACTGAAAAGACATGTTTTTTTTTTCTCCCATTTTTCAGAGCAGCTCCCAGAAACCAAACTGTCATAAATATACTGAATGGTTACAGGGAATCATATTTTATGAAATGAATGTCCAAAAAAATTCCTATTAGTAAACAAAAATAAAGTATAAATGATAAAAATTCAACAGTAGCATTTCTTAGTGGGATTGATATATGTGGCAATTATTGTGCATCCAGTGGTTTTTATAAGACATACGTTTTCTCTGATGAATACATATAATTATATTAAATGTTTGATTTTCCCCCTAACAGATTTGTCCTTGTATGATAAAAACATAAGTACAGAGACATATCGGCTAATATGTAGATCTACAACTGGAAAGTGTCTCTAGACGGCAATTTCTTTAATGAACTACAGAGCTAGGGGAGATTTCCGTTTCTGCAATGTAAACCACTCAGCAAAAAGAATTGTTTGACAGTTCATGTGGAACGAGTTATTTCAGAATAATTCAGAGTGAGTGCACTTGTATTAAAGTAAACACTCAGGAAAATGTTTTCACTTTTAGGCTAACACCTCTATCAGGGCTCTGCTACATCACTGTGAGCAATTTGCATAAAACCTCTTTTGAAGGTGAAACAGTGAAGAGCAGCCGTGGGTCTCTCAGTAATCTGAATGAAAAGGGAAAAGAGATTGCAGATCATTTACCACTGTTTGAGAAAGTTAGGGTCCAATGTGAGGTTTTGCAGGAGGAGCCTGGTGCCCACTTGTTTTGTTGTTGTTTTTTTGGCTAATATTCTTTTTGCCTTAATTGATTCCAGTAACTCATTAACTGTTTTCTGTACATGCTTGCAAATTCTGTAGAGCTCCAGAGTCAACCAACTTTTAGAGTAAAAAAAAGACCATTCTTTGCTAAAAATGTTAAACTTACAGTAGTCAAATTGGACAGATTATTTCTGTGTGTTTCAGTGTCTAGAAATAAAGTGTTTCCTGGGTTTTTATCTGGACTGTAAATGGACCCTCTCAACACAAAGATCTTATCTAAACTGGGGCTGAAACAATTAATAAGATTAATCATGATTAATCGATTATTAAAATAATCGTCAACTAATTTAATAATTGATTATTCATTAACTGGAGTGTAGAGACACTAAAACATGCCTTTAGCTGCAAAGAAACCAACTAAGAGCAGCAATTATATGAAAATTGTAAAAAAAAATTATAGATAAAAATTTTTTTTGTCTGTCAATATGCTCTATCCAGAACTCCTCAAGTAGAAAAGTTTGAGTTTCACCTGGTTTAATTTCATAAAGTTCTCTTTAAGGAACCTTTTGCTATCCGATTGGTAATCGAAAAAATTATCGACAGATTTATCGATTTGCAAAGTAATCGTTAGGTGCAGCCCTAGTCTAAACCGGTGCTTCCCAACCTTTTTTGGACTTGTGTGCTTGGCCATTTTATCATACCTACCCCCTAAATCAGACGTGTTGATTATTTTCCAAAAATAGAAAGTACAACTGATTATAAAATTTTAAATTTTTATTTAATTTCCTTAACTTGAACATTTAATGGTCAGATATTTAATTCTTTTCAATTAGAATAAAAAAATAACATAAATATGTCGCCTGGGAATTAAATAAGTACTGAAATCCTTACAGAGTAAACCTCAGCCCTATTTTATTGTATGTCTTTATCTGGAAAATAAAATATTAAAGGTTTTCCCGTACCCCCAGCAATGCATTGTCAGACCACTATGGGTACTAGCTCCCCTGGTTGGGAACCACTGGTCTAAACCACTTCATTAAACCTCTGCCTGTGTCTTTAGTGGGCCCTGTTTTAAGGTGAACATTTATTAACCAGAATTTTACAGCATCTTATGCCTGCCCCACTGTTAGCTGCCATCCATAACACAGCTGAATAAAAGGATTTCCACAGCATGATGCTGCTACCACTATGTTTTAACATGATGGTGTTTTTTTGTTTTATTTTACCCCAAACATCATGTTTTGTCTACGGGGTCTTTTTACATATTTGCTCCCCCTCTTACATAGATTTCACTAACTATAAACTGTGTTTCCTCCTTTTCAGCACTCCATTAAACTGAGTATAAACATGAGTTGCGTTTAGGCCCTAACAGACTCCTACAATATGTTTGATTCTAACTGATGTGCTCATTTGTTTCTCCCCTCCATCTGCTTGTGACAGACTCATTAATTAGGTTGAAAGTGAACATGGCCGTTTTCTTTTATTCTTGAAGCAAATGAACACTCTTTTGTTGTGCTGTTTCTATAGCAGCACCTTTGGAATAAGTCTCCTCATATAGCAGTTTTTTTCACTTTTTTTACAGGTAGTTTGCGTGTTTGTGTTCTAGCAGGTGACATTGTTAAAGCCTGTAAAGAAATTAAAGAGAGCTGATATCTCTGTTGATTGACACTCCTCAGTGCTTGAGTCCACAGCGTTTCTTTTTTTTGGACTTAAAGGAATTCTTTCTAAAGAACACCATGAATTAGTTTTCCAGAAAATAAAGGAATTATATAAAATGGGACTTTTTAAAGATGCTTCTCCCTGGTCATTTTGCCTTCTTGTCGCAATTACTCAACCGTTTTTTTTTTTTTTTTCCAAATCTTTGTTACACATGTACAGGTTACGTGAGCCATGCATTTCAGCAGATTTTTCTTAGAAAATACAAATGATGAGGGGAAGTTTCTGCTTATTTCAGGAACAATGATGGGATTCTTAAACACAACACATAAAATAGTCACATGTATTTAACCCTATGAGGTCATTTTAAATTTTCTCCCCTTTTTTTTCTCTGCATTCTAAATTTTTCTATTAAAAGCATTTCTGGTAGTTGTTTTGGACATTTTCTCTTTTTATTTTCTCTTTTATTTGTCTTTACTTAGAAATCTTATTAATATCTTTTATAATAATGAACATATACAAATCTCAGATCCACTGTCTCACGTGAAAAGGCCAAACAACCTGAGTGCCGGTAAACCTAACATGGTCACTGGCAGAATTATACGCGTGTGCATTATCTGTTTGGTGCTGCTTTATGCCAAAGAAAGTCAAAAAAAAAAAAAAAGTTTTTCCAGGTTTTTCCAAACTTTTCATTTAGACGTTTCAATTTAACTCTGACAGACCAATAATCAACACAATTATTTCAGTCTGAGAAAAAAATCCTTCCTTCCTTCCTTCCTTCCTTCCTTCCTTCCTTCCTTCCTTCCTTCCTTCCTTCCATCCATCCATCCATCCATCCATCCATCCATCCATCCATCCATCCATCCATCCTGTAGATGTCACTTTATGTATTATGTTTACTAACTCAAACAAAATAAAAGTGGTCACAGAGTTTGCATTTGAATCGGCCTTTTGCGGCTTGTCTTTCACGTCCAGCATTGCTAAAACATCAGTCTTTGTTTGCATACTTTAGAGAGGGAAGATCCTTATAGTAATTTCTAAAAGACATGTAACATTTCTAAATACACCATGTTCTAGAACAAAGGCCAAAGGCTTAAAAGTATAAAATAAAGTACATTTGCCTTTATTTATCCACCCTTCCTCCTATCTGCTTAGTCTTGCTCACCTCCACCTAATTACCCCCAAACAAGTGACAGGCCTTTACGCTACATTCATCAGTTCATGCTCACATTCACACACTGATGGTGGTAAGGTGACAGTTCTTGTCCAAGGACACAACTGAGACACTGGTTTGAACTGGCTAACCTTGAGTCTAGCTAAGTCCGATGCTCCAACATATTGAAAAAAAGAATAGATATATCAGTTTCTGACCAGGTTGTCATTCGTTAACAGCAGTAATTGATGTATCTCTGCTTTTCAGAAGCTGGTTTCAGAAAAACTAGGCTTAATATGAGCACAAACGTTCTGTACTTTCGAATGCTTTTAACTCATATTATCTTTCTGTAAAATACCTTGGATCATGTCTGGATGTTATTGTAAAAACGTTGTGTGACAGTTTCTGTCCTTGCTTAGCACTAACTGTAGTTCACACAAGATATCAGCTTTTGGAAGAGCCAAGTTGATCTCTTTGCTGTTACAAATCTAGTTTTAGAGATCAGAGTAGATTCTGGGTGTCTGAATGCTTCAATTACTCATAAATATTGGTGTAGTTCTGGCCTAAATTTTGTCGGTCACAGAATCAGCCAAGGGACATCTGAAAAAAACATCAAAATGTTTCATTAATGGATGCTTCTCTTTTTAGCTTAAACTTTTCTTTTAAACAAAAACGTCAAAGCAGATATTTTTAAAAGGCCTTCCTGCTATTTTCTTAGGTATCCAGGTATACAGCATTACTTTAATGTTAGGGTGCTTGTGCCTCATTCTAACAACACTGTCCCCTGTGGGCTCATTAATGTTCGATTAACACTAAACATCTTCTCAACATATTTCGAAGGGAAATATCTTTTTCTCCCCCATCTGCTGTCAGAAACTTCCCTAACGTCCTGCTCTACTCTGATCTCCAACTTAAACCGGAATCACCGCCTGCCAAATTATTAACCACTCTTTCATATTTCCAAACAAAAACTTCTAAGTAGTCTTTTTAGGTTTTATTCAAAGATCAAAACACAAGGTTGTGCATGGATGTAAAGCGGAAGTGGAATGATTTATAGTTTTCGATTTTATTTTACAAATAATCTAAAAAGTCTGATGTGTATTTTTACCAAGTCCCCTGTAAGCTGAACGCACTAAATACAATTTGGAGAAGCAAACATGATTTAAAAATCAGCTTACTAGTAAAGAAGTCCAGTTGTTTTTTTCTGGAGAGTATGTCAGACAGGGTGACAAAGCTGCTTTCCGACTGAAATTATTAGGTTAAGATTAATTATTAGGTGAGTTTTTTAACAATCGGCACCAATTGGCAGGATTAGGGTTGATGATGTCATCAGTGTGACAGAAATCAGGAAAATGAACAATAAAGAGCCACATGGAAGGGAGCTAGAGCATAGTGTGTTGCATTGTTTGTGTCAGCATTCCATTTTGAATCTCTTACCATGTTTATTAAATGCAACCAGAGTTGTTTTGAACTGTAATATCAGATGGGACTTACGCAGTGTTGAGACGCACATTGCACTAAAGGGTATGAGGTAAAATAGCTGGTAGAACCAGATCTGCTTTTCCAGCTGTATGCCGATTTGAGCTGAGCCAATTGAAAGCAATTTCAACCCACGAAAACTCATTGTTGGTGGGTTTGAGCCGGTTTTTAGGCCAGTGGGGTTGGGGTTTTAGCGAGCAACGGTAGTGGCACCAGAAAGACAGTGGCACCACTTTACATATGTAGTTTAGGGAGAAGTTAAAAAAAGTTTAAGTAATAAAACATATTCACAACTATACTCTACCCAGACAAGAGAGGAATGGATGAATCTCACAGAAAGCTATTCAATTCATCATCTGGACATGGTAATGCAAAACTAAAAACTCATCAAAAAATTGGATGAGGGAGGAGAGCAAAGATAGAAAACTGTCAGGAGCCTTGTTGTAATTCCGGAAGGTTTGCAGTTATCCAAAGCTCTGGGGTCTATCAGCCTTTACGGACAAACAGTAATATGGCTGCTATACTTTAAAGAGACATTATATATGTTTTGCTGAAAAATATATTTTAAATAGACTTTATTTGACCCTATACAACTAAAACATTGTTTGATGAGCAGACTGACACCTCAGTAGTTCAGCACTGATGCATCTAGTAGTCTTTAGCCTATATTCCCATATTTACTTCAGGTCAGAAGTTCCTTTGCTGTTCAGTGGATGTGACGTCAATTAGTCCATGCCAATTGGGTCCGACTTAGCAAACATTCAAAATATCATATACAAGATGGGTTTTGTGGACACTCAAAATCGACTGGCATCCAGCTCAACTCAGACACTAACAGCAACTCCATGTAAGGCAAAAGCAGTAAAAAATAAAAATAACTTGGTAAGTACAAGTGCAGGCTACAAGAAACCCTGCGCTTGTAGAATGTTGTAGTTTTGTGTTTTGGCCACAGGTGGCAGTATCATTAGAAAACGCCGTAATGCTTCTTTAAGAAAACCAGGCGACCAGCCGACACAAGGACCCAACCGAGTCCCGGGTCCAGTCGAGTCCAGAGGTCCCGGATCGGTCAACAAGAACCAAGCCAAGTGAAGACCAGGCGGAGGGAGCAAGCACTGGAAGCACATCTAGGGCTGCCACTCATTATACTCTAGACTGTAATTTTAATAAATGCCTCTGAAAGGCTAAAAATGTTTTTTGTTGCTGTGATCTCCCTATTTTTTTAAATGCATCTCACACTTCTGATTTTTATTTGTATGAATGTCATTAATCATGTATTTCCCTTCCTCTTAATGGGCTACTTTGTGATGGTCTTTCACGTAAAACATCAATAAAACAAATTGGTTTTGCAGATATTATATAACAAAATATTCAAAAGGTTTAAGGGATGCAAATACTTTTAAACTTTTAAAAGCAAAAAAAAGGAGCTATAAATCAACCAGATCACTCTTTTATTGACTCTGTAGGTGGGTTACGGCTCAACTTTTCCTCCTCATGTATACAACAAAATCTTTCAGAGATTAAAATCATTATTTGCCCAAAAGATATAAATAAATCTTCAGGCCTACAATGGGATTTCACGAGTCCCGAACAGAGAGCATGGAAACAGATTTAGCTGAATCAGCCGCAGTTGGAAATAGCAGCAGCCCGGATTAAATACATCCTGCTCTCTTGCCAATCAGATTGACGTAACATTCAGAATCTGTGTTGCTCTGAGCTTTGCAGCTCATATCCCTTTGGCCAGCTGGGTGACTTCCCTGTTTAGTTTTTTAACTTACGCATCCACAAAAGCACTATATATCTACATCAGTTCTGTCTCTACAATCCTATTCCTAGCTTTTTACTGTGAAACTCTTAATGGAGGTGTTAGATAAGCGATTGACAACCTTTCAAGGTCAGGAGTTCATGGTAAAAACAAACTCAGAAGTTCTACAAAGATCTGCAAATACATAAGTAAAGGAGGCCAGAACGTGTTTACTGTAAAAAGCCATGTGTTGGGGAGAAAATTATAAAAATTGCCAAATAAAAGTAGGCAAAATGAAAGTATTCAACAGTTAGACTAGGATTAACAGCACCACAGCATTACCATAATACAATATCTATTTTGCAGCCCTAACATCCACTATATGCCACCTCTTCCCTGTTGTTGCTCCCACATTAGTATGGGCTGTCGCCGCGCCACATATATTAGTGTGAGCTGTCGGCTGAAACCCCTAACAACCAGTCAGAAAGGGACCAGTTGAATGGTAATACAGGCACAGATAGCAGCAGCAGCAGAGTTGGCTGAAGTGTCATCTCTGTGGCCGTGCTGCGTGGCGATGCGCTGGGTTATAAAACACACATGCTCCCCTTTTCCGTCACTCGGATGTAATGAGCCTCCGCAGCTGCACCACGGCGCAGGCTCGGCTGTTGCCCACTTGATGCCCATCTGTTGACACAAATGACTGCAGGCTTTGGTAGTGGGGGCACAGATATAGCGATTTACTGTCAACACGCAGTGGTTACTGCTGCTTTCTTAAGCAGAATACTTACTTTCTCCTTTGACCAACTGGAAGCTTGTAAATATGAATAAAGACAATGTTTGTGCTAAGGATGCACAGATTTTGCCTGGAGGTAGCAGGGTTACTCAGCAGATTTTCCACTCGACTCTATCTATCTATCTATCTATCTATCTATCTATCTATCTATCTATCTATCTATCTATCTATCTATCTATCTATCTATCTATCTATCTATCTATCTATCTATCTATCTATCTATCTATCTATCTATCTATCTATCTATCTATCTATCTATCTATCTATCTATCTATCTATCTATCTATCTATCTATCTATCTATCTATCTATCTATCTATCTATCTATCTATCTATCTATCTATCTATCTATCTATCTATCTATCTATCTATCTATCTATCTATCTATCTATCTATCTATCTATCTATCTATCTATCTATCTATCTATCTATCTATCTATCTATCTATCTATCTATCTATCTATCTATCTATCTATCTATCTATCTATCTATCTATCTATCTATCTATCTATCTATCTATCTATCTATCTATCTATCTATCTATCTATCTATCTATCTATCTATCTATCTATCTATCTATCTATCTATCTATCTATCTATCTATCTATCTATCTATCTATCTATCTATCTATCTATCTATCTATCTATCTATCTATCTATCTATCTATCTATCTATCTATCTATCTATCTATCTATCTATCTATCTATCTATCTATCTATCTATCTATCTATCTATCTATCTATCTATCTATCTATCTATCTATCTATCTATCTATCTATCTATCTATCTATCTATCTATCTATCTATCTATCTATCTATCTATCTATCTATCTATCTATCTATCTATCTATCTATCTATCTATCTATCTATCTATCTATCTATCTATCTATCTATCTATCTATCTATCTATCTATCTATCTATCTATCTATCTATCTATCTATCTATCTATCTATCTATCTATCTATCTATCTATCTATCTATCTATCTATCTATCTATCTATCTATCTATCTATCTATCTATCTATCTATCTATCTATCTATCTATCTATCTATCTATCTATCTATCTATCTATCTATCTATCTATCTATCTATCTATCTATCTATCTATCTATCTATCTATCTATCTATCTATCTATCTATCTATCTATCTATCTATCTATCTATCTATCTATCTATCTATCTATCTATCTATCTATCTATCTATCTATCTATCTATCTATCTATCTATCTATCTATCTATCTATCTATCTATCTATCTATCTATCTATCTATCTATCTATCTATCTATCTATCTATCTATCTATCTATCTATCTATCTATCTATCTATCTATCTATCTATCTATCTATCTATCTATCTATCTATCTATCTATCTATCTATCTATCTATCTATCTATCTATCTATCTATCTATCTATCTATCTATCTATCTATCTATCTATCTATCTATCTATCTATCTATCTATCTATCTATCTATCTATCTATCTATCTATCTATCTATCTATCTATCTATCTATCTATCTATCTATCTATCTATCTATCTATCTATCTATCTATCTATCTATCTATCTATCTATCTATCTATCTATCTATCTATCTATCTATCTATCTATCTATCTATCTATCTATCTATCTATCTATCTATCTATCTATCTATCTATCTATCTATCTATCTATCTATCTATCTATCTATCTATCTATCTATCTATCTATCTATCTATCTATCTATCTATCTATCTATCTATCTATCTATCTATCTATCTATCTATCTATCTATCTATCTATCTATCTATCTATCTATCTATCTATCTATTTTTTTTCTTTTTTTTTTTTTTTGCCAGATCTTGACAGAATTTGATGGGGTTTAAATTGTGCGTTTAGTTGACTTAGCTGACTATACAAGAAGATGCAGGGTTGCGAGGACAGGTTTTGGAAAAATATTTTCACTCTTACAGATTTCTGATATTCAAGCCTTTTTTTTATCATACTTAAATGTTTCATATCATTATTTTGTTTTTGTTTTTATAAAACAAAGAACCTCAGAAGTCCCATAAAACACAGGAGATGGTTTTCACATTTTTTTTGTGTGTGTGTATTTAACAAATACTTTCATCCAGATGTCCAGTTATATATGAATATAACACTCATAGACCTTGTTAAATGTGGAATATTAACACAGATATAAATGGACTTTATATTATTTATTAAATAATAAGCAGCAAAAAGAAAGAAATGACAGTTCCGTGTAAAGAGCACTGGATTTAATCTCTGATATCCGATATCAAATCACCAATATCCAATCCAGTTAATTAGTCAATATCTGAGATGATATCTATTCCAGGTATTGTTTGGTGAATCTCTAATTGTCAGACCTGATCACTTCTTGACTTTCAAAATAAAGAAGTTTTCTAAAGAGGGTGGCATATCTCTACCACCACTGCAACACGTTTTGTTAAAATTGAATGCGAAAGCGAATAAGAAACAAGGTTGTTAGCATCTGTCAGTTCCTTAAAAGTTTCAAAGCCATTTGTAAGGCTACGGTAACCTGACAACAGCCAGATGCATGTCTAGCTCCGCCTAGCTCCACTCACATACATCTGGGACATCGCTCATTGAAAGTGATTTCCCCAACCAAATTTATGGTCTGGCCAATCAGGACGCAGGGCGGGTGTTTCCTGGATGTGACGTAGTGGAGAAGCGACCGTGAGATTCCAACAACAATGGTGGCTCGCATCGAGGAAGCAAGCGTTAGCGTTGATGCTGCTATTTCTTCTGTGTTGTCCAATCTATCTGATATTGTTTCATTAAAAGAACATCAGAGAACAGCTTTGAAGGCTTTTGTTGGTGGAAACGCTCTCACAGCGTCACGGGTTAGCTTCGGTGTGGTCGGTGTGGTTGAAATAGCACGTCGATAAAGATGACAGACAAGTGGCTTATCCAATCATATGCAAGGAGTTTTGATAAGGCCCAGCCTTCAGTAAAGGCAATTCCTATGGAGATGTCCCAGATGTATGTGAGTGGAGCTAGGCGGAGCTAGACGTGCATCTGGCTGTTGTCAGGTTAAGGCTACGGGGCTCTAGTGGGGAACAGGAGCAGCCATTTTAAACATAAAACAGCACTGAATCATAGACTGGCAAGTCTACCAACATTACTTCTATAAAGACTTCAGTGACTCAATCAAGAGGTCACAGAAGAACTTTGAGGAGATCTAAAACACCTCAAATCAGTTAAAGGAATAGTACACCCAAAACTTGATTAGCCTTAATTTTCTACTCACCCCCATGCTGAACAACACTCTGGAGCATTTTTTTTGATATCTCAAATGCATCTGGAGATCTGGGAGGCTTCTTGCTGTCTGCTGACATTCAAATAATGGAGGTCTATGGTGCCCGAGGCAGAAAGGTCCATAAAAGCCACAAAAAAACGTGTTAATATTCCTCCATACTGCTCGTCCAATGTATTCCAAGTGTCCTGAGTGGGTAGAGTCCATAATTTACTCGAAACAAAGTCATTTAGAATGTTTTTAGAGCATAAACAGTAGTGTATAGGATTTCCTAAAAGCGCGCGCCTGCGAGTTCACGAGCCTACGGAAACCGCGGCAGACCAAGCCAGATGAAAGTGCGCATGAAAGACACTTCTGAAGAAGCAAATACATTTCACCTCTCTTTCTACTTCCATAGATAATCAAGTGGTTCCTCTCAGTAACCTTTTACTCCTTCTGGGCTTTTTTAAAGATTGACATCCATTTTTTTCAAGCCAGATTAGTTACTCCAGTTGACCAACCAGTTGAGTGGCTTAAGGTGCAACGCTGGCGGACTTTGTTCATCTGACATGTTGCAGAAAAGCGTGCCTTGCAGGGCTTAGTAGGGGGAACCTAAAGGGTCAATTGAAAATCCTTGCTCCCTTTTCAGGATCAGTTTTAGAGACAATGCAGGAATTGGACTATGAGCAATGTGATCTATCAAAAAAAGATATCACAATGTTAAAATCCAAAAAAAGCCTCCTGCCTTAAGGTTTAAAACTACTAACCTGATGCTAGAATTATGTAACTATATATTTTTGGTAAGCTTTGATTAATGACTATTTCTATTTCTTAGGTTTAAAACTACTAACCTGATGCTAGAATTATGTAACTATATATTTTTGGTAAGCTTTGATTAATGACTATTTCTATTTCTTAATCATTTATCGATAGCCAATTAATAATTTGACACCAAAAGGTGCTGTTATCGCATAAAAAGATCTAAGTCTTATATTATCAAGAAAACAAGATCAGTGTTTTTCATCAAGCAGTATTCATTAATAATTCCAAGGGAGAACAGATACAGTGTGTCCAATGTTTCTGCTTGTTCTGGTCTAGACAAGGTTTTTCTAACTTAAAGCTTGCAAAGAGCTGTGAAGGTCCCCGCATACTGTTAATGAAAACAAATTACTGACAGTTGAAGAAAACAGTAAAATGTTGAGTAATCCTTGAGTCTAAAGGATCATTCAACATTTTACTGTTGAATAATCCTTGAGTCTAAAGGAGTGCAGCCTCTGTTATAAAATAGTGCATGATAGTGTTAGACAGCCTGAGCGAATACTTTTGTGTAATAAGGGAAACAAAACACACTCACAATCACAATTATCATAGTGCTTTAAGAGGTGTTCTTTTTAAATTCAGTTTGAACTGGATGAACTTTGCCACTTGACGAGTTGTGGGTATCAAAAAAAGGCTTTTTTTTCATACTAAATGGAAAAGGTTTGCATTTAAATTCTGTTTATTCATACATCGGCAGCTTACGAGATATGTCATCTCAAGCCACTTAAAGACAATTCAATCAAATCATATTGACAACAGGTTAAAAGTTTAAAAGCTGATTGCATTGGATTGTTAACTTTGCAGCAATTATCTCACATTATACAGTTTTTGTCTCAGTGTTTGCTAAGTTGCTGCTCTTAGTGGGTTGTTCTTCCAGTATGTTGTTGAGTCTGTATACTACCCTGAAGGATTATTTGATTTCTACATCAGTTGACATTTAATTTAGTAATTGATTAATGCACGATTAATCAGATAAATTTTTTCAGCCTTCATTTTTTTTTTTAGCATTTTATCAAAGCTTCTACTATGTTTTTATTGAGACACTTTAATGCCAGTGGATGTTATTTTCTATAGAATAAATATCACGTAACTGCATCATGGGAAATGGCCTGTACTTATTTAGTACCTTTTTAAGTCAGGGGATTTCAAAGCGCTTTACACTACATTTAGTCATTCATCCATTCATGCACACTTTTTAAACAATGATGATGGCAAGCGACATTGTAGCCACATCTGCCCTGGGGCTCACTGACTGAGGCGAGGCTGCCGTACACAGGAGCCACCATCAGTGTCAGTCTCTCAAATATATGTTTTTAAAAGTTTAACGGTAAATAGTAAGCTGCAATCATTCTGTCTGATCTCTAGTTCTTCCTTATCTAAAATAGAAAAGACAAATCCACATCTTTATTTAGTCCAAACAGGATTTGCATAGGTGACAACCAAAAGTTTGTCAGGAACCAATTGTTGTTATCATGTCTGATTTGTAGGGGATATATTTTTCAAAAACACAGGGCATCTGTTTGCTGTCAGGCTGCAGCTCAGACTATGTTAAGCTGCCGGGCTTCAGCTGTCCTGATGGCAGGGTGCTAATGAAAAAACATAAAGACCGCTCTCACACAGTGAATTAGGATGTTTCTTACTTGACAGGCCCTCGCTTCATTCTGGTCTTATTGGGGTGTGTATATGTGTGTGTTTGTTGTGCTTATGAAGGAAAGCAAAGTCTCGACAGTGATGAATGAGTCCAAAAATGGCAGTGCTACACTCTGGCGCCTGATGATGCAGAGCGGACGATGATCGCCACCGTTATTGTCGGGATCAGCAAAGTAAACTCCTCTCTAACAGGGATGCGCACAAACATGATAATGAACAGTGGCTAAAAATAACCCACTAGAAAACTATTGGCCCTCCTTTTCCTTTATAAGTGGTTTCAGAAAGGCACACTTTTTTGTTTGTCTTAATATTTAAAGATAGAGCATGTGTGACTTCAGTCCTTGACAGAAAACATTTGAATCATTTATGGTCTCTCAAGGCTAAAGCATCATGAGTGTCAGTTTCTTAGTTGCACCAAATTTCATTGAGATCACTAGCTGCAGTAGAGTCAGAACAGGAACAGCCTTGCAAAACAGATCTTAGTAAAATATCAATATAGCATATACTGTATATAGATCATATAATGTCACAAAAAGGCCAATTTAAAGTTTCTACAAGCCATGATCAACCGGTTAAGATGTTATCATCCCATTAAATGATCGTTATCAGTGGTTATCAGTTCCATGGAATTGCTTCAGATTGTGCCTCCTACCTACCAGTAGGCTCAGTAGGTTATCACAGAATTAATCCTGATACTTAACTGAAGGTAAAGTCCTTTTTACCCATAGAATTAATGTATTTATGTGTAATCTGAAAATAATTTTAGTATTTCTTCATCTGTTGTAGAAAAAAAATCTGATCAACATATTGCTCATATTGAAGAAACAGGTCCCCAAAAAAATCTCATATCCTGTCAATCAAGTTGTTTTTAGACACCACATGAAATCCAGATGTTTAGCCCACATGCAGAAACAACTCAGAGGAAGTTGAAAAGTCTAACAGTTTATTGGAAGGGGATATATCAAAGAGAACAAAAGGAGGATTCACAGCTGGGGAATATCCAACAGTCAGGTGAACTGGAACCGGAAACACAAGAGGGAGAGCCAAGTGGTGAGTTCAAGGTCTGTGGGAATTTTCAGGTCAAACCTTAAATTAGGGCAAGGAAGGACTCACAGAAGTAGACTTGGTTCCTGTTTGTGGGGACTTTACAGACTTAGTGATACCTAGCTGGAGGGCGGACAGGCAAACAGGTAGTGGTCCAGTGGAGCAGCGAAGTGGACTGTCAACAAGTTTTCCTGAAGTGGACAGTTAACAGGAGCGGTGAATGTTTTCCTTGAATCTCAGGGAGACGAATGATTCCTTCCAAGGCTTGAAGGACCAGGCTTATCCAGTAGATCAGGAAGTTATCCTGCCAGAGACCACAAAGGAGACAAAGGGTTAGAACCCAGGGCAAAGAGAGACAAAAACTCAGAAGGTTAGACTCAGCTAATCTTAGTGAGGCTAGAGTACGCAATACTGGCAAACACTCTGGTGTCGAGGTGGTGACAGTCAGCTGCTCATATACTCCTTTGGTAATGACAAAACAAGCCGCAGGTGTGGGTGGAAAACCAGAAGAGGCCCTCCAGGCCAACAGGAGAAAAGGGCACCATCTAATGGATGGGTGGAGACAAAAAAAGGAAAACACAAAACATCTCCCATAAACAGAAACCATAACAGAAACATGTGGAATTCACGCGAATTGAAGCTTTAAACACAGTTCTTTTTGAGAATGGAGCCTCTAAATAAAGTAGATAAAAAAAGTATAAAGTTGGTAAATAAAAAGTTAAACATGAATTTTTATACGTGGCCAAAGCGGCTATTGTCAACTATAACATAAGAAACCTACTAGAAGGTAAAGGAGGGGCCATTAAATGGTTGATTACATCTGTCAGAGGTTATGTTAAGGATGGATGCTGCTAAACCAACGGCAACCCTGGAAGAAACCCTTTCAGTGGCTGCAAAAGACATGAGACTGGTGTGGTGGTTGACCTCTCAGCACACCTGCTGTAGTGTAATGGTTACAAAAATATAAAATCCTAATCTGTGGCAAGACTTGCAAAGTAAAATTTACAGATCATCTCCATCCTGTTTGACTGAGCTGGAGCTGCTTTGCATAAAGGAATTGTGAAAGATGTCCAAGATGATTAGAGACATACTTGCAAAGAACTGGGGCTGTTATTGAAGAAGAATGTGGTTCAAGAAGGTACTGATTACAAATACTAACAATATAGTTCAGAAATTTGACTTTAAAAATATCACATAAAAAATCCCTTTAATCTCTCTGCTCTTCACAATGATTCATATTGGAGTTAAGGATAAAGAAAGGGTCCTGCCACTTCAATTAGCCCTAGTAAGAATTTAACCTTGACCACATGCTCACTGCTGTAATGTCTTAATGAGTTATAGGTTACCTCACAGGGATATAGATTAATGTGAAAAGTTTTTAGATGTCCGAACAGGCTCGATTGTTGCTGCACAGAATTTGTAAGACAGTAACGAGATCTCCCTTGGTGCTGAAATGAAACGGTCTCTTTCCATTAGAGTTTTACCTCTAGAGACGTGAAAACACTTTATGGGGTAATAGACAAAGAGGCTGCAAGTCAGCAGAATTTCTATTTATTTTTCTACACCCTTTTTTCTTCCCCTTTAGGGCATCTTCTCGGTTGTAAATGTGTTTTACAGAAAACAAGGTAAAGAGAGAGTGGACAGTCTCAGCAGATCCAAATGGGTCAAGCGTCTGAATTCTGCATCTCACAATTGTATTTTTTTGTGTGTATTTCTTTTCTAATTCTAGTTATTTTCAGGATATCTGGTGAACAAAACAATAGTTTGGCTTTTCAATCTCTTCAACTCCATATATATTAAAGGCAGAGTTAATGATTTATAAGCATTGTATTTAGAATAACTGCTATAAATTTAATAAACATACAAAAAAATATTGCAAAACTTTGAGCTCTTCATTTTGATTCGTCTCCTATTTCATTAACCCACAAAAATGGATTCCCTGAATTAAATGAAATGCAATCAAAATAAACACACAGCTTTTTTCTCACCAACAGCTTGTGGTTACAGATAATCTCGCTGTCACTAGAGATCTGCAACAAAAAACTTCATGTTGGTGTAGAGGTGTTTTTGACTGATTTGCAGTGAATTGAAGGATCATTCATCCATAATTCAGCATTGGTTCTACAACAAATGTAACCCTGGGCAAGCAACTCTCTTTTGCTTCACCCTCAAATGAATAAAACTAGAACTATAGTAGAGAATAAATGGGTTTTTTTTTTTATCTTTTTGTCTTTTGTAAGGAATCTCTGTTTAGTCTATAATTATTCAGTTAAGTATTTTAGATTCTTAATAAATGTAGTCTCGATGCAGGAAATATAAACCCTTTATTTCTTATAAGGCTCTTAAGGCCCCTGCATACATGATCCTGGGTGGTGCAGTGTCATTGCCACGTCTCAGCATTCATCTGGTTTACTCAGTCATGTTTACCTTTTCCTACATTTCTCATCACAAATGCATTCATTGGTTATATTGGTTATACTGCCATGGCTTTACCAGCTTTACAAAAACAAAAGAACTTTTAATGGGCACCTTGCACTATTTCTTCTCCCACTGCCCACCAATCAGTGTAGCATGGGTAAAGAAAAGGAAGAGAGAAGTGAGGCGGAGAGAGCGGAGTAGATGCTAGCGGGTCCTTGCGACCGGCTGCTCTGGCCAGTGTGTTGCTGCCAGCTATCATCTGGTCAGCTCAGTGTCACATTTAAAACAGTTCAAGATTAATACTTATTCTGGGCAAGAAGTACTTTCCTGTCAAGCAGTGTGGTGAGACACCACATACAAAATTAGCTCAGCACAGGCATTCAAGGAGACATGTCCGTGCGAGTATGTGGGGGCCTTTACTAAGGAGAACACAGTAGAATTGCTGATAAGCAATAGTAATCTTGTTTTGAGAGGAAGACAAGGAAGGGAGACTTTGTATAGTCTTTGTGTGTTGGAAACACCTTGTACTTCCACTGCAGAGGTAGAGACCGTTACTCGGCTTAGGCTTGTCTTGAGTTCCCCTATAGTTGTATCAGTTTTCTCCCTATCATATTACAAATACTTTTTCTGCCTTCTAAAATCAAAATGTTAACCTTTGTTTAGTCTCCAAACATCACAAAAAGCATCTTAGAGAGCCAATTAATATGAGTATTGCTGGATTCTTGTGACACACTGATACATCCTTATGGCATCGACATAAATGAGTTTAATACTTACAGGTTTCTTCACATTTTATATAAATTCCTGACCCTCTCCGAATGGGACTGAATTTAGCCCAGAACATGTTTTACCATTTTGGTTGACTCAGCTCCTTGTAGATTTCAGCCAGGGTTGTGATGACATGAGAGCAAGGGATGAGGAATAAAGGCAAGTACAGATCGGGGACTCGGGTTCAGGTCCAAGTACAACCCCTCAATTCATTACACTCTCATAGTTCAACCTTTTCATGGCAGGGCCCTTGTGCCCATGAATGTTTCACCCACTTCCTTCCGCCTCACTCTCTTCCCTTTTTCGCTCTTCGTCTGACCTGCTCTTCAGAGCAGAGTGCCAGTCGCTTTAGCCAGAGATTCGTCCAATTAGGAGAAGCTCTGAGATCATTATGGAGAAAGGTCTCTTTTACTCGCCCCTTGACTCTTTTTCCTGTTTACCCCTCTTGTATGCCTTGAGTATTACCCTTCCGTCAGTCTGAACTTGAACCCTCTTTTGTTCCACATTTAATCTACATTGCCTATTCAGTGTTGCTATTTGTCCATGTTCCCGCTGCAGATTTATCCTTTAAACCTTTAACAGAAATGTTTTTTCTGTCAAGCACGATGGATAAAAGGCAAGGTATCTTGGTTTCAGTCATGCCTTTGTAACATTAGCTCAATTGCTTTTCTTCTAAATCCAAAATAAATCCTTGATAAGACTGAAAGTTAATTTTGGGCAGTGAGAAAGTTTCTGTTACTTTAGAGATTTCTTCCATTTCTTTTTTTTTTGCTACTTTTGTGTTTCAGATCCTCTAAATAATTTTAGTACAAGAAAATTACAAAAACTGGATGTTTGTTTAAGAGACACTGCATAAAGAAGAATTAATACATTCCCCCCTAAACTGTATAACTGGTCATGCCAACAAAGTGTTTGTGAACTGCCAATGGGTGTTAATCATTAAGGAGGAAACTTGACCCACTCTTCTTTGTTTTATAATGTTGGACAGTCAAGCAGACCATAATTATAAGGACTTTCATAAAACTGAACCAGGACCTCAGATTCTAACTTAGGCCTGCAGTTCTATAGATGTGGATAATAATTTTACTGTTACCCCTTTCCCATAGGCTGAAACCCCATTTAAATTTGGGAACAATTGGCTTTTAGTGGCAGCGGGAAAAGCTCACTGACACGTGTCCACCTGGGCCAAAGGACTCGGCAAGCAATGTTTTGGCTCTGATCGGGATGCTGTTTGAACACTAGACCAGGGATGACCCGCTAATTTACATGATACCATTGAGCGTGACTTTTGGACCATCTCACATTGTGTCAGACTTGTCTGATCTAAAAAGCGGAAACAATTGTTTACATTCAACTAGCATGGCGCAACACTGTTTAGAGGGATTCAAACAGTTAAAAAAGCGAAACAATAAATTACACTTACTACAGCTTGGTTCCATACATGTTGGTCTCCATTGTTTACATTCCTGATTTCTGTCACACTGGTGAGAGCATCAAAGCTAACCCAACGAGATGCTGTCAGCTGACATGCAGCATCTGGTGGAAAGAGGTCACGGAGCTTACCAGTGAGGGGTTAGACCCAGCTTTTTTTGCCAGTGGGAAGGTAGCTATATGTCTAGAGTTAGCGAACCGATACCAGTTTAACACGTGGGAAAGAAGCTCATGACTTACTGAATGAGCCCTAGGTGTCTCATGGAGTAATTTCAGTCGGTCCGTTGGTACTAGAAAAATTCTACACTTATCCTTGCTTTTGTTTTTTTCAGTTTGTGAATAATGTATTTTTTTTTTTTTTATCTATGGCACATTGAAATCCTAAAGCCTTAGACATGGCTTCGTATCTTTTTATTTTTTTTTTTACAAATTAATAGATCAAAATAACCTTTTTTCTTCTCTTCTTGGATTTCTCTAGGTCAGGATGTTACGTGTATCTTTTTGAGTCTTAAAGCCTACTGCTTGTTGTCTACATGTTTAAATGTGAAAAGGTTGAATATATAAAAACTGTGTAACGCTGTCTTTTGTATTACTGTGCAATGCTGCCGAGACAGAGCTGTCAATCACCATTTGTTGAGTAGCAAAAAGGGATGATCATCAATATTTCAAATAAGGTCAAATGACTTTTATTCATCATTATGATGATGAATGAGCTTATGAATCTGATAATGATGATGGTTTCTAAGTTATATCTTAATTCTAAAGGTCTGGCAGTACTTAGGCTTTGTGACATTGAACTTTTTATGTTAAAATGTGGTAAATCACATTTAATGTCTGATTTTACGAGGGTAGAAGGTCACTTCTCTTCTAACCAAGTCCAGGTTGGTTTAGGGAGCTTTTTATATTTATAAATATTATCATTTAAATGCAGAATGTAATATTTACTAAAATTACATTCTAATGTTTCTCCGTAAAAATTCAAAAAATATCCACTGGACTTGGTTTTCAAGATTTGAAGACGTTTCGCCACCTCTCCAGGAAGCTTTCTCAATTCTAATGTTTCATTTTATATGATGTGAAATATTTAAGTGTGACCAAAAAAAATCATTAATTTTGAGTAATATGCATCTACGTTAGATTTATTTATTTATTTTTTACAATTTACTAATTTTAACTCTTAGTTGCTTTTGATCTGTTATTTTTATATTTCTATGCCACAATTTCCAAATAAAGCGGCTATATAAATGACCAAAGCATATAGTTTCACTTAGTATAAGTTCACTTTTGGTGCTCTCTGTTTCTCTTGATTCTTCATCACCACATTTATCAGGAGTCATTTGAGAAGGAACCACACTAGGCACTTCATCAACCTTTTCCTGCTATCTATCCAAGGTATCTGAAGCACTGTGCAGACTGGAATGGGACCTTGTTGTGTCTCTCTAGAGGCCTACAACAGCTAATTGTGCTGAAGCTCTTTGGTTCTTAATGGCCAGATAAGGGGATCGTAAAACAGTAGTGGGTAAAAAGCCTTTAGATGATATATAGTGCCCTTCAAAGCCAGTAAGGAGGTCAATGTCTTTATTTCTTTTGTACTCTGAGAAGGTTTGGGTTATTCCAATGTATTTTCAAATGAAGCTAGAACGGCCTTATCCATATATTGACATTGCAAATTATACAGTTGTAAATGTCACAGCCATCTGCTTCTAATTCCTTGTCATGTTATATTATCACAAATGGTTTAGGGGGTTTAATCGTTGTTAATTATTTTGTCTTGCTGTGGCATCCCAGAGCAATGTGATCTGAACTAGATAATGGCTCAAAGGAATATCAGGTTCATAGCAATAACTAGTAGAGGCTGCCTCTGTTGCACCATGGGCGTAGGTTTGCATAGGGACCATAGGGACATGTCCCTACCAAAATTTGAACCGACCTAATTGTCCCGACCAATAATTGGATGTGAGCAACATGTTTATAATTTACAGCAGTAGTTGTTGCAGTAGTGGTTTCTTTTCCTCTCGCAGCTCCTCTGCCTGGTCTCTCCTGTCCCTTTCATGTAGCAGCGCATGGAACTTTGCTGCGCTTTTTAACTCAACTCTCATTGGTTGTTATGCCTTAAGTTCCGCCTTCTCTCTCTCTGATTGGCTGTTTTCTAGTCCGTGTGTGCTTGGAGCACAACATTGAAAATTTATTCACACTAGAATGCAGCGGTTACTACAATTAATATTAGGCTACAAAACTAGTCCCAATAAAAAAAATGAATATCATGTACACTAAAAAACAAAAACCTTTTTTTTTCTTTTATAAAACAAACTATTCTGAGTCAGCCAGGAGTTCTGAAGACTGCTGGAAAAATGGGCAAATAAAGGCTGTAAGCCATCAACATTTCTGATTCTTAGCCACAGCCGACTAAAAAAGAAAATGTGAGGGTTTCCTTTTTACCGATATTTAGTTGATATTACTGTTTTCATTTTTTTGTTTTTATTTTTACAATTTTGATATAATAACTGATCTAAGTGGGTTGCTCTGTGGGGAAAGGCACATTTTACATTCATATGTAATTTATATTATTATATTTTAAAGTCTCTATACTCCAGTTAATGATGAATCACTTATTAAATTAGTTGACGATTATTGAAATAATCAATTAATATGATTCATTTTTTTCAGCCCCAGATGAAATACATGAGTAACTACAGCCCAGATGTTCAACTTTTATAGTAAAGTTAATATTTTAATGAATGTATTATTTTGCTTGATACAGAGAGAGAATAGTAGGTACAAATATTAGAGTGGGGTTTAACTCTGCACAATTCTATATCTTCAAAGGAAAATACTGTATTTACCTTCTCTCTTAGTCGTTCAAATGAAACTGTTTTCAAAGTGGAAAACAGTCCTAATTCCACATTCATCAGAGCCGGTGATACTTCAAACATTGATAAACAGCATCTAATGAGTGTAGAGCTTATAACATTTTTATTAATGGAGCAAAATGTTGCTTTTCTCTTTTAACAATGAATTCCTCTTATCAGTACGGATGCTCACATCGAGCATAAAAAAGGGCATGCATGTTGCATAGCACCAATGACACCAGACCAATAGTGTCCCTACCAAAGTTCAAACGTTGTGTTGCACTGTTATATTTAGTATGATTCCAACTTTCTTCGTTGCTACAGGCTAAAGGAACCCTCATCAAGACACTGAATTAAAAATGTATAATTTTGTTGCATGAATAAATGGGGCTTATGGTGTAAAAAGCCTGCAATAGAGTTGATTTTACTTACACACTTGAGGTATGGTATAACTACCCGTGATGGCAGATGTGGAGTCAATAACTCATCTCTATGCCATGTGTATGTTCTGCCCAGCCAATGAACCAGGTGAGTCCAATCTGCACAAGTTAATTCACATTGCAGATTGGACTCACCTGGTTCAATGGCTGGGCAGAACAAATACATGGCATAGAGATGACATGTTGACTCTACATACATCCCCCATCCCTGATAACTATCTAACCCTTCTCCTTTTTGAGCACAGTAAAACAAATGAATTAAATTGAGTCTATATATATATATATATTCTACCAATAAACAACTAATTCCATCTCAAGGCATTTTACATATTCACCCTGAGTTCTGAGTTTTATATCTCTGCTCATTGCATCCAGTCATTGATTTTGCAGAATTCACTCCTCCTTGATGAGCATGCAGGTGCAGAAGACAATTGCTTGTATTGTGTATTTGACCGTTGGGTTATTCTTTATGCCAAGCATGCAGTAAAGAATATATCTAATCAAAACAAAGTTTTTGTATTGCTGTATAAATCAACCAAATTGTATATTAAGAGAAGTTGGAGGTGATTATTATTTCCAGGTTGTAGTTTCAATAGGCAGTGTTCTTTTATATAAACTGGAGACTCAGGATGAAATCATCCAATATAAAAAAAAGATTTAAATTCACATATTTGCAAGTCAAGTTACTTTCTATGAGAAACCAGCTCAGTTCATACCTAATTAAAGTGAATCAAGTTTATTAATCCAATTATGGGATAATTTGGCCAGTCAAAGGCAATTATTTGAATATAAGGCTTGAGAGCCCCTGAAGGAAGCTAGGAAAATAAAACACATTGGGGCTGGAGTACCTTCTATTTAAGAAAAATAAATAAAAATGCTTTTTTTCATTTGAGGCAGCTGGCTAAAGTGAAACCATTTATATCGAGGCAACTGTTTGAAACAGCGATCCATGCTTTTGTAACTTCTTGGCTGGATTACTGTAACTCACTTTGTCTTTGGGTTAGTGATACATTTATCAGACGTCTGCAGGTTGTGCAAAATGCTGCAGCACAACTTTTAACTAGATCAAAAAGGTTTGAGCACATTAGCGCTCTCTTAAAATCCCTTCATTGGTTGCCTGTGAGTTTTGGGATCCATTTTCAATTGCCCTTATTTGCTTTCAAATCTCCCTTATCTTTCTGAGCTGCTGCACTCCCACATACCTACCCGATTCCTAAGGTCTGCCAACCTGTAGCTCCTTGTTGTCCCTAAATCCAAGCGGAAAGAAAGAGGAAATCATACCTTCGCTGTAGAAGCCCCAAAGTTGTGGAATAATCTGCCCTTGGATATCAGGCAGGCCTCCTCTCTTTCAGAGTTGAAGTGTCTTCTTAAAAGAAACCTGTTTACTGAGGCCCTTTTTGCATCCTGAGAGCTTTAACCTACTTTTATTTCATTTCTTCTGTTTTAATTACTTTACAATTTTTATTATTATATTTGCTTTTACTTTGAAATATTTAAACTTTTTTTTTAACTCTTAATCTCTATTGTAGCTTGTCTGTATTTGCTTTATTTAAATTTTACTGGTGCTGTCAATTGTATGTATAGCACTCTGGTGCCCCTTGTCTTTTTAAAAGCGGTTTATAAATAAAGGGGTATGATGTGGTAAAGTTAACGTCAACTACAGCTTTACATCTTGCCAAAAAAGACACTGCTAAACACAGAAGAACTGCTTCAGTTCAGTATTGTCCAAGGAAAGAATAACAAAAAGTTTCCAAATATTTAAAGTCATTGATATCTCTGTTAGCAGCTTCCTCTATAAAAGAGACATAGCAAACCCAGAGCTCTATATGTAGGAAAAACACAAGGACATTACATAGTTATGACCAAATGTTTATATTATTTAATTAAAATAAAGGTCTTTGGTCTTGCTTTAACATTGTTAGGAAATGAATGCACTAAGTATGTTTCATAGGTAAGGCATGAAGAAAATGGAAAGGTCAGTCCTTTTCTTTACTAAATAAGTAATTACTGACTCCCATTTCTATATTTTTAACCTTTGGCTTTAAAGAATCCTTGAGCCTGTTTTTCTTTTGCATGAATCTTCCTTGTAACCTTGACGTGGTGACAACAGTCCTTCCTTTCTCTCTCCATATGGGTAGCTCTTACAGTGGTAATAAAAAATACAGGAGTTAGCTCTATCCCTCCTGGCCCCCTGCAAATATAAAGGCATTGACGACTGTGAAGATTCAAAGGTACAGGATGCCTGCAGGACAAAGAGGAGTCAGGCATACCCAGCGGTGTGATGAATGGATTCCTTTCTGGATGTTTGGTGGCCCAATGTTGCCAAGACTGGTAGAAACGTTTCTGCTTAAAACTTGTTTGTCATTTCTGCCTTGGGAGTAAAAACTCAGGGGGGTTTGCTCTCCATTCATCTACCCTATTATGTGTATGTAATAAAAAATTATTTTTTTTACTCCCTTTTGGTTTTATGTAGAGGAATTTTAAAGCTGCAGCAAGAAGATAGTTTGTGCTTTCGCTGTTTAAGGTTCTGGTGTTGTATATACAGAACTTTGTCTTCCTGTTGTACTTTTGTCCAACTCTGTTAAAATAAATGGTGATTTATACTCTTTGGAGCATAATCCCTCATTGTTTTTGATGCATCTTGAGAGTAGATTTGTTTAAAGGAGCTATCTGATTTTCCAATTGCTGTTTCCAGTTTGCGAGTCTTTTCTCTGCTGCTATTACAATGCAATTACATTTGCTCAGGTCAAAGCCACTCTTCAAGGTCAGTCACGACAAGCAGGGATTTAAAGTCGATGCTTAACACGGAACAAGTTAAACATCATGGTTTTACAAATAAAAACGCTTCCCAAGGGTCGTAAAAATCAAGGTCACGCTAGCTCACGTGGGGCTGGTTTGGGGGAAAAGAGGGAGGTTAGCTGTGACATTAAACACCATCTCAATTTTACACCTGAAAATGACTGATTTCACACAGACCAGTGAGCCTATCAGCTTTTCATTTGCTGTGTTTTATGGCTTCGAAGCCTTTTACAGAATTGAAACGGTTATTTAATGCTGCAAAGGGTTAAGCTTATATCCAAATCCAATGTTTGCAAATACATGCCGCAAAGCTCGAAATATCTTTCATAAAGTTTTAAAAAATACTGCCTGTTCTGCACAATGTGAGATGCTCCAATGAGTAGCTCACTCTGCTCTGATTAGGTGAACTGTGATTGCTACACAAAATCACTAGTTACCCCAAAATGGGCCATGGAAGTGCAGTGAGGGCCCGAACCATAGGCCCCTAAAGAATGGAGCATGTGCTGCAGCTGCACCTTCGTGTATAAATGTAGATGTATAATGTATAAGTAGAGATATGAAAAGCAACTGAAAGTTTGATGAACATATACGGAGTCTTAAAGACTAGCCTTCTTAGAAAAGATTTTGTGACATCTGATTCTTCAAACACTCACCACCTTACACGTACTACTTCTTAATCCCCATCATTATCCTCAACCTGGAAGCAGTGAAGCGGTGGTAAATTATGCCTCGCTGTCAGCCGTCGTCATAAAGCTCTTTTCAGCTGACGACAGCGTGACAACCCAAGCTGTAAGTACCGAGCATCAGACCAGGGTGAAAGCTTTTTTCATTGCACTCCCATATATCTGTCATTTTCTCTTCTGCGACACGTTTCAGAATATACACTTTTAAATCGCTGGGCCATGTGATACGTTTCCGCTTATTAACTTCCTGGATATTTTTCTCTTGTGATACAATTTCAATTTAAGTTTTACATGGAAAAAAATTAATAAACATAACATTTTGTAAATCAGAGTTTATGCAGTCTTACCTCAGGGATCAATCGTGTTTATTTAGCTGAAGCAGACTGTAAAGAGGTTAAAGGTTAAGGATGTTTAAGAAAATGTATTTAATCCATTTTTCTTTTCAGTTTCAATGTAGAACTTGTTGACACATTAACGAGAATTCTAATACTTTCATAAAGGAAAAAAGATGCTTTATTCTTTAGACTGAGGTCAGCTGATTCTGTGCTCCCCATAAAACAAAGAATAAGAAAAAAAGAAGCACCTAACGCAGCAGTTACGGCTCATTAATGCAGGTCTTACATTTTATTCTGTAGCATATTTTACCTAAATTACATTGTTTGCATCTTATTAATCTTACATTTGAGAGGCTTTTGCTGTTCAACTAAAAGATTGATTAATCTCCTATACCTGCTCTATCCTTGCTGGGTTATAGGTTATTGAACAGCAAACTTTAAACAGATAATTACCCAAGGATATTAATGCAATTAGCTGTGTTTCCATTACACATGTGGCCAAAACTATGTTGATATCCTGCTAAATTTGACAATGCAAAGTCCCTAAAATGTGGTGTTTACACTAAAAAGCGAATACAATTAAAATGAAGTATGAATACATTTGTTCATATAAAAATTCTGTAAACAACATGGCAGCGGCGAATATAAACACATGAGATATGTCCATATTTCTTCGCCTTTTTACAGGGCAGTAAGGTCCACTTACAGACAAAGTGATACCATCGAAACTTTGAGAAATAAAAACATTTCTATATAACCAAAAAACCACCACATTGAACCATGAAAGCGTTCTGTTGTGTAAAGAAAAAAAAAAAAACTTTTCAAAACTGCAGTGCTTCTATTTAGCAAACTTGTTTTCTTAATCCCAATTTGAATAATTTGATTGCTAATGAAAATGGACCAACTGACTGCACCACCTTGCACCCCCAACCTTAACAGCCTTGAATAAAAAGTAACCCTGGTTTCTGTTTTCTTATATTATGAAATGAGTAATTCAAGTTGGAATTTTGTTGGAGATCAAATGTATGTTTTTTGTCTAATCATAGTATCAACATCCCATAATTTTGTCCTTATTCAATGTTTTTTATGCTTTTCCTGCCTTCTTATTCTAATTCAAACTGCAATTTAATAAATAGTTACAGCAAGTTGATAAGCTTCTCAATATAGCCACTAAACACCACCCTTATTGTTGCTCTCTTTACTCTTTTTACTTATTGTCTTTCTCTTCACTTCCATCCATTTCTGCTCTCCTTTCTCTTATTATGCAAACAGAAAACTAAACTCGCAGTTAAATCCCTAACACTGGTGTGATTATTTTTTACTCTGAAGCAGTCATAGACATCACACATGAATTACTGAGCAGTATACTAAGTATAATCAAGACCCCCCCTCCCCTAGTTGATGGCAGGGATTATAGGATAATGTATTTTCTTATAATCAGACCCACAAGCTCATATGCTTCCTAACTTCTGCATCCATTTCTCCTCTTTTCTCCACCGCTCTGGCATTGCATCTCACATGGTCTCCAGTTGCAGTTATGTAAGAGACCCAAAGCAGGTGTTGTAGAGAGATTGCATTTATTTATTTATTTATTTATTTATTGGTCCAATCTATTTCTGGGAGCAGGGGGACAGTAAAAGCCTCATATTAACATGCCTCTGTCAGTCAGGGGCCTACAGTAGATATTTCTTCCATGACAGGAAAGACTGCGCACTGCTGTTAGAGACTTAGTTTCAACGTTTTAGGATCACATTTGCTGATGAATTGCAGGTCAGGTGGTGTAGATAATTAGATTTTATATGCATACATGCCAAACGAGAGGAATCACCTTTACCTGGGGATTAAGGATACATTAACAATGCGAGGTTCTTCTGCAGCCTGATCAGCTGTTCCACAAAGCACTTAAGATCATTGGATTGACTGCTTATTAGAACACTTTAAAAGGTATTTCAACGTTTGACCTTTTTCCAATGAACACAAAAATGTGTCTTTTCTATTGTGATATACTATGAAAGATTAACACAGTTTAGTTTGTAATTGTGACTTGAATAAAGAACAATATGTAGCTTTCAGAGCTCCTCGAAATAAAGATATTCATCTTTTTCAGCACCTTTTATTGTGATAACATAAAGAATAAAGTACTAAATGAAACACTACCCTCAGAAGTCATCAGAAGTCTAACATAGGCCAGGGATAAAGCTGATGAGCCATTTTAAGCAGGATAAGAATATAAAGCAATGACCTAAGTTGTGAACATCTTATAGAGCTCTTTTTAACCCATTATCCTTAAATGCAAAGTCTATTGAACGACTTTAAACCTACCAATAAAAGATCATCCACATGATTGGGAGGCAAATAAATCATTACCAAGAGAAGTGGTCAAGAGGCCCTTATGAACTCTGGAGAATCTGTAGATATTTACAGTCCAGTTTATAGAATCTATTAACTGGACAACTAGAGGTCATAATCTGAACATTGTATAAAAAAGTCTAAAGTTGCTACTCATGTTCTTAAAAGGCAAAGGTTGACACATAACAACTGGCCAGAAGCAATGTACAGACAATAATCTAACACTACGGTCCATTGCCCTGGATACGCCATCCTAACATCATTATGCTGTGGAAATGCTTTGCTGAAGCAAAGGCAGAGGTAATGGAAAGATCAACGGGGATAAATACCAGACAGGGTTGCAAAAGACTTTCATTTTCATAGTGTGAGGGATTGCCTTCGAATCGGTTTGACTGTAGGATCTGGTTGAATTTTAAGGTGCCTTGAGAAGACGTGTTGTGAATTGGCGCTATATAAATAAACCAAATTGAATTGAATTTTCAGCAGAACACCCCTGAACGTACAGCCAGAGCTACAATAAAATGCCTTAGCTTAATCCTTTGAAAGGAATGGCCTTCTGAAAGCTGTGACTGACTCGAAAATCTATGGTGAGATTTAAAAATGAATGTTCATAGACATTTCCATCTGATTTTAAAGCTGGTTCTATAAAGAATTTGTTCAAAGTTGCTGGTAAGAAATATGATTTAGACTTTTTTTCTTGAATATGCTCTGCTTTGTGTTGGCCTATGACCTAAAATCCTAAAAATAAATAGAAGTTTTATGCTCATACATGACTATGTAAATGAATACTCTAGTTACAAAGACTTTTGCGAGGCATTGTTTGAGTTAAATGTGTAAAGCTGGGCATACACTGTGTGATTTTTCAATCATTGCACGCAGCTGTTGCTCACACTGTACGACGAAACCGCAGGGTGTCGTCATACAGCCATGTTTCTGTGTTTACATCTGAGAGGAAGGAGAAAAAGAAGAATCCTTGTTTGCGCATGCCCACTGACCGATTTGCCCATGACGGCCGACCTCACGATTCTTGATCGGGAGGTGGTCATGAGAGGCTGATCGCCCCTCTTTATCCCCTCTACACTACATGACGCGCGATCAGGCTCAATGTCGGCCAAATCGGAAAATTCTCGCACGACTGGAAAATCACCCCGCAAAAGGCAAAAAAAATTGCATAGTGAGCCCAGCTTAGATTATGGGACTGGATATAAATATTCATCCAAAAACCAACAACAAGAAAGATGGACATTTTGCCAACATGCAGGCATTTACACAAACACACATCAGGATTTGAACCCTTCACTAATGTTTCAGGATAGCTTTTAGTAGAGGGGCGTGCAGCTGCTGACGTAACAGATTATCCCATTACTGCAACCTGGGCGTTAGCTCTCAGCCCACTCACTTCGGAGAATGACAAAGAGACAGAAAGTGTGGAAATACGAGGGATGTAGGAAAAGGGTCAATGCTCGATCCTTTTAGATCGAAAGAAGAGGAGGAAGACATGGGAGGGGGATGGGATAGGAGGAATTAGACAGAGATAGAAGCGATGGTGAATAAAAGACAGAGTTAAAAGAGGAGGGACAAAGCTAGAGAGCGCTATTGTATGGAGAGGAATAGAAATGAAATATGAGGCAGCAGCAAGACATTACAAGGGCTGGAAAAGGAGCTGGGATACCAGATAAAAGCCAGCGATGAAGATTTGATAGTGTGGCTGTGAAAGAGATAGAGTGCATTAGGGAACAAAAACCATGAAAGATGCATCAAAGAGAGGACTGTTCAAGCTACTGCGGGTTGAGGAAGAGTAGAAAGGGTCACTTTAAAAGACTTTTAGAGGAAGAGGAAAGAAATCAGACCCACAACAAAAGAGATTAGTGTGAGATGAAGTAGTGATGGAACAAAGAGGAAATGTGTGGAATTTTTAGCCAGCCCAGAGGAAGTATTTCGGGATTAGTGTGACTAACGGACAAAGAAACTGAATATTTTTGAAGGAGACTTTGAAAGTGTAGTCAGAAGGGTGAGACGTTTTACTGTCTTTAAAATAGTCTCAGTTCTCTCTTGTGAAATATTTCGAAAAGACATAAAACACGGACAATACGCTTCTTCCTCAACTATGGCTTTGGTGGAAATGGAACAGAGGGATGGAGATGGAAAGAAAATATTCGGGCATATAGAGAAAATGAAATGTGTGTTAATATGTTTGAGGGAGGGTCTGTCACAAAGCAAGGTAATTTTTCTGTCCACTTCTGCCCCCTGTGATGATCCACAGATAGTACACACACACACACACACACACACCTCAAGGGTGTAATAAACGCTGAACTTTTTATTGATTTCATTGGGTTTCAATCATGTTCTGGGTTTGCTTGTTGTTTACGAGGATACAGCATCTACACAAACACATACAGGTTAAAAATTCTACTCATATAAGGAATTGGCATTAACCTCTATGTATTTTAGTAATTGTTACCACTATAAACCTTAGCCTTACCTTAACAAAAACGGATTTTTACACCTAACATCTAAGCAAGAAAAGGTGTCCTGCAACATAAGGATCAGGATGTAGTGTCCATATGGTTAATATTCTTATAAAGTTAGTGGATATGCTTGAAATGTTTTTAAATATGCAACATAAATGGGCATGGGTACATACACAGACACGCAAAAGCTTAAAGATCTTTTGAGTATCAGACATAACAAGACAATGTCCTCAAATAATTTGAAAAACAAACCTTTTTTCTGCAACATAACCTATTACCAAGTTTTGTGAAGTTGGTAAGAGAACTCCCAACTGAGTTACTGAACTAAACCCTCTGAACTATCTCTTTATGAGGACTGATACAGAAAAAAGTGAAATAATAATAAATAATAATAAACATTGTCATCTACAAAACATAATGAGACAAACGGGTGCACCGGGAATGGGCTGTTTTAATCTTAGAACAGGTAGCAGGTAGATAGATGCTCTATGTGTAAGAATAAAACTGGCACTCATTTTCTGTTTTGTGTCAGATTAATAGCTTCTGTAAGCTATGGCTTATACCAACGCCGTGCTCGATCTAAGATGGGCTGAATATGCCTGCCACAAACCAGCCTTTGGAGACAATTTCTGGAGATAAATGCAAATGTAGTCTGAATGAATGCAGCAACAAGGTCAGATGAGACAGCGTTACAGCTGTTTCTCTGATGATATTCTTAGAGATCAAAGAGGTTGGAGCTGCTGGTGAGCAAAGCATTTGGAGAACATGGAAAAAATTCAAATTAAACTAAATGCCAGTGATGTTCTTTGAAGAGGGAACTTTAAAAAATAAAGAACCTCAGACTTGAATAATGATCCCTGTAGTTTCCGCATGACATTGTGCTTTCTTCTGCATGCATAAGGTGCAACATATTTATAAGGAGTTCCTTTGAAATTCATAGGGCTGGATCTATCAAAGGTTTGGGTGTATAAAAATGTGAGCTATTTCACTGCGCACGCTAAAAAATGTACAAACTGATCTATCAACCGCGTGCTAAAAGGATTTGGTCTTTAAAACGTGCTAAATAGCGCCTCTTATCCATTTAGTACTTTTTCTGCATTGAATATGCAATATGGGGCGTTTACACGCAAAAGTGCGTCTTGTGGGAGGAGAACGTGTAAATATATTAATTTAGCACTCGCAAAGTGATTTATCAAACCTGAAAGCAATTTTGCTAACGGTATCTGACTATATTTAACACGTTTCAAAAGAAGGTGCAAATGGTCTGTATGCGTAATTGCGCACACATGGCAGCGGTTATTGTCGCAAGAAGGAGACATAGAAATGAAGCAAGGAGACGCAGAGAACGCATTTTTTCACTCCGTGTGAATATTTTTGGAATGAACGAGGAAACGATCATCAAAACATATCGTTTATCCAGCATTGCCATTTTGGAGCTGTTGTGGGAACTCAGAATGGATTTGGAGCCAGCCACAAGGAGGACCCACGCAATACCAGATATCACAAAACTCCTTGCAAGATTGCACTTTTTTGCATCTGGGTCATTCCAGCGTACGGTTGCAGCGAGAGCTGGGATCTCCCAATCTCGTTTTTAGAAGTGCTGTCCGATGTTCTAAATGCCATGTCGCCCTGACGCCCTACCGGAGAACCCCAACCTCGGCGCCTGTGGAGCAACATGCCAATGCTGCGGGGATGCGTACGCGCAGTAATCTCATCCACAGTTACTTCTTGTGAGCCATTTGGTATGTGCATTTTTATGCAGGCCAATACAAAACACCTGATTTTTTTTGTTTGTTTTTTTACTGCATTGAAGTAGAAATTTAGCTACATACTACCTTAGGGAATAAAGGTTGCCAAAGTTATATATATATATACAGTATATATATATAAGATTTAAATTTCTTAATGCACTAGTTTGTACAAACTACAAACTACTTTGCCGCAAACCACAACACGCGCAAAACCATCATTTAAATAGGGCGTCTCCAACAGTTTTGCACCTGCCACCAGTTACGCAATCACTCTTGTTAAATCCCCCGCAAATCATGGTTCAGCCCCTTGCGCAAAATTCCAGATTGCGAGCGCAAATTACTGCACGCAAAATTGGATCTTGATAAATCCGGCCCATAATGTTAAATGTCGGAACCTGTTTGTATGTAGCTATTTAGTAAATTTAGTTTTCTAGGGTTTAGATTCTTGCATAGACCCGTGACCCATTATTCAGAGCCACAATATTAAAATGCAAATGGATATAAATCTCTTTTCATCCAACTTTTAAAACTGTGCATGTTTTTTGTAAAATGCAGTTTTTTTTTTGCATTTCCTTTCCTGTGCATAATCTCAACTGTTTAAAACCATATTACATCAACATTTGACAGTTTTCCATTTAATCTTGCACTTCTCTTGTGTCAGGGTATTAATCATACCTACATCGCTACATTTTTGGAGGTTATTGGATGCAGTATGATAAACAGATAAATACCATAAATAAACAGATCATGTCACATATGCTACTTTCTACATGTACATTAGTGCAGATAGTGGCTGGAACATGGCTATGCAGTGTCAACATCTAGCTTGGTGTCTGCCAGCAGAGATTCCCCCTCCTCCTCTTCTGCTATGCTAAAAAATGCTCCGTTTAATTTGTCTCAAATCATCACTTTCAACTGAATCATATTAGGCAGTTCATATTTTTGTCATTCATTGCACACAAGAGAATAAAGAACAGCTAAATAGGGAAAAATCAAAGACGAACTGTCTTGTTGCAGTGAACTATACCTGGTGGAGTAAATGTTTTTAGGACGTTTTAGGAAGACTTATCAATGCTTTTGGAAGGAGATGTATTTTCTCTCTATTTGCTGCCATTAGGGGAGGTTATATGCATAAACTGAGCTTGTGCAGTTATGCAGATGACCTACAAATGTTCTTGCATGCTATCTTAATATCAGAATGCATAACAGCTGTTCAACTTTCTCATTTGAAATCTTCAAAAGCCCAAATTAATTGTATTCTGTAATACTGCCACACCTGACATCAGTGCTTAAATAACAATCCCTGAAATCTGGGAATAGACTTATACCAGCAGTTTAAATTTGACAAAGAAATTACGTTTAAAAAAAAGCCAGTATATGTTTTCTATGTATGTTTGATTAAATTAAATCTTTCTAAAATTGCAGTGACTTAGGAAAGGTCATGCATGCATTCAGCAGTGCAAGACTGAATTATTGCAATGGGATCTACTGTAAATTGATGTCTCACAGTCTTCATAAATACAACTGAGAAAGCAGGTGCCCTTCTGTTAACTGACACCAGACATAAGCACATCTTCTCTGTTTTATCTAGTTTTGCTTTTCCTTCCTTTTAGAACAGGAAGCCTTACCTAGCTGAGATTTTAAATCCTCCTGCACATGGGAGAAGAGATGATTTATTTGATTATCTGTTTTGTTAGAATGTTTCAAGATCTGGACTAAAACACTGGGGTGACCAGACGTCCCGCCTTTAGAATAATCTTCCACTAGATCTTCACCTCACCTATGACCAGGGCACTTTTAAGTCTAGGCTTAAGAATTATGTTTTTAAACAGGCTTTTAATACCATTTAGTGGCATTTACTTCTTTCCTTTTTACCCCGTTTTGTAATGCCAATCTCTTCTTGTAATTTCATTTGACTATAGTTACACTGTAAAGTAAATGAAACATTCAGTCAATGTATACAGTACCTCTGTATTTTTTAGGTCTAATATTCTTTAAGATTTAGATGTGTTCCTGCTCCGCCACAAATCATTTCAAATACCCATCTTTCTCTCAGCATATTGAGGTGTGCAGGATATTGCTAATGACCAATCAGTTTGAATCAGTTATGTAGGGCAACTAGGGGAACATTAAAAGCATGTAGCAAACTAATCCTTGAAAATTGAGTTTTGACATCTTGGCTTTAGAATATTATTATTAATCCTTGGTCATCTCTTATGCTCCTATGCTAAGTTTGTTGATCTTGTAGTTGATTTAGCTCTGGGGTTGTGATTGTCATAGTTTAGTGTCATAGTTTATTATCTATTATGTATCTACATTACCATTTCTGTGTTGATTTTGTTATACATATTCGATTATTATCCTGATGAATAATAAAAATACTGCTAAAGTTAATTAGATTTCTTTACAACAGTTTGGTTTTTCTATAAAGTGTATGCTACCCTTCAATTTAACAGGAGTCTCTGCCCACAGCATTATATATCATGCACTGTACTGTACTATGAATTGCTTTGCCGTGCATTCATTCTTTGTTATATGCCAAACTAGTAAAAAATATTTGTCTAAAGACCACAAATCTGGTTATTGTCCAAGATCTGGACTATACAGAAATGGGATCTACACTCAAAGGAGAGTATATTGTTTACCCACTAGATAAATGTTTATATATTAATATAGGATTTTGTGAGATGGTTCTGAAATGAAAGATTATTTTGTTTTAAGGCCTTTTGAGTTTCATCATCTTCTATCATCTTTTAATTATGCTTGGTGCTTGTTAAATATATTTAATTATAAAGGTTAAACCAACCCTCCAACGTTAAGACTAAGAAATCAATTGTTGACTGAACATATAGTTTCAGAACCAGAGTTTTTCCCTGATATGTTAAAGTGGAATATTAACTTCTTTTTTTTTTCCTCCGTGCACCGCACTGCTGTGTTTTATAATGATTTTGTGGAGAGTTGCTGCAGAAAGGAGCATTCTGATGTCAGTGTGGTGAAACGGCAGGTAGCTCCTACTGCTTTTGCCTGCTGTCAAGTCCAGAGGTGCTATAGCAGTTTAATGAGCTGGCTCACAGTTGGACAGAAGATACTGCAGTGTGTCATGTAAAGAAGGGATCGCATAAGTTAGGACAACACAACTTTCTGCTGGAGGAAAAAAGTTGTTTTTTCTCCAGCACACCTTTTTTTCCAGTTTACAGTCACTCAAAGAATTACTGCTTAAAAATATTGGAATTCCTTCATGAAATTCCTTCTACATGTAGCTTATATGTACATTTTAGGCTGTTACCATAGTCACAATATGTTGACTCTATGTATGATCCACAAAAGTGGGCCAGGTACTTTTTTATGATGTTTTAAATAAAAAACAAACAAAAAAATAGCCTGTTTTCGCACTAGATCAGTCAAACTACACCCTAATGTCTTTGGATGCCCAGCTATCTAAAAATGTTGTTTTTAACCCTCTTCCTGTAAATACTGCTGTTGATAGCATACAAAAGGTGCGTTCAAGATTTTCTTAGAAGCTACATTTCTAACCCCCTAGTCTGAATTTTGACTGGAACACCCCTAAAAGTAAGAATTATGAGTTTGCTAGTTGGGGAAGACAACCGTACCCCACTTCCACATTGAAGATGGCTACTACTCTCTTCAGCAGTAGTAAAAAACGTTCTTACTTTGGCAATCTCTATCGTTTATGTACAGTAGCAGCCATTCAAAATGGCCCTTCCCAGCCGAATGGCTGCCCACTTCCCTGCATCTCACAGAAATATCCCCTCCAACTTCCAGCCACTGGAGTGACCCCCTCTTGCATATTTTTTACTTTGACTCAACTTTCACCAAATTGCAGGGTCTGACCAGGAAATCATGCTTTCTTTTTAGATCTTAATGTCCAGAAATCATGACAGAAAAAATTAGTACAAAGATTATTGTTTAAAAAGGAATTGTAGGGGACCAGCCAAGGATACGGCAGACATAAATGAAGTCATTTTAGATTAATCTGGACACTCCTTTATAAATTTAAATCATCCAGTTCTGACCCAAATTGCCCATCAGTCGTGTTGCAGTATTGTGGTTTAGGAAGGACCATGTAGCTTTTACGAAAAGCCAAACCCACTGCCAAACCCAAATAAACATGGCAGCGCAGGAGGACATACGTGTTTCCTCAGAGTCCACGACTTTATCTTTCTATGTGGAAGAACAAGAGTGTTTGGATGGTTTCTGCTGCTTTATCATTTGTAATTGTGATTGGCTAAAATCAAACTTTGGTAGACAAACACTAGGTGTCACTTCGCTTCAACAACTGAAAGGTTTCCGCTGAATTGCCCTTCTTTCCCTGAACTGATTTGATAGAAGCTGTTCCAACTTTTTAATATGCAGAATTAAACCTGATTGCTTCTATATTTAGATCTCCGAAATTAGAATGTGCCTCATGCAAGAACCATTCATAAAAAAAAATGTGTTCTTAAAGCTATCTTATGAAAGATTTTTAAGAGAATATGTCGCTTTCAATGTTTTTTTCTGATTTCAGATTTCAGACTTGACCTCTTGGGCAGTCAGTCAGCTGTTAACCAAGCTTAGTTGTTCACTAAAAAAAAAACTACCGCAATTGTCCATTTTATTTGGCTACATCTTTATATTTTATGCAATTATAAATTACATTTTAGTTCACTGATGACAAAGCTACAGGTATCAGTCACTACACCTGCAGCTGGGATGTCGGTATCCAGGGGAAGTTGCTTTAATTTTTTTGTCATTCAGTCAAAAGAAAGGTCAGTCAGAGATCAAGCTACTATCGAAATAACATCTGGAACAGAAAATGTATGGAAAGTTCTTAAGAAATCCTCTAACGGTGAGACTTGCATTGATTTCATCGTAGTTTCTTGGCTTTTATTTTACACTAGATGCGGAATATTTGTGTTTGGGTCTGTCTGACTTTGTTAAATTATAGTTTTACAGTCAACATTTTATATAATGCTTATACATGCGGGAGAGATGGCGAGTGCATAGAAGGGTAGAAGAAGTGATTTGGAGAAATACAGCACAGGTGTGTCTGTGTATTAAAAGGATATTTAGCAGAATGTTGTCGTGTTGGTTAATCTCTAACTTATAATAAGCATTTACATAATATGTAGCACCTCTTGCCCCCATCAGTAGTTTTTATTGAATGTTTTTGAATCAAATGATTTTTATATTGTTTTTATACCTTTTTTTACTTCTGTAACAGTGTAACCACGGCGTGTACAGCCCTTGTTATTTATTTCTCACTGTTTGGCTTTTTACAGAGCCTTTGATTATTGTGCTCAGTTTTCAGTCAGCAGACCTCGATTCAAAAACCTTTAAAGATTTTCTTCTTCATCTTCAGTGCCATTTCTATGAAAGAACACCTGCGTGTTCACAGAGACGTGGGAACATGCGGGGTGGTTATTATACAGCTTTCTGTTTCTTAGAGATGGAGTTCATCAAGTTTACGAAAACATTTTATAGAAGTTAAGAATGTTTGTTGAATCTTACATGTCATGTTCGTAAAGTGAAGTGACAGAAAAGTACGAAAAGTTTACAACAAGAATACAAAAATGTAGTTGAATGAGGCTCAATGAGTCAATAAATGAAAAAAAATTCTGAATATTTGGTTGTTTTAGCCAAAGATTTAATTTGCATGCACTTGTAGAGATGGATATTGGGTCATCCAAATGCAAGTTACTTTGCTGGTCTCTTCATTTAGCTACTGAGGGAAGCTCTCTGGTTTTTTGCTCTGGCAAGAGAGGTGCTAAGAGGCCCCGGAGGGGTCGGGAAAACATGCAGCGAGAAGCCACACTTATTTGCCAGATGCACCAAAAAGGAGTACAATGCTTCATAAAATCTTATTTGCATGCAGCAGAAGAGGTGCATTCTTGCAAAGATGCTAAAAACAGACACATGCTTCTACCTCTTAGTCTCCACTTCACAGCAAAACCTGTCAGCCTATAAGTGGTGGAAGAGACAGGGTCAGGGAGGCTGGGAGTCAAGATGGGCCCGATTAATTAGGCAGTTTTCTTTCTCTTGAGACGATGATAACGACTGATGCAGTAGCCCTTGGCCACAGCGGGCAGGTTTGGAGAAGCAGTCGAGGAAAGGTGGAGTGGTTGGTGGGTGGAGGTTTGGTTTCACAGGTTAAGAAGTCCTTAAATACTCCAGTTTTTAAACCCAACGTACTCAGAAAAAAACTTGAACTAACCAAATGCCGTTTTGAAAGGATAAAGGTGTCACATACTGCGTTTGCATTGTGAGTTTTGCTGTGGCCCATGATAAACAGCATAATGTTACATTTGTGCAGACATTTTGCATAGGGCTAAATGAAATGGGCTCTTAATTAATGTATACATAAAATCATTGTGCTTGTTATGGAGAGTGCTATAGCTGCACAAAGTTAATAGTGTTTGATATTATAACCCCAAACAGTGTTACAATAATAACCATAGTCTGGACTTTCCAATATTTGCACTTGGGAAGATGTTGATGTAAACTGGCCAAGAGCCCAGGGAAAAATGCTACTATTTCATGACAAGTGACACACCTCCTCCTCCCCCACCTTGGCTCCAATTTGTCCTGACTCAACACTTTCTAGCCCACCATTAACCACAGTCGGAATGTCAGAGTGTGGTGTGGGAGCAAGATAAGCAGATATTAGCTGGCCTCCCCATCAGCAGAATCCCCCCCGGGAGGAGTAGGAGAAGGGGAACTGCTGGGTGTGAGGCTTGGCTGGGCATGATTGGGCAGTGAAGGGCATGAGATGGCAAGGACAGCTGAGGCCATTTCCCATTGAGGTTGGGATTGCATGTCATAGTGAGGCTTTACTGATCTGGTTTCAAAAATGCATTACATTGGATTTGAGTTCTTACTAAATGTAATCAAAGTAGGATTGAATTCAATTAAGTTTATCTATAATGCACCAATGCCATAATGACACAACAATAGGCCTGTGAGCAACATTATCTGGGTGAGCCCCATATGAAGTACAGCACCCCACACCTACCCGCCTCCCCACCGCCGTCGTAGACAACCGACACGAAATGTGCCCCATACATACACACTTCATCATTTCATCATTTTTCACCTTTACTAGACATGAATATACTTTAGTATATTCTGCTGTAAACTGAGTCTAATCGGGCTACCTTAAGTTTTACAGCTCCCCTCCTCACCCACACTCTCTCCAGTCATCTCCTGGTTGCAATCTTTACTCACTGTAGCAGCAGCAATGTCCGCCTCTCCTTCTTTGGTTCTTTGGAAGAATATGTTTATTTTGGGAAGTGTTTTCCATTCTTCCAGCAACTCTTCTTTCCTTTTTTTTTCTTTTCTGGAATCTGCTTAAGTACCTCATTTTGGTATCCATCGTCTCTAACACATTGTACATGACGGTTATGGTTTTAATCTACGCTCTGGATTACCCATAATTTCAAGCCGTACTGTAAAAAATAAAATACTCAAATACATCGTTCTTTTAAGATCTTTATTGCGGTTTGAAACATATTATATGAGTGTATTTATTGCCAACCGTCTAATGAACTATGCACAGTTATTAACATAGAAATTAAAAGTACCACTGTCTGCTTTGCTATTGGTGTCATGTTTAAACAGCTCACCATCCTGTTGAAATCTGCCATGTGTTGGGGTATAAATAACGTTGAGTCAGTCAACCTAGTATCAGGTGGGTTTAAGAGACGTCCTAGTCCACAATTGCATAGGGGGCCAACCAGGTGTCAGTGACGGGGCCCCTAAGAGGTCGGGGTCCTCAGAGCAATTGCAGTCTCTGCTTACCGATAGTTACGCCATTGACCAAATCACAACACATGTCATGTCAAGGTATTTTACAGAGCCATTTCAACCAGATCATACAGTCAGATTGGTTCAAAGTTTTCTATCTGAGAAAAACCAGCTAATTGCATCGACTCATTGACTCAAAAGCAATCCCTCACACCTTGCAATCTTGTAGTGAAAGTGGTGAAGAAAACACTCCAGGAAGAACAGGACGAAAGCTCATTACAAAAAAGTTAAAAAACAATCTACTGGAATTTGTTTCCAAATTTGAAGACATTTCGCTTCCCATCCAGGAAGCTTTTTTAATTCAAAATCTCAGAAATAGTGTTGAGTTCGAGGCATTATAGAGTGGACCAAAAAACAAAGTTTTGTTTTGGCTTAGAAAACATGCAAATTGAACTTGATGAGCAGGTCCGTCCCTTTGGTTACTTTCAGGTATTAGCCTGTAATACCCGATACCGGTATTTTCTCTGAACTGGAGGGTAATTAAAGGGAATTGTAGGCCTGGATAAACAGGCGAGGTGTTCTGTTCCCCTGTAAGGGGGTGGGGGTTGCTACGATAGTGGGAAGGAATCAGCTCAATTGCTTAATTGTAGATTTTTTAAATCTGAGTCTACCCGCTCTGTTTAAAGTTGGTTTTTCTTTCTTAACATAGATGGCTTCCTGCACGTCCCTCTCAAACCACCTATCTTCTTAATGAAGAAAGCTCCAGCAGGACCAGGATCAGTCTGAGCGGCTATCTGCTTGAAGCTAACTGGGATTCGAGGAGACAGAAGTAGACATATAGAAAGAAGCAGAGACACAAAAGGTAACTGTTAACCAGGTCCACAGGTGTGATGAGAAAAAGTAAAGAGAGTATAACGTTAGATATTGAACTAACAAATCCCACAGGATGGGAGAATATAGAATGAAGCACAGTGATAAAAAGGGGTCCTGATGTCCTCTTGCAGTCTAAGCCTATAGCAGCTTAACTATACAGATAGCTCAGGATAACCTGAGCCACTCTTAACTATAAGCTTTATCAAAAAGTGACTCAAAGTAATTATTTTGATTTGTAAATATTTTATAATCCCAGAGGAAAGAAAAAACTTAAATAATGATTGATCTCTAAGATGTTTCATGTGTTTCTCCTAGACAACGATGAGATATGAGTGACACCAAAATGAGAGTAGGGTATATTTCTCAGGTGTTTTTTTTTTTTTTCCCACTTGAACAATAAGATATACTGAAGCTCGATTTAGTCTCAAGTTCCAGGGTACAGTAGATCTCAAAAAGCTCAAATATAATTCTGAGACTTACCCAACATTTGTTTCTTCTTCTGATCTCAGGCGGAGAAATCAGAGAGCTCTCAACATGAACTAAATCTAGTCTCATCATAGTTTTAGTTCATGCTCTGACAAAGCAAAGGAGGAGCTCTCCACAAGCACTCCTTTCATGGTGAAGACAAGATCACAACAAGCTCTAACATCATTCTCAGTGTCTCTTTGTGACCTGAGAAAGGAATATCAGAGGGCTCGCTCTATGAACTCAGTCTACTCTCATCACAGCTTTGGAAAGCATTAAACACAACATTCCTAGAAATGACTCCACATTCAAAACAGTATGAGACTCTTAGATATATAAAGAAGAATTAGATGTTTCTGTAAAACAAATGTCAGTAGGCAAATCACCTGATTAATATGGTTTGACTTCCAATTTTTATAATTTATCTTGGGATACTTAAACAAATTGTTATTCAAAGCCTTAAAAGAATGTATTGAAAAATATTATTTCATGCCAAATATAAAACAAGGATTCATTACATTATTACTCAAAATCAGGAAAAGAAAAGATATATCGATAATCTGAGGCCAATAACTTTATTGAACGTAGATTACAAATGATTCACCCTTATCTTCTCAAATCGACTGAAATATGATTTGGAATAGATCGTGCATGAAACCTAATCAGGATTCATAAAGGATTGGTCTATACACAACAATATTAGGTTGGCTCTTGACTTAATATACTATAATTTGTTTATTGAATATATAGACCTCTGACTATATAGAGCATTCATTTTGGCTTGCCATGATGGTGTGTGAGTGGCAGGGGATTTGAGTGGGTGCTCTTGTTTTCAATACATTGTGGGGACCTTTAAGGGAAAATGGCAAGTTGTGGGGTCCGACTGCTCTTTGTGAGGCCCAATGCCTGGACCCCAGGCAGGGAATTGATTTTGGGTCTGGGGTCACGTTTAGGACTAAGGTGTGACTTGACTTTAGATTGGAGTTAGGGTTAGATATGAACCCATAATGGTTAGGCGTTAGACACTCTCTCGATGATCCCCCCACCCAGTCCAACGACTAGGGCAGTTGGTTAGAGGATCAAAGGCATTGCACAGGCCGGCGCATGTTTGTTGGTATCTTTTCAGATCCATAGCCAAGCCAGCTTGGAGAATTAGGGTTAGGTTTAGAGTTAGGGTCAGGGCTAGGTTTAGGGTCAGGGCAACTGTCAGGGTTAGGGTTAGGGCAACGGTCAGGGTTAGGTTTAGGGTACCGGTCAGGCTTAGGTTTAGGGAACCGGTCAGGTTTAGGGTCAGGGCAAAGGTCAGGTTTTAGGGTTAGGGTAATGGTCAGGGTTAGGATAAGGGTCACAGTTAGGCTGTAGAAATTAATGGAAGTCAATGGAAAGGTTCTGCAAAACTAATGAGACACTTATTTGTGTGTATGGTTGAATAGGTTTTAATGTATTTTGCAATTTTTGCATGGTACCTTATTTCTCCTTGTGAATTTTACGTGAAACATTTGAGACAAAATAAAAGCTAAAAGTAGGCCAAGTTTAAAAACTTAGATATGTCTCATGAGCTATGCGAGAGCAAACATTGGTGGGTGAAATTTTCCACTGGACTGTTTTAACTTTATATAACTTAACTTTATATAAGATATTAAGATAGATGTATGTCTTAACAACCGAAAAAAATGGGCATCATCATCATCATCTAGCATATAAAGATCTCTCAGAGAAAAAGCTAGAAAAAGATACTACCAAATTGAACTAATTGGTCTATCCATTCCATCCACCCATCCAGACCAATCCTGGAGCATAAACTGTGACAGAGGTTTACCTTCCAACAGGATGGCTCTAAGCCATAAGCAAGAACTTAAATGAATTGGTTCCCAAAGTCCCTTCATGTGTTCAAATGGCCTAGTAAAAGGTCTGACCTCAATCTATTCCAGATTATTTAGGAATAACTGATAGCTGATTTTTGTAAATACTTTGTAAACATTTTAATTGAACTTGAGGTAACTTGCAAGGAAGAATGGGTTGAAATTTCTCTAAATATGCATAGATGGTAGAGAAATACCCTAAAAACACTTTTTGGTTCTAAATAATACAATTGTTATTTGGCATCATTTTCCCTCCGCTGTAAGGGAATGCATTATTACTATCAAATGTGTGTTTTTCTCTATAAGAAAATACAGTTGAAGTTTTTGATTGCAATGTGGTAAATGTTGGAAATGTTTAAGTGGTCTGACTGCTACAATAAGGCACTAAAGGTAAAAAGTTTACTGCTGGTTTGCACTTTACAACCTCCAAATCCAGATTTATAAGTTTTAAGGTCTTTTGAAACAATTTGTTTGAAAATAAGAGCTCAAGCAGAACAAACACTTTTTGCCGCAGTAGATTTATTGCTCTGGCCAAAGTCAGCACTGCAGGATTAAATAAGTTTGGAGCTGCGGTCAGCTCTCTGGAAACCAAGCTGTTCTGCACCTCCTTCATTGCTCTCTTCCTACATATTTTCCTCCGTCTTACTTAATGGTTAGATTTCAAACTAGAAAAAAAAAAAAAAATCTCAAACAGGACAGCTAAATATTCTACTAGCATGTTGACTCATCAGCACACCAGCCACACAAATAAATAAACACACTGAATCATGGATATGCACACATCAAATAACTGCTGGAGTACAAACAAGGGGAAGTACACACTGCAGGAATGGAACACTGTCACAAAGAATCCATTCATTTAAATCAGGGCTGTACCCACATACGTCCAAACACTGCACTTTTAATAGACCTCTGCCTCTTTACGGCTCCGCCGCTCTGCTCCTCTTCCTTCTCTCTGTGTTTCTCCGGCATATCTGATCGGAGCAGTGATGCAGCCTCCCTCCATCCTTCTCATCCAGCCCCTCTGTGTTAGCCCACTAAATCGCCTTTCTTTCACAACCAACTCTGTCATTCTCTTTCATTTTACCACTTTTTTGGGGGGGTGTTTTGCTCCCTTCTTATTTCATTAATTTCTTCATTCTTTTCCTGTGCTGAGAAGGCTTGAGCCAGTGCAGGGGAAGTGCATGTGAAGAGGGATTAGATAAAGGAGAAAAAGTGAGAGAGGCTGGGCTGAAAGTGAGTCAGAGAAAGAAGCCAAGGACAGCAAACAAAAAGAGACGGATCGACTTGGAGGCTGTAAATGAGCTTTAGGGAGGGATGGATTGAACAGATGCTGCGCGACCCATTGAGCAGCAAAGATATCAACTTGTAGCAGATCAAATTTCTACATCTATTTATATGTTTCAATAAAAAACTCAAACTTTCACTAATGATGTGTGATGATTATTAAAGCATGCTTGCAGTACTTCAAAAAAAACTCTCCCACAATATTGATAGAATTAAAAATCATTTTATATAGCCGCTGAGATGTTGTTTTTCTGTCAGTCAATAAAGCACAAGCACAAAGGATAAAGTGAAAACGAAGGACATAATACAATTTCTTAAGATGTATGATTGGTTTCTGATCAATTTATCTATTTCGGCTTCAGAGAGGGATTTTAATTGCAATTAAAAAAGAAAAACACGTTTTGTTTAACAAATTAAACAAACTTCTTTAACACCAGACAAATAATAAATGAAGAAATCACTACCTCCCTGATGCAATGTTGCCCTCTGTGGTTAAAACAGCCTAACTGAGAAACTTCTTCCAATATAGCTTCTCTAACATCAGTCTTAGGATAGTGTGCTCTGCTTTCAGCTATGAGATGTTTCTCACAGGTGCAGCTCGTTTTAAGCTACCCACTAGCATCTATGTGAGATGACGATCTAGGCTTGTTGGATATACTGCCGCGTTTCGGGTCGCTGTCATTTTGCAGGCTCCAGTTCTGCTTCAGCTTTATCTTTTATTTACAGGTGGTCTTACATTTTCCCCAAGCCCCAAGTGACTCAAAACAGAAGCTATGTTGGGTTCTATGAAGGCGACATGACTGGGTTCTGCTGCAAACCATAGTATTATATTCCGTGAGTTGGTTATGTCGTTTTTTTAAAAATGTCTTCTTTCTTTTTGAATTATTTATTTGAGAGTCACCCATGGCTCTGCAATGGGGCCAAAGCTTATATCACAATGTATTTTTCAATATATTTTTGTTATTAAAATATGAAAGCCTCAGAAAAAAATACTTAAAAAATAAAAATAAGAATTTCACTAGTTCAGTCTTGGGGCTAGAAGCTGTTACCTTGCAAGCAAGATGAATAGTAGCAAGATTTGTGAATCAAACAGATGTGTTAGCCTTTATACAGAGAGGCTTTGAACCAATAAAATGTGGTGACCTGTATTACGTCTACCAGAGGCAAAAGGCTGAAGCAAAACAAACATGGCTGCACCAGTTTTAGCTTGAATACCCTCTATTTCTTTTAGAAAAACAAGCCAAAGGGTGCAATTTTTACCTTTGTGGATGGTTAAGATGTTTGCATGTTGCTTCCAACCAGATTTGGAAATAATATGGCTGTGTTAAAACTTCTACTCTCACCCTGACATAGAGTACACCATTTTGTTTGAATATCTAGTGGAAGAAAAAGTAGTGCACTCAAAGTTTCCCATAATGAACTTTGAAGAGTAGTGATCATCCATGGTCAGTAGATGAGCAGATATATCCAGAGGTCTCCTCTCAAAGCATCATGGGATTTGTTTTGGGCGTGAAAGAGAACAAAGATGGTCCAGGCACCGTGCAGGAGCTGGAGTCACATGACCAGCGGGGAGTCAAAAGTGATCGTCTGCCCGAGTGGTCAGTTAAATAAGTTCACTATAAAGACCACTATATAGTCCCTGCTCTATAAAGTGATTGAGGCTTTTGCATAGTCGCAGCTACAGGCTCGATCTCATAGTGAAAATCATCGCATAGCCATCGTGTTACAAACACTGTAATCATGCACTGTGATGTACACCGAAAATGAGGTTAAACCTAATATCACAGCGATTGAATACAATTTTATTGCGATACTTATTGATATTGAATTATTACACAGCCCTGGAATCAACTAACTAAATCACATACTTATAGAGGTCATTTCTGTAGTTTGGCATTCAACTCTTTTTGATACAAACATGCACCTTTGCACCAGCTGTACCTATATTTCCTGTGATGATGTTTAGGATTTTTGGAGGCTTTTCCAGCTGAGTTACATTCACCAACTGATAATGATCAATAACCATAATAAACCGCTTTGCTTTCAGTTAAAAAAAAAATATAAAAAAATCTATAAATCTATTGACAAACCCAAAAGCTACTAAAAACTTGTTTCTAAAGAGCTCAGGTGTCGCTATGGATTCTCATCATGATGTTTACTCCGAACACAATGAAGAGCAGACGAGACTTAATGTCCAAGTTTCAAACATGGTAAAAGTCCTCAGGTTATCAGCATTTACACCGTGTAATTTTGAAAATTTTCAGTGCAAATCCATGTTAAGATGTCCACATTTATTCCTCAATAAAAAGTGCATTTTTTTACCTTTAACACACAGCTGTCATATGGTCGACCTCATTTTTTTTCATATCACTCTAGCCCAGTAAATCTAAACATTAAAGCTATCAGACATCTTTTCTGCACCAGATGCTATTCATCTGGCTCAGAGAACATCATATTTTCATAGAGAAATACCTTGTACTGTAGCTCCTCAGTTACCTACACTCAGAAAGAGACATTTTGTTTATGAATTATCGATCCAACAAGTTTGAATCAGGCACAGTGTGGTTTGTGCTACAGAGGGGAATAGAAATGGCTTTATGGTGTGTTGCTCTGGCTATTTTATATACATGTATATTATACCAGTGGAGAAGTAGCTATATTTTCACCCTTAGGACACAAGGTGAAGAATGCCATGCAATAAAAAGCAGTAGTTGTGTAATGTGTGATGTAACAACAATGTCATAGCCATTTCGTTGCATGTGTAAACTTAACAAAGACAAGAGGACAAAAATCTTGGCTTAAAGCAAAAGAAATAGGAGGCTCGATGAATTATTCCTTGTATTGCTGAGTTTAGTTCCAGAGTTAAAGAGCGTGGGCTGTTAATAAAGTTGCCAGCTCCTCTTTGTCAATGCCAAACAGTTTTGTCATCCACTGACTCTTCAATTGTGTCCTTTTATCAAATTGGGTGATTGATGTTTAAAGGAACAAGTCATGTTGGCAATTTAATGTTCATTCATTTCACAAACAAGGTCCTCAGTGGTGAATGAGAGAACCGTAGACAAGCACAAGAGCCTGCTAGCATCTCTATGTTGGTCACCACTTTAGTCAGACACTGTTATGTGATTGCAAATCCATCTGGCACATATAGATTATTCTTTTTGAGGCCATAAATGTTGATTGTAGTTAAAATAACTGAAAGTCCATTCCACCCTTACCAATCCATCTGGCCAACCCTGCTCCTTAAGGGCAAACATTAACATGCTAGTGGGCAGACCTTAGTTTCTAGAGAGAAATATGGAGTGTGCCACTGGTTGAAGCTCACTCATTAAGATGTCTTCCCACTATGAAGAGCATTAATAAAACAGACATGCATGTTTTTTGGCTGTGGTAGGAAGCTGGATACAACTCTTGCAAGCATGTGGAGAACATGCAATGTCAGTGCGGAAAATCCCTTTAGATTTGAACAAAGGACGTCTTTTCTGCAAAGCTAGCTACTGTCACTCCTTTGGGCCTCCTGAAAGACAAACATTGTATTTCCTTATGCAAATGTAAAATTGACTTCCCTAAGATTTTGAATCAAAATGTAATAATAGTCTCATAATGCTACCATAGCTTTGGCCACAGCTAAAAGGCTTTTACTAGCCATTGTTTGCAGCATAGATATAAATCTTTTGTATGCCATTGTTGCATTCTGTTACACTTACCTTTGCTTGTTTGTTAAAGCCAAAGTAAAACTTAGTATATTCAATATTTTATTGATATGCATTTAATCCACAAAGTTTTCACTTTATAATTGATAAGAATTATTCTCTGCTAATATTAAAGGTTTTCTAAGAGAGTCTCATTCTTTTAATCTCTGCCACTGTTGAGCAGTTGCATAATGTGGATTGTGTTATGGTGTCTCTTTGTTTTGGTTAATTCAAGCCATGCTTTTGAACCTGTGAAAAAAAAAATCTATAAATATTCAGTTAAGACGTTTTTAGCTGGTGCTCTTTGGGCCAACATGACGCGTGTCAGAGCAGTTCACTGTCTCATGCCACTAAACAGATCTGAAATTAGCTGTGAGTAAATAAAACAGGATAAATGAGAGGGAAAGAAGTGTCGCTGCAGAGAGCCAAAGTCTGTTTGGCTCAGCTGGCCTGGTTGTCTGTCGTTATGTTTTCAGGGGCATCAGGTTCTGACCAATAACACCCGCACACCTGCTCTCTGCCTTCCATATCTCCCTCATCTCAACCAAAACAGCTGCCAAGCCCATAATAACTCTCTCCTTCACAGCTCCCCGATAACTGTAACCCTCATCTGTTTTTAATTTTTCTATTTTAGATCCATTCCTAACCCTTCATTTTTATTTTTTTTCCCCACAGGATCAGCCAATCTCTGCTAACCCCATGTACCTTGTTGTCCCATATAGAATAAACTGTATTTGACCTTGAGATAAATATTCAAATCTCCCCCTTTTATCATTTCAGTTCTCGGTAAAAAAACAAAAAAAAACAGAATCATGAATATTTAAGTGAACCCAAGCTCCCTGACATTAAGAAGTCTCAATAGGCCTAATTGAAGCTTGACATGTTTGATGATTTAATCATTAATCCAAATTGTAGAAACACATTTTCTAGAAGGCAGCAATGTCACTGACTGTCCTCTACAAAAACTTAAAGCTGCAAGCTGTAAGAGACAGATAGATATTTAGAAAAAAAGCCATATACTGGGTGTTTTATTCTTTTACATTGCAGCTGAATGTGTTTACCTCTTAACCTCACATACGTAACACTGATTAAAGTGACCTGAGTTTTGTACTTAAAAAAAAAAGCCATACAGATAATTGAATGAATTTTCTAAAATTCCTTTCACTTTCTTTTCTCATTCTTCTCAAGAGAATATGCTGAAAACATTTATTTTATCCAAATGCCCCATGCAACTTTAGCCTTAATACAGGTTTTAAAAGTCATGCTTTGCTTTTTGCTCCACTATAAAAACTTTAAGCTGGGTTTAAGGATCAGGGAGAGATCCTTACATGGATGGCTGCCTGTATTTTTACTTTCATTTACTTTTACAAAAGCCATATTGTGTAAAGAATTAAATTATTAAATCCAGTGAAAATGTAAACAGATTGCACAGCAAATCATCAAAAAAATATCATATCACATTTATCAACCAGAGATGATAATTAATGTGTTATCAAATATTTTTTTTAAAGAGATTTTCAACTAATTTGTTTGTGCATTACTAACTAAAGGCAGCTTTAAACAGTTGGGTCTTAAGACTTAAGCTTCTTTAAAAATGGATTTTAGCCTTACAAATAATCAAATGTGCGTATTTGGAAACATTTAAATTGTTCCTTTTGACAAATTTTTTTCATAGTAACAACCACGATTTGGGCTTTTGCAGCTTTAGGTTAACAAAAGTTAACATTGCTCAACTTTATAAAATCTCTGTTGGCAATACTTTCTTGTAGTGTTCATATTTACAATTTGTTATAAAATATGCAAGAACTAAAACCTTTGGTCAACAGTCCAAACATGAATTACAATGTTTATATTTGATGTTTCTATCTTTAAGAGAGACAAATCGATTTTCCACAGATGAACTGCAAAGAATATGAACAATAAAAAGAAAAACCCCAAATTAATAACAATCAAATAGAAAAGTGGAGCAAGTTTTACAGACTATGGTCCTGACAATAGTTTCATTTATCATCAAATATAAGCTTAGAAAGTTAACAACAAAGAGGAAAACGCAAATAGTTTTGAAGCTCAGAAAATTGTTCTGTAAGAATCTTTAACATAAATCAGTATTTAGCTCTGTTTATATTCATTCATTTCAAATTACTTACATTTATCTTATAAGAAGAATCTATTGTTATTGTTTTGCTATAAATACTTATAAAAAAGGATGCTCAATAATAAGTAAAACATTTTATTTGATTGCCAGCCTTGTTTTAATGGTGAAAAAAAATCACAACAGTCAAGTGCACTTGTATTTCTAACTATTCTTTATTCAGCTTAAAGTCAGTTATCAATGTTTCTTGACTTTTTGTTGAACTCTTTATTATGGACGTATTACTGGATATTTGTTAGGATAAATATCTCTTTTAAGGAACTAGCTGAATTTCAACTTTTTTTTCGCCTTTAGGCAAAAACGATTCTATAAAGATAGTTATTATGGTGGGTGTTATGTCAACTTAACATCAGCAGTGCAACTGGCCCTGTTTTGAACAGAATTGATCTTATACTCATACTTTGTTTTGGAAGCACAAGAAGCAGTGAAAATTAGGTATTTACTCCAAATTGTACAGTCTGTATTTTTTCAGTTGTAGGGTTTTTTCCCGATTGACCATTTTAGAAGCCTTTAATCAAGGGTGCTAGGACTCAACCACTTGCGAATGAGTGTTTCAGACAGGCTGAAGGGGGAAAAAGCAATTTGAAGTACTGTATTACAAAACCTGTCTGTCAAGCTAAATCATCTGCTCACTGCCTTAGTTATTTCGAGACACACACTTCCACTCATTCAGAGTCAGGGTTTGGAGGTGAACTCTGAAGCCTTGGTAATACTTGTGTGCACAGTGGTGGTTCAGCAGCGAGAGTAACCCTCCTCCTTTTATTAAAGGGCTGGACGAAGGTGAGGAGGATGGCAACAGAGGAGAGGGAGTCAGGGAGATGGAAACTTAAAATAGCCCAGAATCATCAGCCTTTCTGAAAAACAGGCTTTTGCAAAGTCACACTTGCCTCAAGCAAAACATCTGAAGTCTCCTGGAATAATAGATTCACTATGCACTCTCTTTCACAGCATGCATTTTTTCCCTCTCTACTGGGGTCTGTTGCAAAGAGAGATGTTGTTTAGTCCTCTGTTTTGTCCACATTTTGCTCTTCAACACAAAAATAGTAAACAAAAAAAAAAAAAAAAAAAAAATCTAATGCTTTGTTAAATTGATAGCATACTATAGATTTTTTGAAACTCTGCCTTTAGGATTCCAAATAACTAGAATGAGACAGTTCCTGCAAATGTTGGATTTACGAGCTGTCTTTCCAGGAAATAGACAGGATAATTACACAACCAGTGTGACGGATGAGTTTGATTGAATAATGTCTAGGAAGAGTCTAGGAATGAACTTGACAGTGACATTTTGGCTTCTCAAACCCTTTAACACACCAAGAAAACTAAAAAAATCTGGATGAATAATATAATATATAGCTAAATGGCATTGGGAGCTTTTTTTAATGTGAATACTGAAAAAATATATTAATATAAACATTTTTTGTATCTAAAAAACTGTTTGATTTTAGAAAAGCACCTAAAATTAACCTCTCTCTACTTCTTACACATCATATTTTAACAAATTGTATATTATAACAAAGATAAATGAATGGTACTTTATGCAGTTAAAGGTAGGCTTTAGTTGAAATGAGAAAATTAAAACATTTTTGTTGCCGTCTGCAACTCTCTATCAACCTCTGAGATTTTCAACCAATTTCAACTTTCCTCACTGCGAAGCTCTGTTGAGCCAACCCACGATGTTTATGTCTAAAGTATAATTGCTTTCCTTAAAGGTGGTGTCCAAATTTTCTTCAAGTAACGTCATCATCCATTGTACTTGGCAATTGTTTTTTCATGTGTCACAGAGTACTTAGACACTTATTGACATTTCACATTTGGTTAAATTTGCTTCATGGCATTTTAAGCTGCAGCAGAGAAAGGTAATGAGTTTTACAAACATCATCAATGATGTGAAATTATTATATATATTAGAGGAATTATGTAAATAAAAACAAACTGCGTTTAATCTAAGGTACATCGCACCAGTTGCTATTAGCTATAAATCAGCATTATGTGCTTCTAGTAGGGGATAGCAAGGCGGTAGCAAGGCAATATGGTTAGAAAATATACCGGTAATCTCTGATTAGTTCCTACCAACTCAGCTTAATAGATTTTTTTTTACTAACAAGTTTCATAATAGAAATGAAAAATGACATATATTACTTGCTAAAACTAGCTTTGATTTCAATCATTCCCTCCAGGATCTTATATTAAAGGGCTACGAAATTCAAGCCGTGATTCATGCTTGTAAAATAATCTTGTTTCTCAACAAGCAATAAAAATATAACACACTAAATGTTTGCAGTGAGTGGTTTCACACAGGGAGTTCATTTATCAGTTATAGGTACACAGCTAAGAGCGAAACGGGATAAACTGATGTTACTCTGAGCTATGCATGCTGAAGGAATGGATTTGTTAAAAAAATAGAGATTTTCCAAAAATGAAATCTTCATAAGCAAAAATATTAATTAATCAATATGATTTATTGATTTGGCATCCCTGGCTGCCTGTATTACTCATTTTTGGGTTTCCTCCGCAGTACATTGGTAAATGACATGGCTATTACATTTACCAAGCTCATATGTGTACAATATCAGATCAAAATATGGTAAAAATAAGGTTAAACTAAGTAAATCTGTGTGTGATTGCTCTCTGGCTTAAGGACCAAGATCTCTGACACAAAGAAATATAATTTTTGAACTAAATTTGCACTATAAAAGTGAAAGTAAAAACAAAAGGCAGTCGGAATTTTTAACACTGCCAAATATATATCTTAAATCTGTTTGAATGTATTCATTTTTTTGTTCAAACTAATGGATTTATTTGATATGATTACAGATTTAGGTAAGGTAATTTAAATTCAGTTTCTGATGGCACTAGTTTGCACCCATACATCTGCTCCTTTGTGTTAGAATTGGTTCTCAATGCGCATAAATGCAGAAATCACTAGGACTGAGTTTTCAGTATTATGTTTTTCTCTGGCAGCATAAATTGAAGATTAATGGTGATGAAGTTGCTTTTCTCCATCTATTGCTTTAGAAGAAAACAGTTAAAGCACAACATGAGCACATAAAAAACATGACTTTCTACCAAAGCTTATTATATATTTATGTAGCTGTCATGGTTGGTTTAGAAATCAAACCCACATGCAGAACACCACTTGGAGACTGATAAAAAGTTCAACAGAGTTTATTAAAGGTTTGCACAGAGATAACATGTACTGGATTCTGGAAACTGGTCCGGGCAGGATTCTCAGGCGTCTGCAGAGACGGATAGTTTGATTAGCCAGGTTAACAGATTAGTTGTTGAGTTTTCAGATGTCTCTGAAAATACCTTGACAAGGTCCAGGCTTTCTTCTCTGAGAGAGGGAACCGGTTGGGTCCAGAGACTGTTGGTTCAGCAGAGTGCTCAGCAGCAGCAGCGTCTAGCTTCTGACTTTCTAGTGACAGACCTTTGTTTGAGGAATTAGCTCTTTCCTTAAGAGCAGCTGGTGGATTCCAGAGTGAGATCTTCAGGTTTGGCTCTCTAGGGCAAGCAGGCAGGTAACAGGTTAAGCTCATCCAGAGCTTCAGACGAGAGACAGGTTTCCTATGAGCGAGAAGACAGAGGCAGGTTAGAATTGGGTTTCTCTTAGAGACAAAGATTCTAGTAGTTCAGAGGCTCAGGTTCGCTAACCAAACTTGGTCAACACTGCGGCGTTGAAGGAAGGTCTGGCTGCTGATTATATAGGCAGGTCTCCTGATGGGCTGATGAACGTCAGCTGTGCTGGAGGGCTCCAGCCCAGGAGATCCACAGCGCACTCTGCTGGAGAAGGTGGAGAATCTCCAGATCCCAACAGTAGCATAGAGTGTCATGTCTTGTAAGATTAAAAACAGTTTAAATAGGCAACTAAACTTTGCAAACTAAATTGATTAAACAAGTTCAATTCAAAACAATTTTTTTAAAAGTATGTTTTTAAAAACAAAACTTCTATGGTTCTCTATTGGTCAAACTTTTATTAAGTTATGTTACTATTCAGACGTAAAAGTAAAAAACTCTAAAGATAGTAAAACTGTAGTAATTTTGCTTCTTATGAGTAAAACAGCAATCAAATAAAAAAAAATTACTTGCTCCTCAGTAATATATGCCTTAACAACATGCATGCATGCACATATTGTTTGCATTCAAACATTAACATAATTACTGTAGATTGTGATCAATAAACCAACACATTCGCTCTTTCTGTCCCCTGACTCCAATCTCCTTCTACCCTCCTTAGCAATCCCCAGTATAGCCAGCTACTTCGTGCTCAGGGAGCAAAAGCAAAATCAAAGTGCTGTGTGAAATATGGCTCGGATACGTTATTAGGTGAAGCCTTTGTTTTTCATAGCACGCAGAGGGAACGGAGGATTTAAACTTTTATATTGGAGAGCATACAGATTAGCCAAATGGTAAACAGCCGGCGCTTCCTCGCACCGCTTTTTAACTTGGTGGTGCTGTAGATTCTAAAGGTCGACTTGGCTTGTGTAAAGAGAAAGGGATGAAGATTTTGTCACATCTTCCTCACACTTCCAGAAAACCAACAATTAGCTTGGTTTCCTGTTTTGGTAGGGGGCTTTTAATTTAAATGGGTTAAAAAAGGGGACAACATAATACCTTTTTTCTCCAAATCCTCTTTCAACGCTTCGCCTGATTGGTCAGGTGCTGATGAAAAGGAATTGCTCATGTGTGCTAAAGTGGATAAAAGGGGCTCTCGCTGACATCCTTTTCAGGTTTTAGTATATAATTACATTATTTGTATATATGTGGGAAAGCAAAATGAAAACTGCAGAGCCAGAATGCAGTTGCACTCAGACATGCAAAGAGCCCGCAGTGTATACAACATATGCACGCATGCATCTGTGAAGGGTATGGTGAGCGCATTGCCACGTTGTCCTGTCATCTTTTATTCAGCAGGCCACTGAGCGTCTATTTTCAGCTCTGCACCACTCTGTAGAATGAGCTGCTTTCTAGCAAAGGGAATGGGTTAATTTGGGCAAAACATCCCCCCTCTTTCCCACAGATACACACATCTGCATCTGTGCAAGCTGCATATTCATAGACGCGTCTTGTGCCAAAGCTGTGGCGCCGTTTGACATCTAACAGCGGGGCGACAAAGTAATTTAAACATTGCTCCGCCATATTGCTCCACACTCTGGATTCCTTACTGAACCAATTTTACTGTAAATAAACAGCCAGTGTTAAATGTCATTTTGAAGCTGACAGCCTTGAAGAGATCGAAGAGGAAGGGTGACTTTGCTGCTCACCACTCTTTGAAGAGCAGGGAAGGGTGTGTGAAAAGAGTCAGTGGAAAAGGGCCCTTATGGAGTCCTTTTTGAGTCTCTGGTGGAAGTCTGTAAATTAGAAGCTTTCTCCGAGTCTCTGTCATAATTACACTGATACGCCTATTTAATATTCAATGAGACTTTTTTTTTTATCCGTGATGTGCATGCGAGTGGACAAAAAGAGCAACATTGCTGCAGGACGTGCCAACAAAGATATGCAAACATGTGCTCATGAGAGCGCTCAGAGGGCTACGTTCAAGTACGAATCCATTCTTAATGGCACGTACGCTTGAGGCACACTGTTGCATGGCTCATGCTGTTGCACAGAAGCAGCAGTGGATGAGTTTGACCCCTGGAAGTGGGTGAACTCATTCCGGTTGACCTTGGTGGGAAGAAAAGCTAGACCCTTGTTAGTCTAAGATAGCTCTCCCACTGACTGAATCTAACTACAACAGATCTGGCTACAGTGATTCTTTAGACACATAAAAGAAACTGAAAAGAAATAATTATACTCCAAAAAAACTATATAGGTTTTTCAAAGCCAGTGATTTTAATGAAACTGATGAGACCACAACATTATATTTAATTGCCACCTGTATTGTAGCTTACTGTATCTACTGCAATTAAACAATAACAAGAAAATGAAATCCAGCAGAGGTAGAAAAATCCAAGCAGTTAAAATAGGACTAAATAAATAAAAACTTTAAGCCCAAATCTTTTAAAAGAAACTTTTGCAGAAATTTCTGCACTCAGTTTGAACTCTACACTCTACACAGTTTGAACCATCAGTTTGAGAAACTTAAAATATTTTATGCCATTTGCTCATATGAATTTTTAACTGAAGCTTAGCCTGCGGAGGGAAAAAAAAGATTAAAACAAACTCTTTATATACGAGACAAGTAAAGATGCTGTTAAACTATAAGATATGTTAAGGCACAGTGAGGGGGGTCATCAATAACTGGAGACAATATCAAACAAAAAGATAGCTGAACATTTGTCTAAATCTGACAAGACAAAACTAATCAGAGTGGCTGTCACTAACATCAAAGACGATCGAGATGCAGTTTTACGTGCATCAATAGACTCATGGGCTCTTCACATTTATGAACAAAGGAGAAGGGTTACAAAATGGGGCTTTTTCTAAATGTCTTTCTCCAGAAAAGGAAGAGAAACGGGCCTGGATGAAATGTGGAAACCTATGGGTCACAATTTAAAAGAAACATTAACCCAAAAACAACACTGAACAGCACCAGTTTCTGACCCACATGTGAAGCCATTAACATAGATCGAACAATGCTACATTCAAATATTGATCCCAAAATGACTCAAAAGAATAATTACATTAGACTTAGAGGACTGAGAATCAAAGTCCTCAGAAAAGACCAGGAAAATCAACAACAAATTTAAGATCTTTTTTCGTGGTAGATGAACAATATTCGGAGCTGTGGTAATTTATTAATTAAATATTATAGCACATTATAGCCATTTTTTAAATCACAGCTTAATTAACTGATACAATGTCATTGTTTGAACAATCCTTTGACACATTAATATTAAGTCATGCTCAAATATAAAATCTGTCTTTTTAGGGTCACATCCAAGGCATAAAATTAAATACATTTAAGGCGATGTCATAAAATGACATTTGGAGACATAATAATTAGTAAAGATCAAAATGAACCTCTGGTGAAAGTCCTGCTTAAAATTTGTTTTGTTGCCTGTTCATTTAATAGTTTAGCAAATAATAAAATAAAACAAAAAAGGAAAATATACACATATACAAATGTCATAAACTGGGATACCTTGAATACAAGTTCCATCTGTCCCCATTTATCTCAACAAACTTAAATACCAAACATAGCACAACTACTCAAATGGCGCAGGAAGAATTAAAAAATGCAAAGGCTTAGACTCCACTGATTTCCAAAATAAAACAAAAATAAGAAAAAAATCACAAGCCTCAAGAATACAGCTTATTACCATATAATTACAACGTATGGTATAAATCCTGCCTTCTCTACAATGTATTAACTTCCATTTCCAACAATCTGCTGTCAGCTTACCCCTCTCCCACCCTCAAAGGTGGTTATAAACTTTGAAAACAGTTATTGAAAAAGCCTAACGTAGAGTTCTGGTAATATACCAGAGGGTATTATATTAAAAATCTATGTAAAGGCAGTGAGCCTCATTAATCATTCTGAAGTATAATTAAAAATGAAAAGGGATAAGCTTGATTACAGTTATGAGATATTGGCAAAGTTACAGCATTGGACGGTGGTTTCATTTGCACTGTTCTGCCTAATGAAGTAAAAAAAAAGAAAACTCTAAGTTAACTTGGACAAATATTAATGATAGAAAGAGTTTTCTTTGTTTACCACCTGGGTTCTTATTTTCAGGTTCCCACAGTGACTGGAAAACCCAAGAAAGCAAATATCTGGAGGTCAACCCATCCAAGGATTGCAGGACAAGCTCGAACACAGCGAAAAGGTTAGACCTTTGTTTTTCTTCCTCTTTTCCAGTGGTATTCAATGTGTGTATCTCGGACTTTTATAGGTATCAAACCGTAAAACCCAGTGGATGTCACATGCGCACTTACGTCCAATATGCTGCTGCTTATGTTTTAAACCTATATGCAGGTTATTTGTAAATCTCCCAGTAGCTAAGTCAGGTCATCAGTATGTTGGCATGTTGATGTCTAGAACAGGCATAGACATGAGACCAAACATTTCTCACCATTTTATTCATCAATCCCCTTAGCAGTAACAAACCTACAGCTGATGGCTGATATATTATATTGTTATTGTGCATTGCGTGGCGGAGCTCCATTTGTCTCAATCATACAATTCTTGTTTTATCATTCTAGCTTAGTTACTTCTCAGAATGTCCCCAATCATTTCACATAAGTCATACTTCACATATGCATTACACAAATAAAAAGTGAGACCCATGCAGACCAGGATCCTGATCTACAAATTGCATTTTTGTGCCGATTAAAGAGACTAGCAATGCATTTACCTGAAGACTAACCCCAAACATCAATAGTGGACAGTGGAAATTGCCCAATAAATGTTGCACTGTACTAATTGGGGAGCCATTCCATTAAAACTTCTCTGCTATTTAATACTTTAGCAGACAGTTGGTATTGAGTGCTGCATCATTTAGACTGACTTTTAATAGATTATTACCGTTAGAATGGTAAGAACATTAGCTCTCCCAACTACATTTAGCCTTTATAAAAGACGTAAGAGAAAAGGTAAGTTGTATTTTTTAAGACATCCTTAACTACAAATTCTTAAACACTATTATGCATTTCAGTGATATAGCCTTCACTGCGACATTTCCCTCATCCTATGTTGGTCACGCACATTTCATATATGAGAGTTCTTGCAGGTGAAAACCACTTTCTTTGGATTTAAACATTAGATGATAAATCTACAGTTTCTGTCAATGCATAGATTGCATGGTAAAAAAGCCTTTTCATGTAAACTTTATGGAGAAATGACCATGCTCTGCCTCACATTACTACTCACCAATCAGAGAAAGTCGGTGTGATGCTTACTGGGCTGGCGTGGTCAACGTATGGGCAACTCGTGAAGGGGGCGGGCCATGAGAGCTCTTGGTTGACCTTCATAACCATGTGTTTAAGAGGAAAGCGAGAAGCTGCTGCTCAGAGAGGACAATTTAGGACGATGTCTCAAGCATATATGAATCAAGCAAAACATCACTTTAGGCATGGTTTTCATTAAAGAATAGAATTATTAGACTGTTAAAAGCAGAAAAAAGGCCCTTTAAACAAAAAGTGTTGTTTCCTTTAAAATAACCATCAGACTTTAGTTAAAATGGATTTGAAAATGTAATTAGACAAAACAAACTCCATAGTCAGTGATCTATTGTCTGTGCACGCTTTGAAAATGTCTGAAGGCTTCCTTTTACAGGTCTGTACCGATACAAGTGTAAATAAAACCCCTCTAGTGGAATCAGAGAAAGCACAGATCAATGTAACATTCCTGAAGGAATGCACAACAAAAGATTACCATTGTGGTTACTTGAATAGGCTTTAGGTTGTATTAGTAGAAGGAGCTTTCTTCTATTTTATATACTGTGTATAAGGTGAAAAGCAATATAAACATTGCTTGTTCTAAAGGCTGAAATGTCTTGAACCAAACTAGGAAAAGTATAATGATTGTGTGACTGTTTTAAGTGCTCACAACCTTGGGAAGGGAAAACAAGCAGTTCATGCTGCTACTTTCACAGTATATCATGCAGGATACAGCCCTATTGAAGTTTCAGGTTGGGGTTAGTGGAACTTTTTTGACTTTCCAGGTTAACATTCATAGATAGCATTGCTATTGAGCTTTCTGACTAGCTATAGAAAATATTTGATTTCTATGTGCAAATCAATCCAGGCCCACTAACTCTCTGACAACATAGCATAGGATCAGACTTTTCATCTGATACTAGGGGGGCTAAACGTCCCCTGTACATTTCGAAAAATTATTGGTAAATGAATGCATTGTCAAACTTCATAAATGTATTAATTCAACAACATTAAATATGTGTCAAAATGCCCATATTTTCATGAGTATGTTGTAAATAAATGAGCTGTCTGATCTCACGCGTGGATGCAATCTTCACTCCTCTGTGGAATAGCAGGACGCTGCCTGTCAACCTCTATGAGAAAAATCCCTGTTTATGTTTGAAACTCGGACTATTGAGGTAAGGAGCGAGAAGTTAGAGCCCTGATTGGATAATACACCAAAATACATCACTTCCAGGGAGGCTAAAACTCTTTTGGCGGTCTATGGAGCAGGGGCGGATCATGAAGCTAGCTGCTCGATGCTGATTGGCCAACATATTTAAAGATGGTTGACTGACAGTGGCCAGACAGCGAGGAGGAAGAAAAAGTGATCATTAATTTAGAACAGTCATCTTGTGCTGAACTTTTGCCAAGGTTTGTGGACTTTTATTACATTATTTCATAGCCGTTCAGAAAAGTTATTTTCACCCGTTGTAGTGATGTGTTTTATGTGTTTCAACAGTTACTAATGCATTACGTGACGTTTGGAATTAATCAGCACCATTGAGACTCAGACTGTTTCTATTGTCATTTTGGATAGACAGAAGTGTATATAAAATGAAATGTTGTTTTGTACAGCTTTCAGAAAATTCCCATTCCTTAAAGTGCAGCAGTGATCAAATGTAATGACTCTCCTCATCCCCCCGCAGGAAGTACAAGCATTTTTGTGCTTCTTTGACCAGTGAGATGGTGTTTACAGTCCAGGTGAGGTTGTCTGTTGAGCCACCCCTGTTTCAGAGAGCAGCTCCAATGCATCATAGTGGTGATAATACAGTAGTAGCTATGCAAAATTTCCCCACTTTCCTTGACGGGTTCTTGGCTGGTCTCATAAGATTTTTTTTAAAATCAATATTTGTAATAGAATATTCTTTCTGTCATGATTTGTGGACATTAAGATCCAAAGAAAACCGCTATCTCCAGGTCAGACCCTGTAATTCAGTGAAAGGGTGGGGTCAGAGTAAAAAATATGCACACCCAGGAGAAGGAACAGATCAGTCCAGTGGATGGAAGTTGGAGGGGATTCTGCTGGGTGTTGCAGGGAGTTGGGCTGCCATTCAGGTGGCATTTATTTGGGAAAGGCCATTTTGAATGGCTGCTTCTATAAACCATTTTACTGCTTTTGTCAAAATAGGGAAAAAAGAGAAACATAGTAAGAAAATCATTAAAAGAAGATGACCTGTGTAGTAAGTATAATCATATAGGCCTGTTTTTATTTAGTTTGCCCGTTATTGTTTGATAAAAGTCAATCTGGTTCTATGGTCTAAAAGAATACACTTTTTTGTCATGATCTGTTTGAAAAACAGAATCCTGCAGAGGTCCAAATGGATTTGCTAAATCTTATTTTTCTCATCAGCCACTATTCACTCCTTCCCCACTGGCCCTCAATAGTCCCAAACTGAATTGACAGCTGCTTATTGCATGCCTCTTTAAGGCCTGAAGCGTGAGCAAAGGTGTTTTGCTTCAGGGAGAAAGAAAACAGTAAGATATTGCAAATGTCTGGTGCTCAGTCCAATAAGCATCTGTCTTCATTGATCTTGTTTTTTTCTATAATTGCTTTCTTTTCTCTTTCAAAATAATATATATAAATGTAAGCTTAACAATATTTGTTTTGTTGAAAAATCTTAATGAAAGGGATTTTTAATATAAGCTTATTGGCATCTCTGTTGAAGCGGTTTTAAAAGGCCTTCCTTTTCTTGCAGCAGCATTAACTTATATTCAAAATTATAGATAACAACAAGAATAAATCAGTAAAATCATCATTAGCAAACTAGTAAGCAACCGGCTGTAAACACTTGGCACATCCCCATATGCTAAGAAGGCAAAACTTATATCTGACTACCTCAGATTTTGTATCTGGTGAAACTTTTCTGCAAGTTTTTGACAATTTTCTATCTTAAAGACCCCATATAGAGTTAGCAAATCTGATTAAATGTCTTTAATGTCCTAATAAAAGAACTCTAACAAGGATCAAAAGCCTTTAAAATGTATAAAACAGTCCTGGAAACAGTGGAGCTCCCTCCTTGTCTGAAGCAGCTTAAATTGCACAAAGCAGATAATGGCTGATCGTCTTCCCAACAGCTGTTGGACTTTATAACCATCACTACTCTCATCAAACTTTATGTATTTTATGTATCTAATAATTTTACCCAGTCTTTTTTTTTCTCGTAAATAGTTGGTGCTCCCATATTTCTTATTTCATCCTTCTCAGTTGCACATATCTTTGTTGTTTTTTTAGCTTTTTTTTCCTTGATTAATCTATTCTTAACATCTAATAGCAGTAAAGTGATTTTCTTTTATGTTGCAAAATTTGGACTTACTACATAATCTCATATCATCATTTCTTCTTTTTGTATTTTTTTTAACCTCATGTTTCTAGACTGTTTCTTTTCTGTTCAACTGACTGTTGGGACATGTTAATTTTCCCACAAAGAAACATGAACTTTAGCTACTTTTATTTTTTCATAGCATCACAAATCACCCAAATGCTTCATTTCCATTTATTTTAAAGGAATAATTTAGATACAAATTAATTTGTATATAACAGAATGAAAAAATGGTTGTTGTTTTTAACCAATTTTTACAAAACAAGTTAGATTTTACAATGCAATAATTAATATTGCTTATTTGAACTCCGCACATTCTTAACTTTGCATGCTGCATATTCCTCTGAGCCATATAGGCTTTTATTTGGTTTGAAACAAGGAGCAGAGTAATAGTTGCAACCATTTTGAGCATAAACTTTAGCTTCATTTGAACATCTTTACATTTCCTTCCCATTCAGGAGGTCATATTAGATTAGGTCAAGTGTATAACTTGCTGAAGGAAACATGTTCAATTTGCGTTTCAGAAGCCTTTATTGAATAATCGATCGTTGATCATTAATGTGACACTAACTAAAGGCCGAAGACTCCACTGTGCATTTATCAAGATGGCTGCCATGGCCACAGCAGCACAAGGCCGCCAGTATAGGACGGAAAATCGACTTTGAGGTTCGTGTGGTATCTTAATAGACATTTCTGTGTGTATCTGTCTGAGATTGTGTCTAGGTGTAGGTGAAGAGTCAGCGGTTTGGCTTTTTGTGAATCTGCTAAGCCACAACAATAAGGTAACTGAAACTGAATAAGAAAGAAAAGAAAAGGAAATATGCAGTGTAATTCAAAGAGTCCTAAATAATATGTGGAATAAAACTCTTAATGGTTTGGAAATGTATATAAAAATACCTAACTTTATTATGATTTCAACTTTTAATGATCTTAATTAGCTATTAACACCATAAAAAGCACTAAAGCGCTCAAAGTAATAAAGCTGTCTGGTTTAACAAAAAGCTAAATCTTATATAAAAGTCTATATTAGGACGATAACATATCTAATAATAATAATATTGTTAAACATCTTTGTATTTTCCTTCTATATATCTATTTAACCTTTGATTAAGAAGAAAGTCCTTTAAGGATTACTGCCCTGTCCATTTGCAGAAACCTACTGTGCATCTAAAGCCTATTCAATATTACAGTCAGTCTGTCAAAAACTCGTGATTATTAAAATCAGATATGTTGGAAAGATTAAAAAAGAGCTTTGTGCTATTAAAACGCTATCCTCTGTTACGACATTTTAGCGATTCATGTCTCCAACAGTGCTGCCATCGCAACCAGCCTAAAAAGATGCTCCTGTCAGCCAACTATGCTTAAATTCAGTGTTAACTTTCAGATGTTTTAGTCTCTCTTTTTCTTATGTTTCAGTTTCAATCGATACAACCAGTGGTATTGTTTTCTCCATTATGTTTCTTTCAGCACATTTTAATTCAGTCCTAAAGCAGTTAATTAAAGGAATTGCTGCGGTGTCTCTAAAGGCTGCACCTCCCCCTGAGGGGCCATATTCCCCAGAACTGTGACGGCAGTTATTGCAAACATCTCCCCCTTCACTGCAGGGGGCATGTTTACGCTGCTCTTTGCAGTAAAAGCAAGCCCAGGAATCATGCAGCAGCCAATGGTGTGACAAAGATGGTGGGCAATGATGTGTGGACATGTTGGTGAGCAGTATTTCAGCCCTATATGAGGTGCTGCGTTCATCAGTGTGTTATGGATCTTTAATTCACATGCTGTGTTCTGCCTCATTTAGAATGTAGTATAAAGGATCCAGATAGCTTTTTGTGTTTAGGGTATGGTGGGGTGACCATACTATGAGAAAGGGTAGAGAAAATCTTAGCCAATTTACCTTAATTACCTTACCTTAACAATTCAACATAGTTAAAGTATGTATTTTCTGTATGGTTTGTGGGCTTCAATAAGTTCAAATGTAGAAAAATTATGATGATGATGATGATGATGATTTTATTTTTGATTAACTAAAAAAAATATGTGAAAGAGAAATAGATATTTTATCATTTTTTTAATGGTAAAATAAAAAAAAGAGAGACATACATTTTAGGTTTTTCTTATCTGTGTTTCTATGCAACTCTAATGTGAATTTTATTTGGTTTGAAGCAAATTTACCAAGTGATACAAAGCGTAATATTTCCCTAGGTTGTCCACATTACATCATCGTGCATGGCTGTTATAAACAGAAAATAGAGGCTGCAATCTTGCCCACTCCATAGATCAGTTATGGAACAAAGTTTATGAATGTTTTTCTATCAGGCAGATTTATTTTATGCAAACATGTCAGGTAGGAATGGCGACATTGCTTCCCAACATGGATATGCAAATAATAGAAACATTTGGGAAGGCACTAATTGCATGCCAGCTAATCAGTCATGTGGGCAAGAGTTTGCTGTGTCAGAGGTGATTTGAAAAGTATTTTGTACATTAATCCTTTTTGCAAAATCCCAAAACCACCTCTAGTAAGTGTAAAAGCTTTTTTACGAATTTGAAAGGCTTCTTATGTTCTGCGCCATTTGTCATCAATCTTTTCTGATAAGACAATTCAAAATGCACTTTAGAAAAAGACCATGCAAATGCACCTACTTTCTTCCTAATTTCTTCTTCCTCATCCTCCTTGCCCTGAAATTCATTTTTTTTTTTTTTTGTGGAGCTGATCTAACTTATAAGTTGTTCTTTCCTAAAAAAATAAGTGACATTTCAAAAGACATTGCACATGCATAATCCCCTCAAGTGACTTAACTGAAAGCTAATACCTCTCCTTAGTTGAACAATTCTAAAAAATAGAAACCTACTCAATATTTGCATTGAGATATACACAGACTAGCTGCAATCCTCACTAATCTGGAGGAAAATGTTATGCTTTTGGCCATCTCAAAATATCTGGTCATGGTATACTTTTCTGGGTGTAACGACAAACTCAGGGCCGGATTTATCAAGATCCAATTTTGCGTGCAGTAATTTGCGCTCGCAAACTGGAATTTTGCGCGAGGGGCTGAACCATGGTTTGCGGGTGATTTAACAAGATTGAGTAACTGGTGGCAGGTGCAAAACTGTTGGAGACGCCCTATTTAAATGATGGTTTTGCGCGTTTTGTGGTTTGCGGCAAAGTAGTTTGTAGTTTGTGCAAACTAGTGCATTAAGAAATTTTAATCTTACAGTGACACCCCCAGCCCCTCGAAAAAAAAAAAAAATATATATATATATATATATATATATATATATATATATACTTTGGCAACCTTTATTCCCTAAGGTGGTATGTGGCTGAATTTCTACTTCACTGCAGTAAAAAAAAAACAAAAAAAAAAACAACAACAAAAAACAACAGGTGTTTTGTATCAGCCTGTAGAAATATGCACATACCAAATGGCTCACAAGAAGTGACTGTGGATAAGATGACTGCCCATACGCATCCCCGCAGCATTGGCATGTTGCTCCACAGGCGCAAGGGGGAGGTCGGGGTTCTCCGGTAGGGCGTCAGGGCGACATGGCATTTAGAACGTCGGACAGAACTTCTGAAAAACGAGATTGGGAGATCCCAGATGCAAAAAAGTGCAATGTTGCAAGGAGTTTTGTGATATCTGGTATTGCGTGGGTCCTCCTTGTGGCTGGCTCCAAATCCATTCGGAGTTCCCCCAACAGCTCCAAAATAGCAATGCTGGATAAACGATATGTTTTGATGATCGTTTCCTCGTTCATTCCAAAAATATTCACACGGAGTGAAAAAATGCGTTCTCTGCGTCTCCTTGCTTCATTTCGATGTCTCCTTCTTGTGACAATAACCGCTGCCATGTGTGCGCAATTACGCATACAGACCATTTGCACCTTCTTTTGAAACGTGTTAAATATAGAGTCAGATACCGTTAGCAAAATAGCTTTCAGGTTTAATAAATCACTTTGCGAGTGCTAAATTAATATATTTACATGTTCTCCTCCCACAAGACGCACTTTTGCGTGTAAATGCCCCATATTGCATATTCATTGCAGAAAAAGTACTAAATGGATAAGAGGCGCTATTTAGCACGTTTTAAAGATCAAATCCTTTTAGCACGCTGTTGATAGATCAGTTTGTACATTTTTTAGCGTGCGCAGTGAAATAGCTCACGTTTTTATACACACAAACCTTTGATAGATCCGGCCCTCAGTGTAGCATTTTAATAATTTAGATTATTAAGTACACATACTGCAGTTAAAAAACGCTCCGGTAAAAGTTGAATGATCAACTTGACCTCTTTACTTAAGTAAAAGTGAAAAAGTATGTGCTCCAAAAACTACTTAAAGTATAAAAGTATAAAGTAACCTTAAAAAAAAAATGAATTTTAAATCTCAACTTTTAGACTATTTTGAAAAGCTCTTCGAGATAGTGCGAAGGATGAGGGAGGTCTTGTTGGTCTCCATCTCCCGATACTGTTGGGATCCTGAGGCTTGCCCACCAGAGGGCGCCGAGGATCCTCTTCTGTTATATGTTTTCTGTCAGGAACTGGGGTTATTGTTGGGATCTGGAGAGCTACCATCTGTCTCCAGCAGAGAGCGCTGTGGGTCTCCTGGGCTGGAGCCCTCCAGCACACCTGAAGCCCATCAGCCCATCAGGAGACCTTCCTACATAAGCAGCTTCCAGACCTTCCTTCAACGCCGCAGTGTTGATCAATTTTGGTTAGCGAAACCTGAGCCTCTGTTAATAGAATCCTAGTAGACTCTAGAGAGAAACTAGATTCTAACCTGCCTCTGTCTTCTCTGCCTCATAGGAAACCTGATCGAAGTCTGAAGCTCGGGATGAGCTTAGTCTGGAAACCTGCCTGCCTGCCCAAGGAAGCCAAACCAGAAGACATCAGTCTGGATTCCTCCAACAGCTCTCAAGGAAGAGCTAGGAAACAAAGTCAAAGTCTGAAACTCATGAGACAGAAGCTAGACGCTGCTGCCGCTGAGCTCCCTGCTGAATCGACAGTCTCTGGACCCCCAACAGCTCTCAAGGAAGAGCTAGGAAAACTAAACCCAAGTCTGAGACTCTCTAGCCTGAGGCTAGATGCTGCTGCTGCTGAGTTCTCTGCTACTTCCACATTCTCTGGACCCAAACGGTTCCCCATCTCAAGGATCTGTCAGAACCACTTCAAGGTACATTCAGAAATTACTCACTCGTCAAACCGCCTGGCTAATCAAACTCTCCATTTCTCCAGATATCAGTGATCCCAGTCCCGGACCTGTACCAGAACCAGTCCATTTTTCTCCGTGTGTTTTCCTCAATAAATTATATTGTTAAACTTTTACTCCGTCTCCAGAGGTGTTCTGCATGTGGGTTTAGTCCCATAAGCCAATCATGACAGAACACTGCGGCCATTCACAAAACCCAGCGGATCACCTCCGGAGGAGGCTTGAGGAACAAGCTGCCCAGATCCAAGAACAGGTACAAGCCATCTGTGAGTTAAGAACGTATATTGAACGTCGGAACCAAGTTATACAGGAATTCGCCGACTACTACAGAAGCACTAACACGACGCCAGCTCAGTTTCCAGTTCCGGAACCCGTTTCGTCACTTCCGGAATTCTGTCCGTCACTTCCGGTTCCAGTTCCGCTTCTCAGGTCAGAATCTGCTCCGTCACTTCCTGAGTTCCGTCCCCCACTTCCTGAAAGGTTTTCTGGTATATCTAGTCGCTATAAAGGATTTTTGCTTCAATGCAAATTGTTTTTTGAACTTTCTCCGTCCAATTTCCCTAGTGATGAGACAAAAATAGCCTTCATTCTCTCACGTTTATCAGGAAAGGCCCGCAAATGGGCTAAGACCAGTTATTCTTCAAGACCCAGAATTTCATGTACATTTGAGCATTTTTTAGAGGATTTCTCTCTAGCCACTAAAACTCAGCCCAGTCCAGTCCAGATCTGCCCAGTCCAGTCCAGTTTAGTCCAGTCCAGTACAGCTCTGTACAGCCCCGTTCAGTCCACTTCTGCACAGTTCAGTCCAGTTCAGCCATCACTTACATGACCGCCAGCTAGCACCATCCGTGAAGAGGCTTAAAATCAAACCAACTAATTGAACTCCTATGACTGTTAGCATTTCAGCTAAACCAGCACCTGAACCCTATTGCACACCAGTTAACCTTTTCTCTCAGTCAGTCTCTGGACCTATTAGCCCTGCTCCTAACGAACCCAAACTTAAGATACGGCGGCGCCGTAAGCCAGCTCTGAGCCGTCTGGAGACCCCTGAGCTGGTTCTGAGCCGTCTAAAGACCCCTGAGCCAGCCGTGAGCCGTCTTGAGTCAGTTCTGTGCCACTTAGAAACTCCTGAGTCAACTCCATGCAATTTTGAAACCCCTGAGTCAGCTCCGTGCCATTTTGAAACCCTTGAGTCAACTCCGTGCCGTTTAGAGACCCCTGAACCAGCTCCGAGCAGTCTAGAGACTCCCGAGCCGGTTCTGAGCCGTCTAGAAACCCCTGAATTAGCTCTGTGCCGTCTAGAGACCCCTGAGTTAGCTCTGTGCCGTCTAGAGACCCCTGAGCAGAATATTAAAGAGGTATGTGATTTTATGCCTCCCTGGACTTTTCTGCAGGTGCCCCTGACCGCCAGTCCTCTGCGAGCATCACCAGCCTCTTCAGAGACCGAACCTTTGCCGCCACGGGCGGTTTCTCCCTTGCTTGAGTTGGAGCCACAGTCGGTGGTCTCCTCTGTTCATGATGTGGAACCACAGTCGGTGGTCTCCTCTGTTCCCGAGGTGGAGCCACAGTCAGTGGTCACCTCTGTTCCTGATGTGGAACCACAGTCGGTGGTCTCCTCTGTTCCTGAGGTGGAGCCACAGTCGGTGGTCTCCTCTGTTCCTGAGGTGGAGCCACGGTCGGTGGTCTCCTCTGTTCCCAAAGTGGAGCCACAGTCGGTGGTCTCCTCTGTTCCTGACCCGGAGCCGCAATCGGCGGGCTCCTCTGTGCCTGACCCGGAGCCGCAATCGGCGGGCTCCTCTGTTCCTGACTCGGAGCCGCAATCGGCGGACTCCTCTGTTCCTGATCCGGAGCCGCAATCGGCGGGCTCCTCTGTTCCTGATCCGGAGCCGCAATCGGCGGGCTCCTCTGTTCCTGATCCGGAGCCGCAATCGGCGGGCTCCTCAGTTCCTGTCCAGGAGCCGCAGTCGGCGGTCTCCTCAGTTCAAGTCCAGGAGTCGCAGTCGGCGGCCACCTCAGAGCCTGTTCCTGAGCCGCAGTCAGCGGCCACCTCCGAGGCTGTTCCTGAGCCGCAGTCGGCGGTCACCTCTGAGCCTGTTCCAGAGCCGCAGTCGGCGGCCACCTCAGAGCCTATTCCAGAGCCGCAGTCAGCGGCCACCTCAGAGCCTGTTCCAGAGCCGCAGTCGGCAGCCACCTCAGAGCCTGTTCCAGAGCCGCAGTCGGCGGCCACCTCAGATCCTGTTCCAGAGCCGCTGAAGAGGGAACGGGGTAACCCTTGGGGCTACCTAGTGAAAGTGGGGCGTCATCCTCCTAAGAAGCTGCTTTGCCTCCTGCCCCGCGGCCGGCCTCCAGAGCGTCAGCTTCGCCTCCGGCCCCGCGGCTGACCTCCAGAGCGTCAGCGTCGCCTTCGGTCCCTCAGCCGGCCACCTGAACCTCTGCCTCGCCGCCGACCCCACGGTCGGTCACCTGAACCTCTGCCTCGCCGCCGACCCCACGGTCGGCCACCTGAGACACTGCCTCGCTGCCGGTCCCATGGCCGGCCACCTGAGACTCTGCCTCGCTGCCTGTCCCACGGCCGGCCACCTGAGACTCTACATTATTAACTATCAGAGACTTTTGTTGCTTTCATCCACCTTAAGCTGATTGTTTTTTGTCCGGGACTCTGTTTCTGTTTTTTGCCCTCCTTACCTGTTTCCCCCTCCGCCCACCCTGGGTGGGTTGTTTTTTGGACTCTATTTTTGTTGTTTCTGGCCCTCCTTGCCCTAGTGCCCCCTCCGCCCACCCTGGGTGGGTTGTTTTTTTTTTACTTTTTTTTCATGGACTGTTCTGAGGGCGTCTGGAATCCGCCCTTGAGGGGGGGGCTCTGTTGGGATCCTGAGGCTTGCCCACCAGAGGGCGCAGAGGATCCTCTTCTGTTATATGTTTTCTGTCAGGAACTGGGGTTACTGTTGGGATCTGGAGAGCTACCATCTGTCTCCAGCAGAGAGCGCTGTGGGTCTCCTGGGCTGGAGCCCTCCAGCACACCTGAAGCCCATCACCCATCAGGAGACCTTCCTATATAAGCCGCAGCCAGACCTTCCTTCAACGCCGCAGTGTTGATCAAGTTTGGTTAGCGAAACCTGAGCCTCTGTTAATAGAATCCTAGTAGACTCTAGAGAGAAACTAGATTCTAACCTGCCTCTGTCTTCTCTGCCTCATAGGAAACCTGATCGAAGTCTGAAGCTCTTGATGAGCTTAGTCTGGAAACCTGCCTGCCTGCCCAAGGAAGCCAAACCAGAAGACATCAGTCTGGATTCCTCCAACAGCTCTCAAGGAAGAGCTAGGAAACAAAGTCAAAGTCTGACACTCATGAGTCAGAAGCTAGACGCTGCTGCCGCTGAGCTCCCTGCTGAATCTACAGTCTCTGGACCCCCAACAGCTCTCAAGGAAGAGCTAGGAAAACTAAACCCAAGTCTGAGACTCTCTAGCCAGAAGCTAGACGCTGCTGCTGCTGAGTTCTCTGCTACTTCCACATTCTCTGGACCCAACCGGTTCCCCATCTCAAGGATCTGTCAGAACCACTTCAAGGTACATTCAGAAATTACTCACTCGTCAAACCATCTAACTGCCTGGCTAATCAAACTCTCCATTTCTCCAGATATCAGTGATCCCAGTCCCGGACCTGTACCAGAACCAGTCCATTTTTCTCTGTGTGTTTTCCTTAATTAAATTATATTGTTAAACTTTTACTCCGTCTCCAGAGGTGTTCTGCATGTGGGTTTAGTCCCATAAGCCAATCAGATACGCTCTCGCCTGTGTCTAACCTTTCAGACATTTCAACATCTTTTCCTGAATCCGACATTGTAGCATGGCATAGACAATTCACGTTTGCAGTTTGAAGAACACCTGCTTGCTTCTGATGATTTCGTTTGAAGAAAACTTACCCAATAACTCTTTGCAATATATGACTCATCCAATTACACTAGTTTTCACTAGATGTGATACCTAAAAAGTGTACTTAAGTAATGAAGTATTTCTACTTTTTATTTTTCTGTCCTCAACATGGATGTCTGCCCTATTTGTGACTGAAAATAATTTTTCTTGTAAGCTAGAAATAAATACAGTGTCCCTTTATTTAGGGCAGTTGACTGGCAGTGTGCCTTATTAGGAAGGGTAGTGGTGTTTGCTCAATCCTCCAATCATCTTGACGAAAATCTACATCTATTTAAACTATTTCAAATGCTAGTAGAGAAATAGAATTGCGACTGAGTAACAAACTTTTGGAGTTTAATATTTATAAATTTTTCCCAGTTGATAATCATGTACTAAGAGACCAAGAAACAACAAAGATAGGCTCTCCAGCTGAAGCAAATGGAAGATTTGTTTTTCTCATAAAAAAGACTGTTTTTTATTTTGATAAAAAAGGGAATGGCGGCGGGTTGAAACTAATAACATTTGTATTAATTTTAATAATTAGATTTCCTCCCCATTCTCTAATTTAAATCCACCAAGTTAACCACCTGGCAAGTTTTAAATGGAGTCCAATTTTCAATCTACTTTCAGCTCCATTTGACACTCTAAATGTTCCTGCAATAGGGAGACATAAAGTATAAAAACAATAGACTTTTCTTGGTTCCAGATCAGAATTAAGTAAACATAATATGCAGATTGATGATGTTTAATAATTGTCACATTCTTTAAAAATAAGGATCTAATTCTTTTAAATTCTATTTATGAGGTGATGGGTAATTTATCCAAATCCTATTGAAAAATTCTATGGTCCTTATTGGACTAATGATAGAAGTGATGATAAAAATGATTTAAAAAGCTTTATTAGAAATACACTTGTCAAATAGTGTGACTGGTACAAATATAATATTTATGAATGCTATCATTGAATGAAAAGTTGATAAATGCCCTTCCCTACCATCTGTCAATCATTATTCTATAAAATCCATCCATCCATCCATAAACACCCAATGTGACTGATAAACACCCAACTGATTTGAAGACATATCTTTAATGATCCGTAATCAATTGTTTCACCTTTGACAATGACCTAAATAGAGAAGAAGAGATAAAATACCTGCTTCCTCTCTGTCTTTGTCAGCTGACATTCTTGAATGCACACTCAGACCAATACAGTCTTACTCTAAACTCATCAAATATTGACATTTGGTCTCTTCTCCTGAGTGTCAGACACCCTTCTTGACAGGTTGTTGCAGCTATTTGCTAAAATCTTCCATGCACTACAAAATAAAAAGTAGCAGTTACCCATCCTTTAGCCTAACTCTAATCTCTAAACCCACAGAAACACTAGTATGCATGTTATCATACACTCCCAGAGCTACTAATCTAAGTTTGTGAGCTGGAATAAAATGAAAAAATATTGTTGGTCATGTGCGCGACACTGATACAGTCCACAATCTATCATTTACCCGTCGTGTCAATATATGATGAGAGGAGTACCCCCTTTGCATCAGTATGTGACATGCAGGGGGCCTTTACCAAGCCTCAGTATTTGACGAGCTGGGATTGAGAATTTGTCATTTTATTAAGGATCCCCATTAGCTGTTGCATTGGCAAACGGCTAGTCTCCCTGTGGTCCAAATTAAAAAAATTGCAATACAAAGCACAGTCACAAATATTACATTTCCAAAAATGTCATTTCTCTACACATGATTTAAAAATGATCAGAAAATGCACAAAAGAAAATGTGTTGCTTAGGCACTTACAAATTTATGGTGGAGTTCAGAGAGAAACTGAAACATTAGTCATTTAATTCCAACGTTTAATAAAAAAAAAACCCACTGCAATATGAAGAAAGAGAGCAGCTCTTTTGGAAACGTTTGTCTATACACAACTAACAGGAATTGTATTCAAGTCTGATACATATGTCAAGTCAATATAGCTTTGTTAATTTTAGTTCAACCTCATATTTCACCTGCATGTTAAAGGTGTGCATGTTAAAGAAGGATCAGCAAAAACACACACCCACAATATCTGTAAGAGCACGCTGGATTACATTGGTACGCTACTTCCAACTTGGAGAGAATTTTTGAGTTTCAAGGATGCAATTAAAGAGTTTATTGACATAAATGAAAATAAATATTTTGGCGCTCCCCGGCAGAACACGTAGAGCTGAGCATTGCTGATGATGATAGAATGATTTATGAGAATGGAGATGTCTTCCCCGCGGGGCTTTGATTCTGCTGGTAGGTTGGAGATAAATGAGGAAGCTGATTGGAGAAGGAGGTTTAGTAGACTGGGATGGGGGTGAAGTGGGTAGAGTTGGATTTCAGGTTGGTTTGAAGGAAAACAGGAGCACAACGAGGGAGCTTAAAAAGGAGAGTCTTGAATGTCATGTGCTGCTGAGGAGGCTTGGAGAGCAGAAGGAGGCTAGCATGGGTAGATCTGGATGATGTGGCAGCAGGCAAGGTGTAGTAAAGTCTTCCACATTAAAAATATCAGCAAATGACAGAATGTGTCAGGTTGTGAGGATTTTAGAGGACCCAAATTTAGTGTCGGAAGCTGAGGTGGTTCCTTGCAGAATTAATTATCTAAAGGGCAATAGGAACAAAAGTAATACATTAAAAAACGAAATCCAGGAGATGTCAGGGAAAACACACATGAGGAACCAAGAAACAATGAGGAACCAGCAAAGAGTAACTGAACAGGAGGTGTATATATGGGAGACAGAAACAATGCAAGGACAAATCAGCTGACATGGAGCAGGTGTGGACAGAAGAATCTAAGAGGGAGCTAGGCGAGGGAGGCTGACAAAAAAGGGCAAGAACTCAAATACAACCAGAAACAACTAGAATAACACAAAATGGAAGTAAAACCAATGAAAACTTAAAAAGAAAACCTAAACAGAACCAAAACCATGACAGAATGTAATTGAGTTAGTATGGTATTTTCATCGTTGCATAATATTGACCCTTTAGAGGTTGCAAAATTTGAGTCTGAAGAAAGATTTAATTTAAAATGACAAATCTTCAGAGAACATGTATTAGGCTGCTATGCGCTTTGCAAGGCTCCTCTGCCTCCTTTATAGGACTTGGCAGGTCTTATGCAATTTATCCATCAATCCTGAGAAAATCTCTAATGCGGGTGATGTTCCTTAGTGGGGTTCATAATTAAGAGCAACACTTACAGAAGATTGCTCAGTGATTTTCCATTTTGCATTCCCTTTCTCACTATACTTTCCAGCAAAGACAAAAATGAATAATGAAGAGGACTGTGTAATCTGCATTTGTTTGTCATGAGAAAGATGAAGGAGCAGGTCTTGCAGCATTGTAACAGGTAGCAGCACTGTTGTTGATGCTGATGTGGTCTCCGTATGCATTTCTGCAGGGTTATATAACAAATTATTTTTGTGTGGCTGGCGTGCAGCATTGCTGCTATTTATAGAAACACTTTGATGATAAAAACTGTGTAAAACTGTGTGACACAGAGACACAAAGACATCAATCTATACGTGTTTGAGCAAGTAGAAAAAGACTTGTTTACCTGCCAGAAAGAAATCTTGCATCTTGCAATCTCTACTAGAAATTCACTACTTAAAAACATAATTAATCTAAATAAGACTAATTTTGTAAATAGAATTAAACTATATATTACAAGCCTGCACAAAATTATCAATTGTTAACCTCTCAAATTGTCCAAATCCCTCCTTATTTTGATGGTTTAGTTATCAAATCTCATGCATACATCTGTAAGAGTGTACCACTGCACATATAGAGAGACTACCCACAGCCTCAGACTGGCCCAGCATTTCCTTTTGTTCATTTAAATACCTCGGAGTCCAGACATAAAAAAACCATTACAGGGAGCAATGTGGTGTGACGGCTTTTTGATCAGTGGAAAAAAAAAAGACGTGAGGACAAAACTGTTGGAGGCATTACGTCTAATTTTCTGGAGGTGCTCTGATAGGGTTTAACCAGCTGATTGCTTTGTTTAGAGCTCGTCTGGAGCTGCAACTTGGAAATTTAAAGCATTATGAGCCTCTGCCTACAGGTTTGATAGTTCCAACTGAATTTTAAGTGGCTTTGTGGTAGCTATCCATCAGATAAATTGAACATAAATTTAGAAGGCTGCTCTCTTTATGAACATAATGGTGACATATAAATAATTTTACATTAAATATTCAAACTAGGAGCTGTTAGTCAAGCAAAACTTCACTCTATGCTATGGAATACAGTCATTTTGTATTCAAAGCACTAGGACTGGTAAAGTCAAAATTGGAGCTAATTTTAGCAGCTCTGAGGGCTGCCACCGTTTTACTGTATTAAATGTGTTTAAACAAAAAGTGGCTGAACATTATATATTGGCAAGGCTGTCTAAGTGCGTCACAGTTGGGAAAATGTCTAAATTAATTGCTTGTCAACATGGGGATGGAATTTGGTTGGGGAACCAAATGTAGAGATGAGGAGGCAGAGATGAGTTCTTGCAGGTTTAATGAAATCAAAAAGGCAAAAGAAACTAAATCTATGAACAGAAACACAGGAAACCAAGAGACATCAGGGGAAAACAAATGAGGAGCCAAGTAACAACATGAAACAACCTATGATGAACTGCAGAGAAGGTGTATACATGGGGGACAGAACAAAGAATGGGCTAATCTGCTGATATGGAGCAGGTGTGGATAGAAGTAACTGGAAGGGACCTAGGGGAAAGGAGACTGGCACAAGGGGGCAACAGAGAGTAACTCAAGAAATGTAACCCAGCTTAAATATAACAAAAAATTTAAAAGAAACAAAATATCAACAAATTAGAATAACGTAATGACTAACTCAAAAAGAAAAAAGCCCAAAATGCAAGAACCATAACATTTCTGTTTTGGCTATAAGGTCTCAGAAGATCTATGTTTAGATTGATCGAGCCAGGTTTGCATCATCATTAGAGCTGAGAGGTTTCCACTTATCTACATGATGGTTTCTAGCAACAATTTAGTTCTATTGCACTTATATATATTGCTCCAATTCACAACACGTGTCATCTCAAGGCACTTTTCAACCAGATCATACAGTCAGGTTGTTATATAGTTTTCTATCTAAGGAAAACCAGCTGACTGCATTGACTCATTGATTCATCCATCTTCCTTCCGGTAGTCAGAATCACACAGGTCAGGTTCCTATCTCCATCAGACTATGTATGAAACAGTGTAGAATGGACAGGTCGCCAGTCCATCGCAGGGGGAACACAGAGGTGCAGAACCAGTCAGACACATATAAGGGCAATTTGGATACATCAGTTAATGTAATAGTCGTGTTTAACTGCAGAAGAAAGACTCTTTGAACCCAGGACCCTCTTGCTGCCAAGCAACAGTACTACAAACTGCAGAGAGTGCAGCTCTGAACAAGAAATTAGGATGCAAAATTTGAAAAAGTAGATTTAGTATTTTAAGGAATGATTAAATCATTGCATATGATTTGCATACAGCATGACTATTCAAAGAGCCTTACAGATAATGGTTTTAAAATGCATTTAATTGTAAAGCTAAGAATAAGCTACATTTAAAAGAATACAAGTTGTCAGGTTCTTTCAGAGATGATGGGGTGACAGTGGAAATAATAAGCAGGCATAGGAGGAGCTAAAAGAGAGGCAGAAGAGGCTGTAAGGAAGTTGAGGGTAGATTATGATAGATCTCTCTAACATTGTGTATTCAACAGATTCAAGAAGATAGACAAGAAAAATCCATTTGAGATATCTTTGCCTTAGATTTTTTTAAAGTATATTTTTGTTAATATTTAGCATCAGCAAAATAGTTTTTTTTTTTCAGATATTCTGCCAAATAATCTCTAGATACTTGAATAAGTATGTAAGATATATATATGAAACTACTAAATATGGTGATTATTTTGATAACCGATTGGTTTAATAATAAGTCTACCTGTCATATGCTTATGACCAAAACCTTGCAAAATCATGGGTAGACAATGTGCTTTTTACTATACTTACTACCTACAAAGTTTTTTATCCCTTCTCTTCCTTCAAAGTCTCCACGGAAAGCATATTTATGTTGTTTTACATTGTTAATGTCATTAAAGGGAAATATGGACCCAGTATTCAGGTGAGTCAGACCTTGGGAAGGTTTAAAATGTTTAATGACAGAAAATGAACAGAAGCAGAACAAAAACAGGCTGCAAACATGCAGCAGCTGTAGGGATGAGGGGCACCACCCAATCATTGACACTCTGGCAGGAGAAACACAGATAAACACAAGATTATCTGTGTGAGTCACTTACCTGGTGTTCAGTCCCTCCTCTCAGAGAAGGACAGGATCTGCCGGATGGACTGCTAAGTGAGCTGCAGCGTAGACCCAGATTATCCTTGATGCAGCAACCTCAGTGAGCAGGCAGGAATCCCATCCATTTCAGGGATACAGATCAGACAGGAACAGTTCTGGAATCCAGGAGTCCGCAGCCCGGTCAGGGGTTACGATCTGCACAGCAACAGACAGTTCTAAAGTTCCAGGAATTGACAGAGCTAGAAGGCAGGTTCATAGTTTCATGTGTTGAGCCACGAGCTCAGACGAAAACACAGACAGGCAGGCTCAGTGGTTGAGGGACAGAGACAAGACATGGTCCGGGGATTACTGCAGAACTTTAAACTGGTTTCCACCTAAGAGCCAGGCTTACAGGACTTAAAACTGACCTCCCCCGCATTGCGAGCCAAAACCTTGAGTGCTCTGCAGAGAAGAGCCGAGACACGATCAAAAGACAGGAGACAAACACCAAAACCTCTCAATCCACTGGCCTCCAGAGATGGGAACATGAAACAGGGATTTAAACAAAAGTAGAAAAACAAACATGAACAAATAACACGAAAACTTAACACGAATAAACTAAGAATAATGCTATGGCCTAAATAGCTGAGTTGAACCGTATATATAGCAGAGGAAGCTGGTTAATAATATCAATAATAATAATGATCTGGGAGGGAACGGGAGGTGAATCAAGTGAGTAATCAGATAAGGTACAGGGTCTACGATCATGACAGTTAAGTCCTATCTTTGTTTGCAATATTTTTTAGTCAAGTGGGTGATGTGAGGAATTGGTGGAAATAAATGCTGCTGTTTAGGGCTTAATCTGACTGATTTTCTGTGAGAGAGGGGAGTTGTGTAGGAGCTAACAAGCAAAACAACATTCCCAGGTTTTTATGACTGATTTTATTTTATTTTTTTCCTTTTGTTCATAGCATTTTAAGATATTTATATGCAAAGTGCTGAATGTATAATAATATTAATCTTTATCATTTTTAAATAATTATAATTAATGCTTCCAAAGCCATGGCTTAGTACATCATTTTCCTTTCATGGCCACTCCAAAACTGCTGGTAGCAGATGCAAGAAATGTATTTATATGGATTCTTTGATGCTTTCCAATTATAAAGACGGGTATCAGTTCAATTACACACATTTTAAATTCACCCCAGTTATCAAATCATGCATTTGAGCTCAATTTATGATATACATTGGTTACAAAGGTTTGTAAGGGCACAGCTTGTATTAAGTTGGTGATCCACTGCAATAACTAATTCATTGTTTAAAGTAAATGCATTTTAACATATGTACAAAGCACTATATTGATGATATTTCTACATTTTGAATGAAAAAACAGTCAAAGGCTAATTTTCCCTTGCAGTGAAATAGTATATGAAAATGAAATTAAAAGATATGAAAGCTTAAATGTACTGTAAACGGTATTAAGCTTTTGATACTGTAAAATTAAATGACTAACAGCAAAGTAGAGTATATCAATATTTTCAGTAACAGCATTTCAGAATCCTATGTTCATTTTCAATTAAATAAATAAAATAAATCTTTTCATTTAACTGGTCATATTAAAGAATGCTCAAAAGTTACTGTTAAGTGCATTGAGATAAACCATAATTAAATGTTTCCTGATAGATTTCCATTTCCTGCACTGCCTGAATTAATTAAGAATAAGACAGCATCATTGGGTTCTCTGCGGGCAGCATTCATTTATTGTTTTTATTCCCTTTTTATCAAGAGAACCACATGTCGATCTCCCTCCATGTCCACCATATGCTGGATTGCCCACATGCTGCTAACGTTTATGTGTTGGAATCAGCATGCTATGACCTGACAGGGCTCTCTGAAGCATGTGGCCATCTCCCTTTGTTTTCTATTTTATAAAATGGACTTCAAATAAATCTCTTGATAGCCCACTGTATAAAATCGTTTTTTTAAAGGAAAATGTTTAATCCCTCATCGTCACTGCTTGCCTGCAGCCCTGACCAATACTTACATTACACAAACAAGAGGCCTACATCAGTCTTGACAGGTTTGTATCTTTAGGAGGGTTCCACGTAGACCAGATAACACGAAACACATAGAGCTTTGGGACATAACACTCGGAATATTGACGTTTATTCACTTGATTTATGACTCTCCAGCTGCATTTTTTAAACTCACTGTGATTTTAAAGGGAAAACGAAAGACTAGTAAGTGCTGCGGTTTTACATCATGTCATCTCATCTTAAATATTCCTTCACAAGTTTAGCTCTTAAATAAGTTCATTTATCACTGCAATCCCCCTGCACAAGTTTGATGTGAGTGATTAAAATGGTTGAGAAGAGAGATGGGGGAGGGAGGTGAAGAGATATGGCAGAGATGGGGGCAGAGGAGCGGAAGGAACGGCCACTGACAGCTCCCCAAACCAAGCTGCCTTTCAAGATATCACAGCAACCGCCGCACCGCAGCAGCCAAAAAGTTAAGGCTTCAGCCAAGATATCAAACAGCATCAGCAATAAGCAGCCGCCACAAGCAAACACTTTTGCAGCCAGGCATGGGCTCGCCACCAGCCGCTGCCAGACGGCTCAGGGCCACCTCAGGGTGAATGCATGTCTGTGCACAGGAGGAGGTGGGGAGCATAAACAGAACTGCAGCTCCCTAAACTGCAAACCTACAAAAGTCAAATGCTAAGGTAAATCAGTTGGCTCTGTGGAACATCACTGTACACAATCTAGATAACTAGATTTAGGTTTTAATGCATCTGACACATCCTTTGGGAAAATTTAGTGCAGATATGTGATCGTGGTGCAGATTGTCTTGCTTGTTATTGCATCATTATTTTAAGGCCTGCATGACGACACCGCAGCTTGAGAGGAGGCGGCACCTTGAACAGCAGTCCCAAAAAGCTTGATGAAAAATCTAACATTTTTAGTGAATGAAAGTACCACAGAAATAAAATAGAACATTAATTACATCATTAAATTTTAGAAAGCTCTTTTAAAAATGATCAGCCAGCTGTTAAATGACTTACAGAGAAGACTAATTACAGGAAAATGATGGCCTCTTTTTATCATGCACCTGCTGATTTCTATCATCATTTCACCTTTTAATTTATTATAAATAACCCCTAACATGGTACATTTCCTGCCTTTTCCCCCTTTTTTAAGCTGTGGATGCAAAAGGGAAATATGGCAGTTATTAAGTATTAATGAGTCATATAAAAGATTTAGACATTATCAAAAAGAAGCTAGCATGGAAAAAAGGTTAATTGAAAAAAAAAAAAAAAAAAAAACAACAAAGTATGCTCTTGTTTCCATGGGATTTTAGATTTTGCTTAGCAGGTGGATTCTGATAATGAGGAAAAGTTGATAGATTAGTCACCATGTAAAGATTTTTATTAAAGAAAAGGTTTGGAGAGTTTGTTGATTTAGAACATTTTTATAAGGTAGAACCTATGCCAACGGGAAGGCTTCAGAATAGACCATTTTAAAGCAATTGTTTCCTTTTCTTCAAATAAAATAGTTTATTCACAATTGAAAACCATTTAACAAAGTTTAGGCTACATTTGTCATGATTTTATCCAAAGATCTGACCCACATGCAGAAAACCAAACAGAGACCAGGGGAAGGTTAAACAGGTTTATTGTGAGTAGGTAGAGAGGAGTCTAGTGCTGCTCTGAACACTGGCAAACCGGGACTGTAAAGTGAAGGGAAAGATTCTGCGGTTAGTTCAGGCTCAATGGGAAATTTGTGTCTTTGATTTAAAAAAGGGAATAAAGGCAACAGGACTCACATTTCCAGAAAAAGGTGTCTTTCTTTGAATCCAGTCGGTGTGGGTTGTTCCAGTGGTTGAGTCAGGTCATTTTTCAATGCAAACTACAGCTTGGGTTTAAATAATTTGAAAGCCTTGTGAAGTCCAATTCCCTTTTGCTATTGCCTCCTACATATCATCCTAATTGAATAAGGGTGTACTTAGTTATTACCATAAGCTTAGGAGCTAAATCCATCCACAATATGCTATAATTTTTGGATGACAGACCATGCAACTCATTCTAGATGGCAGGAACACTCTTCCTCTCAGCTGAGGACACTACAGCACATCGCTGACGGCAGTAGATTCATCATTTTCATCATAATGCCGGATATGAATAACGCTCTCTGTGCTGTCCCCTACCGAAGGAATTACTTAGGATTTGTGAGGTTTTCCCGTTCCTCATCCATTTCCTATCCCCCATTTATCTCTGTCTACCTCAGGTGTTTTTTTTTCTCTTCATAATCCTCAAATTTACTGTCATCAGCGTGGAGCCGCAAAGGATATCTAAACTTCACAAACAAGACATAGATTAAAACGCACAAAGAGGCAGGCGGCTGAGCTCATCATGAGACAAAAGTAAGCTAATCACCAAAACTGTGCACATTCCTCCACAGTTATTGCCGTTGATGGCTGTGACTAGGTTGCATTTGCAGGGTGAGTTTTGGCGCCACATGCTGCAGGCTTTAAATTTCTCTTGCTAAATGGAAAAGATGCTACATGCCTCATTACTGTAACGTTCAGAAACTGAGCTTCACCTGTGAGTGATTAATGTTCTTTAACTTCTTACTTCAGGGAGGATACCTGTTTTGTGGTCATCTAAAAAAAGAACATTAGAGACAATATCCAACGCGGCTCTGTAAGAAAGCTTTTACGTTAAAAATGTTCTCTATTTTGTCATAATTGAAGGTGACTCTGAACGAGAGCAACTACAGAGGCAGGTTGTAGGTTAAGAGGTTTATTGAAAAACAAGATAGTGGACATGAACTGGAAGCTGTATGGTCTGGTCTGGTTCTTCTGGGATTCTGCAGAGAGGATGAGACTGGTGAAAGTGAGGAAACAGTTGCTGGAGGATTATGGTGAGCTGACACTCACTGTAGAGAGGCTGTGGTCCAATCTTGGGGGGAGTGTCCCCAGTGGTCATTTTACATCCCCCCTGCCTTGAAAAAAAAAATATACTGAATAATTTCATTATTTGTAAGCTCATATGGGAAACTGTGATATTCATTCGCATCAGACAGGAGACCCTATTGCTCTTTCAACAGTCTGGGAGAAAGCAACAAGTATGCAGCACTTATTTCTCTTTGCAAATGATTGCTATAATTTGAAAACAGATTTTAGTCGATTATTTTTTAGCCAATCTATATTTTTCAGGCACTGTGGCGGTTTATAGAAAATTGGATGACACGACCATCTGTGTTTTTTTTAGGAATAAAGGAAAATCACTTCTTTTTTTTTTTTTTTAGAAGAAAAAAGTTTCTCAAAAGTAATCACAGTTCTGCTCAATGCAGCTGAACAAAAAAGCAAGAGGGTTTCTAAGATGTGTTTCCTTAGGCATGCACTGACAAAGCCTCACAGTTTGACGTTATGATGCCATTCTGATCCACCCATTCAACTTCATATATTCTACTTCCAAGGTCTTTGCAACTATTGGATCAAATTGGTCTGAGTGGTTTAAATTAACTGCCAATATTCTTATCAATGGAGTCCATATCTAGTAAATCTGACTGGTTGGAATTTAATGGGATATAAGATTGATTAACACAAAAGATAAAAGAGAATTTATTTGTACTCTAGAAGAAGTGTTCAGTAGGAGTGATAATGAAGTTGACATCCCCACGGGAGAAGAACTGCTCTGCAGGGCTGTTAACAAAGAAGCCTGTTGAAGCCTTCTACTGTTGTACAAGTGCAGTTCAAGATTTCCTTACCCGATTACAGATAGCTTACAGTGTTGGACAATGTTAATCTCTGATAGGAGGACTAGGTTTTTGTGCAAGTCTGGGATTTCAATGTATTTTTCTTTATCCCCCCCTTCATTTTGATCAAAAACTTGGCTGGAATAGATTTCAAAAGGTTAAGAAATTAAGAAAATAATGAATAAATACATATTTTATTTTAGGAAAAATTGGTCTAAGGTAAAACATCTGCCAGTCATGTCCAAATTTGTGTAAACTCACATTTTGCTCTTCTTCTGGACATCCATCCATCCATTTTCCGTTACTCTTTATCCCTGTTACGGTTTTAATTCTGTTTGAGTTTTCAGTTTCACTTTGATCCATATTTATCTTTTGTTTTATAGTTTTATTTGTTTAATTCCTATTTAGTGGTGTTTTCTGGATATATTTAAGTTCTAATGTATTTCTGGTTTGCCCTCTGTTGCCCTCTTGTGTTGGTCTTCTTTTCCCGAGCTTCTTTCTAGACTCCTCTGTTCACACCTGCTCTAAATCTGCTGATTAGCCTGTTTTTTTTTTTTTGTTTTGTTTTTTTTTTCTCTCCCATATATGCACTTCCTGCTCAGTCACTGATGCTGGTTTGTCATAATTTCTTTGCCCCCTTCATGTTGTGAGTATCCCTGGTTTTCAGTATTTTGTGGATTTATGTTTCTGTTACCTTTTTTGTGGTTAATTAAATCTTGCAAGAAACCCACCTCAGCTTCACTCTCTGTATTTTGGTCGTGTCAAGCCTCCGCCTCACCTGACAATCCCTGCTTTGGTCACAAGGGCTGCTGGTGCCTATCTCCAGCTGTCTACGGGCGAGAGGCGAAGTACACCCTGGACAAGTCACCAGTCTATTGCAGGGCAACACAGAGACATACAGGACAAAAAAACATTCACGAACACCTAAGGAGAATCTAGTGAAGCCAATTAACCTAAAATTCACCTTTTTGAACCATGGGAGGAAGCCAGAGTACCCGGAGATAACCCACGCACGCTCAGGGAGAACATGCAAACGCCATGCAGAAAAACCCCACTGCAGCACTGAGCAGCCAGGTCAGTTTTTGGACTGTCCAAAAACACAGACTGAATACAGGGCCCATTTAATCAAATATGCATCAGCACATGAAGCATCCCAAAATTAAAGATTTGAAAAAAAAAAAAACAAATCAAATACAGAAAGTCTGCCTAAAGCTCTGCATAGCCTGATTCAGTTGGTTAGATAGCCTAAAGTTTCACCTTGATCAATAATAGCCAGATCAATAGCTGTTCTAGTAAATAACTGTTTACATTTGAGAAGTTCTAAACAATCTCACATTTAGCTACACACTCCAGAGACAGAGCATTAGATAACAGTAAAATCAGTTTGGGTTGGATGAAAATAAGAGTATGATAAATGTCATTACGAAAAAGGCTTAGTTTATTTCTAATATTACAAAAAAAGTTTGAAATAGATTGAAAACAAGTGTTTTAGATTTATTTATGTGTTATTAGCAATTGTTTACATTTTTCATGCATATATGATAATAGCGTCTCAGATGCTGCAGCCCAGGACAACATGCAGGAGTCCGAGTCAGGCCAGGAAAACGGATCAGAACAGGAAGGCTTAGGTGTCCAGGAGTCTGAAGCCTGGTCAGGGATACAGATTAGAACAAGAACAGGCTGGTTCAGGCTTCCAGGAATCCATTGATAGTTCAGGCAGAACTTTCAGACGGGAGCAGGGCACACTTAGTGGATGGGAGGCCGAACAGGATCAGGAAATCAGAATCACTGTGGAATGCAAAAAAAACGCTCTCCCCACTGAAACCAGACAGGAACAGAAGCACTCGGTGGAGGAGAAGCAGATCAGGGCCATGAAGGAACACTGAAAACCCTCTCTCAACTGGCCCCAGAGAAAGAGAGCATAATCTGGCCCTGATGGCTGGGACTGAGCCGTATAAACAGAAGCAGCAGCACATGGATTAGATGAGCAATAATGAACAAAAGAGTTAGACAAGTGAATTGAGTGAATTAAGCCAGCAATCAGTCCCAAGATCATGACATCACACCCTGGCTCCCTTCCATGCTGATCTCCATTGTTTACTTTCCTAATTTTTGTCTCACTATTGACATCATCACAGCTAACTTAGTGTGATGGTGTCACCAGACACGCAGAATCAGGAGGCCAAATCACTTGCCAGCGTGGGGGTCAGACCCAGTCTTTTTTGCCAATGGGAAGTGAGCGAAATGGTGATTGTTAGTGGGTCGACTCATGTTTGAAAATCCCAGGTTAACTTGCTAATTTCGGTTGGAATGAGGCTTTAGACTTCATTTACACTATGGAAAATCTGACCAAATCCATTTTTTACTCACATGCATCTGAAAGCCAACTTTTACGTAGCAGTCAGAATGCCCCAATTCCAATCTTTTCACCTTTGCAAAAAACTGATTTGTCCCCCTCCGTATGTGGTACTAAATCAGGTACGAATTTGATACTTTTTAAAACCTCGGCAGTCTGAAAAATTATGTCACATTTCATCTGACTTTCATGTTTTCATCCAGCCTCTGCCTACTCATTCATACAGACTCCTCTGCAGCCCAGCAGGAAAAAAAAAACACATTGGAAATCTTTTCTTGCTATGATACGATCAAAATTACGATCAAAAAACTTCTATAAACAGTCCTCTGTGGTGATGCCTGCTCTGTTCTTTGCAAATGCAATCCTGGCTTTGAGACATTCAGACTGGAGTCTATTGATGGCTCCATTTCAGTAGTAGTCTGAACCACCATGAAAATTGGAATTGAGCACCAAGGCCTGCAGTGTGAAGGTAGTCTTGTTGTCCCAACCACCTTGATTTTTTTTCTGTGTCATTGAGTACAAGGCATGCAGTACTTTTCATCCAAATAACAGTTCAAATATTTCGGGCTGAAACAATTAATCGGCTTAATTGCGATTAATCAATTATTGTAATAATCGTCAACTAATTTAGTAATCGATTAATCTTTAACTGGAGTATAGAGACTGTAAAACATGCCTGTAGCTGACAGAGCAACCCAGTTAGAGGAATAATTATAAAAATTATATAAGAATAATATAATAATATAAAAATTGCAAAAGTATACGAACATTTTGCAATTAATATTATAAAAACGTTTTTGTCTGTCAATATGCTTTATTCAGACCTCCCCCAGTGGAAAAGTTTTAGTTGCACCCTGTTTAATTTCGTAAAAAATCTTCTTTAAGGAACCATTGTCTACATGATTATTGATTTATCAAATGGAAAAAAAAAATGGCAGATTATAATCTGATATATAAATTCGGATTAGCCCTAAAAATATTCCAAATATGTCAGGTGTTGCATGCATGTTTGGTTTATCTTTAGTTATTTTCCATAAAATAGAAGATAAAGAAAAAAAAAGATGAATCTTAGAACACTTTCTGTAAGAAAACTCAATTTATCAAAAATATTTTATGTTTTTTATCATTTTCACTTCTCTGTTTCCTTACTCACCATCATCTCCTGAATCCAACATCCCTCTTCCCTTTTTTCTTTCCAGCCCCCTCCTTCTCCAGCGCCTCCATCTTGGCTCATCATTACAGAGGCAGCTCTTTGTGCATGCCGCCTGTGTCACAGGTGGAGTTGGTGGGTGCGTGTCTCAGAATGATACCTCGCTCCTTCAGACCGTGTGAATGAGACGATCCACCTTCTTGCGCCCCCCCTGCCTCCATCCTCTCACCCCCACCGCCACCTTTCTGCACACTTCCACTCGTATAAAGGAGTCAATTTGTCAGAGATGTCAGGGGTGCTAACGAATAGCCAGCTTCTTGCCATATGCCCATGTGTGTATCAGTAGCTTTCGTGTGAAAGTGGATGTACCAAGTGTGCTAAAAAGACAGCGACGCATGTAGTGAATTTATATACCTGTTATATGAAGAGCTGTTAAGTGTTTCTGGTTTCATGTGTTTTCTCCCCGTGTCTTTGCTCAGCCCGTAAAGGTGTTAAATATGTTAATTAATAGATAGCAGCTGAGTGCAGGATCTCACTGAGCCTGTTTGCAGGGTGTGTATATATGTGTGTTGAAGGCTCCTTTTCATCTGCTGAGGAGGGTGATGACTGGTCTATTTGACAGGCGTTCTAGTCACAGCGGTTGCCCGTCGCTGCAGTGGCTGGGTCACAGGAGTTAATTATTCCCAGTGCTCCGCCATCACACTCTGTGCCATGGACGCACTCAAAGACTCATAAAGTCTCAGATATAGTCATGAAGGAAACACTCTGCCCCATTTTTTTTTTTTTTTTGGCTAAAGAGACTAAAAGCACACAGTTGCAGATCTAGTCCTGCTGCTTTCTGTAACCTCTGGATGCCAAGTCACTGCTGGGTCCTTTACAGAACTTCTGCAGCTTACGTCATTGAAAATGATTTATGTTCACAACGACGGGAGGTGGAGAGTGAAATATTATGTGCTGCTGATACTACCTCATTTTGTGTGGTTTAAATAAAAAATATGAAATTTCTCTTTTAACGGTTTACTTACTTCCCTTAAAATCCTTTACACAATGACAAATGTATAAAGATCTTTCTAAGCATTTTTTATCTGATTATTATTTCATTAATTTCTTTTTATATTTCTTGAACCTGCAACAAAAAAAAAAATGGAATACTAGTCTTAAAATGTAAAGTGAACATTGGACAAAACTATTTCATATCTCATTGAAAGCAGTTTAAACCATATATGCATTTTATATTAAGACACCAAACCTTATTTTCCTTCTACTTAATGTAAATTAGAAATACTAACATTATTTCTCTTTGCCCGTGTTACATGTCCTCAATATTTGGGAAGATTTTCCTTTAATCTCTATAATTTTTTCAAATCTCTTCAGCTTTTCTTCACAAGCTTTTAATTATACAGTAGTTCACCAATTAAATCTGGAAATTTTCTTCCTTTAGAACAACAGGAATTGACTCAGTTTCTCGCATTCCAGGGGAGTGGTGGCCTAGTGTTTAAGGCATAGAGTTAGAGCATAATCCCGAGGTTCTGAGTTCGAGCCCCACTCCCACAGAATACCACCCTCGGTCTCTGAGCAAAACCCTCAACCCCCATTTTCCCACTATGGCAGCCCACTGCTCCCCACAGGGATGGGTTAAATGCAGAGGTACATTTCTTGATGTGAGATCAATAAAGTTCAATATATTATTATTATTATTATCCTTTTTAACTTTCCTCACAAATCTTGTATAGCAAAGATGCTACTGCAAAACTGGTTCTGCAGTTTAGCAGTATTCCCATGGAGACATCCATCCATCCATTGATTATCTGACACCCTTGTCCCATTTGGGGTCGCAAGGGGTGCTGGTGCCTATCTCAAGCAGTCAATGGGCGAGAGGCAGGGTACACCCTGGACAGGTCGCCAGTCCATTGCAGGGCAACACAGAGACACACAGGACAAACAACCATTCATGTACACACTCTCACCAAAGGACAATTTAGAGAAGCCAATCAACCTAACAGTCATGTTTTTGGACTGTGGGAGGAAGCAGGAGTACCCGGAGAGAACCCATGCATACTTAGGGAGAACTTGCAAACTCCATGCAGAAAGACCTATATAAAGCTGCAGCAAGAACCTTCTTGCTGCAAGACAGCAGTGCTACCCACTGCTCCACTGACCAGCCCTCCCATGGAGACATTCCTTTGGTTAATAATTTTAATGCATTTTTTTATTTCTTCCTTTATAATACTTTCCTGAGGATGTCTAAAGATGCTCATTCCTCTCCATTGTTTTATTTTTCTCTATATGCTTTCTCAGCTGAATGTTTCAACAAAAAAACATTATGGAACAATAATGGCAATACGATTCTTGATTACCGCCTAAATTAGTGAACCATAATGCAAATGTAGGCCAGCAGCTTTCTTAGATGCTTGAAATGCCAAAACAGCACATGTGATAAAGAAAATATAAGGAAAAGACAACAGACATGCTTTTGCATAATTGTTTTCAGAAGTTAACGTTTCTAACTTCATGTAGGGATATCTGAATGGTTGTTTCCTCACAATTATTTCATCTAATTGACCTAGATGGCATTAAAACAATCCCATGGCATGGTCTCTCCACTATCAGACAGTTATTTATACTTGGTACAGTACCCATCACCGTCCTTTGAAAATTCTTTCATATCACTGAAACTAAATCTCTCAAGCGTTGTTTCACCTGGACGCATTACCTAATGTAATTTTTGGCAGAGGATGGTATAATTATGAAATGTGAGCTAATTTTAAATTTTAATTCTTCATAATCTTTGTAGTCTATGCTGGGTCCTTCCACTGAGTTCCTTAGATTGTCACAATAATATTATTCTTTGTAACATTAAAAACTTAAAAACTACAGTAAACCACAGGTTGCAGTTAGTAGATGGGTTTCCATTACCCAAATTGCTCAAAATCTCATTATGAAACTGAATTTGCTAACTGGAAACATGCAATTTAGAAAAAAATCAACGTTCTTCGATATAAAGTCTTCATGCTTTAATGTGGTGGGGTTTTTTTTCTCATAGTAGCCTCGCCTCTTCTGCTCCTGTTTGGCTGCGACCCCATCCAGGAGAGAAATATCAGCTGTGCTGCTGCCATCAAAACCTTTGTTTATAGATGTTGGAGATTGGCCTGTTTTTTAGTATAGTCCTGTTTCTCTAACTGTGACTGGCTGGATGTGCTCTCTTCATCCTCTGATATGGGAGCTGGCTCGGAGCTTGTCTGCCTGGCTGTGTGTTTCCTGGACAGGACCGCCAGGCTTTTTGTATCTCTGCTTCTGTCTCCTTGAACCCCAGTCGGCCTCAGCAGATGGCCGCTCACACTGAGCCTGTTTCTGCTGGAGGTTTCTTCCTGTTAAAAGGGAGTTTTTCCTCTCCACTGTCGCTACAAGCATGCTTAGTGTGAGGGATTGCATTCGAATCAATGAGTCGATACAATCCACTGGTTTTGCTTAGACAGTAAACTTTGAATCAATTTGACTGTATGATCTGGTGAACTGTAAAGTGCTTTAAGATGACATGTTGTGAATTGGCGCGATATAAATAAACTGAATTTAATTTATATAAGGATTATTCATAGTGTAAAGATTTTTTTCTTTAACATTCAGTTTGTGAAAATACGAACTAGAGCTGTGGCTGAAATGTGGATTTATCATGTTTTTTTCAACAGTTATCACATGAAACGTATTCACGCGCAATTTTAATTGTATTTCTTATTTAATGAAAATAGTAATTGAAAATAAAGGGGAATTTTTGAAATTAGTGGAATACAGTTTTTTGCACATTTTAGAATGCAAATGCAAATAAGAAGGATAACTACATTGGTGTGGCTGCAAAAAAAGAGGGATAGGGACATTTTATTGGGCCTGAATGTATTAATGTGGAAATGAGAGACTTGTCTCTCATCAAAGAAATATAATAATAACTTCATATTTTAGGTAATAATTAAATTGCAAGGTGACCCTCACTCTAACCTTCTTAATATTAAGAGTGTTCTTTTAATCTAAAATAGTGCTTTACCATTAATAGGTAGTACATGGCTGTCTGTGTAAAATATCTATCATTATCAATTATACAAGAATCTCATTCAGTCTTTTTTTTCCCTATGTTCAGTTCAAATAATCTTAATATTTAAATAGCATAACTTACTGGCTTCAGTTATCATTGGAGTCCAGCTGCACTTCTCTGTTTCTGCAGTAATTTTTTTCTAGACATGTTAATCCCTGTTATCAGGCTTAATGTTAGACCGGCTAACTCATTCAGTTGTGTTAGACGCGTATTGTTTCTCAGGAAGAGAGGACTGGACATGTGTCTGTGTTATTTCCATCAGCAGAAAGAAGCTGAGCTGTCGAGATAAAACAAAAATGAACGGTTTTCAGAAAAAGTTTACTTTGAAATATGAGCCTCTCTTCACAAAAGAGTGGAAAATAATTTCATCATAATAACAATGGAAAAAAGTAAAAGTTGGCTTTTAACGTAAGGTGTTTTGGTCAGCAGCTCATCTTTAACAGCAGATTAACTTAATAATTAATTCTCATTTAAATCATTTTCTATCTGCTTCTCTTTTTCTGCTTCTGCTCACTATTTGTTACAACCCTTAACAAGTATTTTAGCTTAGAAATTAAAATAAAAATATTTCACTTCCTGCTTTGTGTTTCCTTTACCGCTTAAAAAGAAAACATGAAACTGAACATTTAGTGTTTTTGTTCACCTTTTCTGTTGCAAATAAAGGGCACAGTGCAGCCCAACTACTACTATTAGGAAGGGCATTTTAAACACATTTTTTGCATTTCTGATAACCTTTCAAATGTTACCCAAAATAAAGAAAATTTAAAAACTTAAAAAGTTTTTTTTTTTTAGCAAGTTTATCTATACAGTATGTCATTCCATAAAAATAAACAGCTTGTTAAAGCAAACTCCTATTAGTCAAATTCGTACAAAAGTTTAACTAGGAAGTACTACATATAATAAAATAAAAGAACGTTGCAGTGAAACATGATAACATTTTCTTTACTGAAATATGTTTAAAACCCTATAATTTGATGAATCTGCTCAGGTGCAGTACCTACTGTATATCAAGTAGGTGGAGCATAAGGAGTTTTTTCTATTGCCTTTTAAAAACCGCAGGATTTTCAGAAGCCTGAGTATAGCGTTTAAATTCATATTATCCTGAGGGGTGATACTTTCCTGGGGCTTTGATTCCTTACCAGGGGCAGGTCTTGGGGAACTTCATAAACGTTCCTACATTGCTCCTTGGCGGTCGCCAGCTTGATGTTATGATAGCAGAAAAGCGTTGCTGCATGATGGGTAATTCTGGCACTGATAGTCCCGTCCCCTGTGCTGCAATTGGTCTGGCCAGATCTGGCCGGACTCCACCAGACTGAATTGGACTCAGTCTGTCTGGTCAGTCTTTCCACATTAAAGACCACTGTAGTGCTTTGTGCTCCACCTGTAACCGTAGAACTAAGTGTACAAATGTGTTTCTTATACATTTGATTTTCAGTAAAACAAACTTAAAGATATTTTTAGCAATAAATAATAATTTTTTTTTTTTAAACAAACTTTATTCCGGACTCATGGTCCAATAAATACATACATAAAAATAAAATAAAAATAGTTAATGATAAAAACACAATACAAGTACCATTATCGATTAAATAGGATCTTTAAGAAGACAGGAATACCAGTGTCTCCACAGCTTAGACTGATATCGGATTGCACTACGTGTGGTATCATGTAAGTGACAAAATAATATCGTTTTCAGATGCATTTAACCTACAAATAAACTTATACATTAACTTTCGTAGAACAGCTTGTAGGGTATTAACTCTTGCTGTGACAAACATCTCACTTGCACTGGACCATCTTGGACGTTTCAAAAGTAACCGCATAGCATCATTATAGGCCACCTGCAGCCTTTGCAGGTTGACTTTTCTATAGGTAGTCCACAGGTGAGCAGTGTACAGAGAGGTACAATATGCAGCCCCAATAAAGTAGGCTACACCTCAGAAATCTGTTCCTAGAGTTTGCAGTGCAGCAGAACTCTACTTACTTTAACCAAATATACATTTTGCTCAAACTGGCTTCTAATGCAAACCCAACTTAGTGTAGTTGGAGCTCTTAATATTTGTTTTCTTTAAATCTTTCATTGTTTTTTTTAATTAACCTGTCCAGAATGTACCCCCTCTTTACAAATATGGATGCTGGAAACAGCCCCTTACCCCAGCCCCCCCTCTGTAACCCTGATGGATAAATGACAGAACATGGATTGATGGATGAATGGATGGAGGGAAGAAATGCAATTGTGCTAATCATCCTTTTAGTGCATAAGTCAAGAACTCTGCCCAGATTTAGGTCAATAAATTATTTTCATTTTTGCTACTTAAAGGGTCAGTGCAACTTAATAACCATATGATTTGATCAGCTGCACAACTCTTAAGCTGCTAGGCTAATACAATTTATCATTCGAAACAAAAAGAGTGGCTAAGTTTCTATTAAAGGGAGTAAGCAGTGTTATGACAATAGCCCTGGAAGTCAGAGATAACAGATCTGAAATCAACAAGTCATCTGCCCAGCCACTGAAAGTACAGTAAGGAGTAAAACCAGTTGTTCGTTCTTATTACCGCTACCTGCTGGAATCAAGATGTAGTGCAGTTTTATCAAGTTGATTTTAATAAATGTCCCAGGGCCTTTTAGACTAACGAGAACAGTGGGCTGATGAGTTTAGGATTCTGGGTCAAAGAAAATACTGGAGCTTTGAAAGGAAAATATGCCCTTGGTCGAAACACTTATTGTGGAGATGAACAAATTTTCTTAGAAATACCAAAAAAATTGAAAAAATAAATATTGAGTAAAATTAAAAATAAAACAAATGTCAAAAAATGAAAACAACCCCACATCTAAGTTGGCCAATTTCCAGAGAAGAGAGCCTCCGACCCTTTCCTCTGGTGAGACAAACAGCCAAAAATCATCTAGCTGGCCTTAAGTGGCAAAAGAGTTTTTCTGTTGTAACCTGAAAATATGAAAGGTTTCCAAAAGGTATAAGATTGCCTGAGGTTATCCTGTTCTTGCTGTGAAGCATGCTGGTAAGGTCTTGAACACACAATCCTGCCAGTAGGACATAAAGCACTGCTTTGCTCTGTCCAGATGTTTAATGTTTGATACACCTACAATGTTAAGAGCTGATTTGGACCTATAATCAAGTTTTGGTACCTCAAACATTGTGCCACAAATGTCAAACCAACGGGGTTTAAGCATCCGACTCAAAACAAAGATTATGCAAAAGAGACATTTAACACACAACAAAAACACATCTGGATAGATGGAAAGCATTTTCTCCACAGTGCAGTGGGGACCAAAAATATGACACTAAATCAGACTTTGACAGCTTCAACCCAGTAGTTGAGATGGACATTCAATTCTGTCTACTTTAACGTATTTTAAGTCAGTGTTTTTTGTGGTTTATTATTTATTTTTTAATCTTTTTAATTTGATATTTTGGTTTAATTCATATAAGTTCATTTGAGTTTAGTTTGTAGCTGTGTAATGCAATTGATCCACTTCAAGTTTTCCCCTTAGTTTAACTCAGTTCCATTTATTTCAATTAGTTTAATTAATTCCACTTTGATATAGTTTAGATGTGTTTAATTAAAAATACTAAGTTCCTATTACAGTTCATTTCACTTATGTTCAAATTAGCTTATTGTTGTTGAGTTTAACTCGATTCAGTCCCTTACAGCTAAGGTTGATTTGGTTCAATTTGCTTCAATCAAGTTTACTGGTTCAGTTCAGCTTAGATCTTTTTAGATTATAATTAGTTGAATGAAACTCAGTTTAATTTGGCACTGTTCCTTCCAGTTCAGTTTAATTAGAAGCTGAAATGATTAAAATTAATCTCAATTCGTTTCAAGTCAGTTCAATCTAATTTTGTTCATATACCTCCTAGAATCTCAGGGTTATTCACAAGACAAACTAAGTTAAGAGCTTAATGTTCTTTCTCCTGTGAAACACTGTTAACAAAGTCAGTCTTAAGTGTTTTGTGTCAGTTATTTTCCTGTTTTTAGTCTACTATATGTTTTGGTTTATGAGCATCAGAAAAGCGGAGCACATATGTTCATTAGTCTGCTGCTATGTGTTCCATGCCCACTTATCACTTCTTTTCTTTGTTATTCCCAGTAAATGCCACCTTTTTCCATGTCTGACTTTGTTCACTAATTAAGAGTGTGAGTAATTCTTGCTTACTGTAAATGCATGAGTGGAGCTGCTTATGACTTATGTTCATGACTTCAATAAACAGAACTAGCAGAGCGTTGGCTGAGCTGTTTCAACGCAGAACATAACCATATGTTCTGGAGTGGTCGTGCCTTAATGTTCAGAAAGATCTAAAAAGACTTGTTATATAATTTTCCTATTGCAACAAGTGGTAAAAGGGAGATTAAATATTAGCTGATTCCACACACTTCGGGAAAAAATCAAATGTAAAGCACATCAGGTGAGTGCTTCTTTTTGCAAAGTGTGCCAGATGCTCAGGAGCCAAACAGGTGGATCATGAGGGAGTTTGATTAGCACTGGATAGTTTGGTAGCTGCCTCATTTTGGCATGAGGTTTGTCAAATTAAGTGTGAGGTTTGCTATTAAGTTAGGCTAAAAAAAAACATTTTATAAATAAAGCACATCTCATGACTTTCTACATTTTTCTTTTTTTTTTTTTTTCTATTTCTGGAACAGATGCAAGCAGTTAAAAAAAAAAAAAAAAAACTTGTAGGAGGTGCCTCTGGGGAAATTTATAAAAGTGCCCAAACATTTCATTTGCATAGAAGTCAAAAAAACATCTTAAACCCACTTTTAGATCGTCAAAAGCAAATCAGAGGTTAAAGCAGAGGAAATATGCACGGGAGGAAGTTAATATCATTTCGTTTTTCATAGGGAGAAAAAAAATCTCCAGTTTACTAATTTATACATTGGAAAGGGATTTATTGTCATTTACTGTATATAGAACACACAATTATATTATAATATAATCAGTGATTTAATTGGCGACTCATACCCAAGAGATGCTGGAGTTTTATTCCGTATTAGGGCATTGGGAGGTGCAGTAGTGATCAAAGGCAGCAAGAACAGATAAAAGTCTCCGAACAATACAAACTTCCAATTTATTTAGATTTTTATAAATCTAATTAAATGCGCAAATTTTGTTAACAAACATAAATAAACTATTTTCTAACCTCTTATTTTGAAATTAAATTAGACCTTTTGTTGATGACAATAAGAAAAGAAATGAGTGTAGTTGAGTTGTTTATTATAATACAAAAAATGTTAAACAAGCAGCAACATTTACTGACGACCTGCAGCTGAGTCTGTGTGGTTTGAATTTTGGTGTAAAGGAGAAGAGAGTGGTGATAGGAAGATGGGCTAATCCCGTATTGACATTAATCCAGATGGAGAACCCAATCCGTGCTTCGCGGGGAGCACATTCTTGTGACCTTCTTGGTTTAAACGAAGAGACGATTTGAAAAAAACAAAGCAAAAGAACCCACATTACCATTACAGATATTCCAGCAGGTTTTAACTAAAGCCCAACACCAAAAGAAACTTTAAACACGTCAGATTTACTGGAAATTACTCCTTCAAAACTCCTTGAGTCTTATGTTGTGCCTTTTGAGGTAGTTATTTGTTAAAGTAAAATTTAAAGGTTACAAACAAATCTCAATTTATTCCTTTATATTTTCACCATCGATAATGTTTATTTATACATAATCAACTTAAATTCTTGTATGGAATACAATATTTTGTTTGTTCAGATGGGAAATTACAAGTCATATTATATTTGTTGATATATAAAATATCAAACTTCAAACATGTCTGGAATATTTAAAGCTTGTTTGGAAGAGGTCTGTGAGCTATCATTTTAAGATCCATCCATCCATCCATCCATCCATCCATCCATCCATCCATCCATCCATCCATCCATCCATCCATCCATCCATCCATCCATCCATCCATCCATCCATCCTCTGTCTGTCCTTTCATCCATGCATCCATTCCAAACATCTCCCTGGCCAGTATCCTTACACTCCAAGCTGTTTGCTGCCACAGTTTGTGAGCAGGTGCTACCATGGCCGGAAAGTGCTCAGAGGGCTCAGAGGCTGCAGTCTGATGCCAGAGCTGAGCCTCCAGTTTTCTGCTCTCTGCTCTGCGGTGCCTGGCCTTAATTATTATTGGCTGCTGTAATTAATTATAGCGGCTCAGAGCGGCCAGCAGCCCTAATCCTGGATCACTTCCCGACTTCTGTGGTGGTATTTGGTGTTTTGGACAGTGCTGCTGAGGCGGAAAGACTGCCCTCTGACCACTTCTTTCTCAAATACCCACAAAACACAATACAGTAGGTTGTGGAAGCATTCATATACCAAGGTCCTTTGATTTGACATTTTGATATGCTGCATTGGCAAAACTTTAATATGTTTTTAAAGGATTTTATGAGACAGACCAAGATTACATGTTATTTTAAGGAGTTTAACATCTCATGCTTAGCCAGATTGAATAGAGTGCATCTAAATATATTGCCTTTCAGTTTTTGCCACAATGTATTAATTTAATGTTTGAACTTTGTTTAGTTAATTACCTTTTCCTTTTGTTTTTTTATTCATTCGATTATGGCTCTTGCTGCCATTTAGGGTTGTTGTCCTGCTTGAGGCTAAATCTCAAATCCAGTTTTAAGTCTCAATCAAGTTTACTTCCAGGATTTCTTTTTATTTAGGTCCATATAATAGGCTTAAATCTGAGGCCATCCTATCAGTTCATTCAGCTACCTCTAGAGCAATCTTTAGCTGTAGGGCTAATGTTTTAAAGCAGCATGCAGGTCCACCCTCCTAAGAAGGATCCAAGTCAGATGCAAATCAAAGACCCACCTGTTGTTCTCCTTGGTTGTAGAGGTCTTTTGTTGTGTATCTGTTTGGCCATTTGAATCTAGATGAGTTTGGTTTGTTAATTTTAAAAAATGAGTTCCAGGACTGAATTATAGATATTTAGAGGCTCAAAACTCATTTATTTAGGTCCATTCCATTCGTCCATTAACTCTGACCACCTTCCGTGGCCCTGCTGGCTTAAAAAGAAACCAGCATCGCCACAAAATGATGCTTCCTCCCCTATGCATCACTATGGAACTAGTGTGTAGAAAGTGTTTTGATCTTCAAATCAACTCTGACTGGTTTCCCTGTCACAAAGGACCAGGCAGCATAATGCACCCTTCACCATGTGTTAAAAATTTTCACGTTTACAGGAATATTACAATAAAGATGATGATTTTTTTTAATATATAATTGAATTATAATTAAATTATTTGAAAAACCATGTAATTCTTTGTCTATCACTTTATATCCAAATAAAATATATTGGTCTTTGTGGTGATTCCCTGAATACAAATGAAAATAAGTATGGGTGATTTAAGAACTCCTGTAACTCAGTTTGGTATTCAGTTTAATCTTGATTTATAACAACTTTATTTACTGATTTAAAGCTGTTTTTACACTTAGTTGTTTGCAAGTCCATCAAGTTGTCAGTTTAGAATGTCCAGTATTATACAGGATTGAAAGTTTATAGTTTGCACCTACCGTTGGCCTTAAGGGATAATTATTCTTGTCTGGGGCTATAAAGATTATGGGTTTATGAGCAGTGGGATTTGTCCGCTCCTTGTGGTCAAAGGCCTGTTGCAGTCACATGCTGAAAGGGCTTCGTGAAATTCACACCAGCGCCAAGATTTAGGAGAAAAGTAGATGAGTATTGAACGTGGAATATAGCTCAGAGAAAACTGCACCCAGGGGAGAGTGAAAAACAAGGAGCGAGCCCAAAACAAAGAAGGGCTGCCAAAAAACAAAGGCAACGTGCAAAAATTACAAAGGAAATTTGATAAAAACAAAGAACTGACCCCCCCTTGAAGAATTAGGTTTATGGTCATACTTTTCTTTCGTCCTTCATCCATCTAATTCAAATTACGGCATATGGGGATCAAACGAGCTGCGCTGTCTTATACATATTTTATGATGCTGTGCTGAGGAAGTGAGGGAACAGATTGAAAGCCAACAAAACTGTGAGCTTGGGAGGAGGAAGGAAAAACAAACAGGAGTAACCTAATTTTTTTTTCTCACTCATTTGGCTCCATGTTTGTAAGAAGCTGCTGTCACAGACAGATTTGGGTGTAATTGATGCATAGGAACAGCAAGGAATGACCCAAAAAAAGGAGGAATTAGGGACATGCATGAACATTATGACACCTGACGCACTCCAACGAGTTAAAAAAGAAAATAAAATTCCCTCCTCCCATTCCTCGCTTGCTGGAACCATCTCATCATTATTTGGGGCACTGTGGGGCAAACACTCCAGATTCTGTAGAACATAAAGCAGAGCAAATAAGAAAGAGAGAAGCTGTGGTGGCACTATTCGGTGTCCCACTGTGGTGCAACGAACAGATGCAGAAGCCTCAAACATGCCTTTCACCCCCTCAGACATGTGCAGCAGCAGCAGAGGTAGGGATGAGGAAAAAATGTGCAAGACAGAAGCAGGAACAGATAGAAACTCCTTGCAGTTGACTTTTTGCCCGTGAGACCCAGAGAAGCTGAAAGGATGATGCAGGAGCTTCTGTGTGCAGCTGCTAACAGATCTGATTTAGTCATCCTGCACGAAGATGTGTACTTTCAAACTGCCTTCACATCAAACATGTCTCCCAATGGAAGACATCCATGACTTTAGGTTTAACATGTTTCACTGGAAAAAGGATGCGTGTAACCTCAAATGATTCATAAAAATACAGAAGTGACTCAGACTTCATTCATACTGCTTAAAGCACTTAAAGAATATTTGTATGTACATTTTTTTGTTGGTAGTTGAAAATTAATAGGTTATAAGTTTTCCAACAAGAAAAAATTGAAAATAAACTAAAGCTAATTTAGTTCCAGATTTTATTTCCTAGCTTTGTTTAAAAATGGCAGAATTCTTGACTGGCTGTGGCCCTTCGATTTGAAATAATTTCTGTTTCTCTACAGCGAGCAATTAGAAATACTTTAAGGTTACAGTAATTTCCATACCATTTTATATGTACAAGAGTAGAAGTATTTTATCTTTGTAAAAAAAGAAATAAAAAGCATAATTCTCTTCAGTATCTTAATGCAACGTGGAGAGCATTTTCATTACCGTTGCAAGCACACCTCATTGAAAATGTTACAAATTAATATTTAAGTTGAACATATCCCTGACACTGCACAGGATTAAAAATGTAGGCTTCGGCCTAGAACCTTTGCTCTGACATGCATGAGAATAAGAATTTCACTTAACTGAATATAAGAATATAAGATTTCACATATCTAAAAATCTTATATGAGGTGTTACTAAAGCAGAAAGTAACACTCAACTTTGAACTGTTAATAGAAAATAGTAAACTTACCAGTCTTATAGAACTACAACCACTTTTGAGTCTAAATCTATTTCGAGGCAGTTAAACAAAGCTTTCTGCCTAGTGTGACATGTGAGATGTGTTTAAACATATTTTTTTTTCTCTTTAGTCAATGTTAAAGGAGCATAAGGCAAGTAGAGTATTTGCAGAAGTTGGCCCATTCTGGTCACAAGTTGAAATGGCACCAGTGTTATGCACATGCATGGGACTAGAGAAAAATCTACACGGCGCCGCCTCTGCAACTACACAGCTTTTTTGTTTTCTGACTCTTGTGTAATGTCTTTGATGTGGTTTGAGATGCACTTGTGTTTGGTCTTTGTTATCCATCTTCAAAAACAATCACCTTTATTCTCTCTACAAGGCGGAGACACAACAACGTAGCCAGGTGAATAAGAGGAAACAGCACGTCACAGAAAATATTGTCACAAATCACTCATGAACTGACTAATGGGAACCTTTAGAAGATACAAGGTCAGGTATGGGAAATAAAAAGAAAGAAAACGTTATACCTTTTAAACTTGTACAAATCACCTTTAAGCATCAGGTCCATCTTTTCTACATCTTTTTATTTTCTTTTAAGGCCGATAGCTGTATATGCTCTGACAGGTAGTAGTATTGCAACCTGTTGTGGTGATTTGGCAGCCGTGCTGTCATGTACGCACTGGAGGAGCTGTTGCATGGCAGTGGCTCCACCACTCATTGTGCCATTGCAGAGAAATGTTGCCCAGGGTTGTCCCTAGTCCCTGCTTATTCCTACAAAAAATTACCCTGAAAAAGGCAGACTGACTTACAAGTCACGTGATGATGGCCAAAAAGATGCTGCTTTCACAAGCAGACCGTTATGACCAATGTCAAAGGTTCCACTTGGTACTTGTATATTATAACTTTATTGAAAATGATTTAGGGAGTAAATCATATACAACATAGACGGAAAGAGAGGTGAGAAACAAAATAGGGATAAGAACTAGTGTTGCACCAACACTGATACCAGTATCGGACAGGACGCAGATGGTATCGTATGGTATCTGTATCAGCCAATACTTCACAGCCAGGTATCGGTATCGGGACCAAAAAATGGCATTGGCCCAACACTATTAAGAACTAAGGGGTTTGAGAAAGAGCTCAAATCAGTAAAGATACTGTATATAGTAACTAAACTATAGTCTGCTTCCACACCAGTATGAGACAAGAGGTTCACTAGATGGTGATGTTGTCACCAGTGCAACAGAAATCAGGAAAGTAAACAATGGAGAGCAACATGTAACAAGGCCAGGACGTAGTACGAGTAAGTGTGCGTTATTATTTTGCTCTTTTATCTGTCTGAATCCCTCTTACCAGTGCTGTGCCATTTTAATCAAATGTAAACAGAGTTGTTTCGGGTTGTTAGATCAGACGTGACTGGCATGGTGTGTTGACGTCCGTAGGTTGCATACAATGGGGTCATGTAATTTGGCGGGTCAATCCGTCTCGGGTGTCCCCACTGCATCAGAGTGGAGGTGATTTTATCAGGCACCGCCTGGTGAGTTTCTTGACCCGGGTAGACAGAGGTCAGTGAGCTGTTCTCACTGCCACTAAAAGCCGATTGTTCCCGGGTATAAAAGGGTTTCGGCCAGTGAGAAAGGGAAATAATGGTCAAGATTACGGTTGCAACAGAGCAATGTTTTAATGGTGCCCTATATTATGTCCCAAATAAGCTGTCTTTAAAATGTAAGTGACTAGCTGCTAAATGAGCTTTTATTAGTATTTTTTCTTTAAAGATGTTTTTGCATGACATTTGGAGTTAAATGATTGTTATAACCCATTTCTGACTCTGTCAGTCCCACTCTGGTCCACCTTTGAAATCGAGCTCACCTTTTCCTTTCCATACTGATACAGTGGGTATACGGCATACGTCACTCTGGCTGGCCAGACTAACTAAAAAATGCCTGTATTAGTTCAATCATACAACCAATTAGTGAATTGTTATTTAAGTAAAAGTTAGGTCATATTCAGAAATCAAACTTCTTGCTTTAAAGAAGTGCTTTAAATATAAAAATTATTAAATACTGTTCAATAAAAGTGTTTTTAAATGAGAGTAATTTAATTTGAATGTGCTTTACCGGAGACACCCATGTTTGTCAAAGAACACTACTGACACCTACCAGTTTGTGACGGTGCGGTATCGGCTGTTGAGCAAGTCCCAATGCTGTCTGGTGTTTGTCACAACGCGCTATTATCCAAGTAATTTCTTCGAAATGTCAGCTACATATTACGTGTTTTTTTCTCTGGCCAAAACTTTGATGACAAATAAATCAATCCAACAACCAGGACCGCAGTAACCCGTCTGTGATGGCTCATGAATCTGAAAGTTGAAATAACATTTTTTTTTTTCACTTTTACCCAATGTATTACAACATCCAACTGCCATGCACGTCGGCATTGTCATTTTACCTTTAGCTCTTGCAAAATTCAATTGTGAATTATTATTTTTATTTTTTTACTGATTAACACTAAATTGATTAAATCACCGTGAACGTATTAGTTTTAGGTAAAGATAATGATCCATATATCATTCCTTACTGACCAGACTTTTCCTTTAATAAATTGTTCATTTGAACTTATAATATATTACATAAAAAGCTGTTTTCTTAACCAGATATCAGAAAAATAAATCAGGTATTAGGTTTTAATCTATGGGGGATAGAGAATCCTATAATAAGGAGCTAAGGAATAATCTTTTTTTGGTTTAAATCACTGGTGCCACAATTAGTTATGTTCCCTAACCCAACTCCAAAATAAATTAAACTAAATATTTTTAAGTTTCTTCTATTCATTTGTTTGTCTATTTTTTTTTTCTTTGATGGGGTGCAAAAGTATAAAAAGGCTCTCTTTGTCACTCTTCAATAGAGGATAGAAAATTTGTGGATCCTCATGTCAGACAGCCTGCTAGAAAATAACTGCTCTCTGTAACTTTTCCATATAGACAGAGAGCAATACTTAAAACCTTCAAAAAAACAACTGGAAGTGGAACAAAAAAGGGTGCAGATCAATGTTTGTCAGTGAAAAAAGGATAAAAATATCAATAGAGAGAAAAAAAATCTCATAGTTACAAAGTGTCCATTACATCCAGCCATTAGATGCTGTCCAGAGACCAAGTGGTTGCTTAGGAGCTCTTCTTTTTACCTATAATTATGATCATCAATGTATAGAATTAGCTAAAGTCTAATAGCACTAAAATAAAGCTTTTTAACAACAAACATTCCAGGCATTTAAATAGAGAGGAGGATCTCATGTTGCTGGACTGTTTTTCTTGCAGAAGTCCTGGGAACCATTTCAGAGTGCAAGGAATGATAGAATATTTGCAAAAAAATGTGATTTTAAGTAACAAAAAAAAAAAAAAAATTCTCCTAAAATATGGATAATTTAGTAAAAAAAAAAAAAAAAAAGAGTCACCCGACATAAATTGAACCTTCTTCCACGGTCTTTCTGAAACCCCTGATTTTAATTCAAAGCCAAAACTCTTAGCCAGGCTGATGAAAGGATATGATAAAACGGAAATCAGCTCTCCGGATGATTTAGAGAGATTGTGCACAGAGGAATAATTAAAGTTACCTCTTTTTGTCTGCTCCTATCTGCTCAGATGTCACAGGCATACATAGGAGGGTACAGAGTATCAACAGCATGAGCACAAACAGCTGCTGTACTACTTGTAATATAAAAGAATGAGTCATTTGTTCAGAAATTCTGGATTTTCGAACAAGTAATAAATAATAAAATAGATGTATTTCTGTATGAAATCATAGTACTGCATTAAAAAAGGGGTTGATTTGAAGACTTGCATGCATTATTAAATACAAAGGTAGAATACAAATGATAATCATAAATGTTACAAGGTCCAATTCACTTTGTTATTAATTTTCTCAGATTTCTTTTGTTATTTATGGTGCCAATCTGATATCCATATTACCAAAATCGGTCAATGATATTAGCAAAAAAATCTGCATTGTAATATATCTGCCATCATCTAAAATCTCTAGCATAAGTAAGCTGTTCAAAGCAGTCCTTTTTGTTTAAAGTTCATGTACCCCATTCGTTGAACATAAATAGGTCAGTTTTTATAGTTGCTGATGCCCATCGTCCTTAGCCTCGTGAGACCATCCTGATCTCGCGAGCTTTCAAGGTTTCAGTCCGGAGACTCTCCGTTAAAGAAAATTTGGAGCCGTTCACCAAACGAACGTCCAATAAGCGTTGGCTTTGAGGCGGGTTGAGGTGTGACGCAACGAGAAGCGCGACAATTCAGTCTAAAGAACATGCCGGCTTCAGCCGATGAAACTAGCGTTAGCGTGGCTATCGAGCAAGTTTTATCGGAATTACAGAGTATTTCTTCACCGAAAGAAGAGCAAAACACTGCTCTGGAGGCTTTTCTCAGAGGAAAAGATGTTTTTGCTCTTCTCCCGACTGGTTTCGGCAAGAGTTTGATCTTGTGGTTGTGTTTTCGTCGTTGCTCTTTTAGTACGTCATATGCTTCGTTGATCTCATTGGTTTATTTGGCCCGTCCATCACCAACATAGGCCAATCAGCTAACCAGTATTTTCTCCCCTTCCCAAAATGTCTTCAACGGAAGGTTTCCAGATGGATATGTGGAGCAAATCCATCTGGCGGAGTCAGGTTACATCGTCCTCTGTTTGAGTGAAACTCTATCAATCATATTGTGACATTGCACACTACACGATATGTAATAGCAGTATGTATTATTCGTATCAGGTCAACATCAGTTTTAAGACTCAAAGCTGCAATCAGAAATCAGAATGCTTTATTGTCAAGTCGTGTTTTACATGTAGGAGGAATTTGTTTTGGGAATGAGGTGCAAATGCAAGTCGTTTATGAAAAGCACCATGGCATTGGCAGTTATTCAAAAGCCGCATAAAGTTAGAGTAAATATTACTAAAATAGAACTGTGCTGAGATTTGTCTGTTACTTTTACTTCTATGGAAAAATTGTCTGTGGAGGACCCAGGTCTCGTTAATGAGGCAGGTAGCAGATGGGAAGAAGCTGTTTCTGTGGCGGAGGGTTCTGGTTCTAATGGAACACAGCTTCCTGCAGAAGAGGAGAGTCTGAAACAGCTTTCTCCAAGGTGGGAGGGGTCAGCTATAATCTTACATGTTGGCCTCTGGTTTCTGGGGGATTACACTTCCTCAAGAGAAGAAAGATGTCAGTCAATCATCCTCTCTGCAGAGTGAATGATATGGTGTAGCCTGCCCTTGTCCCTGCTGGTGGGAGCAGCATACCAGATGGCGATGGAGCAGGAGAGGATGGACTCAGTGATGGCACATTGGAAGTCCACCATCATTGTCTTTGCCAGGATGGAACTTCAGCAGCTGCAGGAAGTACACATTCTGCTGTGCTTTCTTGGTGAGGGATGAGACTTTCAGTTCCCACTGGATATTCTGAGCGATGATGGTGCTCAGGAAGCTGAAGGAGTCCACTATGGCGACTGGAGAGTAGCACAGGATTAAAGGGGGTTGGACGGCGCTCTTTCCAAAGACCACGGTGGTCTCCAAATATTTCAGAGCATTTAATTCTGGACCGTTAAGTCTGCACCAAGTCACCAGATGAACAATCTCACTCCTGTAGGCAGACTAATGCCGATCAGACATGAGCCAAATGAAAGTGTTGTCATAACCAAACTTCAGGAGCTTGACAGACAAATGACTAGAGGAGAAATTAAACAACATTGAAGAGAACAGATGCTGATAGTCCTGGATTAAGAAACCTATTTTCCCAGTTTTGCATGCTGTTTCCTTTCTGTCAGGAAGTGTGTGATCCACCTGCAGGTAGAGACAGTCAAGGTTAGCTGGAACAGCTTGTCCTGCAGCAGGACCAGGATGATGCAATTTAAAGCAGAGCTAAAGTCCCCAAACAGAATCTTGAAAAATCATATCGGAAATAAAAAAACACCTAAAATTATTTTTGTATTGTATTGTTTGCTTTTCTCTCTCTATGCGGGTTCATTTCAGCCATTACTATTGCTGCATCCAACAGAGGGAAAACATCTAAACAGCCTCTGACCAATATGTGTCAGTTCTGCAGGAAGCTTCATTTTTTTGTGTTGGTTTTTTAGGGGTTATTTCATGTACTGCCTTTTTTTTTCTCCTCAGTTCCTTTGCCCTCCCTTTCCACTCCAACACCATTTATTCCTTTGATTGGACCTGGCTTTCATGTCATAATCACGCCTACATGCTATTTAAGCCCCACTCGTTTTAATTTTTCCAGTAGTTTTCCGCTGTCACTCACATCCTGTTTCCTGAACTCTTCTTAAACCTTCCACTTTGCACTACATTATGCAGATGCTGCTATCCTGTTGCTACTATTGTCCCCAACACCCATCACACAGGACAGAAATGTGTGTTTGCCGCTTTAGTTTGACATCTCGTATCAAAACATTTTTACAGAAATTCCAACAGCAGGTCTATCCATGTTTGCAGTTTGTGATGCTTTAGCTGTGAGGATTTATAAAACAAAATATCCTGACAAACAAAAAGAAACAATTCTACAAACAATAAATGCATTGAGTGAGTAATTGAATTTTCTCTACGGACAATTTCTCATCATTTTCATCATTATAAACCCTGCAGGAATAAAGAAGTCTTTTGTTTTAGTGCTGATCATATTCCCTTCTTCCTCCAGTAGCTCCGTTCCTGTTGTAAAACAAACAGGGTTCCTCTAGATGAATTCAGTTTTGGATTAAAGACCTGGATGAATATTCATTTTTGCACATCAGAATACCCAAAGGCGTATCTGGGGGAGAGAGATAGATGTGTTCAGATGGTGCGGCTTGTTATTATTGCTGATTATAATTAGATGAATATTCTCACCCTGCCCTTTTTTTTATACTAACCATAGAAGGACGCATCACATTTCTGTTATATTCTAAAAAGAATCTACGTATTTAGCACCAAAATAGGCAGAGAGGATGAATGCATGAGTTAAAAGGAGTGTGTAGTGTGGATGTGTCCTCGTGTTTGGGAGGCAGACAGTCAAACACATCAGCTGCTCAAGTGACTCTCTGACCATCTGTGTGGGACAACGGGATCAGTGTGGCGCCTGCCCAAGCTTTCCTTCTTCCTCTATGTCTCACACATCCTCTGTGGCATTCGTCTGTGGACGTATCACTCCCACTCAAGCTTCAGAGTTGGCCATTAACAGTCAAATGAGAGCAACTTCATTTGTCAGCACCATGTCCTTGTAAGATCTCTGGTAACTTGATTTTAAGCCTCCCAGTGTCTCATATATAATCGCTAGTAATAATCTAACCATGGAGCAGAATGGCATAGACTATTCGGTACAATGAGTGGTCTTCATCACCTTTTTCAATGGTATTTTTACTATATTTTTCCTAGTTTTCTCTCACCTTCTCTACAGTTTTGTCTGTGAATTTTACTTTAAGTGCTTTGCTTATGTCTTATGTCAGCTTTACAAAATCGTTCTCTTAGTATTTTAAACTGAAACACGGGATTCAATCGATGTTTTTTGCATGTTTATACAGTTTCTCATTGCAGAAAAAGTAGCATGATGCTTAATGGAAAAAATTAAATCGCCACAGCATGCTTCTGATGCTGCCATGTTTAACATTGTGGAGGAAAACAGTCATTTAGAATTTTCCTTTTATATCATGCAATTTGCAATTGAATTTGAAAAACATTTTCAAATCTTTTTTTTTGTTGAAATTGTATGTTCATTTTTTTCAAATGCAATTTCAAAAAGATTTGAAAATGGGAATGGGATTAGGAATTATCTACTTAAATTTGTGGCTAGGAAAGGTATTTATAATTGGATTTATCAATTGTGTTTTTAGTTCTTCATTTGGAAAAAGGATTTTGAATATCCATTTTCAAATTCTAATATTTAATAATGGATTAATAGATATATTTAGACTTAGACAACCTTTATTGTCATTTTGTACACACGGGGTTTATACAAAACGAAATGTCATTCAGTAAAGCTCTCAAAACATTTTCATTTACTGAAGTGCAGCAGTGGTAAAATGTAAAATGGTGATCAAATGAGAAATGTAAACATATGACTGAGTTATGATTTACATTTTTCCAACATTCAGCTTGTTATGCTTTTTTTATTCAACATTCAGCATTATTATTATTAAGAATTATTGAAGAGAAATGTACAATTTACAAGTGCAGATAAGCTAACAGCTGTTCTGTTTACAGATAACCCTACCTGAGCTTTGTCTCTCTGCATCAATTCTAGAGCTTCATTCTCTTCTTTTTTTACTATGACACAAAGTCAAAGTCCCAATAAGATGCACCAGTTTGTCATTGGGAGTTATACCACAACATAGCAAAAACTTTGTATTGAATAACCGTGAATCTTGTTTCGTTTCCTTTTTAAAGGAGCTTTTTTCCCCCAACAAGGCTCAACTAAGTTCCGTTGAAGATCCAGAATTCTTGTCTCACGTCTCTCAAGGGCTGAGTAATTATCAAATGTCAGGAAAGGTTTTTCTTTTGACAGCGTTTTGTTGATTTGAAAAGACAGGGAAATATCTTTTTCTTCCCTTAGGTGTAACTAAGACCATATGTTATAGCAAAGCAAGTACATTTCTTTGCAACAAAAAAGAAAAATAACCCAAAAAAAACCTCAGAGAAACCAAACAGCTGTCTGAGCCTCTGATAACTACATCTTTGATATCATTCAAAAGGCCTAACTGCCCAAAATAGTATTTTTGATTGTATTTCTCCTTTTGTAATAGTCCAAAATAACTTTCTTGTAGACGGATGGGGAGTTAGCGGTAATGATGTATTTGAGAACCTAAGCCATATTTGCTTGATTACCAATTGCAAATATACAAATTTCTAATTAGTCTTTTGAGATCCTGATATCTGCTCTCTCTGGAGAAACACGAAGAACCTCGGGTGGAAAATTCCTGATTTATTTTAGTTTACACAACCTCTCTCCCTTGCCTAATCCATGAATCAATATTATAATGGAAAGCTTTTATCAGTTTTCCATCTGACTATAAACAAAGTCCAAGTGCCTCTCCGTTTGTCAAATGCACCCATTTGTCCTCATTCACCCCCAATTCTGTGTCAGTTTCCCTTCAGCGATGTTCACTTTCTCATTTCGACCCCATTAACCCTGTGGTACAAGCATCGAGTAGGAGGTTTTGTTCTTTTCCTCGTATTGCCTTTGGCTCCATCCTCCCAACTGATTCAAACATGTGTCCTACTCACCCACTTTAAAAAGTGACCCTCTAGTTATCCCCGCTGTAGGTTTTGGCCTAAATCTGTGTTACATTACTGCCGTTTAATGCACCCTTGCCCAGAGTGTGGGCCTGATCTGACTTTGTGCATTTTTATTACAAAATATTTGGTTGTAAATGCTTTGACAGCAGAAACAGCTCAGTACAGTACATCTGTGCAGATATTCACTGTACTAAAATGGAAAGGCATTTGTTTCCATCTTTTTACCTCCCAAGCTGTCCCTTAGAATACTCATACATATACATTCTCCCTATACCGTATCTTAGCATCAATATCTCGCCCTATCTTTCTTTCATCCTTTTTTATTGTTTTTTTTTCCATTAATCTGTCTGTTTACCCTTATCTATAGGGTCAGCTCTCTATCTGTCTGTTCACCTACCCATTCACTATGACCAGATTATCACATTACTTAAACTCCTTTTATATTATGCAGATGCTCTGTCTGTATTGATGAAGATTCACTTATTTCATTAAGAAAAATGCTTATAGTGTTGGAAAAAAAACCCTTGGTAATTAAGAATTAGATCTTTTTTACCCATTTCTATAGGTCACAATGCAGTAATGTCAGGATTTAATTAAAGATATCACCCAAATGTGGAAGACCAAACAGAGAGACCAGGGAAAAGTTTAACAGGTTTATTTAGGAGGTAGTGAAGAATCAAGTGTTGCTCTGAACACTGCTCAACCGGAACTGAAAGGTGAGAGGAAGACACTGCAGTTAGTTCAGGCTCAGTAGGAAATTTGATTCTCGAACTTGAAGAGGAGAATTTGGTAGATAACTCACGTTTTCAGAGAAGTTGCTGACTCTTAGACTCCAGTCTTTGTGCAGAAGTTCCAGTGTTTGTCTGATTCAGTGGAGGACGGACAGGGTTTACCCAGAATGCGGTTGTTTGTAGGTGAACGGAGAAGCTGACTGGCACTCAGATTTCCTGCAGTACTTGAACAGGTCATAATGGAGATGAATCCCTCACTCAGTGTGAAGCTCAAATGATCTCTTGAGGGAAAGTGGGTTCAAACCTCCAGTTTGAATCCTCAACTCAGTTTGAAGCTCAGATGATCCTTCCAGGGAGAAAAGGTCCGAAACATTGAGTTTGCAGGATGACTTCCTGCCAAGAGGCAAAGACAAAAACAAGGTTAAAACTCAGGTTGACAAGAACTCAGCTTGACTCAGTAAAAACTCAGCTTGGCTAGAGTACCCAAAGCTGGCTAAACAAAACTCATGTTAGACTCTGGTAAACTAAGCATGGCTAGAGTACCTAAAACTGTCAAACACTCTGGCCCCGAGGTAGTGGCAGTCAGCAGCTTAAGAGTCCTCAGGTAATGAGGCAACGAGCTGTGGGTGTGCAAGGGGGGCCCAATGAGGACGGGGCACCACCTGGTGGAAGTGAAAAGGAAACACAAAAACAACCAACAAAAACTGGATTCCTGACAAGTAATAGGTATGGATGGAGACCATGTTATTAAAAGTCACTCAGTAGACACCAGACCCTCTACAGGATATCAATTTGCCTACATAAATATCTTTTTATGTAACTTAGCATGCAGGGTGAGAAAGCTTTATCTTTACAAACATTTCAGTGAATAATCCTCATTTGGTGAAAAATGGTTCAGACAGTTTAACATTCACCTTATGAGAAAATATATCGATCAGTGAAACCTTTACATTGATCATTTTTGGAATATCATTCAGTTCAAAATTAATTATTTGATCACAACAGTATTTTGATTTATGTATTTCCTGAGAGCCACTCACATCAGACACTTCGACTACTGAGCTTCCCAACGTTTGAAATTGTCCTTCTACTGTGAAGTTCAATGTCCTTCATTGGCAAGTAAATCTTAACAAAGTTTCTGATCAAACACACAGCAAGCCCTTTAAAATAAGGCTAATTTCATCCGGTTTTAATTAGAGCTGCTTCAAAACTCTGTTAAAGGTTTTAAAAGTCTACCCCATGTTGCTATGTGACCTACATTACACTGATCCAAGGTCAAAACCACTTAGAAGACGGTAAAATGGCGAACGTATTTATGGTACTTAAAGACATCCTGTTTATGTGCTGCTCCAATGTTGTGGAGGTGTCCTCCATCCCACTGAGGATCTCTACCCCCCCAGGGATGCACGCGTCATCCTCTTCCCCTCCTGGATGCTCCCATTGGCCCATATGTTGGGTCAGCTCCGTAGCTTGTCCTTAAACGAGGTGAGGAGGGAGATTTATGGCCAGTGATTTATCAGGAAGCAGGAAGTAATCAGAGCAAGACGACAGGGAGGCGAGTCTGCACCAGTCCATGTGTTTGGAAAAACACCAGAAAAATTAAGAAAGGATGAAGCCTGGACATGCTCATCCCTCTCTAGGTGAGAGGAAGAATCTCTAGACGAAGCCAGATTAAATGATGGAGCTGCTCGGCAGGGTGCTGTCAGCTGGTGATTAATCTACCACCGTGTGTGTCTAATTACCACCCCTGCCCCTCTGTGTTCTTCGGCTTCCACCACATAGGCGCTCTGACCCACATCGGAAACTCGGTGCCCCCCTATTGCTAATTAAAGCCCTGTAAATATTTGCTTTTAACTGTTGCAGACACATTGTTTCCAATTTTACGCTCCATTGGTCCGCAACCCCAAAATCCCTTCCTTCACTCAGAGACACACTTTCACCATCACACACCGAGCTTTGCTGCCCGCCGCTGCCTGCGTACGTCCGCTGAGTGCGCTGACAGCTCCTCTCCTGTCTAGACCTCCTACTTTCCGTCCCCTCATCCTCCCATTGTGCCTTTACTGTAGCTGGCTGTCTATCAGCCCATTGTATTCACCGTCACACAAGTCTGGTTTCATATAGAGTGAAAAGAGTCTGAGGAAGTACAGACAACAATAAACAATGTGCAAAGTCAGACACATGGAAAATGAATGGCTGGCTTGCAGAGTTTCTGCAGCACAGAACAAAGGTTTAACAATTTCTGATGCAATAAAGTTGCTGAAATGAAGTGTATTCATGTCCTTCCTTTGGTGTATATATTATAGGTGGTTGTAAGTCTACAACAGGTAGAGCTCAAAATAAAGAAGCATGTGCTGAATACCTCACAGCTCAATAGATCTGTGTAGATCCATACAGTAGTGAATAATCAAAGTGCTGATGCTCCAGCTCTTATGTCTTCAGGTCTATGATTTGAAGGACAGTATTACATCATGTTGTTGTTACCCGATCAGTGTGGCAGATGTAGGAGTGGCAGCCTAGTGGTTATTGCATAGAAATTGGAATCCTGAGGTTCTGAGTTTGAGCCCCACTACCAGAGACTGCTGCTCTGGGTTCCTGAGCAAGACCCTTAACCCCTTCTGGGTGCCACACAGTGGCAGTCCACTGCTCCCCAAGGGGATTGGATAAATGCAGATAGTTCATTTCGTTACTCTATACTTGCTAACAATAAAATGACAAATGAAATAAAAACAAAAGCTGGGGTAAATGAACCTGCCTTATGTATTTTTACCAAAATATTGTAAAGCACAAATTTGCTCTATTACTACCACACATAAAACAAATAACCTAGAACCATCTCATCCTATGATATGAGACGAAAATTAAACCTACATTCTTTGATTTTCATTATGCTTCATCTCCTATGTTTTACTGCAGCACCAGTGCACCTTACATCAATATAAATACATCACAATGAAGGTCAGCTCAGTGCCCTGTGCTTAATCCTATATTTATTTAGACCACATGTTCTTGGGATTCAAGTTTGCATGTGAACCACGATGTCGTCTAGAAATAACAACATTAGAAGACTGGGAATTAAAAAAAAAACAGTAAAGAGGAAAAAGAAAGCATATGACAAAAAACTCAGGGATGATGGATATATAAACCAGTCTTCAAATGGCAGCTGCACTGTTTGTTTTGTTATTTTATAAGTGCTTTGACCTTTGCCAGAGAAACCAAATCAGTATTTGTTGTGAAGGTTATTCTTAGGCCAGAAAAACAGTAAAAAAAAAAAGCAGCTTTTACTATTTTCTGAGCAAATCCTGGATGCCCTACAGAGCCGCCATCGACAGCAGTAAAAACCAGAACAGCTGTTGGTAACTGATAGCAGATTACACAGATATGGAGAGAGTTTATCTTTGTGGCTTTGGAAACAGAAATATAGTGATGTTGCTTTACTCTGAAATTTAATAAAAGTTATGAAACTGTATTAGAATGTTGTCTAAGATAGGCAGAAATACAGGGAGCTTTGCGGCGTACATGTAAATATTTCTAGCATCCCCTTCATTCAGCGTATGTCCTCCCCACAGCTTTGATCTGTTAAGCTCTGCTCTGACTTTAATAACTTCTGTCTCAACCTGACACAGAGAGGAGGATAAATAATAAAAGAAAAAAGTGTGAGATTGACAGCAGCCTGAGCAAACACTGACCTGCCCGCTGGCTCTTTTCTATTCACAGCCCACACAGAAGCTGTCAGCTGGATGGAAAACATACAAATACAAATCTGTCCGAGCCAAACACAGGCAATAATGGAGCATCTGCTGAGATCAAACAGATTCGTTTTTGTTTTGTTTTTCTCATTATTGTTGTGGTTGTTAAATCATTGACTCTACTTTGGCCCTGGAATTACTTTCCGGTCAATGAAGTCACGTTAATAAAGGTCAAACAGAGAAATCTGAAAAATCCTGGAAATAACCGTTTTGCTGAGGTGTAATGTAAATCAAGGGACAGATTTTCATAGAAGTGTTATACTCTTTCCTTCCAGTCATCACCAGCTATTAGCCAAACCCTCTGCCTGGTAATCTAAGTCTAGATAAAACTGAATCTGTTGAGTGTTTGACTGGTAATCAGGTAGAGAAACAATTACAGGGGATATTGGTGCAGCTGTTGGTCTTGGATAGTGCTTAGTAAACTTTTGCAGCCAAAAGGTGATGGATGTGGTTGTGATGCCAAATGCACAAAGGGAAAAGAAAAAAAAACACATCTTAGCCAAAAATATGTTGAGTAGTATCTGAAAATGAGGCTTGCAGTGTTTTTGGCTCTTCATGCCATTCAAGAATCCGGACTTTTTCTCAGCCCAGCAGAAGCAACATAAATTCAAATCAGTATTTTCTATCTTAAACACAAAACAGGAGTAAATGCAGCTTATAAAAATAAGGGTTTTATTAATCATATGTTAAATAAGTCCAGTTATCCAAACAGACCTGAGCCATATGGCCTGAAAAGGAGCAATTATCCAGTGATCAGCTGAGTCAATATACTGTAAATGTTATGTACAGGAAGAAATCTGAAGAAGATGAGCTAGGTTAATATAGACTTTCTAAATTGGACAAGAACTGACTGGAAATAAGTTGCATGTATTGATGTGCCCTTAAGCAAAGCACTTAACCCCAATTTCCTACTGATTTAGGCATTGGTTTATATCTGTAAGTGCTAGCTTACTTTGTAGGTAAGGTATCTGTCAAACTGAGTTTATTGACGAAAAGCGTTTTGAGTAGTCAATAAAATTAGATATACAGTAAATCAAGTCCTTTTTACCATTAACCTTTTTGTTTAGTCAAGAACTTTCCAGTGCATGTTAATAGCAAACCGTCTTATATGAAGTAGATAAATGTAACATTTTAGAAAAAAAAAAAAAAAATTTCACACATGTATAAGATGTTAAAACATAATTGATTAATCTGGAAATTGTTTATTACTCACTCAATAGTTATTATCCATTAATTAAGAGTGAACATGAAAAAAAGAAACTTTCATGCTAAATACATGTAGTAAACCTTATCTGCTCAACTGTATATTTTATCTAGTGCTGCATATATTCAACATGTAGGAGTAAGTTACTGCTACCTTGAGTGCTCAATAAAAATGTGCAAACATTAGCATGCAAAGGTTCAGTCCATAATAAACTTCAATAAATGACTTGTAAAGTGTTTACAGATTCATTCATAACATATCTATAAACTATGTAGCAGTCAAATATAAGAGCAGCCCTATGGTAAAGTGGTACTGTAGTTTTCTTTTTCTCCCCAAACCAAAAATTGGATGTGACTTGGAGGATAAGACATGCTAGAAATAGTGCTTAGTAAGTTTTGCAAGGTACCTATTGATCCGGCTTGCTGTATTTGCCCGTATTCTGTTGCTTCTATTTAAAAATTCAAAGTTTAAATCCGCAATCAACACTTTTCTGGAATTACCTGTTGAACTTCATCACCAGTCTCTCTTGTTTTTTTTGTTTTTTTTCCAGAGGTGAGCAACCAGATATTTTATGTTAGTTGAAGGGATCGGAACTGGGCAGTTCAACTTTGAAATCATAATCAATGCTATGTTTTTCAAAATAATTTTATTGGGGAAGGAACCATAGGGCTAATGTCTAAGTTAAATAAAAAAAAAAATAAATAAAAAAAAAAAATATATATATATATATATATATGTTTTTTTTTCTTCTAATTATCCTTGCAATATTGGTGCAAAAGCTTCACTTGCTCCAGATTAAAGATACACCAATCACGCCTTAAATGCTACAACTGTAAACTACAGTTTATTATTGGCCAGGGGTGAGAGAATGTGATCGAGACTGCTACAGAACCTAAATTACTAAAGATGGTTCAGACCATAAAATCTTAAGTGCTAATTAAAACATATCATACAAAAGAAATTGAAACTATTTACCATATTATTTTTTGCCACTCAGCAAGATGGAAAGACAACTGTACTACAATTCAATAAATTAAAAAGTCTTGAGATTTACATTTATACAGCTGAACATGTCACTAAACTGCAGGTTTGATGTCAGATAAACTAATATGGTTTTATGATTATTCATTATTCAAATTATTAATAAATATGATATGGATCAAATGATCACACAAAAAAACTGCATTTAATGGTCAGTTCATTTTGGGATTTTATAACACTGTTTTTGTTTAAGCATCTGAAATATCATCTGGAGCAGGATCTCTTAACCCTGGTCCTCAGGACCCAACTGTCGTTCATGTTTTATATGGCTCTCTACTCCAGAACACCTGAGTTCATTCAGGTCAGGTGTGCAGAGGCAGGGAAACACCTTAAACATGTAGTGAAGTGGACCCTCAGAACCAGGGTTAAGAAACTCTGATCCAGAGCAGGACTATTCCAGTCTTTCTGCTCCAGTGTCCTGCATCTTTTAGATGTATCTCTGCTTCATCACACCTAAATTAGATAATCAGCTCATTAGTAAGACTCTGGAAAACCTGACTGCACACAGAGACGGTAATGTAGCTGTTTGGTTCAGGTGTGTGAAAGCAGATACCTCTAAACGTGGAAGGGAAATGGACCTCCAGGATCATAATTGAGAAACCCTGATCTACTGTAGAACTTGTTCTAAGGGAGAAAACTAAAATACCTAAATTACAAAGTAAATGCAAAATTGATTTAAAAAAAGTAAGGGAGGAGATGGAGGGAAGAAGAAGGAGATAGAAACCAATATTCATCGTGTCTTTAAAAGGTAAATATGACCTAATTTTTCAACTACTAACCAAACACCATGGTGAAGGCTAATTTCAGGTTATCCTGTCTATGGTGCAGCCTTTGCAGTCAACTGACCTGACCTCAATAATACTAATTGATAAGCAGGTCAGCCTCCTTTTCATGTCATGACGGTTAGGCAACACTTCCCTCTCCATTAAAAAAAAAAAAAACAGTCAAACTAGCCTTTTTAAAACAATTAGCTTGTTGCATTTTAATACTAATACAGTGCATACAAGCTGAGACAAAACTTTCTACCACAACCGCCCTTCTTGGCAGCAACATCAAAAGTCTGATTTCAGGTTTGAAGTACTGATCTGAAGGGAGAAAAAATGGAACAAGCAATAAATCGTGCAACATTTTCTCTGCTTAGGCTTGTTGTAATTAAAGACGGAGAAAATTATTAACAGGTGTGGATGTGGGTAACAGAGATGGTAGACCTGCAAAACAGAAGAATTGTCAAAATAATTGTCTGTGCAGAAAATATCACAGTTCTTAAATAGTATTGGCAACCAGACAACACGTTTTGAAGATTTTAATTGTTTTTCTCTCGTTGATGATCTGTTCAGGATTTTTGTTTTTTTTCCTAATATGCAGGCTTTTATTTAGTAAGATCACATCTTTAGCATCCACTTCTTACCTTTTATCTTTGTTCATGAGTTCTTCTGTTTCTAAGCTGTGTAATTAAAGCAAATCAATTCAACTGCTGCAGAACGTCAGAGTAGGTTAGGAGTAATATGATATAAAATTAAAGGGAGTGTTAAAGGAATGGTTGAAAAAATAAAATAAAAAGAAAGAGCTACAACATTAAAAGTAGTTGAGAATTTTGGTTTCAAACCAGATGAGACATCATTGCAGTTCAGGATTCTTCCTGGTTGAAGGGAATTTTGTTTTGTTGAGTTATCTTTGAATTAATTGAGATCAAATACACTGAATAATGGTCATATTTTTAGGTAATTTAGAAACATTTCCTAGTGACTCTTTTGCAACCTGACACATAAAAAGAATGACATAAAGTTTTGAAAATGTATTAATTTGTTAGATCAAATCATTTGGAAGGAAGACTTTTACTGAAACTAAAGGAAAGATTTGAGTTCCTCAGAAATGCCTCATATAAAATACAATGAAGCATTTTAAAGGAGGACTGAAGCACTTTCAGTAACTGGGAAATGATATGTTAAAAGAGGTTGCCATCTATACTAGACTAGAATGTTAAAATAGTTTGTGTCACTGTTGTGATGTTGTTGATTATGGCTTTTAGGGTTAAAATATATATAAACTTTTTTTTTTCCCTTGCAGGTCAGACATTCAGAATGAAAAGTGAAATAAAATAAAATGATATATGTACAAAAGAAAAAAGCACTATAAAGAAGATTGATAAATAAAGAATATATACCTGCAGAAAGTCATCGATAGAGCATAGAAGGAATAAGGTAAAATATGAGGTAGGAGGTATAAAAAAATAGGCTTTATGTCATTAAAAGAAAAGAAGAAATTACTGCCACCCATATTACTCAAAATAGGCATTTTCACTTTTTCCATGGACTATATTTATATTTTTCTACCCATGCTTTTGTATCTGGATGCAGAGGAGTGAAAAGGTAATAGCTAAAGTCATATTTATCTGAGGCAAAGGAAGATAATTACTGGTTAAAGAGGCAAAACATACTTTCCATCACCTCGAATTTAGTATGCATTTCAGTCTTTCCTTCTGGTATTTTATTTTATTTTATTCAGTTGCCTTATTAGGAATGCCTTCGGCATAATTATGGAGTACTGTAGTTTCCAGGCTGGATGCAAAGTACAGACACCTACTATTTTTAATACACCGTTTAACCCTTTAAATGGCAAACGTTATGTTTTAACTGGCTGCATAAAGAAACCAAGATTTCTAATGAATCTAAAAACGCGTTCAATAGATAAAGGACATTGTTGTAGTTTTTAAGAGGGGTACTAACTTTTGGGACTTTAACAAAAAAAAATACATGACTTTACATCTACAATTGTTAGTTCTGGTGTCCTGTAAATAAAACCAGAGAGTAAGGAGCTGTTATGATCACAAATTTATTAATTGTCAGACCAGGCTGCTCGTCTTTTTTCTGTAAGGTTTGATAGGTTTCTATCCCACACATAGAAATACGTATTTCCGTGCAAACTTGTTTAGACCTTATATTTAAATAGACCAAACTTTAATAAAAGGATAAACGGATCTGCTAAAGTATAGAAGTACTCACTCACAAAATAAGTATTCAGAAGTACATGCATTTAAAAGTACTTCAGTATAGAAAAATAAAAATTCAGTTTTGCAATATCAGTACATTTCTGTCAAATTTTCAGAACCCGCAGGTAACCCCTGTTAGCAATTATACACCAGCTGTAAAGAACTTGAGCATAAAATTTCCACACAAAAAACAGATATTTTGATGATTATTTCTTATTTGAAAACACACACAAAAAAACAGGAGTATCTTGGTTCCCCTCACATTTTCACTACTGAAAAGAGGCTTAAGTTTGAATCTATTACCACAACGTAACCACAACTCTGAATTGAAAACTCATCCTACTGAACAACTTGGCCCTGTGGCAACAACTAATGCCTTAATAAAATCTATAAACTACAAATATCTGTCCTGAATTTCTCACATTTGTTGAACGTCATGCAAATCTCTAAAACAGTAGTGTCCAGATTCAGTCCTAAGGCCTGCTATCTTATATGTTGAAATTACATTTCAAGAAAGAAAAACAGCAACAGCAAATTAAATAGGTAAGCTGAGCCAACAGGAACAACTAACTAGCAGCTAGCTATTTTGAGTTTGAAATGTTTGACTTTGAAATGTAGTGGGTTGAAAGATATAAGTACACCCTGCAAAATGACTCAAGTAAAGTAAAGATACTTTTAAAAAGTACTTAACTACAGCAATCAGGTAAAGTTACTTTGTTACGTTCCACCGCAGATTTAAGATTGGTCAGAGGCTACAGTTCCAGCAGGATAATAAACCCAAACACTTAGCAAGAGGTGGTGTGGAAGAGTTTAAATGTGTGTTTCTGTCACCCTTTTTCCATGTGACCCGTCACTTCTAACTTGTATTAAACTTGCAGTTTCCTATAAATTGTTATTCTTCATTCTTTTTCCCTATGGCCAATAGGCTCAGGTTTATTCTATCAGCACTTTGGAAACCTTGTATTTATTGAAATCGTGCTATATAAATAAAGTGGATTGGATTCTTATTTAAAAATATCCCTTTATCACTATGCCTATCTGTATCATATCTGTATAAATATATCTAATTTGTCTTCGCCATCATCGCCAAGTTAAATTTCCTGGTAAGTATAAACCTGCTTGGCATTAAGCTTGATTCTGATACGATTGCCCTGCTTCTGTTGGGGCTTTGGTCCTCAACCTTTCAAACATGTGACAACAGTAATATATTACAATGGCCTTTCCAAAACTCAGATCTAAATCCTACTGAGGAACCTTCAAACTTTTCAAAGTGGATCTTTATACTGTATGGTTCTCATTTACTGATTAAGTAAAACTATATGAAAAGACACCAATTCTGATCTCTGGATATAAAATCGATAGAGGGAATTTAGCAACATATTTTACAAATGATTGATTTCTGATTTTTGTAAAAACAAAAAACAAAAAAAAAACAGTTTTTCAGGTAATTGATATATTTTAACACAGCTAATAATAAGGCACCTTAGCATGCCTTTTGTCTCTAAGGAGGGCAGTTTAGCATGCATTTTGGCTCTGAGTAAGTCACTTTACCATGCGTTGTGCCTCCTGATATTACAGTTAAGCACACATTTGGCTCCAAAGAGGGCGCTCTAACATGCATTTTGGCTCCCAATAGAAGAGTTGAGCATGCTATTCGGCTCCTGAGAGGGCACTTTAGCATGTTCTGGCTCCCAATAGGACTGTTTAGCCTGCTTTTCGGCTCCTGAGAGGGCACTTTGGCATGTTCTGGCTCCCTATAGAGGGATTATTTGTTTATCAACACGGCGGATGCGCGCGCATCTTGACTGCAAAAAGTGCCGGGTCCTTTAAAGCGTCTGGTCGAATGTTGTGATTATACACGGTTATTTAGCAGTTGCGATGTGCTAGCTAGCGATGTTGTCAGCGTACTACAACAGTTTATCACCTAGTGATAAAATAAGTTATGCTGCTAAATTAACACTAGTTAATGGAATACGTCTGAATGACCCATACGCGTTACATGCGGGTGAGTGGATAAATGACGAGAAAACATGGCCCAAAATTCAGTGGCCGGACATTCATTCCTACCTGATCGAGACACCAAGTGTTTATTCCCGGGAGAGCCTGAAGTCCTACAAGACACTGGATGCCTACTGCTATGTAACAGACAACCATGTTCAGGACATACTATTTCACGATTACAACATAGAAAACTTCGTGGCCCTGAAGACTGAAGTGCTGCCAAGTCAAAGACAAGGGAAGAGGACCGAAATGTATAAAGTCTGGGTGGTTGTGAACAAGAAAAATAACTGCATCCTGACCGCAAACTGCACCTGTATGGCTGGGTATGTCAATGAATAATACAACAAAAGTATTATTATTATTATTATTATTGTTATTATTATAAGTTGCTTTCCACTGCTATGTAACCTCATATTGTTATAAACATGTCACAGCTAATTTGCTGCAGTTATTGAGCATTGCACATATGTAGTTTTATCACCAAACAAATTAGGCTATATATATATTTTTTTTCTCAGCCTTGGGTCATGCTGCAGTCATGCTGCTGCACTGATGCTCAAAGTCGAACTATGGGTCAGGTTTGGAAAGACGGAGCAGGCTTGTACTTCAGGGACAAACCAATGGCTTCTCACATCCAGAAGAGAAGTGAAGGCAGCCAGATTGAGTGAAATTTGTGTCAGACGGCCAAAGTGGACAGCTACTGGCTTACTGCAGCAAGCCAGAAGAAACCATGGAAAGGTCAATGTCAAAGGTATGATTTATTTTACATCATATTTAACTGTTCATAAGCATATTTAAAAGTTGATAACTGCTGCTATCACCTGGAGCAAGGTTTTGTCACAGGCTTCAAATACTGTTCCACTAGACACTGGATGTTACAGTGAAAACAACTTTACTCTGTTTACAATAGGTCATAGTGTTATTATGTTATATGACAATGCAATGTTGTGTCCTACACAATTTGTTTGCATGCTCCATCTAACATCTGCTTTTTTCTGTATTTAGAGGTGACAGATGAACACATTAAGAAGCTGAAAGCACTGGCACCCAAAGCAGCTGTGCAGACAAAGTATTCTGCCTGAGCTGTTAACACGCAGCATGGACCCAAAACAGCAAGCACCTACAGTCTGCTCGAAATGTAAACGGCCAGAATTTGGTAACATGACCACCTGTGCAAAGTGCAATAGGCATTTCCACTACGAATGTGCAAAAGTAAAAAGAAAGGCTAAAGAATGGTATTGTGATCAGTGCAAAAAAGAGAAAAACTAGAAAAAATGCACTCTGAAACATAGAGTTGTAACTGTACCTGTGCTTACCATTCAAAGTATTCTCAGGTTCTCAGTGTGCATCTTATGACAAGATTGTTTAATATTGTTATGTTTATTATTGGTTACATGCACAAGAATAAATACACCTTACTCTTTCCTTGACTCTTGAATACTTTATTAATATTTACACCGTGTTTACACAGGTATCAGCTGATTGAATTGTTTTCTTTTCAATGGCAAAACACAAAGCAAAATATCTGCATATTTCATTTAAGATTTTCAAATATATCATACAACAGAGGACTGAGGAAAAATCTCAATTTTCAAAAGCAAACTGGATACAACACACATTTTGAACTAAAACTTCTGCAAAATGTTTTAAACCACAGCTTTTGAATGTTCAATGAGCTTATGCAGTGAAAAAACTTAGGCAGTCATTTAAAAAAAAAAATATTCAATGACATTTAAACCTCAAATCATAGATGCTAACAACATTAAGGCCTTAATTTTGGCACAACTCAATTAAGGGCTTTTAATGTATTTTCTAGGGACTATGCATTTGCAAATGTTTGTCAATGCTGCACAAACAATTACAATGTCATCTAACAGGTCCACCTGTGATAAAGGAATAACAGTAGTAAGAATTCGGAAAGTTTTCCATCTCCCTATTATTCTTTCAATGTGTATTCTAACATTGGACAAACGCCTCGATGTTTCCACCTCTTGAGCAGACAACTGCTTTTTACCTTTGGTAAAGTGAGGGATCCTCAGGGTAGCACCACGCAAGGCAAGCTCATCTCTAATGGTAAAACCACGATCTGCTAGTATCTCATCATTTACTTGTAGAAGGTCATAAAATCCAGACTCGGCTGTAAGTTGTTTATCAGAAACACGCCCACCCCAACCTGCAGACAGAAATGTAATTGCTCCTGCAGGTGACATGCCAACCAAATACTTAACCGTGTTATGGCTCTTATAATTTGAATATGTTTGGGCTCTGGCTGTTAAATTTGTTGGTCTATTAATAAAAATTTCTGTGCAGTCAATAATGCACCTGCAACGCTGGTATTTAGGTTTGAAACATTTCTTTTAATTGTTCATTCTCTGTTTTCAGTTTGTTGATGTCCTCACGCAGGTTATCACACTCTGTATGAAGTTGGCTGTACTTCAGCTGGAGGTCATCATGGACAGTCTTTGGGACCATACCTTCTGAAAAATAAATACAAATTTTACATTCTTATCTTTACAAAAAACAAATGGTTACATTCTGGATGATCAGTCACACTGTGGGCAAATACCTGTTCGCAACAAATATAAACATTACTAACTGATTAATCCCACTAGTACGGAAGAGGATTAGGGCCACTGGAAAAAAAAAAAAAAGTTCAATGTTTTTTTATTTTATTATTTCAGTATAGTATGGTAAAAAAGTCAGAATTCTGACAATAAAGTCAGAATTCTGTGATTAAAGTCAGAATTATGAGAAAAAAGTCAGAATTCTGAGAAAAAAGTCAGAATTCGGACTTTAATCTCAAAATTCTGACTTTGTTCCCATGTTAAAGTGAAATAAAATTTACAAATCAGTTTACTTTTTTTTTTTCAGTGGCCCTAAACCTCTTCCATACACTAGTGACTATTCTATTCTGCAAAAATTAATATGTTAACATTTAGGAACACACAGATCTACGTCCCTTTATAAAAATCCAAATGAGTTTGCAGGCCGTCTTGGTCAGGTTAGTAATAAGGTTTCATACCATTATATAGATCAGCACCAGCCTCTATTCCACACTCAGTTGGAGAGATGGAAGAGGGTGTACACTGATGTCCATCTTCTGGACACCTGCTGGAGGTTGCATCCCTTCTTCTTTTTCTCTTATATCTGAAACACACAGGGGAGAACAATGATTTAGTGCAAAAAAAAAAAACCAAAAAAACAGTTTTACAGGTGTTATCTCCTGAATTCAAGTCCATAAAAATCACATGCTCAGTCATCCCAACTCTCCATATCAGATGTCTAATAAAAACTACATGCTCTGACCTTTAACCTGGGTAACCTATATAGCTACAATATATCAATATTTTTTCTATGCACTTCCAGTCATACTATGTGGAGTCATGCTTGTAATCAGACAACAATCAAGCACACAGATGTGATACTTACTGCTCCAATTTTGCAACACCGTCTTTGCCGGGCTGGATTGAGTATGGAAAGATAGACGGGACAAAGTCTGGGCTGTCGATGTCGTCTGATGCCTCTCCTGTACAAATAATGTATTGACGCAATCATCATCAACCTTTATTTAAGACACTAGTCAATCAATTGAAAAGACAGCACACACAGAGAAGTTTAGACCAGACAACGTGATGATGTTAATGATAAAACTTATGGCTGACCCGATGAGTTGCAACTTGATAAGACTGAATCAAGGTACATTAGCTTGTATGCTAGTTATGCTCCAATGTGTTTTGTACGATTGATTAATCCCGTTTATATATGTAATACTTAATAATTGTATGTAAAACCATTGTTTGTAAAACCAGCGATGCCGTTTAGCTTTTTTATAGATAAGACTTACCTGATATAAAGTGATCGCTACAGATTGATGCATTTTTAATCATCTGCTCGTTCCAATCGCTTCTTCTGATGGCTTGCAACCAAAGACGTCTCTTGTTTGCCTTGAAAGGGGTGCGAGTTGATGGGATTCGGTAAAACTTGCGCGTTTTATTGTTTTTATCAAAACGGTTCGTGCAACCGACAGCACAACAAGACATGTTAGCGTCTCTTTCTGCAGGCGACATGCGCATTGGTGCCGGAAGTGACGTAGAGTGACGTTGCCTGATAATCCCTCTATAAGACAGTTTAGCATGTGTTTTGGCTCCCAATAGGGCACTTTAGCATGTGTTTTAGCTCCCAATAGGAAATTATAGAACACATTGTGGCTCTCAATAGGACAGTTTAGCATGTGTTTCGGCCCCTGAGAGGGCACTTTAGCATGTGTTCAATAATTGGGCCACAAGAGGGGTTGGCTGCCCCCCTGCCCTCCCATATGCATGCCCCTGGGAAGGAGTATAAATGCTTTCTGAAGACACCATAGACAACCGAAATACACAGATTTAGAAATGAAATACTGTCTTTGAAGCTAGTGCTATTCCCAAGGAAACAATTCTGTGGAAAAATAGGTCTGTATATTTCTTGTTTATTATTCTTTTTGACACAGATATAGAAAACTCTTAACAGCGAAGAAAAACAACTGACAAGTTGTTGGAATTATCTTGTGTTCAAAATCACTACAAGTAGCTCCTATAATTTTCTCCTTTTAGATCCTGAAAATATGAGCGGAGGAGTGAGGTAAGTGGGGTTTATTGTTCAGTCTTCAGCTGAGCAACCTGTGCGGTCTGCCAGCCTCTCTAACTCCGCTGGGAGGTTCAGGAAAACGTTCTACCTCCGACATGAATCATGGATGAGTGTGCATGGGTGCTTATGTGTGTAATCGTGTCGAGTGTATGCACGATACTCTAATATGAAATAAACCAATTCCTTTTAATCTGTGTTCAAATGTATGATGCTAAACTATCAATATCCATTTAAGTATTGGTTATACACCTTCTCCTCACGCCACTTCTCCTCTCTCTCTCCATTTCATCAATCACTTAAGCTCTCCCGCAGCTCACAGCAACGCTGGACCAATTAAACCTTCTAATTGAACCAATTAGCAATTAAACACTCAGATGCACCCAGAAACTCTGCAGGTCCTTCCAGGAAGACTGCTCTCTGCCAGCATCCTGGCTTTTTACCAGAGATTCTCACTTAGAAGAGTGCTCTGGTGCCCACTCAGTCTTGAGGTGTGAGTTTAGAGTGAGAGCTTCCACAGTACCCCCTCCACCCCCATGAAAGTGGGACTATTAGCATCCACTTCCAGAAACTATCCAGTTCTCATGTTGCTGCTCCTGAAGGGTCTCTGCTGGCCCAAGAGAAGCTTTTTCATTAACACGACCTGTCTTCTTTCTATCTGCAGTTTCACCTTTCATCTTCCGTTTGTCGCCCTCCTTTTTTTCTTCCCCGCCATGCTCTCTTCATCTCTGCCTTTCGGCCTTGCCGTCTCTTTTATGTATGAATGTGTCTGAGTTTCTGCTGGCGAGGGGGCTCGGCTCAAAGCAGGCCAGCCTCTAGACTCTCCATGGTTTAATTAGAGTGTGTATTGTGCTGCCCTGCTTCTCTGAGAGCATATATGTACATGCAGAAGCACACACACACGAACAGAGGGGCGCGTGGGCAGAACAACAAAGTCCACACTAAGGAGAACAAAGGCAGGCGGCGGTATATTTTAGTCTGAAGCCACTGCACCACAAAGAGACAATGAGCAATTAAAGATGCTGTAGTTTGCGTCACAATTATACAAGCTGAAAGAATTCATAGTTTTCACGGATATTTTTCCCTCAAAGATCTTGTTGTACATAAACTTTATTGTTACATGAAGGAGAATCACTCGTTTTATCCGCTCATCAGTCTATAGACTCCAATTATCCGCTGTCTCGCCTCAGGACACCTAACTCTCATAATATCTCTTTCAGATGGCTTTATTGGCATTGGGAGAAAAAAAAGGGAAAACAACAACACAGAAATGCTTCAGCTGGAGCATTAACTCAGTTAATGAGGGCCTTAAAATGGATAATTATGGTGATCAAGCAGGAGAGTGTGTAAAAGAGAGGAAGGTGCAATGGTGAATTGAAAGAGATAATTATTTTCTTTTCCTGCATGTTTTCTCATGAATGTGTTTGTATGTGTTCTGTGCTGTAATTTTTTTAATAGTAAAAACGTATACACTGGAAACCATATTTACTCTTACTACAAATCTTTATCGAATTTATTTATACCCCCGGCACGATTAGGTTAATACGTGATTTTATGTATTTACTTATTTTTCTCATGTCCTCATTTTTACTTGAAGTCATTTTCAGGTTTTAGAAAAGCCCAACCAAAGACGCAACTTGAATTTTATAAATAATTTGTGGATTAATATGAGGCTTAGGTTAAGGGAAGAGACTACCTCATCACTAAATAAAAAAAAAAGGTCCCCAAATAGAGTAAGCGCTAGATTACGTTTTTTTCCATTTATTTAGAATAATTGTATAAATGTTTTATGGCATATTTTTTGATACCATGTAATATATATATATATATATATATATATATATATATATATATATATATATATATATATATATATATACATATATATATATATATATATATATATATATATATATATATATATATATATATATATATATATATATATATATATATATATACATATATATACATATATATATATATATATATATATATATATAGTTCTCAAAAAGCCTTTTATACCTTTTTTATTATCTGTTGGGAGATTTCTTGAAATGTCTAGGTTGAATTTCCATATATGTACTTCTTGATCTGCAGGAGTGATGAATTTAGAGTTTAACCATACCGTCTGTATACTTTTAGATTTGCAATATGATGAAATATGGAGGTGTAAATAATCAAGGCCTTAAACGGGAAATATGTTATTAGACCTAATGTCAGGATCCCCTCTAACCATTGTATGATAATCAGCAATCCCATGTTATGACAGCATATTATATTCTATGTCTTGGGTATTTGTTGACTTGCGTTCTGTTACATGAAGATTACAGAATTTCCACCTTAGATTAGATGAATGGTTGTACTATGAGTGGGTTTTCATTCATCTGTGGTCAGTAAAGGCTTACTAAATGCATCCTTGTTCTGTGTACAGCTAGAAAATGTCCCAGCTTGTGATAAGCTGCTTACCGGAACACATTATTGACCTTTGACCTTTCTGGGCAGTGAAAGGATCCCTCTAATCTACAGCCTCTGCTCTCCATCCACTGCATCCACTGTACTTTATCTGCAAAAGCAACCCTAAAGCATCCAGGAAATTAATAACCATAAAAATCCAGGAATCAGTAGTAAAGTCTTTAGATGAGGAAAAATGAAGTGGCTCAGCTTCATGCACTAGAAAACATTACTTCTCTGTAGAGATTTGCTTGTGATATAAATGAATGAGCTGCCATGTTAAACACAGATCAACTAGGAAGGATTTGGTTCTGATGCACGTCTCACCAGCTTAGAGTGAACAAATTCATGGTTTTCAAGCAACTAACTTTCAGTCTTACAAAGTCCTGTTTGTGTTATGAGGGAAAAAAAAACAGTGCACAGGTCACCCAAGAACCAGTTCTTTTAAATGTTGCATTTTCCTTACTTACTCTGTGCATCTATTTTCTTTTCTTTGGTTGATAAATCCCAATGAGTGGATTGGGTGGAATTAAAAAGGTGACCAAAGGGACATGTTAAATCATGGGGAGTCCGCTAATTAGCATCACAGGTGTCTACAAACTTGTAATCTGTAAGTGGGCATTTATATAGGACAGGCATGCCCAAAGTTGATCCTTGAGGGGCCCTTTTCTGCCGATTTTAGAGGTTTCCAAGTTTTAGGACAGCTGATTCTGATGACTGCAGTTTAGCAAAAAGACTGTTAACCAGCTATCAAAGAAAATCAGCTGTGCTGGAGCAGGAAAACCTGTAAAACCTACAGAATGGTGGCCATTGAGGATCAACTTTAAGCATGCCTGATATAGGGCTACAGGCAGTCACTGTGCAGCTTGGTGACATGGTGTGTACCACACTCAACATGTACCAAAGGAAGAGAAGGAAAGAGTTGTCTCAAGAGATTGGAGGGAACATTTTAGACAAGCTTTTTTAAAGTAAATATTATAACCCCATCTCAGAGCAGCTTGATGTTCCTGTGACTAAAGTTAAACATATTCAGAAATGTAAAATTCATTTAACTTTAGCTAACCTCCCTGGATGTGGCTGCAGGAGGAAAATTGATGACAAATCAAAGAGATAGATACGAAAGAAAACTAAATGGCCCAGAAAAAACTGCTAAAGAAATTAAAGGTGAACATACAAGTTCAAGGAAAATCGGTGTCAGATCGCTCCGTCTACCATTGTTCGAGCCAAACTGGACTTAATAAAGAAAGGAAGAAGGAGGACACCATTGTTGTAAACGAGTAATAACAAAGCTAAACTGGAATTAGTCAAACTACATGTTGACAAGCCACAAAACCCATTGGAGAATATTTTATGGGCAGATGAAACAAAAGCGGAACATTTTGCCAAGGCACTTGAGCTCTTTTTACGCAAAGGGATACACAAAGCGTAACAAGGAAACACCACCCTCCCTATTCAGAAACACAGAGGAAGTTCTGTTATGTTCTGGGGAAGGTTTGCTTCCTCTGGCACAGGAGGTCTGGAATCTCTGCAGGAAATCCCAAGCCTATGAAGTGGTTCTAGAAAAAAAATTTGCTGCCCAGTGTCAGAAAGCTTAGTCTCAGTCACAGTTCTTTGGTCTAGCAAAATGGCAATTACCCCAAACCTTCAGCTATGAACACCTAATAATTGCTACAAAGACAACATTGGACTAATCTGAAGAATACTTCCATGAGCCCTGACCTAAAATTCCATTGAGAACTTTTGAAAGGAGCTGAAATATAGTCTAAAATACTTACTGAGGGGGGATGAAATCCCACATACAGATACAGGGATAGTTTGATTGCAGTGATTGCCTCAAAACGTTTTTTAACATACATAATACTAATGTAATGGTACCTTTATTTCTACCCAAGCCTTTGCTCGTTAGTTTATTTTGTTTTTAGAAAAAAAAAAAAAACATCTGTTGAATGTTTGAAAAGCAATGTCTGACTTTTATTTGTTCCTTTTTTTTAGATTTGTTTTTTTTAGTTATTGCTTTTGCCGGAATTAGGATATTTCTGCAACTGTTGTGGGTTTTTTGGGGTTTTTTTTTAAACAAGGGGTTCCAACTATTTTTTCCACATGTCTGACTGGAATATTTCAGACCAAAAGAACAAACAACACATAGTTCTTTTAATTTGTTTGTTTCTTTGTTTGATGTCCCACTTTGATTCCCACTTATGATACAACCAATAAACAGCTAGGACAATGTCCAGGAAAGGGTGAAAAACACAATAATGGAAATAATTAGTGTAGAAAAAGCAAATACTTATTCTGCAGTTATGCCAGAATGCACCAATTACAAGGCAAATATGATCAACACGGGGGAGGTTTAAGCTCAGCTAGGCCAAAATAACAAATGAAACACCTCTTAACTGTAAGATAATACAATTATTTCTACAAGTAAACAAAAGGGTAAAGCATATGAAACAAAAATTGCAGAGAATCAGTCAAATACCTTGTCAGGTGTACACAATTACACAGAAATAACACCAAGCAGCGCCAAGTCTACAAACGTTTCAGACAAAGTCATAGCAGATCAAAGTCTACTGAAAAGGGTGAAAGCATGATGTTTCAAACATCAAATTAGTCAAGCAAAGTTTTAGTTTATAACTTCTGAAGGTTTATAATTATAAACATTTTTTTTTTAAATTAGTCTTTACTTTTCTAAACTTTTTTTGAAAAATCTAAGCGAGTGTCTGGTTGCCTCCAATTAAAGGCTGTTTTATGATGGCTTTTCTTAGCAATATTGTCAGTCTTCAACTCTGTGCTGCGAGGCCTTACATTATTGTGGCAAGCAAACCAAACGGAAATATATAAAATGGTGCTACTATGTCAATTTTTCCCATATGATGCCCAGGAGGCATCTCATTGGTACACCCTCATCTGTGTTATGATAGCTACTCATATGTTGTCAGGCCCATGAAGGAAATGATTCAGGACTAAAATGAAACTAAAATTAGGAGGTGTCTACAATGTGTAATTTTTATGCCATGTATATTGCTCTAAGGGACAGTCAAGTAAAATGAAATGTAAGACAGCTCTAGAGACCTTTTTGTCACTTTAAATCGCCCAAACCTTAAATATAGTAATCGCCATGATAAGTGTTCCCTTGTTTTTCTATATCTACTTAATGCTGTCTCTAATTAGGGAAGTCCTCTAATTTCATAGCTTGTTTCCTCAGTTTGGCAACAGTGAAAAGGAAAAAACACAGATAATATTTAATTTTAGCAATGCCTTAAACCCTCTGTTTTTCATTCTAATCTGTCTTCATCACATTTCTCCTCTAAACTCTGTTTTCTTCTGTTTGTCTCATTCTGCAGGATCAATCCAATTATTCAGGCAACGTGAGACGGACAGGCATGGAACGGAACAGAGCCATGTCTGAAGAAGTGTTTTGGATTGCCTCTAATCAGAATTACCACTAACCTGGATCTCATACTAAGGATGAGCCCTCTCCCCCCATCACCCCTTTTTTTCCCTTCGTACCTTCTACCAGGTGTCTATTGAAGACTTCACCTGATTTTGGTGTTATATCTTGTGATGGTTTACCCTCCTCACTACTGGTCTGAACTGACAGAACAGACTAGAAGCAAGTGGCTGAGCACTTTGACTCCAGCCATGTATAACCTTCCACTATCTCTAGATAGAAAGAGTCGACAGGCTTTGTTATGCAGTACGAGGCCCTTTAGATTCATGACGGACTGCTGCCTGATGTCTGTGCTGGGCCTGATCTTGTTCTTCAGTCTGGCCTCATGCCAGAGAATGGATCCCTCTAAGCACCCCATAGTCAGCACCAACTATGGCAAACTCAGAGGTGTCAAGAAGGACTTGAACAATGAGATTTTAGGCCCTGTGGAGCAGTACCTTGGAGTGCCCTACGCCACGGCGCCCATTGGAGACAGGAGGTTTCAGCCTCCAGAAGCCCCAGGATCCTGGCAGGAGATCCGCAACGCCACCCAATTTGCTCCAGTTTGTCCTCAGAATGTCCACGGGGTGCTACCAGAGATAATGCTTCCAGTTTGGTTCACGGATAACCTGGACGTGGCAGCGGGATACATACAGAACCAGAGTGAGGACTGCCTCTACCTCAACATCTATGTGCCCACAGAGGATGGTAAGTTAACCACTTGAATTTAAGAGTTGCTTGATATGGAAAATTGTGTTTGTGTAAGTGATAGTTATGACTATATCTTTACTTTTACTAAGCGTTTTCCCAGTAGTTTTTGTGTCTGCGCCTTTCAAGCCATCCAAGCTTAAAGGTTGTCGTACACATGGAAAATGCATTTTCACCATCAGCCTTTTGGTATAGAAAGCAGACCTCTCTTTTTTAGTCTTTTTTATGTTTGAGATTTGTTTGTGGAAGATGTAATGACAATGAGACAAACATTTTCAGGCTAAGATCATTCAAAGGTATACAGTAAACATCTACTTCATGCCTTCAAGTAGCAGTAGATTTTGAAGGCAAAAAAACGTCATTACTACTTTTTTAACAAGTTCATTCAAGAGATGTCTTCAATCTTCTTTTTCTATAAATCTTTGATCAGCGAAGAGGTTCCTCTAAATGCAAAGACTCCCATCTTGTTTTAGTTTGATTATAATGTTACTGTACTGCAAGCAGATTTTTAAAAAATGCAAGGATAGAGCATTCTCCATTTGGCTAATGAATGTCTTGTTATTTTTCTTAACATTTTCTATTTCTTATGAGCTTTAAGTTATGCATATGAGGTTAGAAAGCAGCAGTGTCTGGACCAGGGTTGTTATACTTTACTGAAACTAACAAAAAAAAACAGCAGCCGAGATGGAGTAAAAATCTTGGTTAACTGAAGTTAATGAGAACTGTAAATTAAAGGGAAAAACTGAGCATACTGTAACCAAGACAGTACTGTGTGTTTATAAAACATTTAAAAATTGTATTTACATGATTATCCATGTTTTTTATAATCCCTGCATACTGATGCGAAATCTTATTTTTGCGGGCCTTTTTTTTCCCTCAGGACTTATTTAAAGTCAGCTTTAATTGATCCAGTTTTTGAAAATATTTTTGTGTCTATACGTACAACTTCATAAATGCCGAATTTTTTCATACTCTTTTTCCATGCCTTTTTCAATCTTGTGCCCTGAAATTAACTGAAGTATGAAAATAACTGATTAAAACTAAAAACTAGACTAACAGAATTTAATGAAAAAATGGTTACAAAAAAAAAAAAAATATAATGGAAAAATGAAAGTTCTGAACACAGTTTGCTTAAAACTTGAGCAACTCAATAGTGTTACAATAAACAGCACACTCCACTCAAATGACACTGCTACACAATCTGCAAACATATGCGTGTTAGGCCACCAGTAAGTCTAATAATTGAAACTACTAGAGCTATAGCAATCAGAGCTTCATGGTTGATTTCTGTTCTTTGGTTTTACACAGGTTTAAGTTATTATACCTGTTTTAAATAATTCTTATTTGTTTTTAAAGCTATGCAAAAACATATGAATTTTTCTCCTATTCGTGGCACGAACAATCTTTATGCAAAGGCTGAAGACAGTGTTGCTGTATGAGAGAAATTATAGCAGCTGCTGTAAGTTTAACACAATAAAAATAAAAAAGTATATATTTTCATCTTTTCCTGCTAGAGCTGTGGTTTGGAGTTTTTATTTAGTTTTAGTAGAGTTTTTTTATGCTACTTGTCCATCCAAAACTAAGAGAACAAAACTTTATTAAGAGGTCACTTTTCACTGTAAGTGCATTCGTAGGTGTGTTTCTACAAAAAATTTTGTTTTTTTAATGTTCTATATGCATAGCTTAATTTAGGTACTTTTACATTGTTTTTTTTTAACTTTCACTTTTTTTGACTGTTTTTTCTGATCAAATGGTGAGTAGATGGTGTTACATGTAGCTGAAATAATAAATATAATAACATTAATTGAATGATTGCTGAAATACTAATATCAACTGGATTATTTTAGTAATTAGTAATTTTTCCATTTATTTTGAACAAAAGGCTTCTATTTATTGAGCATCTTTTTTAAGTCAGGAGACGCCAAAGTGCTTTATGCTACATTCAGTCATTCGCCCATTCACACACTGATGGTGGCAAGCTACAATGCAGCCACAGCTGCCGAGGGGACACAGTGACAGCAACCACCGGGCACTCCAACTTTTATCAGTGGGTAATGCAGGGGAAATTTCTTGCCAGAGAACACAACTGAGACAAAAGGAGCTTTGAACTGGCAACCCTGCCATTTCCGGGTGGAACTCCTGCAACCTACTGTAAACCACTCTGGCTCCAATCTTTGGATTAAGGCTTTTTATTTTTTACTGCAATATCTTGAAATATTGATTATTTTGCATTAATTTCTAATCTTACAATATTCTTAAACTGGCCTTTGCTGTAACGGGAAAAATGTAGGCTACAGTTTCATAATCTGACCTGAAATTACAATTTATTATGTTGTTTAGAAAGCAGCTTAGTTTTAAAACCTTCAGGTTTTTTTTTCATTAAAGCTGCAAACACATAAAAATACATTTTGGAAAAAAAATTTTTTTGTTTGTTTTTGAGGATCTAAGATATAGATTAATTGTTTTTTCCTCGATTTGGTATTTTTCTCCTATTAAAGCAAGACACTCAAGTCCTTCTTCTAATTGGTTTATGTGTTTTACTTTGACACTACATTCTGCATGCAATCAGAAAAAAGATGACCAGTTAGCAGATCGTATTACACATTATGAGTTAGACATCGAGGTATTTTAGTCTTAATTTCCCTAATCGAATTCCAGGAAAGAACTCATAGAATTATCTTATACAGTAGCTGCTTTGTTAGGGGAACCAATTAGCAAATAAAACATACCATAGAAGATATTCTTCTTTTTTTTTACCTTAACCTGTAGTTATTTACATTGATCTTGCATCTTCAAACAGGTATGTAATTTTTAAGCCTAATATCTATATATCATTATTGTTATTTTAGGGAGTCTTGATCAGAGTTGTATAGACACAAGTAACAGACACATCATATGGAAATATTGATTTAATCAACAACAACAAAACCATTATGCATTTAAAAGCACTATATTTGTAATATGCAAGGTATGATAAGAACTTTTTAAAATCTGAATTGGAGTTTGTCTCACTGGCTTCTGCATTGCTCTGGTGATTTATGAGGACAAATGTATTTTATTTGCAGAGGCACAGCTACCTGTGAGAGCAATAAGATAGAAAAAATATTTCCATCTCTTGGATAGATCTGATAGGAAGCCTCTGAGCTTGCATCAGCCCCCTGCCTCAGAGCACAGGATGTTTGATAACTTGTTGAAAATTTGATGCTCTTTTTTTCTTTATCTTCTGTGTGAGCTTCACAAACCCTTTTTGTAAAGGTATTTTTTAGTTTATACTAGTTCTGCTTGTAGATTTGACTTGCAGAACATGTAGAGTTTGACCTCGGAGTCAATTTCTCAAAGGGAATATATATTCTGTATCCTGTATACTGAATTAGAGAAGCAGTCGTGTAGTTGAAAAAAAAGGATTCTGGATACCTCAACCTTTTCAGTGAGTCACAATCTCTGTATTCACCTCTGTGTATGAAACGTTTGCCCTGCAAGCAAAGCACCATGTTCAGTCATACACTAACTCTGCACAACACCATGGACACACCACCCCCCATGGGGAAATATGGTATTTGCCCTGTTATGCTGTGGGGCAGGAACAGGGAAACCCCTCAGTGGTAAGATGGGTGTAGCTACAGTAAATACAGGGATGTCCCTGAAAGAAAAAAAAAAAAAAGAATCATTTTGAGGCTTTAACAAACTTGTGGATTCCAGTGCCAGAAAATAATAGTGTAGAATGAAACTATTTGATGATGTGTGAGTCTGTTAAACCCTAATAATACCTGCCTGTTGTGGTTCAGAACTAATGTTTTCCCAAGTAGTTTGTCTAATTTGGACAGTTCCTCTGTCAGGATAAAAAGACATCTTCATTATGTAGGAGGCAAAGTGTGGGAATGGAATGATAATAGTGTCCTTGATCAAAGAACATAGTGTAATATTTTGATAATGCTGGAGCCATGGATGTCTACTCACTAAAAACATGTATGATGTAATGATGTGAGGATCTGGCATACTGGAGTTGTAAAAAAAAAAATATTCTCTGAAGGTGAGTCGTGGCCACTTCATGAGATGTGAGCCTGATTGCTAAGCAGCTGCCTTCTGTAACCCTAAGCAACTTCTCTGGTCCAAATAAAATTCCTACTTCTGTCAAAATCTGTTGTCATTACTCACGGTTACTTATTCATAATCTTATATATAGATTATGAAGTGTTATTTAAAGAGTGTGATGAGTCCAGTAACAGCTCAGTGAAATCTAATAAAGAATCTGAGGTAAGGATGAGATTGCTTCATTGTGCAAAGTTAAAGGGGGATGAGTACTGTATATCAGCAAGATACTATGGCTGTGTCAGAATGTCCACCCTAACCACTATATAAAGCACTATATTGTGGTGACACCAGTTTCAGATGAGTGTCTGAATTTATAGTAGATGAAAAAGTAGTGAAATCGAAATTTCCCACAATGCGCCTTGAAAAGTAGTGAACATCCATGGTCACCAGACAAGCAGAAATATCCCGGAATGTTTTGAGAGGAAAGCCCTCCTTGCAAAGCATTATGTGATTTGGTGTCACAGCGGCCCCCTGTGGCCATACGCTGTCGCTACCCAACAGCAGTGACAAATAAAGATGGCGCAGGCCGAGTCATGTGACCAACAGAGAGTGAAAAGTAGTGATCATCTGTCTAAACGGTCAGTTAACTGAGTTCACTATGAATTCCACTATACAGTAGTAGCCATTTAAAAATTCCTCACTTTCCTTGATGGGCCATTGGCTGGTCAAGATCAATCTTGGTACTAAAATGTTCTTTCTGTCTTGATTTGTGGACATTAAGATCTAAAGAGAAGCATTATCTCCAGGTCAGACCCTATAATTCAGTGAAATAGTGGAGTCAGAGTAAAAAAAATATGCAAGACGGTACCTTTCCAGTGGCTGGAGGTTGGAGGGGATTTCGCTGGCAGTTGGAGGGAAGTGGGATGACTGTCGTTTGACTGGGAAGGGTCATTTTGAATGGCCGCTGCTGTATAGTCCCCTTTCTATATAGTGACTGAGGGATTTAGGGGTTAGGGTGGAAATTCGGACACAGCCTATGTGTTGGCTCACTAACAGCAAAAGCCATCCCTGGACTTTTGTCAAGATAAAAAACCCTTCCCCCCAATACAGTTTATTTTATTTCTTAAGTGTCTCTGTTAATACATTTTTATTTCCACTCCTCAAATTCCCTTTTTTCCCTTTTTTATTCTTCTGTCATTTGACAGCTCTGGTATTCTTACACCTCCTCCTCCCCTTCACACTACATTTTGAGCCCTCAACACCTCGTCAAGGCCACCTTCAGCTTCTGGGTCTAAACCAGCATACAGTGCTATACATCACATCAGTTCTTCCCCCTAGTTTTCAGAAAGGCAGCGAAAATGTAAATGTCAGAGGCAGAAGTATATACGGTACATACTGTTCTAGCAACTTGTTTACACATTCAGCTGTTAGTAAAAATGTCACACAGATGTAAAACCGATTCTGGAAATTAACATGAAACATTTTTTTTTCGTTTTCTTTAATCATTCTCACTTGTGCCAGAAATAATTATTAGTAAAGGTGTGTAGGTTAATCTCTTTGTATTTCAACCATTTTTTTCCCTTTCCCATTCCTCCCACACTTGTTCTGAATATTTCATTTGCTGTTCCTGTCGAGAAGAGGACATTGAGACTTTGGTACATTCGAAAGAGAAACAAAAATAACAACAGTTTTTTGGCCCGTAGTGAAACTGAGCTTGTCACATAGTATGACAGATATAGTTTGAGAATGTTCCAGTTTCTATTGCTGCATTCTTCAATCTCTCCTAGCCTCTAGAGGCTTCGTTGTTGTATCCTTCTTTTTTAGGGCACCCTTTAGACAGAATCCTTAAACACCTCCTCCACTTTTAAGTGGATTAATCCTGCTGAATTACTTCTTAATGCTACCATCAGTGCAAAAAGGAAAAAAGTGGGATACTGACATAAATGTATGTTTGCTCATAGATAAACACATTCCGTGCCATTTGATAATTACTCATGGCTCTGTAATTTATGCTTATGTGTTTAGCATGTTGCAAAAAAGTCATGAGTTATTGTGTTTTCATTAATGCCATCCCACTCATGGACTAATGTGTTGATTATAACAGTTACAAATAAAAATAAATACAAGGCTATACTTCTTTTAGTATAGGTTTTGTCATTAGAGGGTTTGATTCATTACTGCATATTTTCTCTAGTAAATGAGTTTCATTATTACAGTATTAATGACCAGAATTCATGATCACTTTCCTGCCCACGGATGTTTAGCCCGATTGAAAAATGTATTATTGAGATACCAGAAGGGTCTGATTAAAAGGGTAGTGAAGCAGACAAAAGCGTCATTTTACCTGCAGTCAATGTGAACAATGTTTTTCAGATTCTTTATGATTCTTAGAATCATAATGATGCTTTCTTAAAGAAGTCAGGCTAACACCCTCTCAGAGTAAAGCCATCAGCTAATTAGAATCAGCCTGTTCAAGAGGGAATTTCCATCATATACAATATAAATTTAAAACCCACTTAGCAGGTTGAGGATTTATTTCCAAAGATCTTTAAAGCTCCTCATTTTATCAGCTGTTGTATAAATGTATATGGAGCTTATCTGAACCAGAGATTCCTGTTGATGCATTTTTTCATGCTGGCTACTTTACTATACCCATATATTTAAATTAGTAGTGTCTGTCGTGTCCTTGCTTCCATATTCATGTCTTATTTATTTATAAATTTACACTTAGTCAACCAAGAGTGTTTTCAGATTATTATTACATAAAGATTAATGGTGGGAAGCAATTTAAACTTTTAATCAAGATAATTACAGGGTCTGTAATTAATAAATCACATTTTATTCAAAAAACATATATCGAAAAGAAATTACATTTTCAATTCAAAAACCTTTAATCTCTTCAAGTATTTAATAAATGATTATATGCATATGCATATCTATTCCTGGTTATTTCATTTTAAGCATGCTTTAATATTTAATCCAAATGTAGAAGGTCAGCTTACGCAGCATTTTTTTCCAAACCATTTCTTATTCTTAAAGTCAGGAAAGAGTATTCTGTGGAGGAAGATATTTTCCAACAGCTTTTTATGTTTTTTTTTTTTTTTTTTAAATCATGCACATGTGTCAGTGCGTCCTCCTTTGCAAAAGCTCTATACGCTGGAAATGCCTCTGCTGGCAATTTTGTACCAATGCTACCAACAGGGAAAGCAGGCCGTATATCCTTTGTTCTTCAACGAAGAAACTTCAAGTACCTTTTTCTTAATTTGTTGTGTAGAAAGGTATTAGGGTTAGACTTTAGGTGTCAGGTTGGGTGGTGGCTTTGAGGACCCAAATGCAGAGATGCAGAGGCACAGGGGAGTTTGGATGATTTAATGAATGTCCATAGGGAACAGAGGCAAAAATACTAAAAACAACACAAAAACCTATAAACATCAGGGAAAATACTCGAGGGAAGCAAGAGACAAGAAAGCAGCAAAGCATTAACAACACAAGAAACCAGCACTGAGTGAAGGCTCTGCTGCTCTTTTAAGCCCAGGACTCTGATGAGAAAGATTATCTTCAACTGTTTAGGCTACCCAGGTTCTCCACAAAGACCCTCTCTGAAGGTGATGCTTAATTCGCACTCACTCACACACAGGAACCCTGACATTAGGTACACAGGCTTACATCTTACTTTATTTTGAAATCAGTTAAGACTCGATCCAACCGTTTTAATGAGAGTGACTGAAAACACATCGCTTTTACAAAAGATCTACTTCCAGATTATCTAAAAAAAAAAAGAAGCAAAAAACAAAATGTATTGTACACAAAATGTGTTCCTCCGAGCAGTATGCTGTGAGCAAATCAGCTCAACTTCTAGCAGTTGGTGATTAACTCCTTGGAGACCATTCTTTGTGTGCCCAGTAGGTTCCTGACTCCATGACAGCAAACAAATCGCCTCCTCTGCTGATTGTTCCCAGGTTTAAACTGTTTTTTCAGCCTGTGGGAAAGAGGTATAAGAGAAGCCGCATACTAGTGGAACTGTTATTCGTCTCCAGTTGTTGAATTATAACTCTGCATGTCCCTAATTATTATTATGGTTTTGACTTGTCCTTTGCTAGAGTCTGACCAGTAGTTGTGCCACTCTAGTCTGAGTTTAGTTTAGACTTTGACCTGATTTTGAATCATTTCTTGCTTGATTCTGAATAATAGTAAGCTCACCTGCACCCATGTACTGCTTGAGTCTACAGATGGTGGTTTTTGGGCTAATTCTCAGTTATTATTAGCTTTAGCAGTTGCTGCACTCTACTGGAGCTGGATATTAGGTCGACTCCAACTATCTATGAAATTGTGGCTGACTTGTTGTCATTCTGACACTAAATGTTTGCTCAAATCTAATTAGCTATTAAACTAAAACAAACTAGACTTTTGCTAGATGTTAGTTGACTTCCTAATTGGAGGTTTGCATCCCAGCAGTCCTCTATGGCTCGTTTCTAGCTTGTTCGTGACAAGTTATTAATTTAAAACTGAATTATTTTTTTGTTTATTCTAAATTCATTCTTCTTCATTCTGAATTTGTATTAGCTTTATCAAAATTTTCCTTTGGGACATAATTGTTACCCTAATGTATGGTGTCTATAAACGTCATTGAAGTTCATCTTTTAAGAATGTATTCAGTTCCAAGAATTGTATATGGGCCCCAAAACAACTGTCATCATTTAGGTTTAAATAGATTTAAAGGTAGTGATGAATGTTATACGTTGCTAGGAGCAATCAACCTGCTGCGATGTGTGATGTATTCTGTTCTGCGTTTAATGTTGTTTTTCCTACCCTGTAGGTACGCTGTCATTTATTGTACATAACACTCCTTGTAACCTTTCCCCCTACATATATTATGTTTTACCACCTGAAGCTAGTGATGGATGGTCTTGCATTTTTACTAGCTGAAGCAAGAAAATTACCTTCCGAGTTTAACTATTATGTGCGGTGTTAATTATTACCCATCTTGTTTCATTTCCCCGTGGTTCCATAATATTATGTTTTAGGCCCAAGAGTAACTGGTGGGGTTCTCTCACCAAACAGAGGGACACTGGGGTCTCCATCGGTTCCCTTGGAGACAATATCCCATAAATCATAGAAAGAGGTTTTCGTGTGGCTCCTGGGGAGTCATGCTGAATCGATAGACGAGGCAGGAAAAAGGAAGGACTGCCACCGCCCCCAGGCTCACAGAAAAAGCCATGCTTCTCTCAGCAGTCAGCCGCATTAACACAGAGCAAGCTTTGACGGTGAAGCTGAGCATGGTGTAAATGCGTAAATGATAGCCTGTATGAACAATTCTTTATTTGGCAGCTATCAATAAAGCTCCACATCTTTATTTCTTCAGCTCTTTTAACGCCTTGAGGAAATATAAAGATTTACAAATGTTTTTTTTTTTAGAATATCTGAAGGCATTCCTGTTTCACCAGCTAATTTCTAAACATCTCTATGAGCAGCATCAAAGTCTTGAACTACTTTACCACCTTTTTAACCAACCTAATTTGTGGCAAGCTAAAGTTATATACCAATAAACTGCTACAAATTGCCTTTAAGATCTTCTTTCTGTTCAATTAGTCCCCTCAAGTGGGAGCTGCATCGGTTTTGCCAGAAAACCCTTTGAGATTTGAACTGCTAACCTCAGCGTTGTCAGTGATGTGCTTCCTTGGCTGAGCTGCAGGGTGCGAGCATAGAGCCCCATAAATTATTCTGTCCAATACTTCATCTATCTTCATGCATCAAGCTCAAACTCCCTAGTCTCCCCATCTTGCAATATTTCAGTTTTCTGAGGAGATTCATCAAGAGAAGTTCAATACTAATGCAATAATGCTCACAGCGTCCATGGGGCCATGCTGCAGCGTTGTCAAAAGGGCCAGAGTTGAATAAAAACAAAGAGATAAATAATAGAAAGAGTAAGAGGGATACCAGCAAGCACCAGTGGAAATATGATATACATTCTTTTTAATGTCAGAGAAATCCTTGATTATTCTCTACTAGCGCTTTCTCTTATATCAGCACTCTCTCCAGACACCCTCAGTTGATACGTGTCAAGGTGCAAAGATAGGAGAAAGGCAAGGAAATATAGATCATACATCTTTCTTCAGCCAGGATACAACTCGCCAGAATGAACAATCGCTAGAACATGCAGCTCATGCATCCTTCATCACATATCCTACAGTTTTCATTAGTTTGAGACTGCGAGTGAAACGCAAACTTCAGTATTTTTTAAAATGGTGTAGGATATGCCAAAAAGCAGAGTCTAATTGAAGTTCGGGGTCTGAAGATTAGGTTGGAGATCAATATTCAACTCTTATGAAATATTGTGGAGTTCAACTTACATTTTTGCACCTTAAAAGAATCTATTTTCTTTTTCTCTTCTGATATTTTGCTCATTCACATGGTAGGATGAGGCAGAACACTCAGAAAACACCAGCTCTGCTGTTTGTCTTCCCTTTCATTCCTTTCTGTTCATTTAGGGGGGAAAAAACACACCTCAAAGAAATTATGCTGTTTGTTTTCACGTCTGGAAATATGCTTTGTTATTCAGTTGAATTTATATATATATATATAAATTTTTTGATATCATGTGGGAATGATATCAAAAAATTTATATTGTATGATATCAAAAAATTTTTGTTTTTGTTTTTTGCTTATGCATTCCCACTTATTGTTTTTCTGTTTCTCTTTATTATTACTAGAAAAAGCTGTTTCACAGAAACAGCAAAGTGGGAATGCTTTTTTTGCTGAACGAAATAATAAAAATGAGCAAAAGAAACTGCAAGAAGGACAAAAAGCACATATTAGCTGAGGAACATATGAACATGTGATAGGAAGTCATCAGAAACTTCAAACTGCCGAAAACATTTGAATCATCTGAAGATTTTGTAGGGTAGAATCATTTGGCAGTAAAATGGTAGAAACAGACTCATCTTAAAAGCTGCACAGCCAAACCATACATGATATCAAAAAATGTCTTATATGTGGGCACTAGAAGGGTCTAAATGTAATGTCTCCCAAGTTTCTAGAAAAAGTTCTAAAGAAATTTTGAAGGGGTCCACCTACTTTCCAGAAACATGTCAGGCGTGTTATGAATTAGCAGCAAACAGAAAAGCTTAATTACTGTCCAGAAAGAGAGCAGAATGAAGCCAAAGTTCACAACATAGGCTGAAAAGTATGAAATTAGCTGGATTAGAAAAGAAATTACAAAGAAAAAATTGAATCTTATCTGGTTGAAGAAAAAAGTAGTGGCTTAAGGATGGGAAATAAAATGTAGAGAAAGATGCTATTGAATAAGTATAAAAATTTTGAAATCATATATGGAAATGTCAAGACCTGGCAAAACAATTTGAAATTATTTAAAATATGTCGGTTGATCAGCATAAAGAAAACAGTGTCATCATTTGAGGATTGAAAATCTACAAACCTATGTGCAAGACTGAACATGAGAAGCAGAGGAAGGACAGATAGAGAAGCTTATAGAAAGAGAGCTAATACCACTTAAGGAGCTGAATTTATCAAAAAATCTAACCTGCATGAACCTTAAGAAATATGCACTTAGGTGTGTGGTCAACAGGCTTTGTTAGTGTAATTTGAAGAAATTGGTTGAGTTCTGGTGTTAGCTATGAACCATATGGCACAATGAATAAGTGTGTATAAGGAAGAGTCCCTATAGTCTTATTTTGAAAGTCTACCATCTTTTTACCGGTTTTTAGTTCAATAGATGAAGTGGCAATGGGAAGCTTTTATTTTGAAATTTGACATTAGGTGCATTTTGAAAAGCCCCGTGGAGTCTAATATTGGTTAGGTTGAGTTTGGGTGATAATGTTGAGCCATATGCTGGGGAAAAAAAACATGAGTTTTATGTAGGGGCTTTTATTTTGTAGGAAAAACTGTAAAACTGTTGGAAAACTATAAATGCCACACAAATGAAGGTTACATTTCCTGAATCCTGACAAAAATCCCTACGTTTTGATGTATAGTTTATTTCAACTGAGTGAAAAATGAGCGAGTGAGAAGAATTTGTTCGGAAAAACCAGAACAGCTCAAAAGCTAGAGCACGCACTCTAGCAGTTGAAGAATTCCGTCCATAGACTTCCATTATAAATCTGAAAATCTTTCAAATTTCTTTTAAAGTTTGAAGCTTCACTGAAGCAAAACTGTAAAAGTTAGCAAAAAGCTGAGATAAATAGTAATAGCAGAAAGATACAGAAACATTTTAAAAGTTGAATGGTGTTTCTAGCTGAAGGTATGCTGAAGTAGTAAAAGGGCAAAGTAGCTGAAGTTTTAGTGGAATTGTTGAAGTTTTACATGTATTTCAATGGCACAGAAAAAATCATAAAAAGCTAAATATTTAAAAAAGTATAATAGCTGAAGTTACCAAAAGTCATTGCAGGATCAAAACGTTCAGCTTCTTCTGGTCCATCCTGCAATGACTTTTGGTAACTTCAGCTATTATACTTTTTTAAATATTGGTTGAGATTTTATGGTTGGAAAAGATTGTAGATGCGCGTCGGCACTACCATCCATGTTTACTTCCTTAAATACAGAGCATGCTGGCCTGTGACATCATTGCATCCTCTACTGCGCATGCGGGACACTAGCGTTGCATGACTGCAGTTCACACAGGAGATCACATACAGTTCGCATATATTTGGAAATATAAACGGCAATGCAAACAAAATCGGATTTCGCAAAGAAATCTGGATTGAGCCTCAAGGCCTGCAGTGTAAACATAGCCATAGTCATTCCAAAAACGTTAAAAAAACAATCCACTGGACCTCAAACTTGGAAACAAAGTCCAGTGGATTTCTTTTTTTAACTTTGTTGGAATGGCTTCACTGATGTAGAAAATTTCTTTTCTCCTGGTTATTATTGTTTTGTTGATTATTTTTTCTTGCCTCTTGTTTGAAGAAGAGTATAGAATTATCCATCCAATTATCTCTAGAGGAGTTATTTAAATGGTTTCAAAGGCACAATTGACCCGCCCTCTCCACTTAAAACATGCACAACCCTGTACCTGCAACCCCAGAGGGAATGTCTATTAAACGTGTGAGTGGCAATTTCACATCTTCTTCTATTTTGAAAGATTTATTTCGAATGTATTAAATTATTCTCTTTAACAAACAAACAATAGTTTAAAAAGCACCACAATACTAAATAATCATCTGTTAAATTATGCAACTCCACCAAAACAATTAATAATTATTTGTACGTTTTCTGCAGAATGATTCACAAGGGGCAATATTCATAAAAACAGACAGACTGCTGAGACTCAAATGAGATACCTGTAGAGCTTCTTCTTCACATCAGCTACATTCTATAAAATCAAACCTTTGTTGAATTAATGGTTGTGAATGGCTTAGCCTGAACATAAGCATTAGTGATTCTGTTTGAGCTCAGGACAGTCCAAACTCCTTCTTTTTCACACAATAGAACAGGAGGTTTGTCAGATTTTCCAGCATTGGTCCTCATTATTCTTGCATGTCTGACATGAGCCCCAGGTCTTACATCTAGAATACTGACCTGAATTGAGCAGATATATCAAATGTGGCATTAAAACATAAAGGTAAAAGGTGTTGAATTGTAAAATATGAGAAATTCTAAAATATTTGTTCTCTCTCGTCTGGCCCTGACTCTGAGTTTCTTTTGTTGGGTCTCACCTGGATTATATTTTTATTGATATAAAATAATGATATTTCTATTACACTTTTTATTTTATTGTTCCGATAATCAGTATATAACATTCCCTAGATAATAGGCTGTGAAATAATTTTATCATCAACAAATCCAGAGTTGCAAAAAAGTAGCTAATGTGACTTAATTAAAGAGTTTTTTTTTATCAGAAAATAATAAGTTTAGTTATTGGCAAAATTTAATTTCTAGGGAAATGTTATATTATAGCCTTGTCCCACCATTTGGTAAATCATAATATTTTAAAGACTATTCAGAACCAGTATTTGATATTTTGTACTGTTATCACAAGGATGGGTCACAATCTTAATTTATGTAAAAATCTGATTATAAACAGAGTGACGGGAATTACGACTTTATTTGATGGATTTGTGATGTTGATTAGTAATTTAAACATTATTGCTTCAGTTGCATCTGAAGATTTTTAGAAGTGACAGTGATCCCACAGGGATCCACAGAAAAAAACTGAAGAGGGAGTGATGCAGGAACTCTTTCAGGAGAAATATCTAGGGTCTGTTTTTGGCAGCTACCAGTTCCTGTGTATTCCTGGCAAGCTGTGCATGAAACGCCTAGTGCAGTCTGCTCTCTAAATAAAGGAATTAGCAGCAGCTATATTCATATCCTTAATGATAAAAAGAGGTGGGGAGAATGAAGAGAATTTCAGGTTGTAATAAAAGTGTTGATCTTTTTTATTTTAGTGTCCTGCATCACATGACCACAACAATCTCTGTCTCATTTCCGTTCATTCATGCCTGTCCTCCCTCCTTCCCTCCCTCCTTAAGCATCTCTGGCTTCTCTCTACATTCATTTCTCGTATGAGTGTCCCTCACATCCCCTCTGGTTTCCGAGTCACCTCCATATGCTTTGGATGAGCATTGAAGGCAGAAATAGGATCCAGCACTACATAGTCTATTTTAAATGATCTTTTTAGCCTTAGGGAATTGGGCTGACTTTAACAGTGCTTAGATAATAAGCTCCCAGGCTTTGGCTGCCCATGTTCTTCTGGCTCGGCTTCTGTGGCACAATCTGGGATATCATCTTATTTAACACTGGGACTGATGAGGTGCATCTAATGGGATTTGATGAAGGCTGATACAGCCTGTCCTATCAATTAAACATCCCATTTAAGAACTAGCACACACTTGCAGATCGTGCTGGAGACTAGAGGGAACCATTTACCTGCTGGCTAGTATTTGACAGGCCTGTTAAAAGTAAACATCAACAAAATAATATATCTTTATCTTAGAGTCAAGCAAATACTCAGGTGATACAAGTTGCTTGTGACACAACGCAAACAAGAGACTACGGCATTTAAGATATGCTATGTATCTATTTTATTATTGTTACTAACACAAAAAATAACTTATCTGTTCAAAAGTGATAATTACTAACAGTAATAATAAAGAGGGGCTTTTAGACTTTGTAAAAGGCATGACAGAGAGAGATGGCAATCAGCATGGGGAAACCGTGCTTTAATACAACTCTAATTGTCACTTTCAATCGACCTTGCATGAGTTTAAAAAAAGCTTTGTTTTTTTTTTTTTACATCTGATATAACAAGAATATCTAAGCTGAGAATTGATTTGAGAAAACTATCAACCCTCCGGCCAAAGCATCCCAGATATCCTTCTGGGATTTAGTTTTATATTCTTTCAAAATCCATTGAGAAATGAACAGGATTGCCGCACATACAGATTATTTCAACTGAATCCAAGTTCAATGCCCAGAAACCTAAAACTTTTAATTGTAAAACATTGTATTACAACACAATATAAAGGCAACAATTAGTGTTTTATTAAACCAACGTTGTCCTCATGCTGATTGCCATATATAGAAACTATTTGACTCTAGTTCTTCTGTAAAGATTTAGGGATATCTTAGAAATTATTTAGTTGGATTTATAACTTATCAAATGAGTTGATTATTTAGTTGGACAAACTATTCTGACTTGGTGGATACAAGAAATATCTAACTACAGCATTTCAAATAATTATTAGCAGCCCTGATAAATATGTTTACAAGTGCTGCTATAAATAGTTGCTTTACTTTAAAATTAGCTGTGGATCCCTTACAATCCTTCTTCATTGTGCATAGTAGCAAACTTCAAGCTGTTTGGTTCGGCGCTGAGATACAGAAAAGTTTAGCTTAGTAACTGTGTTTCTTGTAGTCATTTAAGGACTTACAAGCTTCAGCACCCATCTGCGTTACTAAAATGGCATCTTTTCTTCTCATTGTGAAAGAGGGGCAAACAGAATTGATTTATTTATTTTAATTGTTAGGAGACTTAATTATTTGACTAAAACAGAGTACATATATTTTTAAAGCGTTTTAGATATTTATAAATTTGGTGCAAATATTTGTGAAGGTTTTTTTCCTGCAATATTTACTCCCTGAAAGACTGGATCCTAATTTCAGTGAGCTTTAACATTGCTCAAGAGTGTTAACCAATAAAAAGAGGGCATTAGCTTCTTTATTTTTTTTTATTGTTAATACTGCATTTACCATAAAGCTACACAATATGAGCAGAACATCTATTTGTAAAATTATAATTCAATGTGAAATTAAAACTTTTATAAAAGTTAAACCACTAAGTCCATCTAATCATGCCGTATATATTCGTGAGGTGTATAGATATAAAATTTGCAGTGGCATAAAAATTACTTTTGCGGTTTTTATATTGTTATTGGTGTTGCCATGCCATTTCTGAAATGTAAACAGTAAATTTGTCCAACATTTAAAGTAGTTGGGGGTTGTAAACCTTTTTTTTTTCATAACTATTTTAAAACATTTGTCCAGTAAGATGAGTTATCTTATTGCTTTATTGTTCTGTTCTAGCTTAGTTCAGTTAGATTTAAATAATGAAGGGCATGTATAAAATGTCAATATATTTTTCTCACCTGTATCATTAGTCATTCAGTATTTTTTTTTTGTTTTCCTCACAAGTCAGCTATTTCAGAACAGCATGGATAGAGGTATGTTAGCAAAGGCAGCACTGCAGGGAAGACTTTCAGCAAAGCTGTTAAACAGGAATATTCTTGAAAAAAGTAGAATTTATACATTATGTATGTATCTATGAGCTAAGAAGAGGTTACAACAACTGCACTGCAAATATGAAAGGATAATAATCATGTTTATTGCAGTATATTAAGTGAACCTATTAGAACAAAGTCTTTTTAATTGTTTCATGTTTTATAATTCATTCAAAGCTGTGTTTTCTACCTGAAACCTGAAGCAGATCTTTTTCTCAGTTATTTAAGTAAACTACAGTGGTAAAATTATTAAAGGATCAAAGAGCCCAGCTGCCTTGGGGGCAGAACAAAAATTTAAACTAAGCTGTCAGGGGATATCAGGGCTAAGGGTTCACCTTAAAGCTGACTTTTTTTAAGGTCTACATGCTTGCAAACATACGTTCAAACACGTATTCTCTATTCCAGATAAAAAAAATGGGCTGACAGGCAGTAGTCATCATTATACAGTACAAGTCATGTCTTCTTTTTCTCACATTTTTTTTTCTCCCTCTCATCCTCCAAGCTCTCTCTTGCTCCCACATAAATAATACAGCCCATCGCTTTCAATGCAGCTCAAAGGGCCATCTCTTCAGGGCTTCTGAGGATGAGGTGGCCAGAAGCAATGCATGCAAATTACTCTTCCTACAAACACATGCACATTCGCACACAAAGAGCTCCCTCTGCATGATCCTGCTGCTCAGTCAGTCTCCTGCAACTCTGAATGGAAGGTGCTCGAGAAATGATAGAGGAAATGGGAGGATTTAAAGAATGAAGTGGTGAGGGAATTGATAGAGGTTATGCAGAGGTAAAAAAAAACATTTCTGTTTATTTGTTTGTGGAGGAGACAGTCACTGCATCTTTGTAACTCAGTTCAACATAAATTTGCAAACTGTCTCTGACTCCTACAAAAGAAAAGTTTTACATATAAACAACTATTTACATCCATTTTTCATATTTATATGTAGGAGTATATGTCTTCATTTTCTCCTGCCATGTATGCTTGTATTTAACGGGATGTTTGACACAATTAGGGTTCCATTTGGAAATGTGCATTTCTGTATGTGGAGATGGATTTCACATTCAGATAGCCAAACTAAAAGCTCAGTGTGTTGTGAAGTCAGTCTAGCAGTTTACATAACATTTGGCCACTGAATGCACAGCTCATTCATAGCTATGACTGAATCTTCAGCACCATGGACAGCGCAACAGTCCAACACCAAGACTGAAGACATTTTGCATCTTCTGCTCCACATTGCCTGTGGGTGTTGTGATTTATACTTTAACAGCTATACACGCTGCACAATTAGAGATGTGAAGTCAGTGTAATGTGGTGTAGTGTCTGTCACTACTCAATCTGTTACTGGTGTGCTCTCAGATGGTGACTTTCTGCACACAGCTTGTTATAAATCATTTAGTCATTTAGACTACACTTAGACAGAGTTTCTCCTTAACAAATAGGATTATTATAATGTTTCTTATAACAAACTTAAACTATTTATGTTAAGACTGGCAAAAAAAAGACCAAAACAGAAGAAAATAAATCTCAATCGATTAAATTACAACTTCTTTAATTCCATTCACTTTTTACTTGTTTTTTTTATCATTTGGGGAATTTTTTTGTTTTGTTTATTTACGTTAATTTTTTTATTGGTAGAGTTTTATTCATTTCAATTTTAGCCAATTTGGTTTAACTTTTTTAATGGAGCTTATCTGTTTTGTTTATCAAGTTACATGGTTTTACTGAACAATCCACCCAGTTTATATTGAACTAATATAAAATATTTAGCTATAATATATTTGTAATTAGTTGAAGTGAAATACCATTTAGTAGTTTATTACCATATTGTTACAATGTTGTATATATTTTCTACAGTTTTCATTTAATAATTTTTTAGTTTACATTTGTATTCTTTGCAGTCCACAAAGCCTATCACTTTTTTTTTTTTTAGCTGCAGGTTAAGTCTTTAGGTAACAACATAGGTTATACTGTTAGTGTTTTAGTTTGATGTAGCTTAGTGAGATAAAGTGGCCTCAGAAAGAGGGAGAGAAAGAGATGGCAATTGAACTGTCCTAACACATTAGAATAACGTATGTCCTATTACGCCACTGATGTCAACTCTAGTTTATATCCCCAATGCCTCCTGTATTTTTCAAGTCGAACTGGGTTATTACTTCTCTTTTAAGATTTAAGGGGACAAATTCATATTACTGAAAGTAGCCATTGGCAGATTTAAGAGTGAAGTTCTAGTTATGAAATTAGTCGTGGAGATGAAAACAAATAAAGAGATAAAAAGATTAGAGTAAATTTTAAGCCATAAAATGAAATCCTGCCTACATAAACAACCTCATCTCTTTTCTGGTTCTCTGACCTAAGCTGCTCCCTTTACTTGTAAATATCCTTCAATTTTACTCTGCCTCCATCTTTTTAGTCATGTTGTACTGCTGTAGCCCTGGGCGAAATAAGCTGCAGTCTATCTGCGAAGCAAAGATGGATTTGACTAAAGTTATGGGGAAAGATAACAGATATTCACTAATACATTGAGACATTTTCTTTAAGTATAATGGCCTAGTCAAAGTCAAAAGCCACATTAAAATCTAGAATCTGTTTCAAGACTTAAAAAAATGTCCATTCACAGATGCTCCATCCAATCAAAAATAACTTTGTATTGTTTTGGAAATAAGGCTGGACCAGTTTTTTTCTTCAGCTTTTTAATGGTAAAAGGGTTAGGGTAGAGATATAATTTAGAGGTATAGTGGAGGATGTTCTTTTTCCAGGTGGATCATCAAAATAACTGGGTGTTTTTCGTTCATAAAATAGCACCACTTTATTATGGTCCATCTTACACCATCCCACCTCATCGAGAGCACGCCTAGGCGTTGTAGGGGGGTCATACAGAAACATGGAGGTCAAATATAATACTGAGCCTCATTTTGACCTGTTTTAATAACATTACATCTAAGTTGGATCAGCCTGTAATGTGTTTTACCATTTTAATTTTGTGTGTGACTCCAAATCCAATAAGTTTCCATTTATTAGTTTTGTGTGATTTTAATATCAGCACATTCAACTTTGTACAGAACAAATGTGTGATTCCTTTATTTTTTGAGCAGTGTACTAACCTATTATATTTAAATAGAGGACAGATATTTGTGTTTGCTGAAATAGTCCAAGTAGAAATCATAATTTTTTAGCTTTACTCATGGTTGGAACTGGTGTCGGTAGGAAGCAGAGGTTGAAGCCCTCATGGCTTTATTTACTGTACAGTATAACAGAAACAGCCAAGAGCCTGAATGACTCTTCAAACACAGATTGATTCCTTGTTGTTTTTTCACAGACAAAGGAGAAATAAAACAATACATCTTTAGAGATGAAATACTGATAGAAATGGCAACCAGATAGCTGTGGCTGATGCCATCTTGATTGCCAGACAAGACAACCCAGAATATTCTTGTATACCCTTCACCTCCCTCAACCTTTTCCTCAATGTCAGAGAACATGAGAACTCTTTGGCTTCAAAGGTTGGCTTAATAAGGAGTGTGTTCAGTTCAGCTCACATAACAGAAAATGAAAAACAACTCCTGTCTGCTACAGGAGGAGGTAAACAGCGGTGCTCTTAGGAAGAGCAGGGTGGTTACCGGGGGATATGAGAAGGAGGGAATAGAGTGGTGTAGCTGGAAAATTTCTGAAGTTTCTGCTGAGGCAGTGTGAAATATCTAACTTTTTTGAATAGCATATACATTTCACCATTTATACTCATATTACAGTACCTGCATCACTTTTGTTTTTCACATCTTTATTTTAAGCTGTCATTCTTTCAGCCAAAGCAGGATTGCTGTATTTTTTTCTAATTCTTTTTTTCTGACTTTGTCAGAACATTGTGTCTCCATAACAACACAATGTGTACTCTGCTTGAAAAATAATAATAATAATAAAATAAGTAACATGTAAAAGGGTCTGGCCAAAGAAAAACAAACGTGATGGAAATTATTAAAATGTTGAATGTTGGATCTGTCTACAAGGGGGTGAAAGCCATACATTCTGTAAAATATATAGTCCTGTGAAGTTCTTGAGATGTACTGTATGTACAACTGTGATATAGTGGATGTCTTTCTGAATTAATTGTGTAAGCTTCACACTGTTCTACTGCTTTAGGGTGGGGCATGGGGTAACTTTCCTGTGACATCTCCATCTTGTTTTTTTTAAATTAAAAATCCTTTTTTAGTCTTATTTATATTTTCAAAACACCTTACCAATAGAAAATAAAAGCCAGTTGCCAAAATATATATATATATATATATATATTAGCTAAATTAGCAGAAAAATATTTAAACCTCTGTCATAGGTCATCACTTAAAACCTTATAAGAATAAATCTTCATATTGGTTATAAAGCTGATATTTCTTCTTTCTGATATTCTTTTATCAGCAGGCATGTAAAATCTCCATTATTTTCATGCTACTAGACTCTGTGCGTCAGTTAAAAGTTTCTGTAACTCATTAGATACATTTATATAGGTCAGTTGTTTTCATACCTTTTAATGCTTACCTTTCATCTTACCAGAAATAAAAGTTTGTATCACCTACAATCAGTTGTCTTCCCTATCAGAAAGGTAGGAAAATTACAAATTACTAATTATCTATTTAAAAAATGTCTTTAGGCAGAACTAAAAATTAGGAAAGATGTACAGTAGTATGATGATTAGAAGAGTAAATGTATCAGCTATCCTCTCTTTGAAAATCACTATAAAGGTGTGAAACATATATTTTCTCAATCATTTCAAATTTTCATAGATACAGTAAAAAAAAAAAATAGACAAAATGTCTTTGGATAAGTTCACACAGCAGATCTAGATGTTCAATTCCCTTTTTTCTTTTTTTCTTTTTTTTGGACTAAAAATGGTTCGGGACATCAACGGGATGCGCATGTGCAGGAGAATGTAAAGCAGTGTACAGAAGTGTTTACTGAAGTAATGGTACGTGACTGTCATTACAACTATTCAATAAGCTATGTTAAAGAAAATAAAATAAAAAATAAAAAACAATGAAAAGCTCAACAGAAGATGCCGGGGTTTCCGTGTTATTATTAAACTCTTGGGTGATGGGCGGCGACTGAATCACGACCAAGTAAAAAAAAAGAGAAGAAAGGTAAAAAAAGCGATTAATTATTAACAGCCTTTAATGGACCAATTAGTCAGAGCTGCCACTGTGGAAGAGTCTGTGTAGATTTGTAGTAGGAGCAGGGGGATAAAGAAAAGTTTGTATGAAAATGCAACATTGCTGTTCAGACTTCAGACTCTGGAAACGTTGGGATACATATAAAATCTAACACCACAATATAGTACCTTTTGGGCTGTGAGGGATAGAGCCAGTGAAGCGTGAGGACAGGGTGATGATTACCAAGAAAAATGGGATTTATTTACCCAAAGTAAAAAACATTCCAAACAATAATTACAGGATCCTTAAAAGAGATCAAACAAAGAGACTCAAGGCAAAAAATATCAAGGTTAACCATAACAAAACCTCAAACTAACTGCACAAACAAAACTGACCTGATACACAGCAGAAAAAAAGGGACTTAAATACTTGCTGATCAGACTTGACTGACACACTGAGGTAGAGGTAGGGAGAACATCTACACAAATTTAACAAAAATAACTAAACCTTCAGTATTTGATCAAATTAGACATAAAAAAGTTAACCAAATGTGTGTGCTACAATTAGAACACATGTATTTTAATATTGTCAAAATGAATATAAACAAACCAACATATTTATGCAGCCATGTTTTAAAACTTAAAGAGAAAAAGTGGTTTTGTGTGGGGTTACCGATAGTGTTATACCGATACCAGTATCGGACGGGGCCCCGATACTGCCCTAAAATGGTGGTATCGGTATCGGCGAGTACCAACAAATAGGGCACCGATACCATTTTGAAAGCCATAAGTTTATTCAACTATTGTCACCCACTCCTGTTAGGCAATAAAAAGTTCTACTGGATTCACTTTGTATAAGATTTTTTCCTGCTTCACAAAGGTAGGCAGCAGCTTGACAAAGCAATGATGGCAATTATTTTACATTATTATGGTATCGGTATCGGCCGATACTGCACAGCCAGGTATCGGGTATAGGTATCGGGGCCAAAAAATGGCATCGGCGCAACACTAGTTACCGACAATGTGATTATAACATGGGCATTCAGACTAACATTAAATATTCTGATAAGAATCTCTTACAGACAAAAGAATGGATTTGGGTGACATTTGCTTGTTGTGTGAACATAGCCTTTGTGACTGTTTGCTAAAAGATCCAGTTTAAAATTGGTTCTACTATGTTTACTTTGCAAGGTTTGTTATTTTATCACAGCAGAAAACCATCCCTTGTGGGTCAGAGACTTTTTTAATCCTAACGATTCATAGGTCAAAGTAAAGTGGGAGAACAATGACAAACATGAAAGGAAAGCGTGTAGCATTAGAATGAACATCACTACACAACCAAAGTCTAAAGAGAAACTTTGAAACAATCTTTTCTACAAATTTGCAGATTTTATGGAGGGTTCAGAGCCTGGTTCCTCAGTTCCAGTCCTCAAGGTCTGATGTTTAAATCGCCCAGGGAAACAGAGTCCTTCGAAGACTTCAAAAACAATGTAGACCGTAAGTGATAAAGAGAGGATAGGAACAGTCTAACCGTCACCAGACGTATTATTTACATTTTTATTAAAAATGTTTGCCTCCAGCGTTCGCCACTGGTGCCCCAGCTAGCCCAAACCACTTTAACCTGCACTGAATTATTGGAAATGATGGGCTATGAAAGATACTCCTGGTGCATCCTTCAGATCAGCCCAACCAAGGATGCACCCATCCGTCAAGTCAGCAGGACAACGGACCTCAAAGACCGTAATTGGGGAACCATGGTTTAGAGAATCAGAACATGCATGCAGTCCGTTGTATGAAATCTTGCAAGGTCTGAGTGTAGGGGCTGGTGCCTACCTCCAGAAGACCGAAAAGAGAGACTTCAACATACATATCACCACTCTACCAAAAAGAAAGCCAGACACCCATGTTATGGTAGTTTAGCCCTGCATGGATGCTCTTTGGATGCAGGATGGAGTTGGTGTATCTGCAAACAACTTCTCAGGATCAGGATCATCCCAATCAGAATTTTACCGCCCCTTTCTTAAGGTTCAGAAGAGATTGTCTTGGTTTGTTGTTGGTATTAAATATATAATATAATCCATAAATCTATTATTACTTTATGTGATTAGGGAAATGTAATCTGCATTGTTGTAATTATGGGATAATGTAGATTGATCTCTAAAGCACATATTTGTTGACAGTGTTTGCATGAATGCATGAATGGATTTGTAAACAGATATATTTTGGTGTGTGTGTGTATGTGCATGAATGTCTGGCTACAAGGGGAGAAAATGGCTTTAACCTTCATGCTTATTCAGTCATCTCCGCTCTGTAAATGTCACTCTCTGTGCCTCCCTGCTGTGCTGCACATCTCTGTTTACCTCTTCACGATTCATAGGATCTGTCTTTTATCTGTTGAGGTGAAAGTTTTTAATTATTGTCTTTGATTTCCCATCATTTTGTTGCCTCAGTTCACATCTCTCTCTTTTTTCCTGTGCATTTCTCTTTTCCCTCAGCTTTTAATAATATCCACAAGATATACCTTCCTTAACCCTGCATAACAAAACAGGGGGCAGCCTTCATATTATTACTCCTGTTTTTTTTTTTGTGTGTGTGTGTGTTTCTCTTTTGCTCACACATGATGTGGGAAACCCTTATGACAGCAATCCATTCATTCCTGATCTCCTATATTCATCTTTTTAGTTTCCTTTCTTTCTGTCTACTCAATTCTTCCTCCCTTTGGCTTGTGTTGATCGATATTTCTCGAGCTTTCCATTTCAAGATTTAGAATGAGGCACGGAAAGACTGGAAAAAAAGCAAATGAAAGTTGACAGGAAGAGAAAAATAGCATATAGAAAGAAGGTTAGGGGGAAAATGAAAGAAAACACATGGAAGTAAAAGAAATAAGCAGAATAGGAAGTTCATTGCAAGCTAGCTATTTGCATAAAAGATAAGTTTGCCAAAATCAAAGTGCTACTGGTGTTTTATATTCAGTAATTTAAGATATAAACCAATGATTTATATGTTAATTTAGTAAATGATGGAACTGTTGTCTGTTCTCTGCTTTTTGAATCATTTCATTTCTCAACACAGAAAAATGTTTGAATATATTAAAAATGTCAAGACCAGTTAGTTTCCTTACATCTTAAACAAATAAGTGATCTCAACTAAGAAAAAAAAAAGAGTTGCATGGTTAAAATAAAACAACTGCTTCTGAGCAACCAATTTGAAAGATGGAAAACGTGAATGTAAAGATGGCAGCGGTGACCTATAGAGAGCCAAGCATTGAAATACATAAATAATATACTGAATAATGGAAAAATTTTTACCCCACCAGATCTCTACAAAGCGATGTTTCTCATTCACATGAAGTCTTCAACATAATTTTTAACTCTAAATAATTCAGTGCTCTTCACTTCTTTCACAAATTGATTAGTTAATTAAGCTAATGGTTGGAATCCAGCCTTGAAAATCATTCCTAACATTCGACATCAATGCACAAAAAAACTAATTCTGTAGTTATTTGAGTATAACTGACTCACATAAATGTGCAACATTTCTACAGCCTGTGAAACAGTAAAATAACTACAAAAAACAGGCTAAGCCAAGATACAGAAGCTTTGCTTCAATGTTTCAGTATTTGTAGTATGTAGAGAGCTGCTCAGTTGTTTTTCTTTTTTTTGGGGGGGGGGGGGCTGGGTTAAATCAGATAAGTGTTTGTAGCTTTGTAGCTTAATCGATGCTTGTGGTAAATTCTGCTCATTTACTTGTCCTGGGGTTCTACCATATTAATATTGTAGCAGTATAACAACTGTATGTTGATGCTGGATCATTGGATCACCTTCTGATTTAACTTTTTTAGTCTTTCTGTTAAAGATCTGTTGATGTGTTTTCGGCAGGTACTTTGGATCTAGCCTGGATGCCATTACGAACTTTGTCCCGCCCACAATGTTTGAGGTCAGGAGGTTCGGTCTGGCATTGCTCAATAGTAGCGCGAGTATGCTAGTACAATATCTGGCGGGCCAATCAAATTGTCAGGCCGGCTTTATACGATGATGGACAGATGATCAACAGTAACGTAATCAACCACGTCACCAAAGCGCGCTTGGGTGACAACAACAGTGGCTGCCGCTGGAGAGTTGAGGTGTGTAGATTCTGCTATTAGGTCTGTTCTAGAAGATATCGACAGCAAATTAATTTTAAAAGAGGAACAGAGAAACGCGATCAAGGCTCATCTTCTTATTCTAGGCGTGCAACTGCAGGCTTTGATTTTTGTTGACAACAACTATGCGTCGCTTAACATACGTCACGCACTCCGTTGCTCTTATTGGTTGTAGGTCTATCCAATTGAGTGCAGAGGCATTTTTTTTCCTGGTTCGTTCAAAACACGCCCCATAATCACAGCTCTATGGAGCAGTATCAGACTCATATTCTGACTAGAATTGAGTAGGACTATGTCAGGCTACTTTGGATCAGTGTTTGTTGCAAATAAAGCACATATAAGCCCATAAATGTAGAATGCAGAATTTTAGAAACCAAAATAATTCCACATGGCTTTTATGTAAATTACCTATAAACATATACATATAACACAGAACATAAAGGAATACAAGAGAGAAAAGGAATATTAATAATTAGTATTTCACAGTATGGACATACTTTATTATGAAGAATCTGTATTGAGTAGTCTTATAGAACCTTTGGAAAACTTGTTTTTGAGGCAGTTTCTTCTAGTTTTGGAACTAAACCTCCTACTAGAGCAGAGAAGGTTAAGGATTCTCTGACCAGGGTGTGAAAAGTCAATCTGAATTTTCTGAGTTCTGGAGAGAGAGCAATACCTATTTCCTCCAGTGAGGGTAGGGTCCAAGACTTTTTATTTCATTTTCCTATGCTTTTATTACCCACTGTAGGGCTTTCCTGTCTCTTCTGGGTAGCCAGAATTCTGCACCGTAATGCAGTATGCCAAAACGATCTCAATTGTGGCTCTGTTGAAGGTCAACTGTAGTTTGACACACACAGCCTTTGGTGCACCTTTTTAACCTCTGTTGAGTTGCTGTCTGACTATGAGGCCACAAGCAATGTGGCCCCCCAGACACCCAATGAAGCCCCTTTTCTGTTATTGTTCAACACAATGTCTTTGTTTGCAGAGAATAATGTAGTGATACTATGGGTTTCCTTCCTGTACCTTTTAAATGTATATCAATGAGCCCCATACTTGTCACGTAATCTACAAACCTGATAGAGTCATATGTATAGATGGAGAAAAGAAACTGGCTCATGAAACAACCCTGTGGAGAACCAGAGCTGAAAATCCACATCATTTTCTATTATATCTGAAATACATGATCAGAAAAAATGCAATTAATAGGAATAATTACCAAGTACAATAAATACTGATAGAGCACTGCCATTTTATGAAGTGCAGGCTTTTCCTGAGGACGTTTTTGAATGACTTCTTTTACAGCATTTGAGTAAAATTACTATGTTGAAGCAGAGCTAATTTTGTCCAGTCTACTCGCCTCTAAATATAGCTTTAAAAAGCCCAATTTTCCTTGCCTTCTGTATTAATGTTTACAGCGTTTGTGGAAAGTTGATTATGAAGAGTTCCTATTTTTATCTATCTTTAATGATTTATTTTAGACCTTACTAAGTAATGTTTAGTAACTTATTCCCCTTTTTTCCATCAATTTATAATATACATCCTTCTGATTTTAATATTACGGTGTCAATGATTCCAGTAAAACTTATAATCCTGACACCACTGTGCTAAACAGTTACCATATTACTAGTTTCATGTGCCAATATGCTAAAACCCTGAACTAAAATATTAGTGAAAGCTATTTATTTAAAAAAGACATACTCTTTGGTTTGCTATATCCGTGGTTACGTTTCTGGGAATTCACATAGGTTAAAGTATGGTTGAGCTAAGATTCCAAGACAAGAATATTTACAATATTTTGAGGTTGTTTGTTGCAACACCTCTGCCCCTTAATGCTTTATAATCCTCCTAATCTATTGTAGATTTTCTGATGTGCTTTTTGGATTAGTGATTGTTGTCATGATGTTTCTAAGTTCTGACCCAAAAATGCAGGAAACCGAGCAGAGAGTCCAGGTAAAAGGTTTAACGGGTTTTATTGAAGAAGTAAACAGGGGGAGAAGTGTTGCTCTAAACACTGCTCAACCGGAACTGCAAAGTGAGGTGAGGACACTGCAAAAACGATTTAGTAATAAGTAAATATTTCTTAAGTTAGGTGTATTTATCCTTATTTTAAGTAGGTAAATTAGATAGTTTGCCAATGGAATGAGTATTTTTACTCTTAAAATAAGATAATTAGATAAAATGCACTTGAAATTAGACAATGCAATTGTGTTTTCTTATTTTAAATCTACATTGTCTTATTCCATTGGCAAAATGTCTCTTTTACCTCCTCAATTGAAGAACAAATGCACTTATTTAAAGAAAAAATGACTTATCTAGATTTAGATTTTTCCATTGTAGTTCAGGCTCAGTGGGGAATTTGACTCGTGAAACTTGGAGAAGAGGTTTTGGTTGCCGACTCACGTTTCCAGTGAAGTTGTTGAGTCCTTGACTCCTGTCTGTGTGCCGTGGTTCCAGTGTTTGTCTGATTCGGAGGAGGGCAACACAGGTTTTACCCAGAATACGGTTGATAGTTGGAGAACGGAGATACTGACTGCCACTCAGATTTCCTGCGGTACTTGAACGGGTCGTCGTGGAGAATAATCCCTTTCTCAGTGAAAGCTCAAACGATCTCTTGGGGAAAGTGGATCCAAACCTCCTGTTTAAAATCCCAGCTCAGTTTAAGCTCAGTTTATCCTTCCAGGGTGTGAAGGTCTGAGAGATCCAGTTAGCAGGACAACTTCCTGCCAAGAGACAAAGACAAAACAAAGTTAAAAGGTTGACAAAAACTCAGCTTGACTCAGCAAACTCAGCTTGGCTAGAGTATCCTAAACTGGCAAACACTCTGGCGTCGAAGTAATGGCAGTCAGCAGCTTAAGAACACTCCGTTTTACGAGGAAACCATCCGCAGGTGTGTGAGGAGGCGGACCAGAACCAGGCGCCTCCTGGTGGAGAAAGGGAGACAAACACAGAAAAACACAGACACAAAAACAGGAGTCCTGACAATTGTAAAGGTGCAAATCTTCATTCTTCCATTTCTATATTTGCAATGTCTGTATTATAATTTCAAACCATACATGGATGGTATTCATTGAAGCAAAACAAGTCTACCAACTCTGTTAACATAAACCTGAGTGGTTAAAAACAGAAAAAAGCCAAAACTAGGTAATCTTTCCCATATCATCAGATTTAACCACTTGATGCCTTTTTAACTCTTCAGAAAAAAATCCACATGTAGAGCTTAATAAATTGCAATATGTATTCTAATAAAGCTTGTGTGTTAGATTAAATACATAGAGATTACCCTCTAAGTATTGAATATATATCTTTATTGAGTCCACATTTCTGTAATGAAAAAGTTATTTATTAATCTAACATAATATTGTAATATGAAATGCTCCGTTTTTATATGTTGTAAGTTTAAAATCATCACAATTAAGATTATTAAGAATAAAGGCTTGAGAATTCCCCCTGTGTTCAATTAATCTATATAATGTATTTTAATTAATCAACAGAATTAACATAAATTAAACCTCTCTTTAATTTAAAAATGTATTTAAAAGCACAGCCAAGAGTGCTTATCTCTGTTAATAGAAAATATGCTGTTAAACATTTACAATTTCGAAGGACGCAATAATTGTGAAGGCCATTTAAAGGTATTGATAAACTTAGAATTAATTTCTGTTATGATACTTGATCAAAGCTTTAGTATTTCTTTATTACTTATTCTTCTTCCATAGGTCCCAAAAACAAGCACAGGTGAAAGACAGCACTTCTATTTTAATAATTCTCCCTGAGATGTGAGTACACAAAAAGTAATAAATCACAATGTATGAGTTCATATAACCTTCTGTACCTGTGTTGTCTCTCGGTGGACCCACCAGACTGCCAGATTTTACTGCGCTCTGGCAGCATCTTGACAGTCTCATCGGTCTTTCTCCTGTTCTTCCAAATCCCCCAAAAGCCTATTACTCACTGAACAATGCTACAGGCAAGGTCACTGTGTAATAAGTGAGATGGACATAAGAGAAAAAAAAGAGCTCCCTATAGTCCTCATACAAGCATGCGATAAGAAAGAACATTGTAGAATATGATTGGATCTTTTCTTTTCTAGATAGCTTTACAATGCAGTTATTGTCTTGGATTTTTTTATTTTACTTGTGCTCATAAGTTGGATTCATGTTAAAACTGACTCCTCATTTTTACTAATATGTAATTTAAGTAAAACAACCAACAGCTCTTTAAACAGAGGGATTAAAATGTAATAAAACTGCCTGATCTTTACTAGTTTCTAAAGCCATCTGATTACGAGACGACTTCTAATTTAGATAAAACAAATGAGAATTTAAATGCTGCTTATACATTTATGCATACCCATGATTCAGTGTTTAATGCAAGAATGGCCATCAGGACGACCCCTTCTTTTTACCAATGTTTCAGTTCATTGAGGTTTGCAGACATTCTGCTGTGCTTAGCTCTCTTGAGACTCTACCACAGCATTTTAATTTGGTCAATGCTAAGACTTTTTCAGTCATTCTCTTCTAAATTGCTGTATTTAGGATCAATAAGTTAGGGGGAGGCTTTAATTGTTGGACATCTGGCCTGACATATGTGTTAAGAATAGTTATATGAAGGACTCTAAGTCTGTATTACTGTAAGTTGTCCAGCTCCTGTGGATGCAAAACCAGTCTCATCATCACCCCTTCCTAAAGGTTGTAATCCAATGTTTGTGCTGACAAGCTGTGCTTTGTTTTTTTAAACGTGGCACTTTGAACTTCTCTACACTGCCACGGAGGTAAAGAAGATTACAGAAGGAAGAAGCCGGATAGAAACAATAAACTAGAAGCAGAAGGCCTTTGTGAGGACCTTAGACGAAAGAGATAATCTGCAACTGTAAAATCTGCATTAATTCCTGCATTAAAAGCTCCTCAAACATAACGTATTATGGGTGGTGAAAGACTATATGTTTTGCATCTTTAAACATGCCATTTTGCAGCCAGTTATGCAGGAGGAAGTACCATAAGGAGCAGCTCCCAGCTTATCGATGTTGGGGTCTATTTTCAAATGTCAGTTACTAAACTGCCTGATCTGCCATAAAAAATGGTCATTTACACCAAAACTAGGCTTTCTTTTTGGAAATACCCAAACAAAATACCTTCTTTGAGCCCCGTAAACACATACTGTGGTGCTGGTGGCCATGTTGGAATGCATCCTGAGTTTCAACATGAGAGCATGGCATAAAAAGGAAAGGGCGGATGGTAAAGACAGCACAGAAGATTATGCAATGCCCTCTGCCAGTTTCTGGGCTTAATTTATACTATAGGACTCTAGACGAAGGCCAGACCCATTGCCACAGATCCCACCCTTCCATCGGGAAGGCGGTTCAGCTACATTAAATCCAGGACAAACAGCCTTCAAACTGTTTCTTTCCCAAAGCTGTAAAGGTAATTGCCCCCCTTTAGACACTTAATTGTCCATGTAATGAATCAATGTCCATTCATAGGATGCTATAGCATGAGGTGCACCCTGCAAATCCATCATGCCACGTCCCCATGTACATATTTCATGCTTTTCATTAAGGGTGTCCTTCAGCTGTTATGTTTTCTCATTTTCCTCCTTACTTCTGTGTATTTTTATCCCTTCATCCTAAAGACTTTTCAGGATGTCAATTCCCTACCAAAGTGTTTTTTTGTTTTGTTTTTGTCGGTGTTCTATACTGATTCTGATCCAAATGATTTGAAAAAAACAAACCAAAACATAATTATGGGTCTATAACAACAATTAAAAGTCTTGATAGCATTTAATGCCAAACTATTTTCTTAACTGTAGAATAAAACTACACTAAAAGTGTCTACTTTGTATAAACAGGAGTATAAGAAGAGTACTGTAGATAGTTGTTTTTTTTTTCCTTTTCCTAACTCTTGCATCAATTGTAGGGGAAATATTCTGTTAGCAATGATTACATTTAATGAGATATCTTTCTTCTGTCTCCAGAACTGCCAACTGGTGCTTGACATCCCCTCCCTGCAAAGTCATCAAACATCAACAAGTCTGAATCTAGTTAAAGCTTTTCAGCGTATGGGGAAATATTTGCAACTGAAACAGCCTACAGTATATATTTTGCTACTCTAAACAATTTTGCATAACTTCTTCTGAATGGGAAGTAAGACCTACTGTAACATCGACACCTTCGTGAGTTAATCCAAACTGCCTTTTAAAACATAATTTAAGCCCCACTGGGCAGTGTAGATTTTCTCTTCGGGGCAGATTTTAGCTGCCATTCACCTGAAAATGGACTTTACAGTTGTTCATAGTGTAGCCGACCTGCTCATCTGTGACATCCTCACATAATTCTAAAGCATGCAGAGCGTAGAGACTGAGGGAGCTGCAGTGTATGATAATGAAACAGAAGATTGGCAGTTGTACGTCTGCCTGCATGCTCATTGTCTGAACACCTTCGCACTGTCTTGCATTATTAAACACACACCCACAGCACACATAGTATGTCAAGCATAACACTAGGAGAAATTGAGAGGATTGTATGTTAGTGTGAATGATTTTTAAAGGGACAACGTCTCATTCTTTCTTTTTCTCACTTGAATACTAATTTAGACGCAAATCTCTTTAAGATAATCATTATATATCTGTAGCAGAAGTTTTAGTGCTAATACAAAGAAATGGCCCAATTATTTTGTGATTTCCGTTATGCACAGACATGTTTAATGACATGCACAGCGCTAATAAGAGACATCCTTCATGGCCAGCACTCAGTTATAAGCTTTCAGGACTAAATCCTATCCCCACATAGATCATTTCAGACTTCCTGAAATTGCTCAATTGGACCACTTAACTCCCTGATATGTGCCTACTCATATGCATAAGTATGAACTACATTTTTGTATATATAGTCATTTTCAAACGTAGTATCGCATATTGAATATTCAGTACTTTGTTCCCAAATATTCACAGCTTACTGCTGTATAATTCCATCCTTTTAACATTGTTAAAGAAATGCTATTAAATTTAACACTTAAACAACAAATCTATAATTTCTTTTTACTCAGTAAACTATAACTGAAGAACACACTAGAACACCATACCCCCTAATAGCTTGTGTTACCTTTAAGTGACTTTAAATAACTTCAGTTCAATGCTTTTTGCAGATATCTAGAATAAATTTGCCCCAATTCTCACTTTAGCTCTGAGATTTTTTGAGTGGGTTTTCTGCATGCTCATCCTATTTGAAGTCACCCAGCAGCATATCGATATATTTAGGATCTGGGCAATGGCTTTCCAGAGGATTTTCCATATTTTTTTAATTCTCTGCGAGTCCTTGGTGGATTTACTCGTATATTTCCGCTCCTTTTCATGCTGCAGGGTCCACTTTAGTCAGCTTTATTTTTTTTAACAGATGGTCTCACAAATTTCCTTCTGATACACCCAAAAATCCATGGTGGATTCTATAATTTTGAGCTGTCCAGGTGCTGCTGCAGTAAAGCATCCTTAAACCATGGCACCAACACCTTTATCAATCACACATTAGATAAAGCTCTTCTCTATGGATGCTGTACTTAATTAGTATTTAATTGTTTATGGTCAGTATTAAACTTGCCTGTCCAAATGATATGTTTCCAGCTGGCTAGGTCTTTTTCTACCTCCTCTGAAACTTCAGTTTGGTATTCTTGTATTTGTTAGAGGGAACAGGTTTCTGCCATAGAAGCTTAACTTGTGCAATCTTTATGTAACTTTAAATACCTGAACTTTTATCAGTCGCTATTCATATCAATATCAAAAGCTCTGTCTACATTCTGTATCTCTAGTTCTGCCTGGTTAAATAGGTGCTCTGTGGGATTTAGATGCTCTGGAAACGCCTCACTGGAAAGACAGATGAATTCATGCTGCCAATTAGGCAATAGTTTTGACTTACAATCTGAAAACTACAGCTCTAATTGAAACTCAAGAAATTAAGGAATGTATTATTGCAGTCTGTTACAGCTTTTCAATTATGTGGCTAATTTCATGTAATACACTTTTTAAATCAGTATGAAAACAATAAAGAAAAACAAAAACAAAGCAAATTCACACATTGAAAGATACAGTAATAAAGTTTTATCTCTATAATAATTTGATGTTTTAAAATTATTTCAAAACAGCAATAAAATTATGAGATATAAAGCCTATGATGGGTGCATTTACTCTGGCTGCAATTATACACTGACAAGGGTTTGATTAAATGGTTTTAATTACATCAAATATTATCAGTTTTTTAACTGACAATATACTGTCTCATCAGTACCCAGTTATGTGACATCCGAATTCTACTAGAAAGTGTTTGTGTCCCTAGGTTTTAACCCTTATATCAGCCATCCAAACATTATATATATATATATATATATATATATACAATAATCCCTTGATTGCTACACATTGTCTGTTTACCTGCAGTATATATAAATAGTTGTAGTTCGAAGTTCTTCCCCACAGCCATTAGTCTGCTGAATTTTGTTTAAAATAGTTATTTTAATAATGACTGTTTTTCAAGGCTGCACTTTCAAAAATAAAATTGTCTAGAGCTGTTTTAAACTAAATTTATTTTTGCATACACTCGTGTATACAAAATGACTAAATAAATCTGTCTAAGTCTAAGTCTAAGGTCAGGCTATCTGTTTTGGGTTTTGTGGTATTTTTTGTTTTAGTGGTTTGGGAAGAGAGTAACAAGATACAAGTTGAAAATAATTCTTAGATACATATATAAAATGGGAGCTTAATAATTAATCTTTTAATTATTAAAGGAAATAAATGTTTCAAACATAATCAAAGTTGAATCTCCTTTGACGAATTAATCTATTCCAAAAAAAGCTAAATTCTTTCTGTTTTATTCTGATTATAATAACAGGCCCCGATATTTATGGAATCTGCAGGTATTTAATTTGCTGTGTAGAAAGCAGACAAGGGGGTTCCTCGTGCCTGGGAAGGGGGGATGACTGCTCATCACTGGTTTGATTGGATGAAATATTTTTAAAAATGTCAAGAACCCCCCGACCCCTACCCCCCGCACACACACACACACACACACACACACACACACAACTTGATGTTAACTGCCTTGCCCGCTTATCGCAAAAGATGTCAATCAACCTGTGCTTTTTCCTACTTTTTTTCAGCTTGTTTCTGGCTGGTAATGATTGCTTGATTTTTGCTTTTCCAATGTTGTCACCTCACATGAGGGGAAAAAAAAAAAGAGTTTCCGTTGTTCTTTGAAAGTCACTTCAGTCATCAAACCTTTTCAGACCTTTACAGATTTTTGACAGAAAGTTTTTGATGCACATCAATAACAAAGACAATTACCTCTATAATTGGATGGGGCCGGAGAATAAAGCTTTTACTGCCACTTGTTTCAGGGATAATTGCCGCCTTCACTTATTTCTTTGACAAGAAAAAAGTCAGTTCAATATGCAATGCTGGAAAATAACTCAAGATCAAACTTTACTTCAACTTTTTTTAAGGTTGCTAGACATTTTTATCAAGAGCAGTACAAAAAAAAGTAAATTAAACAATCTTTTGATGACCAAACCTCTAATAGAATGATATAAGATTAACTTTGTGCTTATACTCTTATATCCTGCAGGACCTGCGCTGTTGTTATCCCACTGGTAGATATGTCTTAAAAGTCTTCCATTTTTTGAGCTTTTATTGCAGGACCATTATTGTGAACTGTAAAATTAACTGGAGGATCTCTTTTTTCGAGTGCAACACCTTTTAGTACTCTGCTGGTAATACTTTGTGTTTGGATTATTATTATTATTCAACTATGTGCTTGTTAAACCATATTTCCTGCATTTTTAAATAAACCTGCCCTCTTTTTAAAAAAAATGCACATGCAAAACCCTCTACCTGCTTCCAAGAGGCAACCTCTGTTATATACGTGCATGAGAATGCTCAAAAAGATTTCCAATTTTTACACTATGTCAGACTTAACACCGGTAAGTGAAAACAGGGAAGATCACATATGAACCGCCTTACGTAAACATATCACCAGAATGATTAATAATTAGGAGGACCAATTACTTTGATGATCCACCTGGAAATAGGACCATCCTCCACTATACCTTTAAGTTTCAAGACTAAGGTTTTTTTTCCCAAGCAGTATATTTAATAAGGGCAGCTCTTCTGTCAAGATAAAAACTAATAATCTTCCTTATGTACGTAACAAAAATTTTGGGATGAAATAGGAGCATAAAGACAGAGTGGATCCTTTTTAACAGACAGCTCTGTTACTATGCATTCAGATTGTCCTTGATCTAAGAACACTGTGTAGTACTTTGATATGGCTGGAGCCAGTGAAGTCTCCTCGAGTACGAACTTGTGTGATGTAATTATGTGAGATTTGATGATGTGGCAGGGTGTGACACTGGAAGTGTATAAAATGCTTCATTAACTGGTATGCTGGGCTGAAGAAGGGAGTCCGATGGGCAGCGCTTCCAGCTGTAACCCGAACCATTTCTCTATAAGTACAATTAAAACATCTGTCAAAACCTTTTCTCACGTCTCATAATAGTTCAACACATAAACCTTAACTGTAAAAACTGTAACTTATTAAAAGTGTTTGCTCTGACTGATCTCTTCTCAGGAAAGAATATGGGAGAGAAAGCTTAATGATGTAAACATAGAGAATAAAGAAGGAAGAATCTTCGACCTTGTCTCTTTGCACTCTTTCAATATCATCCTCCGCCCTTTTTCACTTTTGCTCATCCAGCATGTTTTTCTCATTATGCAGCTTTGATGATGGTGAACATGAATTACGACTTTCTTTTATTTTTGAGTCTTTTGAGCTCCGGGTTTGGTTATTAAATGTTGTAAATAAAACCTTTTAGTTTCCAGTGGGAGAAACTCTGAGTGATTAGTATAAATGCACAACTGGGTCAATTAAACAGGCATAAGGAGAAAACAACATGAAATGCCAATATGTTGAATTTTCTTTTCTTTATTATTTGTGAAGAATGTCTTTTTGTGTTTTGTAACATTTTTAAATATATATGTATATATTTGTACCATTTTCTTTTTCAGTTAAATTTTTGAATTGGTCCTCAAGAACTCATGCTGATCCCAAATTTACAACCCCCATGTCGTGAACATCTGTTGGAGATTCATGCCCTGCTGGAAGACCATCTGATGCTCTATTTACAGTTTAGTGGCAGAGGCCACCAAGTTTCCTTTGAAAATGTCCTGGCAATTCAAAGAAGTCATACTTCAAGGTTCCCAGGGGATTTGGAAAAAGACCATCCCCACATAATCCAGGAATCATCTCTCTCTCTCTCTCTCTCTCTCTCTCTCTCTCTCTCTCTCTCTCTCTCTCTCTCTCTATATATATATATATATATATATATATATATATATATATATATATATATATATATATATATATATACATATATATACATGTATTTTTTTTCACTTTTCCCCTTTGTTTCCAGAACGATTAAAATTTTATCTGACCAATGTGAACAGTTTCAGTAGCATTCAGGAACTCCCTAAATACCATCTAGAAAGCAGTAAAAATGTCTTAAATTAAGTGTATTTACCATTAATTTGAGCAGGTAAATAAGATGATTTGGCAATTGAATAAGTGTTTTTAGTTTTTAGATATTTTGCACTTTAAATAAGACAATGCAATTGTTTTTTTCTTTTTTTAAATGTAAACTGTCTTGCTCCTTTGGCAAAGTGTCTCACTTATCTTCTCAATACAAAAACAAATGCACAGAAAACAACATATTTAGATTTTATTTTTTGCAGTGTACAGTTTTTTTTGTTTTTTTTTTGGTAAGGATAGAATATAGCTTGCTTTTACTGGCATTGCTTCCAAACTACTGGCTTCACCCACAAACAAATCAGAGGCAACCAGCTAATGTATAGATGCTTAAAAGTGATGTCCTTTTTTTATATATGTAAAGTGCCCATAACACAACTTTTTACGTTCTGATATTTTATATGAACTGTAACAGTTAATCATAGTGTTGAAAAAAGTAAATAAATAGATAAAATGATTGTGTCGTACTTTGGATTTTCCCATTGGCATTTTGTTTGGAATTTGCAGAGAAATGTCAACCTACACTGTCATATTTTGAAAAAATAAAAAAATCAGTCTACAAATGGTCTATGGTAAAACTGAGCTTTTAAATCATACAATGATGATGGGAACTTACAGGGAATTCCCTAAAAGACCAGAACATGTGGAAACCAGTGAAAAGCAATAAATAGAAAACAAGAAAGGAGCAGAGAGTGACATTGGATCAAAGCCAGCTAATCAGGAGAATGTTGTACAGCTGGGAGAGTGCTGAAAAAAAGTAGAACTACAGTAAACATAAAGGAAAACTACAAACCATAAACTAATAGAAATAAATGAACAGAAACAAATGAACTTTGATGTACAGTTGCAGCCATTCAAAACGTCCCTTCTCAGTCAAGAGTGACTTCCTTCTTCTCCTGGGCATGCATATTTTTTTACTCTGACTCCACCCTTTCACTGAATTCCAGGGTCTGGCCAGTAGACGGTGCTTCTCTTCAGATCTGAATGTCCACAAATCATGACTGAAAGATTATTTTAGTGCAAAGATTGATGTTTAAAAAAGGAATCTTAGGGGACGAGCCAAGCGCCCATCAAGGAAAGTTAGAAAATTTTGAATGGCTACTACTGCAAATAACAAACTAAAAATATGCAGAGAAAAGAAATGATGAATATAAGAAGATTAAATCTAAAGGAATATATCATTACAGCATCCTCTTTAGAACATGACAAAACAGCAAGGAAAGGATCAAACCAGAAAGGAAAAGTAAAAGCCCAGAATCAACCAACAATTTAAAAACTCCTTTTAGATGCGTCTCGGTTAAATGGGCAGATGAAATAAGAGCTAAACTACTTTTTAATCATCTCCATTTGTACTTTGTGATTCAAACAAACTCTGGGACATGTTCTCCTATAATGGTTTTCTTGTAAGATTTAAACTCCTCATGAATTAACTTCCTCAGTACGTCTGCTCCTGCATGTTTTAATGTGTTAGAAGCTAGAGAAAGCTAAAATAACTCAGAAAACCCTCCACAGTCCACTTATCAGGCGCAAGCCAGCACTCCCCTTTAGTTCTGCTAAAATTAAATATGATTGGATGGAAGGTTAGCATTTGCTCCCTGGTGAGGGGAGCGGAGGATGAATTTTAACAAAGTGACACTTTTTTTGGTCATCACTGGGGCAAAAACTGATTAATGCGGGACAAATGGTTCATACACTTTAATAGAGGATTACTTAGGAGAGGCATTTTGGGCAAAATAGGTTAATCGAAATTACTGGCAAATTTAAATATGTTTTTACACTAATCTAATTTGTCGTTAACTCAAATGTCGTTCACTAAAGATGAAAGTGTGCTGTGAAGGATGTTTCTACCTTTTTTATTATCCCACTCACTGTGCTTTTTGCCAACATAAGCTTGGGTCTTCCTCAACCCTTTTCTGTATGTTCCAGTTGTTTTACGCACTTTAAATAAAGCTCTGACTGCGGATAAGGGCAAATTTAGGTGACTATTTTTTAACCTTTCCTGAGTTTTAAGCAAAGATCGAAGTGTTGTCGTTTTTTTTTTTCTCTTTAGTGACACATTTTTCTCTTCTTTTTCATTTTAAACATTAACCATAAAAACTAACCCCACAACTTTGGGTCACATTTAAAGCCAGAAACTGCATAACCATCAATGCATTAATAAGCCTTTTGTCTTAACTTGGTTGTTGCAGTTTTGCAACATCTTTTGGTGTTCTTGTCACTATATTTTGATAATTAAAGACATTCATTCTTATATCTAATCCTGTAATTTAAGATGATGTTTTCCTGTTTTTCCTCAAGTAATCAAGAAATTGTATTTTAAGCCTGGGGAGCTATTTTCAGCTTGTTTTCATCATCACAGCAAAAGGAAAACTTTATTGTATTCTCATCGCTTTGTTTCATGTTTAGAGTTGGAAAACGTTTTTAAATGCTGTGGTATATCAAAAAAATAATAATAATAGAAGGCCCACTTTTTAAGTCCAATAGATAATTGATTCTTAAAGTCCCCCTTTTGGACTTTGTAAGATGTTTAAAACTAAGTTTTGAGTTAAAAAATTATTTCATATTTATTTGATTATTGAAGATTTGTTTTCTTTTTCATGTCAAAGCTCTCCCTGAAAAACATCTCAAACTTAAACTTTTACAGGGATACATTATAAATATGGTTTTATTGTGTTCGTGAATGGTTGGTCATTTCAGTCTTTGACTTTGATATGGGAATGGAATGCCAGTCGTTTCAGGAAAGGCATCCAGCATTGAAATTCTGCCAACTTTGCTAGAAATTTGTAATGTTTAAATATAAGGAGCAGCCGAAAGGCCTCATCAGATAAATGTTAAATCTGATTTATTTTACTGTGAAATCACCTGAGCTTTCCAAGAATTCTTAAATCTCCATTAAAAATATCCACATTGGATTGTGTTCATACTTAAATTGTCACTGTTCTTCATTTAAATTTTTTTTTAAATTATAGATCAATGAAGTTTATTCATTTGAAAGGAAAAGGAAAGAATATGTTGCATAGCAAGGGTCATAACACATAGCTAACTTTAGATTCGGCTCCTGTCTTTTAGGTACAGTACAACTCTACCAGCGTCCTGCATCTTGAGTTAGGTATTTTTTTTTCTTGCAATTCAATCAGCTTGGACACAAAGCATCTACGAACATCTACTGCTTCCCATTTAAAATCAGGTCAAGACTTTGACCGGGCCATTCTAAAGAAAGATACCATACTATACACTTTGATCTCAATGGTTGGTTGGTCGTTTTGGGTTTTTGTCCTGCTGAATGATGAACCTATGGTCTAGAGTCTTTTGCAGTGTCTTGCAGGTTTTTCTTCTTTATCTTCTTTGGTTTTGCTCCATCCATCTTTCCATTAACTGAACAGTTTCCTGTGCCTGCCAAACACAGGCATCCGCAAAGCACTCTGCTGCCACTGCTACTCTGAAATACAGGTGTTTTCAGGGTTGCATGAAGTGCTGTTTTTCAAGTAAATATCATTTAAATATAGACTGGAGAACTTGAATTTAGTTTCATTTAAGGCTCGGACACTTTTTCTACTGTTTCCCATTTTCAACTCACGCTTGGAGAAAAAAAAAAAACAATTAAACAGGGCTTCTATTGTGTGTTTTTTCAATAGTGCCAGAATTTTCCGTGACTTGAAAAGTGTTTGTCCTGTCACTGATATTTCATATAAAACCACAACAAAATAAGCTGACGTTTGTGCTTCTATCACAGGAAAAAAAGTCAAACTGGTCAAGAGGTGTAAATACTTGTGTGACACTCTCTATCTGCAGCGCAATAATGATTTAAGAGATTTGCAAACTACTTTCAATGATACTTGCGCTTGTGGAAAAAATATAAATAGAGATGGAATCAAAAATAGCTGTTTCAAAAGAGTATACATATTTTTTAACATATCATGTATGTTTACTAAATAGATGTCAATGTGCTCTTTTTCAATTTGTTTCCTTTCTGTTTGTACACTCAGATAGAGGAAATAAAAGAGGAGGTATTTTTTCTTCTCCACTTTTCTTCATGCCATTCTTTTAATTTAGCAAAACTACATCCTGCAGGCAGACAGGGGTCAGATCACGCCCCCTTTTTACCTGCACTCCTCCATGCAATCAGCACAATGCTCAGTTGTCATTTGGAAGTGACAAACCGCTGCTGTTGTGCCATGTAATTATTTTCCCGCCCGAGGAAGAAACACTAAATACCTCACAGATGCTGTAACAAACATTTTTTCTGTTTGATCAGAAACATGTTTAACATGCATTTTACCATAACAGGCTTGTTGTCTTTGCAGCTCCTGAACTATTAAAGAGGTCTTTGTGTCAGGGTGTGTTTTTCTAAAGAGGTTTCATTTTGTCACATCAATAAATCACGTTCTGTGGTGTTTGAGCATCAGGACTCAAAACCTTCCGTTCGGTTTTCCTTCTTTTACTTATTTTTTAAGATATCAGTGACTTTTTAGAAAGGGTTTCTTGGTCCTGTTATACAAACTCATAAGGCCATGTTATGTTCATTTTTTTCCACTACTGCCCAGTAAGACTCCAAAGGTTGCACTGAGGACATAAACAGGGTTTAAACTAAATCAAAACATTACGGCAGCCGATTTCTTCTTTGATCTTGTGTCTTTTCTTGTGATAAATCTGTGTCTGTGATGGTTTTTCTTTTTTTTTTCTTTTTGCTTTTGTACTCTTTTTAAAGAAAGGAAAGAAAAACAATGAGCAAACATGAACTCTTGAACTTATTTGTCCTTTTTTCACTCTTGCTTCTTTTCTTTTTTTGATATTCTTTTTTTTTATCGGTTTTTGCCAGTAATCTTTTTTGAAATTTTCTCTTTTCTCTTTTTCCCCCCTTTTTTTCTTAACCCTAGGTCCGCTCACAAAAAAAACTGATGAATCTTCAATGAACAAGCCTCGAGATGAAGGTATTTTTGTTGCATGTTTTTCCCTTTTTCCCTTCTTGTTTTGAAAGTCTTTTTTGGGGGGATGTGTGCACACACACACACACACACACACACAAACACCTTCATAATATCAGATGCATAAAATTGTGTTGCTGAACAAATGTCCTGCTGACCACTTCAGTTTAGAAAGGTGCTTTCTGAATGTTAATCATTAGCCTTATGTAACCTTAGCTGAGCAAATCGAGCTAATGGAACATTATAAAACCATTCACTGTGTTTTTCAGGTGCTTATCTTGCTCTCAAATAACAAAGGCTGCTCAGACACCATCATCAGCGCTGTGCCCTTGAAAATACATTGGCCAAATGGTGGCCTTGTCCCAAAAAACAAATTGTTGTGCAGATTTTTTAGTAACAAAGCCTCTATTGAATCCACAGCAAACAATGAAGCATTATTACCACACCTTAGCCTCTTTCTCATGGCTGAAATTGCTGTTGGATGAGCTTTGCAGAAATATTAAGCTGTACTTAGCCGGAGTCAGGGATGGTAACATCAAATCAAGTTGGGGAAAAAAGGAGAACATTCAAGGACACCTGTGCACCACTTTGGAAACTATGGGCCGGATCTATCAAAGGTTTGCGTGTATAAAAACGTGAGCTATTTCACTGCGCACGCTAAAAAATGTACAAACTGATCTATCAACAGCGTGCTAAAAGGATTTGGTCTTTAAAACGTGCTAAATAGCGCCTCTTATCCATTTAGTACTTTTTCTGCAATGAATATGTAATATGGGGCGTTTACACGCAAAAGTGCGTCCTGTGGGAGGAGAACATGTAAATATATTAATTTAGCACTCGCAAAGTGATTTATCAAAACTGAAAGCAATTTTGCTAACGGTATCTGACTCTATATTTAACACGTTTCAAAAGAAGGTGCAAATGGTCTGTATGCGTAATTGCGCACACATGGCAGCGGTTATTGTCGCAAGAAGGAGACATCAAAATGAAGCAAGGAGACGCAGAGAACGCATTTTTTCACTCCGTGTGAATATTTTTGGAATGAACGAGGAAACGATCATCAAAACATATCGTTTATCCAGCATTGCCATTTTGGAGCTGTTGGGGGAACTCCGAATGGATTTGGAGCCAGCCACAAAGGAGGACCCACGCAATACCAGATATCACAAAACTCCTTGCAACATTGCACTTTTTTGCATCTGGGATCTCCCAATCTCGTTTTTCAGAAGTGCTGTCCGACATTCTAAATGCCATGTCGCCCTGACGCCCTACTGGAGAACCCCGACCTCTGCGCATGTGGAGCAACATGCCAATGCTGCGGGGATGCGTACGGGCAGTCATCTTATCCACAGTCACTTCTTGTGAGCCATTTGGTATGTGCATTTTTCTACAGGCCAATACAAAACACCTGTTTTTTTGTTTGTTTTTTTTACTGCAGTGAAGTAGAAATTCAGCCATATACCACCTTAGGGAATAAAGGTTGCCAAAGTGTATATATATATATATATGTATATATTTTTTTTTTTTGGAGGGGTAGGGGGTGTCACTTTAAGATTAAAATTTCTTAATGCACTAGTTTGCACAAACTACAAACTACTTTGCCGCAAAACGCGCAAATCACTCTTGTTAAATCACCCGCAAACCATGGTTCAGCCCCTCGAGCAAAATTCCAGTTTGCGAGCGCAAATTACTGCACGCAAAATTGGATCTTGATAAATCCGGCCCTATGGGTCTAATCTGCTGCCGGGGGAAAGGAGAATGAAGTTCAGCCCACCTTCAGTTTACCTCCTATCCACTGCACTTATATCGTGGAGAAAATTTTGTCCACACCTTTATTTCTTGTCTTTGTTCTCTTGTTCTTGTTTCTTGGGGGAAAAAAGATGACAGACGATAAGTTGATATTATTTCTTTGCTATTTTTAAAGGTTTTGCTGGTCTTTGTTTTTTTTTTTTCTTCAGACGCTTTGATTTGAGTTTTTTTTTTTTTACTTTTTCCTTTTTTTTAAGTTGGGAGCTGACGGAAGTTTGACACACGAGGATTTTCTCTGTGATCAAACAAGCCGAAGCATTCGTGACTTTTTGGGCTGCCGCAGTCAGGAAAGCAGGGAAAACAGTTAAGCACTGAGGAAGGATGCCCCCTTTCACCCTCATTCATCTTCCCAAAGTAGAGTTTACCAGATTTGAAGGGGATCCTTTAATTTCATTTGTCCAGTCCTGCAGCTACATCCTGTTCAAAGTCAGATTAAATTACATCTAAAGCTCAAAATGGCTAAATTTTCCTCCACGTATAACAAAAATAAAACTGAAAGGAGGCTTTAAAACTAATAATTACAATAAATTAGTCCTTATGGAAAATAATGTATAGCTGTGAAAAAAGCAGCACAATCTTTTCACAGTACAAATTAACCTAATTGCTGAACCATAAACTATATTTTTTGGCAAGACTGTGTAGGTGTTTTATATATACACACGATGGATGGATGGATGGATGGATGGATGGATGGATGGATGGATGGATGGATGGATGGATGGATGGATGGATGGATGGATAGATAGATAGATAGATAGATAGATAGATAGATAGATAGATAGATAGATAGATAGATAGATAGATAGATAGATAGATAGATAGATAGATAGATAGATAGATAGATAGATAGATAGATAGATAGATAGATAGATAGATAGATAGATTAAAAAGAAGAAGAGGAATAGGACCAAACTTATTGAATTGTTCTGTACTGATTTGAATTCCAAGGTGAACTAAAGAAATTAAATAAAATTAACTCTGACTTCTTGGGGTTGCTCTGAATTTAATATTGTTGAACAGATTTGAACATAAATTCAGGTATTAGTTAAATTCAAATCTGACCTAAACTTACTAGGGTTTTGTTCAGCTTAGTTCGCCTCATCATTTGTCTTTTTCAAGTTAAACTTTGTTTGATTTAGATTCTCAGTCTTAGTCAATTATTTTTTGCCCCAAAATTATTTAATTCATATACATTGATATAATTAAATTTCATTTTGATCCAAACAATTTTACACTCATAAGTCTTTAATACATTTAAATGTTCTCATCTTTTTGATCATTTACAATACAAGCTATATCAGACCAGGTCTATTTTCACTTCAGTGTATTTAAATCTAACAAAGTAAGTATCCATTTTTTATTTAAGTAAGAGGTAATACACTGAAATCCCTTCAGTTCAGATGCAAAAAAAAATGTATCCAGCTCTTTTCAGGTGTATTTTTTCCAGCTAAATCTGGTTTTATTTAGTCATACTTCATTAAGTTTTTAATAGTTCAGTTAAATTAATTTGTTTTTGTTAAATCCAATAGAAATTTGATTTAATCCATTATTTTATTTGATTCACTTTGTTACCAATTCACTTGAGTTATATTTGTTCAGTTAATTTTTTTTTAAATTTATTTTAAGTGTTGAAACATGCATATACTGTAAGTTACTGATATATAATCCTAGTTTATTAAAATGTTTTATTTAGTTACGTTAAATTTCTGTTTAGTGTGTTAGGATTATTATTGGTCATTCACATATGCTTCCTTTAAAACCCTGACATTATCTACCTGATTAGTATAGTAGATGTATGACAGCTTCCCTACTCATGGTTTAACAAAATGGCCCTTCCCAGTCAAATGCCAGCCGAATGGCAGCCCACTTCCCTGAAATTTCCAGCCACTGGAGTGACCTCCTCCTTCTCCTGGACGTGTACATTTTTATTCTGACTCCACCCTTTTACTGAATTACAGGGTCTTACCAGGAGAGGACGCTTCTCTTTAGATCCTAATATCCACAAATCACGACAGAAAGAATAAATTAATACAAAGATTTATTTTTAAAAAAGAATTGTAGGGGATCAGCCAAGAGCCCATCAAGGAAAGTAAGGAAATTTTGAATGGCTCCTACTGTATGGAGGATATTTTATAGAGATCATCATTCTTAACAAAGAAGATTCTAGTAGTCTGAATATGGATTGTCCTTGATCTAGAACACTGAACAGAGTTTCTATCTTATTCTAATTGCTTACCAGTTAAGACATAAATATCTTTTTCAAAGTTAGTTGGTGAAACATGGTGTATTTATCTATATCTGAAGAATAGCATTTTGTTTTGTTTACCATAAATGAATGTAATACCGCATTTAAATAAATAGATACTAGAATACCCATCTCTTGAGAAAACTGGCTGATAATTTTTATTTCTAGCTGTCAACAGCCATCATTTCTGCTCAATGTCACTATAAAAGTCTAGATAGTCAAAAGAGATCAGTGTAGCGAAACAGCATCATTGTGTGTTTACACCCAGGAGATTTTGCTCTTAAACAACAGCCTGTTTGGATGCAGAAAAGGTGCTTTATTATCCTGGGAACAATGCAGAAGTGGCACAGCTACAGGGCACAGCATTGTTTTAAAACCCAACTCAGCGAGCTGTTGTTTTCAGTCCCTCCCTGGTGGATGAGACTCATAAACCCCTTCACTGTTGTGATCTGTAATCTTTTAGTCCAGGTTGCTTTCTTCCATTCCTTCACAACCTAACAGTTTCAGCTTGTCTTTCATCACCATAAAACATCTCGAGCCATCTTTTCAACCATACAGTTTTCAATTCATACCGTCCCTCAGTGACCTCATCTGAACTTGGTGGCTTTAGTATGAGGTCGCTTCTGCTGGAGGTGTTGGAAAGTAAAGAGCATTTAGGCACAGAGCTTGTGATCAGCTTTCAGACAGATTGATATGGAGTACAGCACGCCATGTTGAGCTAGTGTGTGTGCACAGAGAGGAAGATGATGGGATTACAGACTAAAACGAGATTGAACTAGATCAACAAAGAGACAACGGAAGTGCTCTACTTTCATACTTTCCTTCATGAGTCTGCCTGGATCAGAGACAAACCAGAACCACCTGAGCCCCAAATCAGACCCACATTCCTGGCAGGAACAGTTTCACCTCTCTTTGATGAGCTCAGACACTCATGAGCTCAGTGAAACGAATGAATGCAGCAGGGCAAAGGCGACAGCATGAAGGAACCTTCACAGCTAAACTAATTAAAAGATATAGAGGAAATAAAATGGCCTCACACATCGTTGCACAATAAAGTGCAGGAATAAAATTTTAAAGCCCCTGTCAAATTAAATGCATGTTTTCAATTCCTATCAGCGGGTAGATAAAGCTTATTGAGCAAATAAGGTAACGATTATTTCTGCACCATTTACAAGACAAACATAGGATTTAGGCTCCGTCCACACAAAGTCAAAACGAACATGAAACGCTAATTTTTTCCAGAACGTTTGTCGTAAAGACGGAGACGTAAAATAAAATGTGATCGTCCACACGAATGCATGAAAACGCTGCAAAATGTATGCCAGGCCTGTAAGTGGCGCTGTGGTGCCAAAACAAAAATAGGCGACGAAATGTTGGGCATGCGCACTAATATTTATACATGGTTGCCCTGCGGGTCCATTTTCGTGGTTCAGTCAAATTGAGGTGCTGAACTATGTCGTCGATATTGCTCTGTTCTTCCTGGAGATATTCCAGAAGAAGAAGATTCTGTTGTAAGCCCGACAGCAGGGTGAGTAGCATTAGCAGCAACCATTCAACACAGTACGGCGCCATTGTTGTTGTGATACTGTGTCGCGCATTCGTGTTTAGAGGCGACGCTATGACGCATGCGTGTAAAAAAAAAATGCGGTTTGAGCTTAAAGATGGAAACGGCGTTTCAAAATCTTGCCACTCTGAAGGCTGAATAAAAAAAAGATGGTTTACAGACCCCCCAAAACGCCGGCTTCGTGTGGATGAGAGGCTGGTTTGGTGAAAAATTTGTGCGTTTAGGCCAGGGTTCGGCTTCGTGTGGACGGGGCCTTAGATGTAGAATGTTTTGATACAATCCTTTCTACATTATTTGGGAAATCATTGATTTTGATTTTTTTGTGTGTGTGGAAAAAAAGATAAGAAATTTTTCCTTTACACATTTTTCATAATATGGATAAACTGTATGGATGCAAAGTAGAAAAAATAGCTAAGACGGCATAGATAGACACAGCAGACTACTGAATGTATTTTTTACTTGTATGACATATATCTGTGAAGATTCTCAGTCATCCAGCTGATGGTCAAGCTTGAAAAAGTTCAGTTTAGGCAACTTGACCTGAAGTTTTCTGGAAGATGTTTTGCCTTTCTTCCCAGAGGCTTCTTCACTTATAGCTAGTGATGGGGAGCAATGAGATCAATATTCTGTAGGTGCAGCAAAGAATTAGGGGAAAAAACAAATGAAAGGTAGCTTTGATCCCTCCTACTGGGTTGGCAATATGTTGCTGTAGCCTTTGAAAAATAGGAGGATTTTCAACCAGCACCGGATCCCTGTGCACTTCAAACCCAACAACACCCTGAGACAAAAACTGGTTTACCCTAAAGACAAGACACCCAGAAACAAGGCCAACAAGGTGGTTTATGGCTTTCAGTGGAGTGAAGATTGCACAGATCTGTACATTGGAGAGACCAAGCACCGACTACACGGGTGCATGGCTCAACACAGGAGGGCCAACTCCTCAGGACAGGACTCAGCGGTTCACCTACACCTGAAGGCTAAAGGAAACACGTTTGAGGACAACAACGTCCATATTCTAGTTTTACTATCTGCTTTTATCATGTTTTTGTCTTTACTTACTTTTATTCTGCTTTTATTTTTCAAAACAATTAATTTTTATATTTACAAAAACCTTTACAGGAGATGTAAAAGGGGTTTACCCCCCCAAAAAAAATCCAATTTTAATGAAATGAAACATGACGGTAGTTTATACTATTTCAATATTAACATTGATTAGTGTGCTTATAGCCACTTGAAAAACAGAATTTTTCTGTTGTTTTGAAACCACCATCTCCTGATATAAAACATGTATTCTAAAAAAAAAAAAATTATTATTCTCCTCTTTAGTTAACCTGTTGGGGGTAGGTTGTTTTTAAAAACAGGCATTTTTGATCGTAATGCATTTCCTGTCTTGGGACCTGTAGTAATATTACCAAAATTTAGTTTGTAACACATCATATTATAAATATACAGTAATGTGTTACTTTTGTAACGCATTATCACGAACTCTGCTATACTTACTTATACTAAAAACACTCTCTAAACTAGGTTGTTACAGCCAAGATAATCTCTTTTTGCCATGAATGCTGGGCTGGAACCAGCAGTACTTATAAACGCAAATACCCCTGGAAAATTACCCTGGATACTTGCTATTGGATGTAATGCAGAGCTGCTGTACTTCATACTCCAAATTGTAGGAAAGCATAACCTTGCAGTTTTAAGACAGTAAATTAAAGCAGTTACCCTCAAAACACAAACAAACTGTAGCATCCTGAGTAAATTAATGCAAGCAGGGGAAAAATATGCAAACACCTACATCTCGACACCTTATTACTGTTTGTTACTTTAATTCGTCAGTTGCAGACACATAAGGCAGTATTTAGAAACAGCAGATTGTGTAAAAAATGTCTCGAACATCAACAGCAAAAGCCCACAGGGTTTACGTAACAACCCCACAAAAACGGTACATGGAACAACCACAGAAACCCATTAAAGTGATTGTCTACACCCTCTGCGCCTCTAACAATCATCGGACATGAAACTTTATGTTTCCAATTATTGCAGATATACAGTAATAGATCACAGTAAAACAACAATGGCCCCAGCAACTTCAGTCAAGGCAATCAAAGGGAATATTTACTACAGTATGCTGCATTCAAAGTGAATGTCATCATACTGCTTGTAAAAGTTTATGCATGGAGCCCACTGAATGTCCCAGAGCAGAACAATGGATCCGCTTTTGTGTGCTGACTAAAAGCCTCTAAGAATAGTTCTGCCAAAACTGGGGATTTTGTCACATTTTACATGAGACAGCACAGTTGGCTGAATCTGCTCTAAAATAATGGATCTTAATTAAAGATGTCACTGCAGATAAAAATGTACTAGATGTTTTTGTTGATGTGTCACTGCCTGTCATTGGGCTGCTGACTTAATTTCAAATGACTGGTGTTTGATATGAGCAGAGGCAAAACACAGTGGTGTTGGTGTTTATTAAGGCAAACGCATTTGCCATATGGAAAGCTATTTCAGATAGAAAATGTTGTTAACTAATGGATGGTGGCAGACAGCAGTAGATTGTATGAAGAAATATTCCCATTTTTAAATCTTTTTTTTTATTATTGTTTTTTTTTCATCTTCGTGTCTCTGTTCTAATGTTGTAATGGTTCTAAATGATCCACTATAGAGGTCATGCATTAGATGTTAGTGCATAGTCTCACCAGGGCAGACATTACCCTGGTAATGATCAAAAGCATCTCTATTGCCTTAAATATACAGAAAAAAAGAAAAACAAAAACAAATGGAAGACAAGCTATCAAGAAACATATCATATTAGGAGAATTGAAAATGTACTTTTAAGGCCTCTGTGGCATTTTGGGTAAAAAGAGTTTTACATCATGTAGGCATTTAAAATTGTAATGTTAATGAAACACTATAAGATTAATCCGATAGTTTCTACTTTTTTATGGACAATGGGTAAATATAATAACACTTTTACCTTTGTAAAAGATTGTCTCCACTGATAAAACATATTCTAGCTGGTATACTTACAAGTGTAGCTCTATTGTAAGATAAATGCTGTATTTAATGTATCTTATATTAAAGGCATACTATGCAACATTTTTCAGTCAATTAATGTGTTCCATAACGTTTTGGATGATTAAATGAGTCATTTCAGGTTGAACAAAGGTTTTCTCGGCCGCCCTGGTGGTCTGTGGGGGAAATACCGCACTTGCAATTGCAGGAGCCTCAGAAGTCTCGCGAGAGTCGTCTTGCTTTACGGCGAGAACTGCTACACGCCCCCAGTTAAAAGCATGCTCGTTGCTAGAACAGTGTTGATATTTGTGCAGTTATCATGGCGGAACCAGCGAGAAAACAGCGAAAGCCCATGTCGGAGCAGGCAAGAAAGAGGAAAAGGGCTCTGGACAGAGCTCAAAACAACCGCGCCTGGCTTGACGGAGAAACCAGGAGAACAGCTGAGCATATGCAAGTTTTTTTTTAATGTTTTAAGTATTTTTTTTATGTTTTGAAAGGTGTTATATATTAAAATAAGGAAAAAGGCTATATGTCAAAATTTTAAAGTCCTTATAGTTTAAAAAACAGAATCATGTAGGTCAATGGAAGGCAAATGGCTTGTACTTACATAGCACTTTTTCAAGTCAAGATTCCAAAGCAATATAAATTATATTCAGTCGTTCACCAATTCCATCACCAGCAGTTTAGCCAAAGCTGCTCTGGGGCATCACAGGTCCTGGAGGGTCCTCCACAAAGACACAACGACTGAGACGGATGCTGCAGGGGTTAGAATAGTACAAATTTAATCTTTCATTGACAATCCTTAATCTCTAAATTTCCTTTAACTATCAAACTTAATTTATATAGTAATAACCTTTAAACATGAGTGATGCAACTTATATGATCGCCCTTTGTTCAAAAAGGTGCTTGTGGGCTGACAAGATCTCTGTTGAGTTCAACAGCTTTTAAAGCTACAGTGTGTAATTTTTAGCGACATCTAACGTCCAGACTGCAGACCGCAGCAACATGAACATCTCCCCCCCACCGCTTCTCCCCCCCAACAGTACAGCGAGCGTTAGGGGACAAAATGTCTTCATCACCTATCTTCTCAAGTGATGAGGTTTGTTTACATAGATAATTTTACAGATAGTATTCTCAGGCATACTGCCATCTATTGTTCAGTACCGTCTCAGTTCATCTCTCTCAACTTGCCGTAGTTACTTTCAAGCGTACTGGGCGATCTCGCAATCGCTAGTTTGTTGGCTCTGCGCTGCCGTAGCGCAAAGATGTCTGCCTCCATGGCTGCGAGACCCGCTCCTATGTAATTATTAATAACGAATTCTAAGGCAACGCAAATATTAAGGTTAAGAGGCTGAGCTCGTAGATGATGATAAATAACATAGTTATGTATAATATATTACATTTCTGACTGTATATCCCTGTAATTATTACACACTGTAGCTTTAATTCATGACACAGCTAGTTTGTTCTATTCTGGATTAAGGTAGTAACAGTGAATGTAATGTCGGATCTTTGAATAAAAATGTACAAAACTGAGTTCTTAAACCAGAAAGCAACTTCTCCTACAAATATGGCAGAACTGAACAAAAAAGCATAGGGTTTCCCACAGTGTAAGGAGTGATTTTTAATTAATACATTTTTAAATGAATACAATTTTTGTTAACCAATTTTTTAATGTTATTAACTTTTGGTTGACGCCATGCTTGGTTATATCGTTTGATATTGCCATGGCAATCTGAGGATTTTATATTATTTTCTTTGGTAACATTTTGGCCCTGTTTATTAATATTAGTGGGTTTTTTATGTCTTTTTCTTTTTTTAAAAGAAAGCCCTTAAATACAATTTTACATAAATATCCAAAAAACAGAGCTGATCATTAGTCTTCTGATAGATTTTCTGGTTTGGGTCAGAGCTTTTCAAGTATTTTAATGTGAAGTTTACAACAGTTGGAATGAAGAAAATATTTCTGTTTTAGTTTACCTACAAAAATTCTCATTTTAAAATGCAATATAAGCCTACAGATATGGATTAAAGTCTTGGGATGGGTACCATTGACATTTGAACTGATACTGCATGGGCCTGGGAACCTGTATCTCTCTCCTCCCTCATTCTGACTATTCTTCATCCCACTCACTCTCTGGCTTATTCCCCCTCCAGTTTCCGAGCCCTGGTTAAGACTACTCTATTCCTTTTCTAGGTAACTCATCCAAGCAAATGTTGATTCACTGCATCAAAGTCTTCTGCCGGGGCCAGAGCGGCAAAGACTTTATTTCATTTTTGTTAGTGTCTGCTTCTGTCTCCTTAAACCCTGGTCTGGTTCTGCTGGAGGTTTCTTCATGTTAAAAAGAAGTTTTTCATCTCCACTGGTGCTACAAGCATGCTTGGTGTGAGGGATTGCTGTCGAGACAATGACAGCATGAAATAAGTTGTTTTTTTCTTAGTTAGAAACATTTTAAGAACATCTTACCGGTATAAAAAAAAAAATTACTGAATTGAATAAAACTTTTCTAATTGTAGCCTTTCTCTGTGTGAGTCTCTAGACTGAAATATTCCTTTTTATCCTGCTGATGTTTAGTTTTTTCACACAATATCATTGTTGAGTGTGTAAACATAACCCTTCTGTTTATTAAACTGGATAGTTTCTGAACCCCACTTTTCATTTCAAAACATGTCCTTGCTTGAACTTGCTTGTTGTGCCTTATATTAATAAGCAGTGACATGCATGGAAGCTTGGCACCTTTCATCTTTTTCACATAATTGGGTGCATCTTGAGAAATGCTGTGGTGCTAAATATTAACGTTTCTTGGTGGATTTTCACTTCATGGACAGTCAGCTGTATGCTTTTGTTTGGCCAGATTTCCAAATTGCAGGAAAAAAACTGAGAGGGCAAGAGTAATGGAAGAAAATCCTGCATTTCAACATTTTGTAGAGTTTACCGTTTTCTTTTTTTCTACATCCCTCTGTGCTGAGTAGAAATTACTTTTTGTAAGAGGATTTTGAATGAAATGAGGTGGCACCAGGACAAGATTGAGTAGTGCTGTGTATTAAAAATTGATAAAAGATAAATGAATATATAAAAAACAATGGGGCCAGCGAAGGGGATGAATATTCCAGCGGAACATTAGCTGGAAATTTCTATCAGCACAGGATGGCCGGGTGCTGAGAACTCCCCTGTGTCGGAGGATAAAACGGCATGGTGCAGCTCAGTGCAGCACCAAATTGAATGCTATGCAGGGGGAGGATCAACAGCACTGTCAAGTCAACTTTATTTAAGCATTACTACAGAGACCCAATTTCTTCTCCAAGTCTTTCATTGCCCTCCTCGGTGGGCCTGTCAGCTATTTGCTGGGCTCCCTGGTTTCCCTATTACCTCCATGCTCGGCCCATGCCATGGCAAGGTTGTATTGAAACCACGTTTTATACACCAACTCCATCCTGTGCTGACGGTTAGTACTTTATTGAGCCTGAAACTCCTTGACAAACCAAAGAAAATGAAGAGGAGGGAGAGAGGGGGGGGGAGACTGAGGAAGAGATGAAAAAGGATTGGAATCTACCCGGAGGTAGATTTGGACAGAGAACTGGGAAAGAGCGAACTGTCTGGCATCATGAGACTTGTCAGCTACTTTAGTGCTTGGGAAAAATCTCAAAACTTTCTTTTTTATCTTTTTTAGGCCTGCACTTGGCTGCATTTAGTGCCATGTGGGATGGTTAGGAGGGATTTAGGGACACTGGCTCAGTTCCTTTTCCACTGCTGGACCTTAGTGAATACCCTAAGAGCTATTGTGAGTCTGTTTAATCCAAATCAATAAACTTAAATGTACTCAGTGAAACAAATTAAGCTTGGAATTGTCAACTTGTGTTGCAGAGAGGACCTCCCAGTAGGCATCACTGAGATCTGTGTTACCGCTGAAGCTATGCAGAATTATGCATCGGGCTCCTGGTTGCCTATTATGAAGTTTTTTGGAGAATATGGGGAACATTCCATTAGAAATCCATGGAGTTGTTTTTTGTTTTGTTTTTTTGGGAGGTTTTAGCTCTTAAGGTTGTAGATGCTAAACGATAAAAATACTGAATAAGAAATATAGATTCAAACTATTTACTTGTGATTAAAACAGTTTTCTTTAAAATATCTTAGATTTCTTGTCCACTTTTTGCAATGCTAGTCAAAAAGCTGTCAATGCTGTCGCAGGTCGACAGAATTAAGACAGACTCCTGGATAGGCACCTTTAGGAAAAAAACAAAGCAAAAGTCTGGTTGTGGATACCATAACTCTGATAACTGAGAATTTATACAGGCTTCTTCTTTTACATACATTTCAATTATTTTTGTCCTTTTCTTTTAGTTTACTTCTTTCATTTGATTTAAAGCATATCCATCTGTCTCTTTCTTTAAACATCTTCATTTATACAGTTTCATTAGTTTATCTGTGCATTTTCCTTTATATCTTTCTTGTCACATAGTTGCATAAATCACTAGGATGAGCTAGGAAATTATTTTCAACTTGTTTGTATATGTAAAGGGAGATTGTTTTCCACCCCCTTAGATCATTGTAAACATGTATGTTAACTTTAATGATTTGTTTTATATTGAAAAACAATAAAAAAGACTGTGTTGAAAAAAAAGCTCAATCTACAAGCCATAATGAAAGTCAACATCATAAATAAGGGCAGCTTTATATGCAAAAAATAAGATATCTCTTTGGTCCATATTAAAGCAACTTTGTAACCAAAATGGGTCTTAACTAGTACTTTGATCTTTTTTTTTTATCTTCTTTACTGGTGATACCTTTATTAGTTACACCCAAATATAGTGACCTAATAAGTTATTCAATTAGTTGCACGACAAACCGGTCAGTATCATATCTCTGGAACAGTAGAGATACCCATCTCTTCAACATGCAACTAACTGTCAGGACAAACAGGACACAAGGCTGCTGAAAGTCCACATTCCTACTGGTGCAAAGCAGAGCACAAACATTTGAGATTCCAGCCCGTGCATTTGTCTCATTACAGATTAACAGCTGCACGCACTCTGTAACACCAGCTCTCACGCATGTAGCTCTGCATGCAACGTAGCCAGCCTTGAGGCGGATCTCAGACATCGCTACTCACACTGCGGGAGATGCTTTCACATCCAGTCCTGACAGAATCAGCGGGAAAGATTAATCCTTTCTCTGACTGTGCAAATACACGCAGTTCTACTACTGCACGCCGAGTCAAGTTGCTTTGTTGATTTAGAAAAGTTCTCTCTTTAACAAGGCAATAAGTTTCCAGCGTGTGTTTTCTCTTTCTGACAATGTTTATGTTTTCTTACTAGAATATTTTGTAGACTTGCAGAAGCCGTCCAATTAGGGAGGCATTGTTAAAGAGAATAGAGAGTGGTCTGCAGTGACTGAGCTGACAGCATGTTTTAATAGGAACTTTGGCTTCTAAACTCAGACAACAGTTGAGTTTCTCTCTAAAGAGCTTGTTGTTTCTACTGCTGCACCAAACAGATAGACTAGAACCAGATTCCAACCACAAAATCTATACTCTACTCTATCCTTATGAAAAAAGTATTTGTTTACACTTTCATGCATTTCATAGACATGAGTAAACCCAAATTACAACAGGAATGGGGGAAAAACAGCGGAAAATCAATATGGTGCTTAAACATCAGCTGTGAATTATGAAGTCATGTTGAATAAAATTGTTTCTTTACGCCTTCAGGATTCTGTTATGGTCTGCAGACTAAAATGGGAACCTGAACATGTTAACTGTAAAAAGACATTTTAGCTCTGCTTTAAATTAGCGCTCCTAACCTACTTCAAACCATTTGAGATCCAACAAAGAAGGACAAATTTAAAGCCTTGCAGAAGTACTGGATGTGGCACATTTTTTCAAACATACTCAGTGTTTTTGTATTCAGGTCCCTTTTACTTTGATACCATGAAATTAAATATTGAGCTAAATATTGTCCAAAAGTTACTAATTAGAAGAACTTGTGTTAAATTTAATTTAATAACGGTTCTTTGAAAGCCAATTAAAAACACAAAAGTATTATTGTAGATACTTGCAACGTTTTGTTATAAAAAATATCAAAATATTTATTCTATTAAATAGTTTAACTCTATATTTGTGCCTTCAAGATTAAGGGATTGTAATAGTTATATAAAGGAAGGGAAGGAAACAGAGGGTAACATAGTATTTATAATAGAAGACTGGGAAAGAATCTGTGAACAGCAATGGTTAATAAAAATTGCCCCCATGTTAGAGAGAATTCAGCTGGAAAAAACTTATTTGATATATGTGTACTCCAATTAAAGCATTTACTGTAAATACTGTGATTAGGATGACTGCTGGAGGTTATGTGCACAAATGGAGGCGAACCACTACTTTTTGGAGATGTCCCTTTATGACTTTAGTTTGGAGAAAAGTTCATAGGGTCTATGAGGAAGACTTTAAAAGGAAAGTAAGACACAACCATTGTATAATGTTTTTTGGAGATTTACCCTTGATGGGCTTTTAAATTGCAGATATCTTGATAATGAGAATAGGAATAGTGGCTGCTAAAAACGCTATAACTATTGAGTTTGACGGCACCTACATTAAACCCATGGGTTGATCAGATTTATATAATTTTCATAATGGAATTAATTACCTTTAAACTAAAGTTAGAGATGGATTGAGGCCTAACTGTCAGATTGGTTGACATATGTGTTGACGAATAGGAGAAGCTAAAAACAGAGTAGAGGGTGGCTAAGAGGTCAAAAAAAGCTTCAAAGATGTGGTCTTTCACCCAAACAGGCTTGCAGAGTAATCAGAAAAAGAAGCAAAATGATCCAAGATGCTTTAACTCCATATATCCATTACTCAGGGTGAAGAAACAATCAACATGCACTCAACAAATCTTTATAGAAAAGATGCTAGAAAAAAACAGTTGCTAAAAGAAAAGAAAGAAGTCATATGAAAGAGACACATCCCTATTTTAGAGGATGGTGCTCAAGTCAGATGAAATCTGAATGTAACTTTTTGCTGTACGTAAAATTGTCTGAGGCCGAAAGCTAACACTATACAGCACAGAGATCACACCATCCCCACTGTAGAACACAGTGATGGAAATATCATGCTATGGGTGGGCTTTTCTTTAGATGAAACAAAGCTTCCAATTAGGGAGGGTGTGGATTTGAATGTAGCTAAATACTGTATAATACAGGGGGGGGAAGAAAAAAAAAAAAAAACTTTTTAGAGGTCTTAAAGGAGATCAGAGCAGGATGAAGTTCACCTTTCAGGAAAACCACACATACTGTCCTAATTGGAGAACAATCAAGGCATATGTGCATGTTCAAATGACCCAGTCGAAGTCTAGACCTAAATCTAATTAAAAGCTGATGAGAACAGACATCTTCCATCTAATCTAATTAGCATACGAATAGAAGACAAAAACATCAGGTAGTTTTATGGTTGTAGGAAGTTATTTAAATAAAAAACTATAATTTTCTTCCGGTCCCAATTGTGCGCTGCTTTGTATTGGAATTTCACATAATGTTTTCATAAAATGCAGTAAAGTTTGAAGCTGTCATGTAACAAAAATGTAGAAAAGCTCAAAAGGGAATGCTATATTACCTTATTTGAAATTAACAATAACATAATTTGCCATCTAATTGCAAGTATTGCTAATGGCTCATCTATTTGTAAAATTTGCATACAAACTTAGGTGTTTACCGACAGTTGTACGCTTGAGTGAAAATGAGCCAGGATTTCAAGTCATGCATAAATAATCCTTGTTAGCAGTTAAACATCCTGGAAATGTACAATCTGGTCTTCAGTAGCAGAAAGCTGCTATAGTGTCTCAGTGACTCAAACTGGGATTTTTCTGCACTCTTATTGCTTACAATTATCTTAACTCTCGCATGCCTTAAATATAATTGTTTAAACTTATACTGGGGCTTTTCTACAGTGTTAAACTGTCATGGATCATCAGCTTTGCAAGTATCCTGCAATTACAGAGAAAAAAGCATATATGAATATTTTTTGCAGAACTAATTGCATAGTTACTTTGCTCAAAACAAATAACTAAAAACACAGTTTGATGTAAAAAGCTATTATTCCCCAAGTGTGTGTTTATAGGCAAAGATAAAATTAGACCCCCGACGCCTTGTGAAACCTGAGCCTCAGTGAAGCTCCCAGTTATGACCTGATCGTTATAAAAGGGAGGGAAGCTGCGAAGGGCAGCAAGAAGGGAGGTGGACCGGAGATAATGAGAGGTTGCATCAGGACAGAGAAGCAATGGACTGTAGTTGATTGCAATCTATTTATAGACATTTTGTACAACTTTGAACTTTAGATGTACACTTGCTTTTATTCGTCTGATTCATTCAAAAACTCTGTGTTAATAAAAGTTATAAAAAGTCTACGTTCAATGAAATCATCACTTTAAATGGTAAATGGCCTGTACTTATAAACTGCTTTTTCAAGTCAGGAGACTTTCCTAAGTGCTTTACATTACATTCAGTCATTCACACATTCACTCACACACTGATGGTGGAAAACTACATTGCAGCCACAGCTGCCCTGGGGCTCACTGACAGAAGTGAGGCTGCCGTACACTGGCGCCACAGGTCCCTCCGACCACCATCAGTAGATGATGCAGGGGAAGTGTCATGCCCAAGGACACAACAAAACTGAAAGCTCGAACTGACAACCCAACGATTGCAGGGCAAGTTCCTGCACCACTGTCGCCCCATAAACTAAGGGTTTGTGACATAAAGTATGTGATTAAGTGTAATAAGAACAAGATTTATGTTTTTATATATATATATATATATATATATTGGGTTCTTGATATGTTAAAATCTGCTATATGTGCCTTTGTACACTTCAGGATAAAGTCAAAGCTTTACAATAAAATTTCTTCAAATTACTTCTATTGTGCTTTTGATATGATGTAATTTCATTATAAAGAACCTTGTAATTATTATCTATATTATTTATATTTAAAGATACATTTTTTGCTTTTATTGAAAAACAGAATAGTCTTTTTATTTGACCTTTTACAACCCAAACATAATTTGATGAGAAGACCGATGCCTCAGTACTGCAACACTGATGCATCTAAAAGCCTGTAGCCTATTTTCCTGAATGTACTTTGGGTTGGAAGTTTCCATAATGTTTGGTGGATGCGATATTGAACTGTTGAATGAGTCTGACATAGCAAGCAGTCAAAGTGTTATATGCAAGGCGAATTTTATAGATACTAAGAAGCAACTGGCATCCAGCTTTACTAAGACACCAATGGCAACTGCGCTTAAGGTGAAAAATTAAAAACAAAACATATAAAAATAAAACACCTTGTAAAGTATGAGTGCAAGCTATGGGAACAAGCAGAGAGCTGCAGTTCTATGTTTTGGTCACAGGTGGCAGTATCATTAGAAAACTGTATTGCCTCTTTATATCATGATAACTAGGAATATCTTTACTGAATTTTTTATAACAGTTGGAAAGTAGGTAAAAAAGACTCAGATATTTCAACTAAAACGTTCGAAAAAGATTTTATAAAAAAGGGCTAGAACATATTTCTGTTATCGTTAAAGTCTGTATTTAGTCGCTTTTTGTGTTGATATGGTAAAAGAATGTGAATTGTGTATTGAATTCTCTTGAAAAATACTTTTTTGTTTATTTTTATCCTTATTTATTTGATCTATTACCAGTTAAGCATCAAAAATGTAGAAGTTAATGGAAAAAGTATGAGCACTGCAGCAGAGACAGTGGGTCAGCTCAAGTTCAGATGGCTTTGGTCTGAGAGAAAGGAACACAAAAAAGAAGGAGAAGGCAGCTTCGAGTGGAGTTACTGGGAAAATAAAGGACAATGGATGGTTTTTGTGTCGCCTTTGTCATGTTGGCATTTTGCAGGACAGAGGGGGCCATCTGTGGGTTTCGTCTCGTCCCCATTCGCTCAATTTGTGGAATTGATCCTCTCCCTAATACGGAGGAAAACATATAAAAAGGTCAGCCTTATTCAGGGAACTATTCAGACCACAAACAGTGAAGCTGAAGAGAGAGCAGAGGTTAGAAGAGAGGCGAAGAGATGACCATGGATATAGAACTTGAATAGTTTTAGCTTCTTCTAGCTAAGAAAGATTCCAGAAATAAATTGGAGAAAAGTCTGGAATATAGCAGAGGACAGTTATGTGAAATTAGTAAAAAGTGTTTAGAAGGAAAATACAGAAAAAGAAACAAGAAATTTGTTAATTTGGAGAGGCTTCTGGTAAATTGGGGCCAAAAAAAAGCTTAGATAAGGAGCAGCAGAGTGCTCTCTGGAGGTAGAAGACTTAAAACTGGAAGCAGAAAAAGTGACTAAAGGAAGCAGGCAGAGCGATAAATGAACATAGGCAGGAAGTTAGAGAAGCGCACTTGTGCTTTCAGACCGACTGGGTTTAATAAGGCTGTGTTGTTGTCAGACTTAGGCTAGGGTTCCACTCTTATTCCTAGTTGCCCGACTCATCTTCTCTTTCCCGCTCCCTCGCTTGCTTTGTTCCTCGCCTACACCTAATCTGCTGAGGGAAACAAGAGACATGGCTGTTTGATTTGTGGAGCAAAACGTGAATTCAGGAACGTTTCTTCTTGAAATACAAAGTGATAAGGGGCCATTTTCCCAGCATGCCAAAAGCTTTTATTTTTTGGGGATGTTGCAGTTAGTTTTTTTCAGGTTAGAGATTAGCTTCCTAACATTTTATATCTGCGGTCATTGTTACAAAAGTGTTGGGGGTCGTATTGAATATCTTTCAGCAGGATATATTTGCTTATTTTTTGGCCTGTAGACTTTGTTGGTGTGATCTTCTGCAGCATATTGAGTTGAGAGATGGATATTTGCTTGCTGTGGCAGGCAGTGGGTTTGGTGGAGGCTGAGTACAAACAGCATTGCTGCCAGTATCATCCCAGCTTCGTACTAGTCCCCACAGCCTCGGCTTTATAAGCTGACAGAGGGAACGGTGTGTTTTTGTTCTCTTGTTGTTGTTTTTTTTACCTTTTCCTGACATTTGTTCTGTCAGTTGAAGTGTCACCAAAACAAATCAAGTGCTCTACCTGCAGCTATTGCACACCTATCCCAAATATCTTCCTGGGGCTTTTCTCATGTTGTATTTTATACTTACTTACTATGGTTTTTCGTGAATGTAAGTGTTAGTTATTACCATGACAATTTTAACCTGAGCTTACTACTTAATAGGCTTATATATATATATATATATATATATATATATATATATATATATATATATATATATATATATATATATATATATATATATATATATATATATATATATATATATATATTTATATATATTTGCTTTAATAAATCCAGGAAGAGCATGTAATGAAAGTCAGTGACTTGATGGAATTGACTGTTGACAGAAACATTTAATCAATCTGACTGTATTGTCTCTATAAAGTGCCTTGATATGATATGTTTTGTGAAATGGCGCTATAGGAACAAACATAATTGATTTGAATTAAATACAAAAATGATCAGTTATTATTTGAATTATTCCCTAAAAACGGATGGATTATTACTAAAAATAATGCAGAAAATATGTTATGGCATTATCGCAATCAAAACCATGTCATAATTTCCGACTAGCTTTATATATGTGTCTGTTGGTACTTCAACAAATTCTTTCAGGCTGGAAGGCCTCTGCGTCATCGCCCTAATCTTCAGCTGCCTGCACAGATCAGATTCCAACTGAAACCACACCCAGACATTAATATGTCTCCCACTGACAGACATGCTGATAGAATTAAAAGATTACTTGTAGTCTAAATATGCCACAGTAAGGAATTTTTATGTATTGCGACCATATTTGGATTTCCAAAAAAGGAGGACACTTTGCACAGTGGATTCAGACAGGCTTCTCAGAGGTTAGTGAAAATGCTTTATTATACCAAATTGTACAAAAATAAATACAAAAGCTTTAGAAATTTATCATACTTAAGCTACAAAAAAGTACTTTACCAAATAATTACCTGTCACTTCAGAGATCCTAGGTAGGTTCTCTCAAAGTCTTGTATGCTCTAAAGATATACATAATTAGAACACATAGATAACAAATTTACAAATATTTCCACACAAAAATTAGAAAATACTTATTACAGCAAGTAAACAATCAAACGAGGCTGCTGCAAATCATTCTGAACAAAGTTTCCAAGTGTTTCCTGCTTCATACATAGCTCTGGCAGCCTCTCATGCTCAAATTTAAAACTCATGACGAGAGCAATGACAAATAGCTCTGTGAAATAACAAATGTAATGAAAAAGGCCAAAATATTTTAACCTCTGAAAACAAATATTTTCTTTGCTGCAGAAAAAATATTAGGGACACTTAAAAAGGTCCAATTGAAAACAGTGAAAACCAGACATTTTCAGGACGCTCCAGACAGAATGTAAAAGGTGGAAATGTCAGGGAAAAAGAGGACGTGTGGTCATCCTGGTTTTTGACTTAAAGCTACAGTGTGTAATTTTTAGCGACATCTAATGTCCAGACTGCAGACCGCAGCAACATGAACATCTCCCCCCCAACAGTACGGCAAGCGTTACGGGACAAAATGTCTTCCACGACGTCCGCATCACCTACCTTCTCAAGTGATGAGGTTTGTTTACATAGATAATTTTACAGATAGTATTTTCAGGCATAATACTGCCATCTATTGTTCAGTACCGTCTCAGTTCATCTCTCTCAACTTGCCGTAGTTACTTTGGAGCGTAATGGGCGATCTCGCAATCGCTAGTTTGTTGGCTCTGCGCTGCCGTAGCGCAAAGATGTCTGCCTCCATGGCTGCGAGACCCCCTATGTAATTATAAATAATGAATTCTAAGGCAACGCAAATATTAAGGTTAAGAGGCTGAGCTTGTAGATGATGATAAATAACATAGTTATGTATAATATATTACATTTCTGACTGTATATCTCTGTAATTATTACACACTGTAGCTTTAAATTTGAACCACTAACCTGGAAAAGTTGTTCAAGGCTTTAGAAATTTCCTGAAATATTATTCGCATCAAACTCAAAACATACATTGATTTCAAAAGCTTATTAACTCTTAAAACAGTAGAATAACTTCCACATTTTAGAAAATACATTGACTACTTGCATAAATTTGAGCATTTTCAGGCATCTATGAAGATTTATTTGCTTAACCATTTGTGCCCTGGATCTGACTGATCTAAACTCCACCCAGGAGATAAAATAAAGTACAAACCTTACTAGAACTGTTATATTTTCTGTTGAATCTTCATTACTTATGGGATCATTTTGATTTATGCCGTTGTTCTTCCTTTTTGCTTGGTAGGTTGCATTGGTTTTTATTGCACACTGTGTGGCCCTTATAGGACGATAATACATTCCGTATTCCTTGAAGCTAGATATGAAAACATTTCTTACAATTCTTTGCATATCAGTATATTTGCCATTAAATTTGATTCCATGCCATTCGGGGAACCACTGGTTCCCCGAATGGCATGGACACACACACTGAGGTCTAATATGCAATCAGTCTGGCCTTTGGCTTGATCCAATGTGCTCTAATGAATGTCTCAGCCTTTCTCGGTGGTCAGGTCTGCTGCTGTGCATCTCATCACGTCCCATTCATCACTGCTCGGCTGTCTGCTCCGTCCCCCCATAGCCCCCCTGTCACACCAGCCGACCGCTGACCTCCCATTGATTCCCACATATAAACACACTCTTCTCCTCGAAGACAGAGAGCTGCACCGTTAACACAGCAGTTTGTGTGCTCCTCTGAATGTCTTTGCATTTTAAGGCTTTTGTTTCTGCTCACCATCTCTACAGAAACCATTGAGATATTTATAAAAGTGAAGAACTGTAGCCCTTTTTTCTGATGGCACTAGAAACCAGATCTGGGGCAGCGCTAGAAATATTTTATGTATAAATCAAATGCTTTGGAGATTCTTCTTCTGAATATTCAAAAGGCAACATTTTCTAGGACTCTTGTGGTTTTATGTCAGGCTCAAGAAAATATAAATATTTACAGTTAAAAAAATATCCGATTCAGGCATTTATTCACCAGATAAACAAAAACTCTTGGGGTGAGAAAGCTTATTTAAAAGAACCAAAAGTAAGGACAGATGATGAAAAACCTCCAGGTAATTTTCATATCAATAGGCTTTAAAAAAGTTTTGAATGTTCTGTCTGTCAAAACGATGAAGATAGGAGCTATGTTTTACAGTTAAAAGTGAAGCTTTTAATTAAACAAGAATACTTCAATTCTCATTTGGAAGTTTCTCTAGATGACCAAATGAAAACAAATCAAAGAGTTAATTTCCTGCTTTGGAAAGTGGCTTTTTACAGGAATCAATGCTGTTCTTCCTGGTCAGGTCAATGGCTTAGATCCACTTTAACTATGCTGCTGTGTTTTGGTACACTGTCCTTCTAGAGGTCTTAAAGGAACCAGTTACAGTGTACACAATATGAATAAAATCTAATAAATGTCGAAACAAATTCATGTGCAAAACATGATTCTGTGCACATACAATCTGTCAGAATAATTACTTGTAAGGTTTAAAAACATTTTGTTATCATCTGTTATAACTTTTTCATCAATATTGATTGATTGATTGACTTTATTGATCTCTCAGTGGAGAAATGTACTTGTTACATCAGCATAGAAGAAGAAAAAGGTGCCAAAGAAAGAAAAAGCTGCATGGGATATACAGTATATGTACAGTGCATACTGTGTGCCCAAATATGACACTTTTTTTGTATTAAGAGGTTGACCCATCCTCACTCTTAATTTTAAAACCCTTTGGTTAAAAACAGGTTCCTGTCCATCTCAGCTGTTCACAAAAATACAATTCTTAGTAAATAATTAGGAAAGAACAATCATTTGAAGGTTTTTTTTTAGGTTTTAACATGGTTCTAAAACTGTGCTTGCATTTTGTGAAGGGGGCTAAAAGTAGATAGCCTCGTGAGACCATCCTGATCTCGCGAGGCTTTAAGGTTTCACTCGCACATCAGTCTGGTTACTCTCCGTTAAAGAAAATTTGGAGCCGTTCACCAAACGAACGTCCACTTAGCGTTGGCTTTGAGGCGGGTTGAGGTGTGACACAACGAGAAACGCGACAGTTCAGTCTAAAGAACATGGCGGCTTCAGCCGATGAAACTAGCGTTAGCGGGGCTATCGAGCAAGTTTTATCGGAATTACACAGTATTTCTTCACTGAAAGAAGAGCAAAACACTGCTCTGGAGGCTTTTCTCAGAGGAAAAGATGTTTTTGCTCTTCTACCGACTGGTTTCGGCAAGAGTTTGATCTTGTGGTTGTGTTTTCGTCGTCGCTCTGTTAGTACGTCATATGCTTCGTTGATCTGATTGGTTTATTTGGCCAGTCTATCATCAACATAGGCCAATCAGCTAACCATTATTTTCGCCCCTTCCCAAAATTACTTCAAAGGAAGGTTTCCAGATGGATATGCGGAGCAAATCCATCTGGCGGAGTCAGGTTAAAAAGTAGAAGGTTTGCTTAAAAAACAACCAAACAATTACTTTATTTATTTGTGAAACTGATTTTCCTTTTTCAAGATGTTTTTTTGTTTTGTTTAATCTTTTGTTTGTTACTATTTATGTAGAGGTGTTATTGGTTAGATTTTTGTTGTACTTTTCTTTCTGTTTTTGTCTTTTTTTCTGTAGTTGATGTACATTTTATCGCCTTGCCATTAAAGTAGATTGATTTCAGCATTTTTTTTTTATTGACTTAGGTTTAAAAAACCTTCACAAGTGTCCTAGTAGGTGTTAGTGAGTGTCACCTATATCTATGTGCAGTTGAGTTACAGAACGGCAGATGGGGGACATCTCGTCAACCAGAAAGAAATTCAAGCATACAGTATGTCTTCGAAGGTATTTGTCTGTGTAGAATGTCCCTTTTTTCGGATCTGTTTAATATATATCCTCATTGCATATCAAAAGATCAATGAAAAAACAAAAAAGTTATTCTTCTATACACAGATATAGTGTTCCATGAAATATGTTTTAGAAATAAGCCTGTTGTTGCAGTAGCGGTATTCTTTAGAGGGCTTGTTGATAGAAAAGTGTGATCTGGAAATAATCTCTCAACCAATATTATTTTACCATTAAACCACTGCAATAATCTCACTTCTCTGTAACCTTTCAGTTTATTGTAGCATGCAGATCTGGAGCTTCTATGTATTTACACACAGATGACAGTTTCTCATTTGCCAGGAGCAATTTTTCTTTCCTGTTATTACAGTGTGGAAACCACGTGTAAAAGGTCAGTGTTTATCTCCACCTCCCTTAGCGGTATGGAGATTAATGAAAATAGAAATGGAGTCAAAGCGCAACAACACAGTCTGACGTGTAAGGAATGACAAAACTGATAAAGGCAATTTTAACATTGTTCTGCTCTCCTCTCCATCATTTCTAAAATAAAAGGCCTGCAGCTAGTTTGTTTATTTTTTTGTATCCATTAGAAAACTAGAGTTACCCTTTAGTTTTTCTTCTTCATGCCTTCTTTCCCTGGGTTTAGGAATCAGCCCATAAAAATTCCTCGGAAACACTCGTCTCATGAAGAAATCAGAGGGTGGCGCCTCAGAGGGCAGCATTGGGTGGGCCAATAAACTGAAACACTCAACACAAGTTCAGGCCTAATCGTCTCTTTGTCTCCGTTCTGCTTGAGAGGATCAGCAGCCTGGTTAAGCTCCTCTGGGTGCCAACCCTCAGCTGCTCTATGCCATCTTGCTTTGTTTTCACTGCATCCGTTTTTATTTACAGAGCCATTTATTTGCATAGCCATTATTTTCCTGCAGCTTTACTGGGTTATTAAAATTTCTTCACCTTTTTGCAATCATTCCCCAGTTACAAAGTGTATGCCGATGTCTTTCTACAAGATTTTTTGCACAATTACATGTAAAATGTATTTATTTTAATATCTGCATGTGTTGTTGTCTCATTACTTTCTATTTTTGTGGCTGAAATTCTAGAGATTAGTAAACAATTTAAACATTTGACACTATCACAGTAAATATTATTTGGAAATAGTGTGGCATTTATCAACTTAGAGCTTCCAACATAATCTAGCGGCTTCAGAAGCAAAGACTGTCTTGTGGAGAACCTTTAGGAAACAACATTTAACTAACCGTCAGCGCATTGTAAGCCTCAAGAGAGCTGACCTTTGAGTATCTTACCTTGATAAGTACAGTGGCTCTCAAAAAATGTTCACACCCCTGTTAAGAAGCCATGTTTTTTTAATTTGGAAAAAAAGAGAAAACCTTTGCTACAAAAAGCTGGACATATATCCAGCAAAGTCCATTGCATGCTTACTCTACTTTCAAAAGTTGTGAAAGTCTCTCAGATTGTGAGAATAACCCTTTTCTTCAGCCCTTTTTAGATGTGAATGCTTTTTTAAATTTAGTTTCAGACACAGGTTTGACCTTTCCAAAACTTTTCTTTTTTTCCTCTCACAAGGGTATTCTTTTTAAATCTGTAAGGCCAGAGCACGATAAAATCATGTCCATAATTTGCTGTAGTGTCACTTTTAGAATTCAACAACATGTCTTTTCTGTGCCCAACAAACAAAATTGATTGTAGCCCAATAAAAAAGTTTACTTTTATCAGATCGTGACTAATTCTACCACACAGTTTCAATACCTTTGCCTTGAAATTGTGCTGCTAAGTCAGGACATAGGAAGCCTAGGCCGAAGTTCTACTGAAGAAACTAAATTACCTGCCCTCATCATCAGAGGCTCAGCTGCCTCTGATGCAAATCAACCAGCTTTGAACCGCACCTCCACGAAGCCCAAGGGTGAACTGTAAAGCTCCTTGAGATGACATGTGTTGTGAATTTGCACTATATAAATAAGCTGAATTGAATTGAATTGAAATAGCATCCAGAGTTCATTTTAAAAGGTCTTCAAATCTACAAATCTGCATGCTACCCAAAAAGCACAAGCAGGGGTTGAGATATGTCTGATTTTAAATCAAATGACCCCGATTAAACCCACCTCCATCCCCATCGATCCTCCATCGTATCTTAGCTGCATCTGGCTTTTCCATGGTTGTTCTTCAACCTCGTCCCTATCAGAGTGTTATTCCTTCCAGACTCCTAATGCATTCCCCACCACATCTCAGCTGGTCCGGCGGAAGACCGCCATGTTGAGCCTAGTTCTGCCAGAAGTTTCTTTTCAAAGGGGAGTTTTTCCTTTCCACTGCCGCTTCATGCTTGCTCATCATGGACAGTGTTCATGCAAAGCTGTGATTCAAGCTGGACATCTATCTTTTGGGTCCTGGGGGAAGCACTAGTATCAGCTCACACAGTCCACTGGATCTCACCAATACACCTCAAGCACATTGTCTCGCCAACCAGCAGTCTGTGGACTGAACCTACTTCATCTATCTCCACTCCATCAGTTTCAGGCCTGGAGGGAAACATCCCTGTTCTTATACACCTACTTATGCATATTAGATCACAATTCAATGTTTTCTGCCGAGGTCTGAGCATCAAATTCTTAAAATAATTGTATTAATAAAATTCCCTTAAGTGTCTTTTTCTTCCTGTTTGAGTTTTCAGATTAAATTGGAGAACAAAAAAAAAAAAGACTGCACAAACATTAGTTATATAAAAAATACAATGCTATCCACAGTCTGGCAGCCTTCCTGATCAATTGTTTGACAGATTTATTTTATCTTGCCGGAAAAATTATTAGTTTTTTTTTTTAACGTAGCCTGCCCCTTATATGTTATTTTAAGTAACCTTTGACTAAGAAAACCAAAGATTGTTTTTGTTGTCCTTTCTTAACTGATACCATTGATGAATTTCCCTTTTAACCTCTCTGCTAACTTTACAAGCAAACTTAGAACAGCTGAACCTTATTTCAGCTTCATCACATTCATTGTAACTGATGGTAGATGACAGACTGAATCCTGAAACAGAAAATATTGCTTTTTAAGAGGAAATAGGTTTAAGATTATATATCAAATGTCTATTTTTTATATTACATAACCAGGCAGATTTACTAGGGTGTGTACTTCTTAGTTACCCTGTTTCTGGACTGCGAAATATTTACAATAGTGCAACATTGCTAGTTCTACCTTTAGTTATCTTGCAAATAGTGAAGCAAGCTTGAACATTTTAATCTTGAAGAATTACAAGAAGCTTCAAGACCCAATCCTTAAATCTTTAGTGCAAGTTTTTTTCTTGGACTAACACAGAATAACAGAACATTTCTTCACTGCCATATCACAAGTAAACTCCATCCAAAGCATCCGTTCATGCATTTGTGGAAGTTTTGGCCATCTGCTGATAATCAGTCATACAATGTCTGGGATTTGCTGGAGCTTTTTGTGAAAAAAAACAGTAAGTGCTGCAGTCCCGTTTTACCAAGTCTCCCTTCAGTTATACTGTCATCTTTGCCTCCAGACAAATGCTCAGGTTGTCCCTGCGGAGCTGATTAGTTAAAGTGTATAAAATATGTGCTTTGAAACAAATAAAAAAAAAAGGTTTGGATCTGAAGATTTTGTTCCACATGAGGATCAAGATGAGAAACAAGAGACTGCAAACTTGACCGCACTGTCTGCAGGAGCTACTGTACATGCTAAACTCAGGTTTAGGTAGAAACACGACAACGCCAGAGGCAGGAAGAGAGGGAGGGGTAGAGTCTTAGGAAGGAAGGAACGAGGAGAGAGAGGAGATAAGGGATAGAGCTTGTAGCCCCCAAGGGCTGTAGTCCTATCTGTCACCATGGCACAGCCAGTGATTCGCCCTGTAAATGATCCTTTGACACAAAAACTACAGGTCAACCATGACAGCCCACTCCTTCTGTATGTGCACGCGTGTGTCTCGCCAGGGTGTGGGAGGCAAGAGAATCTGCATTCTGTCTCCCTTGATGCCACTGGCTGTCATTCTCCCACTCCTGTCACAGAAAGGAGAGATACGTGTGTATGTGCTGCAGGTGTGTGTACGAAGCCACTCGCTAATGAAATGACACAAAGGTAGGTAACATGGCAAAGGTCATCGGCAGGTTGGAAATGGGCTGGAGCAATATGTTGCCTCAGCGACAGTCAATGAGACCTCATACAAGTGAGACAGAGAGAAACAGAGCGAGAGGGAGAGAGAGCAGTCAAAGTGAAGCAGTTGCCATAGTGACTTTCCATTGCAGCTGCCTGTAAATGGCTTTCCTTTTTAAACTGATTATTTCATAAATCTTTTTAAGTTTAAGCAAAAGTTTTAAACCTCTACTAATCTCCTCACATGTTGCTTCCCAAGAGCCAGACTGTCTGGTAATCTTTAAAGATGTTTTTGATCGATAGTTCTTCAGATTTTCTTAGAACTTTGACTTCTTTTAGTCATTCTCTATCTACGTTACAGAGGACTGCTGCAGGCCTTGCAAGAGCGCTGACCTTTTTTTTCAACCCTCCCACCTGTTTTAGTACTTTATAGATTTGTCTAATTACCTCTTAGGTAGGTCTCTTGCAGCAGCCTCACTTTATTCAAACATCTTTGTACATAAATTTTTAAATTTTCCTGCAGACTCTTGATCGAAATTAAGTCTGAACCTCGAGGAAACCATTGTAACTCATGATATTGCTTTGATATAAACAGTTTTAGCTCTTTTTGTACTGTATGTTCAGATATTGTTCTTATTTTCTCAAAGGACTCGAAAAGAGTATCCTCGCAGAAAGGTTTGAGTGTAAAGATAGAATGACATGAAGATGGAAGAGCCATAATAGGTTTTATAACACTTATGCTACACTAAGTTTGGACTGATAATGCTGCCACTGAAGTAAAGAAAGAAAAGCAGGGCATAAACTACAAATACAAGGAAAGAAAGAAGCGGGATGTATCTGTCAGTCCACACAAATGGCGCAAAAGAGCTAAAATGTGTTGGTGTAAACCACGATAAATTAAATAGCTATTTAAAAAACAGCTTCTCAAAGACAACCACAACTCTGAAGTCAACCTTCGCTTTTTCTCAGCACATGCCTGTTAAGGGAGAGGTGAGGCATTTGTTGACTTACATGTGCTGATATGCGCAGATACTGTAAGGGCTGCTTCAGGTGGCTGCTTTGACGTTATTCCTACTCTTAGTAAAGATTTAGCTGCTGCTTTGTCTAGCCAGAACCCCCTATCCAACAAAGAAGACTGTCAGGCATACCCAAACCTGGCATTGTCAGGCTGGGGTCCTAGTGCCATCCAACTTCTGACCAAATGTTCTGTTCCTAAGAGCATCCATACAGTATACTGTAATGCTGCGATCACTATGCTTTGAAATTGAAATGGTGTAGTACGGCTTTCTTTCAACAACCACATTTCTATTCTCACTCTTTCTATCCATCCATCCATCATCTTCTGTCTATCCGAGGTAGGGTCAAGGGGGTAGCAGCTTCAGTAGGGAGGCCCACACGTCTCTCTCCCCAGCCACTTAGGTCAGCTCCTCAGGGGGAATCCCAAGGCGCTCCCAGGCCAGCCGAAGAAACATGGTCCCTCCAGTGTGTCCTTGATCTCACTCTGGGTCTCCTCCCTGTGGGACGTGCCCAGAACTCCTCACCAGGGAGGTGTCCCTGAGGCATCCTAACCAGATGCCAGAGCCACCTCAACTGTCTCCTTTTGACGTGGAGGAGCTCTGCTCTACTCTGATTCCCCCCCAGATCACTGAGCTTATCACCCTCTCTCTAACAGAAAGCCCAGATATAATGCACTCTTTCATGGGCTTGAATCAAGTTACTACACTGTATTCAACACTGTTTAACAACAAATGTCATGTCAGAAAGAAAAACATGATTGCTTTAAAGCATGGTGTATTGTTTAAAAGCCCTTTTTAAGATCACAACTGAGGTTTCATTGGAAGTTAGACATATATGAATGAGGGATGGTTTAAGAGTTTTGCACAGATCTGAATATAACCCAATTCATCATTACTTTGAAGCATTTAATACATATTTCAACAGGTATAAAAGACTCAGAGGGACTCAAACCATCTCTGTCTCTCTTCTGTTCAGTAACAGATGCTGCAATGGTTATTTATGTGGTTGATCTGCTCCACTGCTCCCTCAGAACCCCCAGGCCTGCACACACACACACACACACATTTAGCACATGCTCACACTGAAGCCATCCGGGGCTGTCACCGTGCCACAGTTCGGAGTCCCGTGTGCCATATGCTCCCATCGGCTCCTGGCAGGAAGGATCGTTCCACGTTCAGCTGGGAGAAATGGTTCAAAGGCCAATGAGGGCCCATCAGGGACAGTCCTGCATTCAAACACACAGAGCAGCAGGACTTGGCTTCTGTTTAAAACTCTCATCACTATTAACTGGATTCTTTTCAAGCTACCGGCACATTTATTTTATGATAGAAGCCAGAATCATTCTAGCAGCTAATAAGTTAGGTTAACCAGCTAACCAGCCTAAACAAACAAAATCTGTCTCACAATCTATCAAACATGTATCTGGAGGAACAAATCTTTTATCTTCACTTTGAAGAAAATCTTTATGTAAATTTTTATGATGCCAGAAGGTTTGGTATATTTTTCAGAGTAAGATTTATTCAGCATTCCCATACTGAATGATTACACTTCAATCAAAAGGGAGGAAAAAAGATAAATGTTATCAAGGTTTTTATCACGTGTCCTGTTGCGGCATGTTGAGCTTATATTAAAGCTGTTTCCCACATGTGCCGGAGCAGATTTGCTCTTCAAAAGGATATCTCAAGATGGAGTCCTAATTGACTGAGTTTATCCAGCATCAAGGTAGGCAGGGCACATTGATGTATTGGCAAAATATGTTAGTATGACCTTCAACAGTAGCTATATATATATGTATATATGTGTGTGTGTGGGGGGGGATTCCAAGTGTTGTTTATGGGTTTATATGAGCAAGTTTGTTACCTGAAGATAGACAGCTGGAAGAATGGTGAGAACTATGAAAGTCCTGCAACACATAGCGCCCAGGAACAGCAAATAACCAGTAGTCCCAGCTCTGTGTAACAGAAATATTCCCAGCTAGACACATACAAAGCATTTCCCTGGGGTAGCCACCCACACACTGGTATGTTGTCAATAAGGCTCAGAATGAGCAGCCCCAATGCCAAATAGACACAGCCCTAGACCCAAGGCACAAATTACCCTAACTACTAACACAAACTGTGCAGCTTATGCCTGCAACCAGTTCCCATTGTTAAGCATGGCCTGTCTCAACCTCCAGCCTCAAGACAGACAGGGGCAGAACCCCCAGAGACACAATACCGTTTAGAAGGAAATTACAATATACTGTGGGAAGTGGCTACTGAAAGGTCAATAGGCAGGGATACCCACCATAGGCCAGCACAGCCCTGTGGCTTGCCAAACTTATCCCCTGGAGCCAAAGACCATTATATCAAGCCTTAGATGCGGAAACTTGGCCCAAGCACCCTCATAAACAATACCCAACAAAGAGAAGCAAGCAGCTCCCATGGTGCTTTCCTAGACACCCAGGACTATAGCTTAGTTCCTGCTACACTAGACCAGGTACTGCAGTGGGTGAAAGAGGAAAACTACTGAGTCCAGCAGGATCTGCCCCGCTGCATGGTGATGCAGTTGAAACTCAAGTTGAGTGAGTTTACAAATAAGAAAAACAGAACCTTTTGACAGAAATAGATCTTACAGGCTGATCAGTTGCAAATATCTTCTTGCTTTTTCGCTCTACTTAAGATTCAACATTTTTGGAGACCCACCAGCTTTTGTGGTAGTACATCTCATGAGACTCTGATCAATCAGTAAGAGGTGGACTTATGATAATGTTAGAGATATGCTGAAACCCAAAGTTGCATTAAGATTTTTGGGGTTTGGCTTTGACTGTTTTAAAGAAACTGTTAACTGAAATATTAATAACTTGTATTCCAGCTTCATTGTACCTGCCTGTATTATGCCACTACAATGACATTTACTCTTTACTGATGTTTTCTTCACTTTATATTGTCTTGCTATGAAAAAAATTTTTTTCTTCATTTTTTACAATAATTTCTCCAGCATTTTTGAACAATAAAGAGACCTTAAGATTTCACCAAATAATATAATCAACCATCTGCAAATTATTTTTAGAAGAGAAAATACTTTCTAAAAGGTAAAATAAAAAATAAATAAAAATAAATAAAAAAAAATAAAAAAGGTAAAATATGGTGAATTCACATTTGCATCATCATTAGTCCACCTTTATCTTATTAATTTGATTTTAAGCAAGTTTTCTGGATTTAGTTTTAACATTTTAGACATAAAAACTTATTAAATATATATTTAGAACTATATTAATGCCATTCATATCAAGGGAATTCCCAATAATGTGACATGCTTCACTTTGAATTAAGATAATCAACCATACCTCTCAATTCAGGCCTTCCAGTGTTTTACCTGACATTTATATGAGAGACATTTATAATATCTCTTCATATTTTACCCCCAAGGCCAGAGCCACCAATGATATGTGCTGGTTTTAAACTGATAGCATATAGGGAATTAAAGTGCAGACAGTTGATATGTCTATTAACACAGCAGGCCAAATTGTACTGTGCATTTAGTGGAGATTTAAGCATTACAGTTACATTAATTCCCCACTTGATGTGTTAAGCACCACTGGTCCCTAGTTATCTGCTAACTTCTTATAAGCTTTTGTCTTCTATAAGATACCTTTATTTGCTGTTTGTCTATGGATCTCTGATGCAGTTTTATACCTGGGTTTTTATGGAATAGATTACGGAAAACACCAGGTGTGCAATTATTTTGTAGCTTTCTTACATTTCTGTTGCTCAGTAACAGAAATATTCTTGTTCCAAAATGATAACAATAAGTTGCTCATGCTTGAATTGGTTTTCCCTTGCAATCCTGGAATCTGAAGATAAACTAAACATGATCCATGATTCCTACAGCATGTTTAATATGATCAAAAACACCCTTAGGTAGTCCCTTTCGTTCATGGTTTGATCAGTTTTTTCAAATCAGTGTTTAACTTCCCGTCTTTACAATGATTAGGTTTATTGAGGTTTAGTGACACTTGTTGCTGAGCAGCTCTCTTAAGGCCCAAACAAGGTCATTTTGATTAGATTGAGGTCTAGACTTTGACATTGCCATTACAAAGCATTGATCTTTTTCCTTCTCAATCATTATCTTATGTTCATCTTATGTTTGTTTGGGACCATTGTCTGCTGTGTGACCTGTTGTATTCCAAACTTCAGCTTTCAGAGAAAGAGTCTTAGATTCATGGTAGTTTACAGAACAGTGAATTTTTAATACATTAACTGCAAAGTAAGCAATAATTGTTACCCTTCAAACTTTGAAAGCATGGTTCCTGCTGCAATATTGTTTTTCGAAGGAATTGATTTTTTTCAAGGCAGTCTTCCAAAGCAGCTACATTTGTTCAGTTTTTGTTCATTCCTCGAGTTTGTGATGGATCCCTTTTTTGTTTTTAATTCCCATGGAAATGGCTTTGTAACCTTTCCCAGATTGATTAGGTCTAAAGTCAGTGCTGATATCTTTCTGCCCTAGCATTTTGTTTACTAAAACAAATGCTATATTAGAGAGGTTTTTTGATTACCTGATAACCGTTTTTTGTACTGCATTTGTTTAGCAGAATCTGCATGTTACTGTAGGAGTATATATATATATATAGATATAGATATGTCTAGATATACATGTATAGATATAGATATATATATATATATCTATATAGATATTTATATATATATATATATATATATATATATATATGTATATATATATATATATATATATATATATATATATATATATATATATATATGTATGTATATATATATATATATATATTTTTTTTTAAATAAATTTAAAGAAATATTAATGAAATTGTTGTTGATTTCTAAAACATGATTTACACAAAGATTCTTTCATAACTAATATGATATCCATTTGGTGGCAATATTCATGTTTTTCCACAATTTTTTTTTTTCCTACTTGAAAAGATTGCTGTTCTTCTAATTTTTAATTACCTGTGTGTGCAGATATCCGTGATCGCAGAAAGAAGCCCGTCATGCTGTTTATTCACGGAGGCTCTTACATGGAAGGCACTGGAAACATGTTTGATGCCAGCGTCCTCGCCGCCTACGGCAATGTGATCGTAGTGACCATGAACTACCGACTGGGCGTGCTCGGTAAGTGATCTACAAAACCCATTTGGACATCCTGTTCATAGCGATGCACGCACAAACAAATTCATTTTCTGATATGCAGCCCCTTCACTCATCAGTTATGTATGAAAACACACGAGTCGGTTTCCCACAGCAGACCAAACACCTTTTATCTGAATTGATTACACTGATGATGGATGACTTTAATAAAAATGCATCAGCTTAATGACAGCCCGTGCGGGCATCGATCATAAGGGCTCATTCTATCAGCAGCTTAATATTTCTGTCTAAAAGCTGTGATTGTGTAATTAAGCAAGTTTTTTGAATATTTACTCACCTCAGGATCTGGTTTGATAACAGTTTGAAGGCAATCCTTTAATATTTAGACGCTTTCCCTCTCCAACAGACCTGACTCAAATAGTTGAATTCCCTCATACTGATGAGGGAATTCAGCCTCAGCTCTCCAGAGGCCTGGTAATAAGCCATCTATTTGATTAACGTGTTTTGGACACAAGATGAATGTTAAAGCTGCAGGATAATAGATCTTAAAGACTGGACTGGCCTCCTCTTCATAGTTTATAGTGATATTTTCTAAATTAAGGTTCTGAAGGTTCATTAAAGGATTCATAAACCTTATTATAATGTATCTTTATAACTCAAACAGCTCTTACTCAACAGGGAAGGTGCTTTGTTAACAATGCTATACAAAGGTTTTGCATTATTAATAATACAGTGCTTTTATATAATCTATCTTTCTAAATGACTTAGGTACTCTTGATTAGAAGACTTTTAAAAGACTACAATTAAGTCAACCTGTTTGACAGAAAAGGCAAAGAAACTTGGACCTTTTCTCAGTTTTAATTTACTTTTTAAATGCAAAAGTCAAAACTCTATCAATAAGCACTAGGTTATAATAAGAGCAATAGTTTCTGATGGTTATAGTGTTGCTGCTGATATAGTTTCACCTTTGCCACATACTGACCCTTTAGTTTTCGGTATGCATATCTTACACACATTATGACCATTCAGCTTTAATTCATAAAAGGTCAGTCCCTGACATTTGTTAGATACAGCCATGTGCTCTAAGGGCAAACATCCTTGAACTTACACCTTCAATACACTTTTTTATAAAGCGACTTTACTTTTGTTATTCCTGAGGCGGCCCGTATTGTCTGTTTGATTGGAACATTCAGAGAGATTGCTTTGTGAAAAGAGGGTTAACAGGCATGGGTATCAAACTCATTGTATTTATTTTCACTGACTCAGAAAGGCATCTCATAAATAACTTCCACAGTATTCCTTCTCTTGCATATCCTGTCCCTAAACAGCTGTCTAGTAGCTGTAATCATAAGTCACTCTTAAAAGAAAAGGAAACCCCAGAGAGAACCTAAGCACAACAAAACTTAGTTGGTTTGTACTTCATGTTGTTGAGAAAAAAGTGATGGTTTGGGCAACTTTTGAGGGAGAATTTACAGGCCAAATGCTACAAACAACAATGTATATCCTTTTAGTACTATTAACAGAAAGATGATGAGCTTTAGCTTTATTTTTGAACCAGTGACGTTCTCTTCCACAACCTCGTCATCTTTCTGCTGAAAGTACCTAACGTCTCCGCCCGTTTGTTGCTCACCACACTCTGTCTCGCTCCATTGAGATCAAGTAATTTAGCTGTGAGAGGAGGAACATGCCTCTGAGGAGCCAGGTGCAAAGGAAAGGAAACTAAGTGCATTAGATATTTCATTAGCTCTAAAGAGAGTGGGCTCCTGGAAGCCGTTTCTAAAAGAGAGAAAAAAAAAAAGAAATGCCTGTCTTTGATTTGTTTGGTGGCACTCTTAGAGTGCATTATGTTGTTTTTGCACCACTGACATTCCTTTTATAGTGGTGACACATTTCCATTTGCATATAATTACCTAAAGTGTTTGCTTTTTCAGTGGTTCTTTATTTAACTCAGTGTTTCTTAGGTTCACAAGAAAATCACAATCCCTAATGTGAATTTCACCTTGGATCCAAAGTGCAGACGTCTAGATGTAGACTAGATGTTCACTGAGTATTTATGTCAAAGCAAACTCTTGTCCTTGAATGTCTGAGTGTGGCAACACTCTGTTCTGCATCCCATTTTACACTAAGGTCTACTTGCCGTCTCTTAATCCTGTTCTTGATAAATGTGAAATACACATGTTTAACATTTAAAAACAACTTTGATTTCATAATGTCAATAAATAATTAACAAAAGAACAAACTTCAATACAAAATAGCTGTCATGATTGGTTTAAGGATCTAAACCCACATGCAGAACACCACTGGAGACAGAGTAAAAGTTCAGAGTTTATTGAATGGATTCACACAATGACATGAACTGGTTCAGGAAGCTGGTCCGGACTGGATTCACTGACGTCTGCAGAGACAGATAGTTTGATTAGCCAAGTTATCAGATGATTTCTTGAGTTATGATATTATGAAAATACCTTGAAGAGGTTCAGGCTTTCCTTGTGTGAGAGAGGGAACCGGTTGGGTCCAGAGACTGTTGGTTCAGCAGAGTGCACAGCAGCAGCAGCGTCTAGCTTCTGGCTAGTGAGTGTCAGACCTTGGTTTGAGATTCCAGCTCTTCTCTGAGAGCAGCAGGGGAAATCCAGATTGAGATCTTCAGGTTTGGCTCTCTAGGGCAGGCAGGCAGGTTAAGCTCATCCAGAGCTTCAGACTTGAGACAGGTTTCCTGTGAGCAAAGACAGAGGCAGATTAGAATCAGGTTTCTCTCTTGAGACAACTAAGATTCTTCAGATAACAGAGGCTCAGGTTCGCTAACCAAACTTGGTCAACACTGCGGCGTTGAAGGAAGGTCTGGCTGCTGCTTATATAGGAAGGTCTCCTGATGGGCTGATGAGCTTCAGGTGTGCTGGAGGGCTCCAGCCCAGGAGACCCACAGCGCACTCTGCTGGAGAAAGGTGGTACATCTCCAGATCCCAACAATAACCCCAGTCCCTAATAGAAAACAAAAAACAGAAGAGGATCCTCTGTGCCCTCTGGTGGGCAAGCCTCAGGATCCCAACAATAGCCTAAATAATAAGTAACATGGAATCAAGGTCAACTTAACCCCCCCCCCCCCCCTCCATTCAGACATGTTACCCAAAGTGTGCACCCATTAGAAAATATACATCTAATTGGAATAACTTAAACTAAATATGGAACTGAAAACCAATTATGAAAAACTATACAAACACTTTGTGGTGGGGGTAGAAAGATTCACCACAATAGAGGACAAAGGAGTAGAGCTGAGATATATGGCTTTTTAATCACATCTCTACATTTTGCGGTATAATTGGAATGGCGATAAAATTTACAATAATAACCTTAATGAATTATTGGAAGTAATTCTAAAGCAACTGTATCTGTGAGTGCATGACAGAGCAATCAGAGCAACCATAAACACTACCCTTGAAAAAATATGCTAATTTAAAATAGGGTTCTTTAGGACACCAGTTACGTTAAGTAGTTTGATTTATATCACCTAACATCCCATAATAGCAGCATTTAATGATATTCTTCGATTTTGCCAATGCTTTCATGGAAAAAGAAGAAAAATGTTTAAAATAACATTCACAATTCACCCAGTTTTTAAGTTCTGTATTGTCACTAATTATAATGTAATGTTTAGTCAAAATTTCTATCATGACTAAAAATTTTTCAAAATAAGCAATAAGGTAAAATGCCCACCTTAGTTGGTTTGCGTTTTCTTAAACTAACTGTGATTATTTTAGGAGGGAAAAAAGGGGCTAAGCAGAATTTACAAGTTTTGTCCTGTTCAAAGTTTTCTGTTGGTTAATTTGATCCCGTTTTTTATTTATCCTGATATCGAGCCTGATCATCTGAACATAAAGAAACACGCCTTTAGCAGAATGACTCAGAATATTTCCCCTGATTTACCGAGTGAGGTAGTTTCAGTAATGTAATCTTCTCCTTGTTGGAGAATATATTATTTCTATTCCATTAAATGACCTCCCAAACTATAGGAATGTAGCATTTTTGTATGAAATCTCAAGGCTGCATCATTTACTTCAAGGATTTGTGGATGCTGTAATCCATTTAAGGCGGATCCTAATTGCTTCCAAATGGGTTGATAAGATAAATTTCCTCTGAAACAGTCAGTCATGCAGATTTCAGAGTTTCTCTGAATGAGATTTGGGTTTTGCAGTCTTAAGATGAATGGTGTAGAAGGAGCGCCTATGAAAATAAAAGATGCTTAAATCTCTGACTGAGAGCAATCTTCAAAAATATAAAGAAAACATCAACTTCCTATATGTTGCAATGCTTTTGATTATAGCTAAAAAAATATAGGCGGTGTGATTTCCATGTGCTGCTGGTTGTGCAGTGTGGAAAATTTACTTCCCCTGACTGACTCTGTGATTGACTCTGTGACAGTCCTTCAACACATTCCTTAAGTCAAGGAGAGAGCAAATTGAGCAACCGACTTTGTTGTTTGCATGCAAAAAAAAGACAGCCAGCTCTATCTCCCAAATATGAGAGCCATCCAGAGCAATTTGGCTCTGATTGGGAGAAATTTGCGTAATCCTTCACCCCATGCATCCCATTTGCGATGGATTGCATTTTGCTTTGACAGAGAAAGAGAAGTCAGTGTGTGTGTTAGAAACGTGCTTTTGAGTCGCGGTTTTCCTTTGAGCGCATGAAGCTGTGCGCACCCATGCATATCAATGTCCGCTTTGCAGATATGCTGTACAACAATTTCTGCTGTTTGCCGTTCTTACCCCAGCAATCCTACATGCTGATTTGGAAAAGCAAGTCAGGAATTATTGACACAGTTACGTGATGTCGTCAGGAGAAAATCTACACTGAATAAATAGTGAATACCAGTGTTTGAGAGACAGCTAGAAATTTGACCAAGCTTTTTTACATTGCCCCTGTAATCACGCCTCACTGTTACACTACAATATCCCTTTGTGTTTGTAAAGTTAGCTGTGTAAGAGCTAACTTTCGAGCTTTACCACAGGTTTTATAATGTCATTGGGATCTCTGCTTAGTCTTCATAGAGAATGACGGATGCTAATAATCTTAGGACAACAATGGCTATACTACTCTACCAATTCAGAGGTCTTTTAGAGAAGCTGAACCTTCTGCTTCGGCTTCTTTAAAATACTTCTGAATTTGTTAATGTTGGATTCCTGGCTCCAGGTTTTAGTTGATTATACGAACATAATCAGTATGTCAATGATTACAGCATAGCGATGACCTTTAAAATCAATCAATGTGTGATTTATTTTTATTTTTATTAATAATCAAATAGTTAAAGGTTCTTTAAAGAAGATTCTTTACTCAATTATACCAGGTGAAAATAAAGCTTTTCTACATCAGGAGCTAAGGTAGGTCATATTGACAGCTGAAAAATGTGTTTTATTTTCAATGCACAATATTTATACTTCCTTTAATTTTAATGCTGGTATAATTACCGCTCTAAGCAGGTTGCTCTATTAGCTAAACATGTTTTAGAGTCTCTACACTCCGGTTAAAGATTAATTAACTAGTTGACAATTTTTTCAGTAATTGATTAAAAACAATTAAACTGATTAAATATTTCAGCTCAGTTTGCCACATTTTTGGTATTGATATAATTTTCCATTTTTAGTTTTATTTCCCCGTAATTTGAGTTTTGGGCAGGATCTCACTAGTCCTCCCAAATTTTCAGAAATCTTGTTTCAATGCATGCTTCATCTGAAGCAGCTTGTGTCTGCCTATAAAAACATTAAAAATCTTTTTAGCCATGCTTACACTTTAGGAAAGGTGTCCTCATATGTATGGCAATCTCTTCACAGTTATCTCCCAACACACAAAAACAAATATAACTGAAAACCATTCAGCTTTTTCTCTGTACGTTTATTCTTACCTTTACTCTTCAATTATTTTTGATAAACATTTGTCTTTACCTTTTCTCTAACTGTATATAAGGTCACAATTAGGCAACTAGATATTGTCTAACCCATAAAGATCCCCACTGAGCTGCCAATCATAAATCAAATGCTTTATACACTTTCTATTTTAAATAGTGACCAAAGCCAGTTGGCCTCTTTGCCGCTCAAAGGAAACCAGAAGTTTTGAATTTAGTATTAAAGTTCCCAGACATTCTGGTCTACTTACTGTACATAAAGGTACTTCCTTTTTATGTGTTTAATGGTAATTGATAGGGATGCCAAAAATTGAGGCTATAGTCTGACTGATTTCTCATTAATATAATAACTATGAAGCAATTATTTCTTGACTTGAGACTCCCCCCCCCAATTAAGTGGTCTTTAAAAAAAAAAGCATTCCTTTTATAATTATTCAGTGCGAAATGACACTGAACTTAATTATGAATCAATTATAAGGCTTTTCACACAGCTTTACAGGGATTGTCAATAAGTAAGGAGCTCTAGCTCCAAAATTAGTGTTATGAAATAATAAGATACTAGAAGATCAGCGCTAAACCAAGCCCAATGCAACCTGCCCGCTCGGGATTAAAGATTTTCATTTCACATGTTCTGTGAGGAATCTGCCATCCTTCGCCTCTTCAACCTCCAAATATCCTCTTTTTTTTTACCCACACCAAAGGGAGTCAAGGATGTCCTTCTCACTTCAGCCAAAAATCATCAAAGGTCTCACCTGCCCTTTCTTTGCCATCTTTACTTTTTAAACACACTTTAAATAGACTCAGTAACAGCTGATTTGGAATTCAGAGTTTGTAAAATGGAGTCAAAAACAGACTTAAAAATGATTTGTCTTTGTTTTTTTCTATCTAATATCAGACTTTTGATATATCCATCTCACCTTTTTCAATAATGATAAGCTAAGCTGTACAGGATGTTGCAGTTTAGAAATTTTACCTTAATTATTAGAGTTATTTCTGCTCATGTGGTTGCATGAGATAATGAAAGTATAGCATATACTTTGTCATGCATGGTTTCTCCTTTAACGAGCGGCTTTTCTTAGGTTTAAAACACGGTTCAGATTTATGCTACAGGTGCTGGTCATAAAATTAGAATATCATGAAAAAGTAGATTGATTTCAGTAATTCCATTTAAAAAGTGAAACTTGTATATTATATTCATACATTACATACAAACTCATATATTTCAGATGTTTATTTTGTTTAATTTTGATGATTACAAATGACAACAAATGAAAATCTCAAATTCATCATATCAGAAAATTAGAATATTACTGAAGACCAATAAAAACAAAGGATTTATAGAAATGTTGGCCAACTGAAAAGTATGAACATGAAAAGTATGAGCATGTACAGCACTCAGTATTTAGTTGGGCCTCCTTTGGCCTGTATTACTGCAGCAATGCGGCGTGGCATGGAGTCGATCAGTCTGTGGCACTGCTCAGGTGTTATGATAGCCCAGGTTGCTCTAATAGTGGCTTTTAGCTCTTCTGAATTGTTGGGTCTGGTGTATTGCATCTTCTTCTTCACAATACCCCATAGATTTTCTATGGGGTTAAGGTCAGGAGAGTTTGCTGGCCAATTAAGAACAGGGATACCATGGTCCTTCAACCAGGTACTGGTAGCTTTGGCACTGTGTGCAGGTGCCAAGTCCTGTTGGAAAATGAAATCTGCATCTCCAAAAAGTTGGTCAGCTGCAGGAAGCATGAAGTGCTCTAAAACTTCCTGGTATGTGGCTGCGTTGACCCTGGACCTCAGAAAACACAATGGACCAACACCAGCAGATGACATGGCACCCCAAACCATCACTGACTGTGGAAACTTTACACTGGACTTCAAGCAACGTGGATGAAGTGCCTCTCTTCTTTTCCTCCAGACTCTGGGACCTTGATTTCCAAAGGAAATGCAAAATTTACTTTCATCAGAGAACATGACTTTGGACCACTCACCAGCAGTCCAGTCCTGTTTCTCTTTAGCCCAGGCAAGACGCTTCTGACGCTGTCTGTGGTTCAAGAGTGGCTTGACACAAGGAATGCGACAGCAGAAACCCATGTCTTTCATACGTCTGTGTGTGGTGGTTCTTGAAGCACTCACTCCAGCTGCAGTCCACTCTTTGTTAATCTCCCCCACATTTTTGAATGGGTTTTGTTTCACAATCCTCTCCAGGGTGCGGTTATCTCTCTTGCTTGTACACTTTTTTCGACCACATCTTTTCCTTCCCTTCGCCTCTCTATTAATGTGCTTGGACACTGAGCTCTGTGAACAGCCAGCCTCTTTAGCGATGACCTTTTGTGTCTTGCCCTCCTTGTGCAAGGTGTCGATGGTCGTCTTTTGGACAACTGTCAAGTCAGCAGTCTTCCCCATGATTGTGTAGCCTATAGAACTAGACTGAAAGACCATTTAAAGGCTTTTGCAGGTGGTTTGAGTTAATTAGCTGATTAGAGTGTGGCACCAGGGGCCATCAATTTTGAACCTTTTCACAATATTCTAATTTTCTGATATGATGAATTTGAGATTTTCATTTGTTGTCATTTGTAATCATCAAAATTAAACAAAATAAACATCTGAAATATATGAGTTTGTATGTAATGTATGAATATAATATACAAGTTTCACTTTTTAAATGGAATTACTGAAATCAATCTACTTTTTCATGATATTCTAATTTTATGACCAGCACCTGTACATAATGGCTTAAAAAAAACTGTTTCTACATAATACTGGCAGAGTTTAATGCACCTACAAACAAAAAACAGAAAAAAAGCTGCTGCTGAAACTTACCTAAGGCCAGAGAACAGAAGGTTACACTGCTGCTTTGTTCACATTATGATTCACACATCTAAAATCTGATGTGATCCTTGCATCAGTGATTACAGCTTCTGAAATTGTCCTCTAGCTTCCCTTTATGCTGTTTGTTAATTGTATTCTTTAAAGGCTTTGCTGCAACATCACAGATGTGTATGGTTCTACCTTCAAGCGCAGCCTGAAGGTTTCAGAGTCCTCTTTCCCTGTATTGAATCTTTAATCTTTTCAAGCAAAAGCTCAGGATTTTTGTTTGGGGTCTTTTTGATAATGATGATTATAATACATTTTCTGTATATGCATCAAAGGACATCAAATATTAAATGAGATTATGCAGAAAATAGATTATGAAAGCATTATAATGTCACCACAACATAAACAAAATAAGATGAAAATTAACATTTTATGAGCAGAATTAAAAGCTTTTGTCTAATCCTTTTCTTTTGTCTGTGACTGTTTAACATATTGGACTGTGCTGGGTTTTGTAATGAACTCTTTATTTAGCTATTTTCCTTGTGTATTTTAGAGTTTATTTGTGTTTGTATCATATCTTTTTTAGATACTATAGAAAATTTTCCATTTTATTTACATTCAAAGGACATTAAAGCATCTTGTATTTTTCTGAAAGAGTGCAAAAAGCAAGGCTCCACTTGTGTCAAAGCTCTGAAGCCCTTGGTTGCCAGATGGACATGTGGTGCGGTAACAATGCACAGAAGATCAGAAGGACGTGATATTGCAAGGTTATGGAGAGACATGATAGTGGAGAGAACTTTAAAATCAGTGTAATATTTTAGATTATGAGGAGGAAATTGTTGGAGGATGGAAGCTGTAATAAGAAAGGCTGCATTTTGTACTAGTTTGAGTCTTCGGGAAAGTTTGAGGAGAGAGCGAGATCCAAAAATGGACCATATTTAGAGAACTTTTTTGGTGATAAAGTATACAGATTTAGTACAAACAAAAAAAAAAAAGAGAAAAAAGAAAAAATGCTACTTTACTGTTTATGAATTTCAATGCCATCCGCACCAGAACTAAGATACATGTGTATATATATATATATATATATATATATATACATATATCCTGGAAGTTTCACCAAGGTATAGAAAAAAAGATAACAGAAGGGTACCTGAGAAAATCCCTTTGGGAACACCACTAACAGCAGGTAAAGCTGACATATTTTTCTACCTTAAATGCTAACACTGAGACACACCATTTATACCGTGCATGCAAAGTGCTGTAATACCAATACAGTTTGCTCTAAAAGTGTGACAAGTAATGTTTTCCCTCTTTACTTGCTTTTTCTTTTCAATTTGAAAACCCTTTATCGCACTCTCCATCCCACTGTGTCTTTTGCACTTTAAGTGCTTTCCCTTAACACACCACTTGCTTGTGCATGTTTTTTTTATTTAACTTTTTTGATCCAAATTGGATAATAAAAATTAAAAAACAATAGCATTGTTAGAAATGTTGTTACGGTGATTCAAAAGTGCCTAAAAAATCCTCAAGTTCTCCACTCTCTGCCCTTGTATGTTTATGAATGAGCATAAATATGCAGATTTAGGGCAAACTGATCATCCTAAAGCGTAGTGCAATTATTGAGTTTGGGGGAAACTAAATCCCAATCTTTATTTCCATCTGGTTTATTGAGGGAGGTGGCATTTTATCTGTCTGTCTCTGCTGGCACACATGCAAACAGCTGCATCTGCAGCCCTGCTGGCATTACGCAAATGTTACCCATCACAGCAACGTTCGCATGGCAGGACTTGCTTCATTCCGTCCATATGTGAATCTAAAAAGAAAAAAACAGAGAAAAGGGGGATTTAGAGGAAAGTACGAAAGAGCAGCAGGCGGTCTCTGTGGGGAATATGGTGGATTTAAATATGTAATGAAAAGCTTTACCAGGCCACTGAGCACTTGACCTTGCATTGGCTGCCTTCGTGACGGGCACGCTTACAGTTCATACATCACCTCCACTCCAGAGAGTTTTTTCATACATTGCCTCTTCTGATGTCGAATAGGAACCAGAAGATGAAAGTGAAATCTTGCACTCATTCAGACATTCACAATGATGATGAGAGCTGGATACAAAGCTTCATCATACAGTGCTTGTGATCATAAGCAAGATACACACAGTATGGAGAGAGAGATTTCAAGAGATGAGACAAGAGCGAGGGCAGAGAGCAATAGGAGAGAGAAAAAAAGAGAGGGGGGGGGGCTCAGTTTGCCTGTGATGCTAAAAATAAAACCTGCAGAGACGCTTTTCAAACGTGCAGTCATCTACGGAGTAGCCGTGCATGCTCTGCACTGCATCCAGTGCATTCTGCAGCACAACTGGCCTTTGAACACTTAACTGCATCCACTACAGGAGGAATCCTCAACGTGACTTTGCCACACACATATCCACACTGCTCTTTTTTTTCTCCAATCGGTATTCAGGGGGCACGGATGTGAAAAATGCACGCTCAAGGCTTCGGTGGGGGGTCTTTAATGTGTGCGCAAGGGGAAATCAGTATGAAACATGACCTGACGAGACCAGAGGAGATATTAGGACACACAAAAACACAAAAGCCTTCACTGAGCACACACACACACTGTCCTCAGTCTCCATAGCAACCCTCGACAGAATTGATGAGCAAAGTCCTATTGACTCGTTTTTGGAGGTTGGAAGGAGGACTGCAGTGTCTTAAGAATGTGAGTGTGTGTGCTGGCTGGTATAGAGTGTGACTTTGAGAAAGGGGACAGTCTGGTATACTATACTCTAGGAGGGGATTAACACATCAGCTGGCCTTCATCACACATGCAATCTCAGGAGCAGGTGAAGTGCAGACGTTAACATGTTCAATGACATGTTTCCATACCCCTTAAATGGTCCCCCCCCCCCCCTTCCCTCATTTTCTAGATGTTGTTTCTCATCTTCTTGTTCTTTATACTCTCTCCCTGGATCGACTTTATAAATCATCATATCAATGCTTCTTCTGTACAGTAGTTTAACCCCGGTGAGGCATGAAAGACTCCTATCAGTGTTCCCCGTAATCCTGTTTTTCCCTATCTAAAGAGGGCATAGATAGAAGGGTTTAACCTTTTAACCTTCTAGTGTTACATCCCAAACTTGCCAAATAAAGCTGATTCTGATCCTAGAAACTAAGAGGGTGCAGGTTTTTCGCCTTTGTTTAGGCCTAACCTGGCATAAGCCAGATTGATGTGTGTTGTTCAATTTAAATTCTGCAAGGTATCCACCTGGAAAAGCTCCTTTTTGGAAGTGTTCACAAAAGTGAAGCACTTTCCAGTGTTGTGCCTGAACGCGTTCATTGAATGAAAGTTCATGAACTCGTTCATATTTTGGGCGAAGGTGAACTGAACGTACTGTATTACTGCCTGATGAACGTTATTGTGAACTCGTTCATTCTGGTGTCTGTGAACGGCACGCTCTTTCAGTTAAACTCCGTTCAATAGGTTGCCAAATTTCTATAGAGCCCTCCAGGCGAAACCCCGGCTAAATCACACCGTAAACAGACCTTAATATGTAGCGGGAAAAACACCCAATCCGGCAACACCAGCTACCAGTGTCGTAGCCTACAGCCGCTTGCGTCATCAAAACAAAATGCAGCATGGAGGCGACCATGGATGCGACAAAGCAGCAGTATGATCACTTAAAACAATTTTATGACCAGGTGGTCGGTGAGGATGATGGCAACAATCTTACATTTCTCTGCAAACTTTGCCCGCCGGCTTTCAGTAAAAAAATCCGCACTTCAGTAACCTTAAATTCCTACCTCAGCCTGGTCCCTCAGTTTGTGTTTGTAAAATGTTCTTGAGCAGAGGTCTTTAACAGGGGGTCCGCGACCCCTAGGGGGTCCACGGAGGTACTGCATGAGGGTCTGCATTGTTAGTTGATATTTTTATATTCCCCCCCTGCAATTTTTTTTTCCCACTAATTGAAATGTCTTTAAATACTCATTAACATGAAATCAACACACTGTAGTAAACAGATAAATGGAGGCAGAAGATGTCTTTCAGTCATCAATGCACACATTCAGCGACACACAGGAGCTCTTTCAAGCTGGGCACCGTTTCCTTCACAACACCTGTCCCATCAACCAGGAATCAGAATCAGAAAAACTTTAATAATCCCAGGGAGAAATGAATTTCTTTACATTACCCTATATGTAATAGTGTGACTATAGGACACAATTTCATACAATATATATAGTTAGGTGGTCCCCGCTCCATCTCGCCATCAGTTTGGGGGTCCTTGGTCTGGAAAACATAGAAGACCCCTGTTCTTGAGGGTTTTACTATTCATGTAACTTGTTTGTTAAACCTGCCTGGTATAATTTTCCAGGATTCCAGTATTCCTTTTTAGTATGTATTGAAATGGAATTTCAAATGGAAAAAATTATTAAAATAAAAAAAAAACATTTGCACCTTAAAGACTATATTCCTGTTTTTCTTTTAATAATTCCTCATAAAAAAAGAACGTTCAAGCAGCACATTTTCCTGATGTTTTTGAGAATATACTGTAGGGGTGAAAGCTGCAGCTGCTACTAATGTGAAGTGAATGGACAGCAACAAAGCGTTAAAGCAACAATGGGGAAATGCTGTCCCCTCAATGCTAATGTAAACCCTGGTTGGATAAGGATTCAAAACTGGATATGAAGATGGAATCTGATGCACAGTTTCAGTGTTACAACTGATAAAATAATTTCTGTCTGGATTCTACAGTAGGCTATGATGTAATTGAGCAATATATGAAAAAAAAAAAAAGAACTATGAACTAGTTCATTTTTTGGAACTGTGAACTTAGTTCAAAATTTTGAATTATGAACTATGAACTGAACTAGTTCATTTTAAAATGTGTGAACTGAACTTTGAACTAGTTCACGTAGAAAGAAACACTGGCACTTTCACTACAATTCTTTGAGCTGATTGGTTAAATAACAAAGTAGCACCTGCTCCTTGTCAATGTTTTAGCAAATCACAAGAGCTAAAAGAGCTGATGTATCACATTCTTGAATTGTTTCACTGCTAGCGGAGTTAACTGGTGAATCAAATTCTTATTAAATCCAGTTGGGAGGAACCCGCTACCATCTTTCCCAAAGACTAAAATCATGTCCTTTCCAAGAAGAAATAGAGTATATTTTAGCTAAAACCGGTGCAGCTATCTGTGTTTTGCTTCAGCCTCCTGCCTGTGGTTGACATCATACACGTCACTGCATTTTATTCGTCAGAAGCATTCCTGCATCGAGGCTAATGATGTATTTTTGTGAATCCACAAATTTCGCCACAATTCAGCTTGCGTGCAAGTTTATGTGAGACCCATTGTTTTTTAAATTTGTGCACATTGCAAGCAGAACTGAGATTACATTTTGATGTGATAAATAGATAAGCTTTTTGGCTGAACTTAATTCAACTTGAGGTTTGTGGTAAACCTTAAATGAAAGGGCCCAGAAAGTAATGATTTAATACTGTAAATTATAATGATTTTCGTGATGAGGCTGATTTTATTGCACTCAGTGAGTGTGTAATGCAGGCACATTTTTAAAAGCTTTGACAACGAATTTGACTTAATATATAGTTTGTATGTCTTTATCTCATTTATAAGCAGTCTGATGACTCAGCATATTATAGTTGTAAACTATATAAGTTCATTATATTCTAAAGATTGTTTACATTTATTATCTTGTTTATCCTTCCTCGACTGCTGCACAAATAAATACTTAAGAGTAGCATGATTAGGTGAAGGGGGACCATTTCACATTTAACTGTCTCATTCAGAACCAATAAAAACCAAAATATTATTCACAAAATTCACAAATATAAAATATGCTTATGAACATTTTCACAGTTGCTCCATTAAATTCTATAAAATTGTTCTTTCCGGTTCAGATTTATTCATGCGCCTAGTTTTATCTAGCTTTTCTTTCTGTTGTTTTTAACATCGCCCCCCATTCTCCTTTGCACATGATATTCTGTGGGTGATGTTATGAAAACTGACTAATGGGATAGATTATGCTGATGTATGTTTCACATGTCAAACAATCAGCTTTGTAAGTGAGAAACCATGGGCTGGTAATGGCTGCGGATGGATCATCATTAAAGTGGGATGACAGGCGTTTGAATCACTGCTTTGCACTAAAGGGGTGAACTGGGAGACTCACTTCTCCCACGAGGGGCCCGCAGTGTTGTTTTGGGAGGCAGAATAGCATCCCTAGTGTGTTCGTACATATATACATACTGGCATCCATAAAGTAAGCCTGTCAGTGAGGATAATCGCTCTAGAATAAAACGAGGAAAGCAGTTAGTATTACTAAGCAATATCTGGTGCGACGCTGTGAGCTGTTTGTGTTCGCCTTCCAGCTCAGTTTGGATCAGCCAATATAAAGACATAATAATTAACATATGGCATGATTATACATTTATGGTTCTCTGCTCTTTTGCTTTGTGTTGGTTTCTCGGATGCTTTATTCAAATAGAAACATTTGCTTGAACTGTAACCACAGATAAATCCCTTTTGAATTGAGTTTTTTACTACTTGACTGATTTCTCGCATTTTCTCTTGCTGGATCTTTGTATTCCTGAAAGAAGAAAAGCTAGAGGTTGTTTGCTTGTTTGTTTTTTGCTATTTAATTTCTAAAACTTTTCCTAGACTGAGTATTTTGGTTACAAAGCAGCATCGAGGAACTATTGAGAGTTGTTTTCCTTTTTAATTTAAACTTTCTAAAGTGCTTGTGCTATGTATTATTACAGTGCAGCAGGAATGTTTTAAATTGCATATTGTGGCATTCAGAAGTTAAAAAGAAAGAAAAAGAAAGAAATCAGCAACAGGATGGATGAATAGACGAATGGACAGGGAGATACACAGATTAGATACTAAAGTCCTCATAAATTGGTTCATACCTTGGTTCATTGGCAAACGCAGCTTTTCCCTCAAGCTTCATCAATTTTGTAGCTTTTCATATTAAAGTGTCCAGTCAGAGAAAAACACTCCGAAGGGCAATTTAAATAACTAGATGACCCCAATTGAAAACAAAATCTAAAGGATATGTGCTGAAACATCTAATAGTAATCGACCTCAAGACTAAAGAGAATTTTCAACCAATGCTCAAATTTAATTGAACTCAATTCAGTTTGTTTATAACACACCAATTCACAACACATGTCATCTCAAGGCAATTTACAGCTAGTCAAATAAGGACAAGTAAGAAATATGTTACATCTTTTCGCAAAATGTATTCAACTAGACAAAGTATCAAACAAATGTGAATTTATAGCAGTGGATGGATGGATGGATGGATGGATGGGTGGATGGATGGATGGATGGATGGATGGATGGATGGATGGATGGATGGATGGACGGACGGACGGACGGATGGTTGGATGCATGGACAAATGGATGGATGGATGGATGGATGGATGGATGGATGGATGAGCGGATGGATGGATGGAAGAAAAGATGGATGGATGGATGGATGGATGGACGGACGGACGGACGGACGGACGGACGGACGGACGGACGGACGGACGTACGTACGGACGGACGGACGGACGGACGGATGGAAGAAAAGACGGATGGATGGATGGATGGATGGATGGATGGATGGATGGATGGATGGATGGATGGATGGATGGATGGATGGATGGATGGAAGAAAAGACGGACGGATGGATGGATGCATGGACAGATGGATGGATGGATAGATGGATGGATGGATGGATGGATGGATGGATGGAAGAAAAGACGGACGGATGGATGGATGCATGGACAGATGGATGGATGGATGGATGGATGGATGGATGGATGGATGGATGATGAGCGGATGGATGGATGGAAGAAAAGACGGATGGATGGATGGATGGATGGATGGATGGATGGATGGATGGATGGATGGATGGAAGAAAAGACGGACGGATGGATGGATGCATGGACAGATGGATGGATAGATGGATGGATGGATGGATGGATGGATGGATGGATGGATGGATGGATGGATGGATGGATGGATGGATGGAAGAAAAGACGGACGGATGGATGGATGCATGGACAGATGGATGGATGGATGGATGGAAGAGCGGACGGACGGATGGAAGAAAAGACGGACAGATGGATGGATGGATGGATGGATGGATGGATGGATGGTTGTTCACTTGCTGACATGATGGAAAATGTTGCATCATATACTGTAAATAAAACCAATCTCTGGAAAAATTGGTTGGAGCTGCTTGGTTTCATTTGTTCATATACCTCCATTTTATTGATATCAGTGTGACAGGAAATAAAATGTTATTTTCTGAATCAAAAATTTAAAAATACTCTGATCAAATTTCTGCCTGTGTTTGACTGATCTGAACGTTTGATGACCCTGTCAACGCCATAAGTCTTCTACAACACTATTCATAAGATATATTTCATTGGACAGATCTGAAGTGTGATCATTAGAGTTGTTTTGCACAAGAGCATAAATCTGATGTAAAAGGATAAGAGAATTTTTTCCTGACAGTGACTAAAGCATTTTAGCCGACTGCTAAACAGCAAAGCTCTCTAGTACACTTTGTTTTCCAAATCTTACCTGTGACAATTTAATGGATATAAAACATTAAATCTTTAGAGAAAAAAATAAAATAAAGACAAAAGAGAAGGAATAAAACACATACTGTGTCACCTTTACTGGGAGATCTCATATTACCTGGAGGTTATTTGAAAAAGCAGCTGCCTAAATAAGTTTACCCATCAGACCCTTCAGATCAACAGGCAGCCTCGTTTTGCTTGTCTTCTATCTCGACATGGGACACAGCTGGACAATGTCCACTTTCTGCTGGATCTCCACTAACCCTGACTGTTCCACTCTTTAACCCCACTATTACTGCTGCATTAACCCATCAAATCTACCTACTAGACCACCTGAGGCCAACACAAACAGAAAGCGAGAGAGTGCATGCACTGTTAGTCATGTGAGATTCCTGCTGGCCATCTGAATAGTAATGCAAATCATTTGCATTTGACGAGCGATAGGGTCAAGGACAGGGCTGCTATATGTTAAGGGCAGGCAGCCATGATTGACAGGACAGGAGTGGAAAAGGTTATCATGCAAAAGGACAACTGACTGTCACAAAACTAATACAATGAGAGAGCATAGGAGGGGGGTCAGAAAAGAACAGGAGCCCTGGGAGAGAAGTGAGAAAAAAGGTAGTCACTCATCTGTGGATTTTACTCTTCTCCACGCACACTAAGTGCCAAACACAGGCTGATTATAGTGACTGGCTGGCCCAGCAGCAGATGCTACAAGCGGTGTGGGAGCCAGGCTACACCTGCTCTCCTCTGCTTGCTGATGCTCATCGTTGGTCCACAACAGAAGCAGCTCTTCCCTATTATAAATTTTTTTTAATTTATATTTGTTTATCTTTTTCTATCAATGAATACTTGTTTGTTATATATTTTTTTATATACATATATTATATATATTAGATATACTCATAAATAAAGCAAAAGACAGCAAGAGATTATAAACACTTTAATCCCCAATATAGTTGATGGTTAAGGGAGTATATAAATAAATTAGTTGTTACTTGACTGATTGATTTATTAGTTGGTTGATTAATGCAGCAACTAAACACCAGATTGAAACTGATAATTTAACAACTATTAGCTCTCTTTCATGTTTAACAGAAGAGACTTAAAGGTATAGAGGAGGATGTTCTTTATTTCGGGTAGATCATCAAAATAAGTGGTCCTCCTAATTGGCAATCATTCTGGTGATATGTTTACTTTACGATCGTGCCTATTTCTACTTACCGGTGATGAGTCTGACATAGTGGAAAACTTCCAAATCTTCTGTTGGAATACAAGCTTGTATAAGTGATGCAAGCAGAAACTGAGCGTGCACGAGGAGAAATGGGCTAGTGCATACTCTAACATGCATTTAATATGTGTTCCCTCTCTGCAGTTGGTACAGGGTTGTGGTTTTCCTTCTTTTTTTTAAGCGGGGAGGGCTGGTCTTTTTAACACTTCCTGAAAATCCTCCACTATACCTTTAAGGTATAGTGGAGGTAGGTGGAGGAAGGTAAATTTGTCAGCGGAGCATTAACAGGCTAACTGCAATGTTTCAAATATGCAGCAAAATCAAGAGGGGATTACAGTTTGGGTCATTTTTCAGTTGTTCACAAATTTGATATGATCAAACCCTTTTTAGCATGAATTTTAATAGCGAATGTGAACCCCTTTGCCTGATATTATGTTTTTGACCTCACAGATGTACTTCTGGTGGAATGTATCTACTTTTATATTTCTTTTATTACTTAAACACTCCTAATCCAAGATATTTACCTATTTAAAATCTTTTTAAAGCCTTTGTGCAGACAATAGGCTTTGACTTGAGTTCTTTACATTTATTGTTACTATTGATATGATGATAATTATTGTTTTATCATTGTTGAATTAATAAACAAATGCATATTTGCATCAAAAACTAACTTTACAAATAGGTCTGAGTGCTCTAACCCAAATACAATGATGAAATACAGAGTGTTTCAAATTACTACTGAAGAATTGCAAGTTGTCCAAATATTCTAACTTTTCTTTCGCACAGAGATTTCGCACAGAGATCTTGGCTTTAAACGGCAGAGCCTAAATTCCAATGTTAAACCTGGTAAACTGTCTTTAATAACTGCAATCTTTCACTTTTAGCCTCTCAAAACACCTGCTGCTTTAATTGACAGCCTTACGTGTTTCTCTGAAGCGGCTGATTGGTATGTGAAGGAGGAATTGAATTCATTTCCCTGCTAAATACATCAAATATCTATGTATAGGTGTGTGTAGCGTGTCTATATGTGCTATCCACCTGCTCTACTCCAGCTCTCCTCCCCTGATGAAGGATGAAGAGCTATGCACATCTCATTAAGAGCTGCTGGAGCTAATTAACAAATTAATCAGCCCATACAGACGTACCAACCCCCGGTACCAATCAGCCGGACCTAAACGAGCTGCTTCCACTAACCGAAAGGGAAGACTGCGCTCCTTTCTGTAGGACTGACACGCACACGGTTTAACTGAAACAAAGCCAGCTGATGATAATGAGCGTTTATTTGTTCCTCAGACGCTACTCCCTGGGTGGACGGATGCATTTGGGTGCACAGGCACAGACATGCCGAACATAGTTAATATTTTCCTTTCCTCAGCCCCTGCAGTCTGCTCAGCTGTGGAGTGCAGCAGATGGTACGTCTAAAGTGGTGCTACAACAAGCCCGAGCTGAGCTCCGGTGTCAGAATGAGCATTTGCTTCTGCATGATGTGTTTCTTCTGACACACTTGTTGAGTGTAACACCCTTAAAGCACAGAATGTACACTTTAACATGATACGCATGTCCTACAGCTAAAGAAAACTAATCTGTTTATGATTAATTCTTTGAAAGCTCACATTAAAAGCTTAAATATCATGATCTAAAATATGCTCTATCATATTTAATGTGCTCAGTGTGGAGGACAACATGAAGGAAAAGGAGAAAGAGCATGTTTACTATTTATGTGCATACATTTGCACGTTTGTCTGCATATCCCCCTAAGGCATTTTATACCCACCAATGGACTCTCCACGTTTCTAACTCAAATGTTTGAAGTCTACAAACAAACATTTAAAAAAAAAAAAATGTCTCTTGCATAAGAAAGGACCATGTGGCTGCGTTATCATCTGATGTAAAATCATGGAACTGCGACCGGTTCAGGAAGCACTTACTGCTACTATGTGATCAACACTGGAAACACAGTGTATACAGTTACTTTGTTACAGTATTCTGGAAATATCATTATTATAGCTACATAATCTCATAAATGAATACATTCAGGTTATTAGTAGAACACAATATGTTTAGCATTAATTAAAAACATCCTATTGTACCAATCTTGTTTCATAATCATTGTTTCATTTTATTTTGTTTTATATTATCCTGTCCCATGCAACATTTGCTTAACATTTCTGTAGATTTTGCAACTGTGGGGACATTATTTTTAAAAGGCATGGCAACAAAATTTCAGATGCTCAGGCAAAAAAAAATTATCCCAAATGTCTAAAACATATTCTCCTCCATTTTTGCTTAGCAGGATATTTATTATGTATGCTACATCTTCATCGTAAAATTGTATCAACATCGTGTCTACATTTTAAAATAGGTTATTTTATCGTATTTTATTATATTTCTTATATTTTATTTAAAAAAAATACTGAAATGTTAGAACTGTAAATATAGTCATATGTTTATATTACTGTTTTCATGTATTTTTTTACTGTTTTCAAGGCTCCACTTTAAAAAAAAATTAATTTTCTAGAGAGATGTTCTTAATGACATTTCTTTTTGTTTTACACTTGTGTATACAAAATGACAAAATTAACCTGTCTTAGTCTACATAATCTGTTGTGTACAAATTGTATGCTAGAGCATTATTTAGTTGAAATAGTAAATCGTTATACTCCCTTTTAATGTAGGACAAATGAGGGCTATAGATTATTTACGAAGTTGTTAAAGTCGTTAAACCTTTATCACTGACTACTGAAATAGCTCACTTGATAGGCCGAGGAAATTTCTCAAGAGCTATAACTCGATGAGAATCCATGAAAGAGAGTCAATAGACCAAGGAGAAATTGTCTCTTACTTTATTTGAAGTAATGTATGTGAAAAAAGTCTAATTTGTGCTTGGATGGATGTATTTCCTGCCTGGTCGTATATAGCCTGTTATACAGTGCTGTAAACTGAGATGCAGTCTGTTATGTATTCTAGCCTGCAGCTATGAGACTATTCATATACACTGCAGTCTCAAGCATTAGTCCTACGGCACCCTGGGGTCCAACCCACAAGGTCGCTGCATGATGGACGACCCAAAGACTGCCTAATTTTTCTTCTCAGGTGAAACTTAAAGACTGGTCTGTGCACTAACCATCATGTATTTAGGCTCGACTAAACAGCAGTAAGGACAGTTTGATATAATTGTTGTCGTTTGCAGCATAATCAGTCCTCAACTCATTGTAAAATTAATGATAATAATAATAATATTCATTATAATGATACTCCATTTAAATGAAACTTTCTGAATGTGCACATACAGTATATGCCCTGTCCAGATTTTCAAAGCTCCCAGCAAACGAAAAGATAACCCCAGAGTTCACATCTGCTTACATTGCAAAAATGCACAAATTTCCTGCAGGGCTTTAACCAAATGGTTGGGAAATAAAATTAATTCCAGGTTCAAGCTTTGATATTGTTGCACACCATACTTAAAGTCTGTAGCAGTACTGTCTTCATGTTTACTAGCAAAACAGGCAAAAAAATTAAAATAAAAAAAATTGCTGGTTTTATTTGATTTCAGAATACGTGCTGTTCCTTTTAGTTAATACTTACAAATCGTCTTTTCTTTTGCATCTCATTTTCAATTTCCTCTCCTCTACTCCTAATCATGTGACCCCTTTTGGAGACTGAATGCCTGCTTTCTTCAATTTGCCTTATTTTAATTAGGAATAAACAAGTGTTTATTAATTTGGCTTAAAAGGAACAAAACAAAGTTATTTGTAAAAAAGAAAAAGGAACATTGTACCTCCGCCAGAATGGTCAGATCCAACCGACTATATTGTATAAGATAAAAGTCCTGAGATCCTCTACTCTCCAGGAAGAATATGATCAAAGAAGGGAAGTTGCCCATAAATGTACACATGGAGATGTCTGGGTGACTTTGCAGAAACTAGCTGGCTCTAAGTGGGCTTTGAGCAGATGATGGTGGTGGAAAATGTAAATTGGAATTGGCAACTGATCTGACAACTTGGCAGTGCTTTCACTCTCTCCTCCATTCTCAATATGAGTGTGTTAAATTGACTGCAGCTTGATATGGGAATACGTTAAGGGGATTTGTTCTTTGTTTTTTATCTTTTCTTCCTCCTTCTTGGCTCCCTTTAAGGTTTTCATCCCTGACTTAGAGCCATTAGAATGTGTTATTGACAGGCAAATGGACACAAAAAAGATTTTACTGTCTTTATAAAACTACAAACTGCTTAATCTTTGTTTTGTATTGTACAAATGCAACATACGTACCTACAAAGCGAACATGACAGGGACCATTTATGTATCATGTTTGGAACCTTATTCCTTCTTTACACACGCCATGGTACAGACAGTGTTCAGAAATGCATTAGAGAAAGAATGGTTTATGCATGACATGAATACGGCGGAGTGTAAAGAGCTTCTACTCCTCCAATATTATTCATATAGTCTGCAAGCCCAGCATGGGTGAATACGTTCACATGCATTCCAAGAGAAAATCTTGACTCCAAAACCAATTTTCCAGCAGGGGAGCTCCAAGTCATCCCCCTCAACTCTTTAGCTTATACCTCCAAGGGAAGTAGAAAACAACTCTAAGAGCATTGCCTGTGCAGCTAAGACAATCATGATGTGTTCTCTGTATCTTTTACAGGGATTCATGAGTCAAAAATACCAATTCGCAAACTTAAACAACTTTTCCTCTTGGGTGATTTTCTGCTTGAGTTAATGTGCATTGGAAGATGACATTACAGTCTATTTTTCATTTTCTTTTCAAAGATCTCTGTGGCTTTTTCCTTAAGTTCCAGCCTTTGCTCGGCCTCATTTTTAAGAGCGTAATGTGAACTAATATGAGTTTTTTTTAAATTTCACATGAAAATATTTACTGATAGACCTGGGCAGTTTAAAAAAAAAACTGTAATTTATTGGTGTTTTTAGCATAATACTCACTTTATTTGAGTGTGTTCATTTAGAATGGAAAATTCCAATTGTTTTGTATCCTCTTGTTGTGAAGACTTAGTACAACATCCATTTTCCAATTGGATATTATTTCAGATTTATCAGATTTAGTTTGAAACCTATATAGAAAGTTATCTTTGATAATTCCAATAACCAGTATCCTGAATCCTTTCCCATTAGTGTTGTGCCGATACCAATTTTTGGCCCCGATACCGATACCTGGCCGTAAAGTATTGGCCAATACCGATACCATCTGTTTGAAATTGATGAAGATCTGCATACTACTTGGATGTAAAATAATTGCCATCATGGCTTTGTCAAGCTGCTGCCTTCCTTTGTGAAGGAGGAAAAAGACTAATACAAAGTGAATTCAGTATAACTTTTTATTGTCTACCTGGAATGGGTGACAATAGTTAAATAAACATTTGGCTCTCAAAATGGTATCGGTGTCCTATTTGTTGGTACTCGCCGATACCAATACCACCATTTTAGTGCTGGATCGGGGCTCCACCCGATACTGGTATCGGTGCAACACTACAGTATATCCCATGTGCCTTTCTTTTCAGACTATGTCCAAATGTATGTTTTTAGTAGGGTTTATGCTTGAGAAATGTTGGTAAATGTATGGGGATCCATTTTAGTGGTGTTGAATCAGGCTAGTAAAGGAAAAAATAGAATTGACCATCAAACCTTTGTGCTTATAAATAATTCCTGTGGACTTTGGAAGAGAAGCAGTTCTTTTGCTATACTTATGATGAGATGCTTTTCTACATATAGAGGATCTATTTTATACCAATCCCATCAGCAGTGTGTATGTGGTAGGAACAGTGTTGGGCAAGCTACTTGTCCAGTGTAGTGAGCTAAGCTATCAGTTACTCAACAATAAATTAAGCTTCACTACACCAAAGCTACCACCTAAAGAATTATAGCAAGCTAAGTTACACTAATGTGTTAAAAGTAGCTTAACTACATCAGAAGCTACTTAACGTTGTACCAACCTAATAAAAAACTAAAGTATTTACCATCGGCGTCGCCAGACCCCATTTACTCGGGCACGTGCCCCAGTATAAATGAGCTGTGCCCCAGTATAAATCTCATGAATATTTGCAACAGTATTACATTTTTTTAATGCATCAATTTAGATAATTCCAATGGAAGGAGACGTATATTTCTACTCAAATGCGCAGCAAGTGTGTTGGTAACTCCAAATTGAGGATGTATTAGTGCCCCCACGTCAGCGCATGTCACTGCATGAACTGCAGGTAAATTAACATGCTGCTCTCAACTGAGTTGGATGGGACACTGTGCGGCCACGACGCATTTTTAGTTCTGGTAACATTTCTTACCTGTCAATTTTATTATTTTCCCAGTGAAACCACATGATTTATAGGCTACTAACTGAAAATTACTGCATTGGTTTGTAGATGGATATCAGGAAATTCCTCACACGAAGCAGAGACAGGGAAGCAGTACAACAAGATGAGAGAGAGGGAGGTAAGGTCCCGTTATGAATTAGTGATTTAAGTTAAGAAGTTACATTAGGGACGTTATAAGCAATATGATAGATATTTACATAATTATAAATTTACGTTTTTTTAATGTTTGCTGTTGAGAATGAGAATGAAGGTGCTGGAGTAGGAAAGGGAGGAGGAGGCGAGACTGACAGGCAAGAGACAGGTGAGAGACAGGAGAGACAGGACCATGAAGGTGATGAGGGAGCAACAACCAGCTTCCACAAACAAGAAGGGGACATTAGTGACTTAGGGGGAAAGCATGATGGTCCTAAACAAGTGAAGTTGTCCTACTATCCCCAGGACAAATTTGGAGTAAAAAAACTTTCATTTAATTCAAAATGGTTTGAGCTTTTCTTGGTTAAAAAAGAAGGCCTTGTCATCAAGGATATGCAGTGTGTTTTTAACTTGCTTGATAACACTATGTTCCCCACACTAACGCAGGTCATCCAGATCTCCCTCACAATCCCAGTCTACAGCTGGAGTTGTGAAAGGTCATTCAGTGTGTTGAGAAGGATCCACACTTAGCTGAGGTGCACAATGGGACAAGACAGGCTCCATCATCTTGCTATTTTATCAGTTGAAAAGGAAGAACTTTCTAAGCTGAGTCACAAGTGATTGACCACTTTGCAAAAATGATAAATAGGAGGTACACTTTAATGCTCAAAAAATAAAAGGAAAACTTAGCTCAGGATGAGTTAAAATTTCCCCCGAACTAAAACTCTGTAACCTAGGAATTAATGATTACTTCAGAATGTGTATAAGGAAACTTTTTATTTGTCAAAGTTGTTGAGTCTTATTTTTTATAGCTGCAATGTTGAAAATCTTCATGTTTGTTAAAACAAATATGCTCTTATACTCATTAATATCTCAACTGGTAATTTTGGTAGGAATGTATCAGGGTTGGGCAGTGTGCTTGTCTGTATTTATGTATGGAAGGAGGGGCATATGCACTAGGGGGCCAGTGCCCCACTAAAGCTTTGTGCCTAGCAACGCCCCTGGTATTTACTAGTAGACAAAAAAAATAAACAATCTGCTGTTATTAGAACCAAATTAAAGGTACTGTGTAGTGTTCTACACATCGAGACATGGCTATGAGTTTGCATTCAATGGACATCTCTAGGGAAGACAAAACCCTATAAAAGGCGTCTTATTTCTTTAGGGCCTCCCTTAGAGAAAACTTCTTCAAACCTCAATTAAACAGTCGATTCAAGTAACAAATGAAACTGTTTACAAAAAAGGTGAAAAAATAATGAAGCTAATTAAGAGATACATATACATTTATGTCTCACTGTATAATTTAATTTCTACCTACATATTTATTCATTGTATTTTGGGGGGGAATTAATTGAATGCTTATTTATTTATTGAGCATGTATTTATTTATGTATTTATTTTTATATCTGGGAGAGCTGTTCCTCCATACCTAAAAAATCTTATCTGTGCAAATAAGCCTTAAAAACAGATTGATGTAAACATCCTGTCTGGTAAATTAGGCCATGAAAATACAATATCCAAGTTTGGCTACTGCTCTCTAATTAGAGTATCTTAGTGGCACTCATCAGATTTAACTATCTGGAAATTAAAGGCGCCAATAAAGTTAAAGCTGTTTATATATTTATATTTTTCTGATTTTTATTTCAAAAAATTGACTGCAGTTGCTTGTTTTAATGAGTGTTTGGCTATGTAAAACAAATGGCTAGTCTTGGCCACATGAGCTCTCTATGGCCAAGAACCGAAATTTAAACACGTACTTTTTATCAGAGGATTTAACAAGTTTCAAAATCTCTGAAGATAAGGCGCTCTGCTCCTGTCTCCTCCTCCATCCTGTGTGTGTGGCTGTGTGTGACATTCTTTGAGTTCCACTGCAGTGCGCATGCGCATGTTTCGTAGATACAGACAGGAGAGGCAGAATAGAGGCTCATGCGTGAATATCCAGCAAATAACTCCGATTGTTGTTTCAAAAATAGAAAACCTGCTTTCATTACTTAGTTATGCCCTGGATTTTGTAGCATTTGTGGACGCTACGTCGCTACTTGATAAAAACAATAACGTCACTACTGGAAAGAAACTTGATAAATAAAGCAGCGACGCTACGGTCAAGCTACTGGAAAATTTAGTTAAACTAGTAGCTTCGCTACATGTAGCGGCGCTACTGCCCATCACTGGGTAGGAAACTTCATGTTTGTTACATCTAAGCGAAGAAAACATCTCTTTTAACATCCCAGAAGAGTTTTGCACACTCCACCTGCTAACATTTTTGATAGTTGGACGGAAAGAGCTTTTTTCTGGCTTGCTTTCCAAACAACCAGTTTGGGTTATTCTGTAGATAACATTAAATGGTTGATATGGCAACTGTTTGACCCCAAAATGGCCCTGTTTCATACTGTTATCGAGTGATAAGCTTTAAAAGTAATTTAATTAGATTCAACTTACCATATTATTATACATGGGTTCTTGATTAGTCTTTAGTGGTTAAAAGAAATTGTCCTCAGTTTGATAACATATTCATGTCCCTGGGAAACAAAAATATTTGCTGATTAGAGTTAGAGGTTCCTACAGACTAATCATTTAAGAAAAGTAAGTATTGTTTTTGTGTAGAGATTAAATGTACTACATCTGTAAACTGGAACTATTTCAACATGTAATAATATTTGACTACTACAGTAGAATCTGAATTGTTTCTTTTTTTTATTTTATGTTGTTCAACACACCTTTACCAGAGGTAATGAGTTCATACCTTTTTGACCTACAGCCATGTTCGCTTTAAATCAGTTTTTTTATCTTCTATTTAAATCCCTTTAGTGTTCAGTGAGTTTAATGAATTTCTCAGACAAATGTTTTGTCTGCCGAGGAAGGAAATAAGATGTAGCAATTTTTATTCCTCGGTGTCTAATTGCTACTTCACTCAGAACTTTTAATCAAGGAACAAGTTGTAGTCATCCACCTCCTTCAATATCAGATTAAATTGAAAATAACCAACAAGCACATCCTTGAATCATCTTCCACTTTTACCTAAATTATTGAGTTCTTCCTCTCCTTCTTGCTAATTCAAGTAATTTAATTCTGACGTTGACAGCATCGTGGTTGTTTTAAATTAATTAAGGCTTGAAAACAATTTTTTTAAATTTGAGTTTATTAAGGGCTGTTTGGTAGATTAGAGAGTATTCTTCATCTTCTTGCAAAAGCTGTAACTGTAATAGTGTAACAGTGGTTTTGTAAACCTCTGAGCTTAAGCGTAGGCAGCAGTTGTGCATAGTCTCTTGGACCTGTTTGTGTGAATCAGTGACCATTTTTAAATTTGTCTTGTTTGCAAGGACTTTAAAAAAAACATGCTTTGTTCACAGAGGTGAATATTTGATCTAACTCACTCTGATGTGTGAATCTGGTTGCAGTCAGGTCACACAGCTCTGTAAGCAATTCAGTCCTTTTCTTATTCTCAGCGCAGCCATCGATCTCTTCACTTGCCAAAAAATATGAAGAGCTCAGCCAAGCCCACCCTGCATTTCCACCACTTTTTGTGGTGTACCGGGTCATACAGGTCAGACTTTAGGGGAATAACAATACCTATAAATCTCTCACACTGCTCTGTATCTGCCTTGTGTTTTTGGTTACAGATGAATACAATTATCTTTAAGAAAATCCAGAGTTACCACTCTATTATACTGTTAGTACAATATGTTAGATTATACAATACAACTAAAATGTTAGATGTTACAGTATGTTAGTCCTTCTTAAATTAAGCAAGGTTTCAATGGTTGGTTTGGAAATTAAAACTTCATAGCATTAACATTTTAACTTACAGAGTGAAGAGATCGCTATCTTTAAAAAATATATTTTCTACACCGTCTTATGCCTTAACTTTCTAACTTTGGAAACCAGATAAGGCACATTTTGTTCCTGTGCATCTGATCAAAGATTAGAAAGTAAGATATAATCTGCAAATCAAATGAATCCTTGGTATAAAACAGTAACCCTTCCAATGCCATTTATTTTCCCACTCAGCTACTTTATGAATTTCCACTTCACCTTTAAGTTTGCTACCATCTTGATCTACTCTCCGTCTCCTACCATCGTGATTCCCCTGTCCTCTGCGTCCTGGCATGTGGGGGGCAGGTGGGTTCAGCCCTTCAAGCTGAACAGTCAGCTCCTGTTTTGACAGCTTGTCTGTGTGAATACATCCCTCTCTCTTTGCTGTATCTTCCTTCCACTTTACCTTGGCCCTTCTACTTGCTGCAGTCATTTTCTTACCCACCTCGTTGACCTTCTCGTCTCCCTCCATCCCATGCTTTATTCTGGCCGTTGTTAACTCCTCTTCCTCCCCTTGTATCCGAGTGTTGACCCTCCATCCATCATGAATTCTTCCTGTCTTCATTCATTGCCGTTCATATGACTCAGAACCTAGAATCTGCCTCTCTGTCTCTAACTATTTATCTGTCTTTTTATGCCATACACCCCATCACTAGTATCCCATCTCTGTCCATTATCTATCTCTGGCTCTGTTCACTTTTTTTCTTATTTCTCTCTGTTTTTCTGCATATTTTCCAAATGAAAAAACCCATTCATTCTGGACAGGGGAATCATTCATCTTAATTTCCCTGCCTAACATACAGCCTGTCTGTTCATTAATCTTTGGCTCTCTTCTTGTATTTTTCTCTTTTATCGTTCATTTATCTGTCTCTCTCCCCAGCTCCCCCATAATTTTACAACTGTGTTCCCAATAGATTCACCTGCACATGTTAATTTGCACTAATGCTGTCTAGAAGATCCTAGCATTTAGTACGTATGTTTGGTTGGATAAAGGTTTTATTAAATAAGCCCCAGTTAGCATCAGCTCAGACATAATTAAGTCCAATAATGGGAGTGCTTTTATATGGAAAAGTGTGACTCTTGATCTTTATTCAATTCACTCTAAAGTATAACCTCTGAGTCTTACTCATTGATTTTTTTTTTAATGTAGCAAGATGCAGAGTCCTCAATAACAGCAACTGAAAAGTCTAATTCATTTTGCAGTATTTAAAAAAAATATTATTGTAGGTATAATATTAGCTTTTATCAGTTTTTAGAGATCAATTAGAATAGTTTTGGGAGAAACACTCATCCTAACTTTTTTTAGTTATGTGCACCTTCCTCATTGACTTTTTCTCACTTAAGAGAATTGGAGTTACCCGTCCTATACAATCTCACAAGTGTTAATCTTTCTAGGCCAAAAAAAGAATTGAAATGTGTCCTGTGATTCCAGTAATTTAAAAGATGCAAATTGACTGTTTATAATATTGGATACATTATCATTAAAGTGTTGAAGTTGTGTTACTTTTATTTTCCTTGAATTAGATAATGTTTATGGAGAGCTGTCTTCGCAAAGCATTATTGGATTTGTTGTCACCGTGGCGGTGACGAATAATAAAGATGGCACAGGCACCATCCAGGTAGTCACATGGCCAACGGGGAGCAAAAAGTAGTGATCATTTGCTATGTCTTAATGTCTGCCCTAATCTCTTTATCAGGCACTGTATAGTGGTTATGCCATTTTAAATGAGTGTCTGAACATCTAGTGGTTTAAACGTAGTGGACTCGAAATTTCCCACAATTACACCTCCACTAACTTATCCAGGTAGCCCGTATTTCATTTGAATATTTCTGTTTTGTAATTTTTTTCTTATCACAGTCGACTCATTTTTGATTGTATTGTAGGGTTTTAATGCACGCCCTTTAAAATTCTAAACAAGAGAATTTTAGTATTCTTATGCAGTACTGGAAGCACAATGTGCAATCTACCAGTTACGTATAAAGAAGTTCTGATTTGTGAATTTTTTGGACTGGCTGCCACTGCTGCCTTCTCATTGAGAGATTGTTTAAGCAACATAACTTAACATAACTTTACAGGAGCAGCAGCAAAGAGCATCATTTTCTTAATATGCAGTTTTGATTATGAATTTTCTCCTTTGAACTGGTACAGAGGAGGAAATGGATAAAAACCAAAACACAGTTAAGTTCTAATTCAAAGGGGGTGTCTTGAAAGGTTTCAGTAATATGTCACAATATGATGGATATCCACCTCAATACTGTTTTGATTTGGGGATAATGCACATATAATTATTTCCACATAAGCACTTTAGAGACTTAAAATAACAGACACTATATAATAATATTGGAATTCATCCATATATAGGAAGTCCTCTATTTTTTTCACTGCGTTCTGTTGTTGTTAATAAGATTATTTGTTAACACCAGTTAAGAAGTTTATGGTTTTTCTCTTCTACACTGCTTTGCATTACTGGTTAGCGAGGTCAGCTTTCAGGTTTGTAAAGTCATATCCCATTAGCAGCCTGTTAGCCCCAGCTATCTCCTCCTATTACTGTAACTGACAGTGCAGGAGAGCCAGGAAACACACCAGAGCACATTTTGCTCCTCATATAAAACCAAAAAAAAACCTGAATCCTCACACAACAACCCCATGTCACGCAAATTCAAAATGTCATGACATAATTATAATTTCCACTCAGGCCGACTGGAATGCTTGATGCCTGTGAGTTTTTTAGTGTCCGAAATAAAGATTCTATGTGTAGAAATGTAGAGAGATTAACAATGAAATGGATGGAATGGAATGAAGACAGCAAGTAAAGAAAACAGCAACTTAAGTTTTGCAGAACATTATGATAAAATAAAAGAGAAAAACAAGTTAAAAATGATTGAGTTGCAAAAAAAGGAGTTTTTTAAATTTCAACTCACAGAGCCAACTAGGAATTGTACCACTTGTACTTTTGTATAGAACAATATTTCTGTACTGGGGCACAGGAGCATAGGTACCATTGACAAGGGTGGTGGGGTAGGGGGACATGACCCCCCCAGATCTATAGAGGCCAACCTGCCCATTATGTAATGATTAATATTACTAGTAAAACCTAGATATATGTATTTAAGACTAAGTAATGATCCATACCAAGCTGAATCTGAGTCTATAGTAATTGCTTCTCTGTCGGTCATGGGACCACTGTCCCATGATGATGGCAGCAAAACTGACTCCACTTACAGTAGTACCCATTCAAAATGTTCCCACTTTCCTTGATGGGCCCTTGGCTGGTCTTTATTATTTCTGTCATTATTTGTGGACATTAAGCTCTAAAGAGAAGCATTATCTCCTGGTCACACACTGTAGTTCAGTGAAAGGGTGGAGTCAGGTTAAGGAAATATGCACACCCATGAGAAGGCCAGTGGAGCAACAATATAGTTGGAGCAACCACACCTTCTAAAACACAACATGCCAACGAGAAGAAGGGGGAGCGAGGATCTACAGCATACAGGCCAAAGAGCAAGTTTATTGAAAAACAATGCTTTCAAGAAGACTGTAAGATATTTTCTTATTTATGACGATGCTAAGCTAGTGAGCTGCTCAATATGGGGCAGATATGCAAAGGAGAACAGACACGATTCATTTGTCGCTGGCTGCCAGTCTGTGAAACTGGAGAGCATCCATGAACACAAACGCAGTAAATGCCCCATTCACTGGATGTTCATTTATCAGGCTCAGCCATAACAACCCATGCTACAGCAACTGTGAGTACACTGATGGCTATATCAACACAAACACACAAAGATGAAAATATTGTTTTGCAATGCCCATGCCAGTTGAGGAAATGCTACACTTTTATTTATGGATAATAGAGCAAATGAAAATAGTTTGCTGTTTCTTTAATGGTTTTATTTATATACAACCTATCAAATAATAGTATTTGGCACTTATTTGAATTAAACTTCATGAAATTCTAAATTACAACTTTATTTAATAAAACTACATTACCTTTTAAGGTAAGTTTCTTTGCATTTAACATAATGTTAAAATGTTTATGATAATGTGTCCAAGACCTGCCAAATTTGTATGCAATGTGTTTTTATATGACTAAGGTCGATAATGTACAGGTGTTATTTTGTTTTGGTATAAAAACAGGAATAAAAACCCACATGTAACATATCCTGTTACACAGTTCAGACAGATGAAAGACATCTGCGATAATTTAGCATTTACTTTCCAAACCAAGATGTCTAGTCATGTTTTGAATTGCATATTAACTGAGCTTGAAAGAAAGAACTTGAAAGAAACCATCAAAATGTGAATTATCCAAAGCACTGTTGAGAAGCACTAACATTTGAGGTGTAAGTTTGAGTGTCTCAGTGGTCCTTGAGCAGTTTAAGACATTAGGAGTACACACCATTGTGTTAAAGAGATTCAATGTGGCAATTCAAAGAGAAGAGAGTGCGGGAGTAAGTTATCAGTGAGACTGATTGCAAAGGGAATGTGCATTGATGAGGGCAGGGGAGTTGAAAAAACAAGAAAATGCGTGCAAAGGATCAGACCAGGCACCAATCAAAAAGACAGATCAACCAAGTGAAAGAGACACCAATCAACACCTCTTGATTCCCTCAGGTGTCCCAAGGGGCGAGAGCAATCTATGGGGAAGAGAAAAGGAAAGAAGGATAACTGATCAGACATTCGTCAAAGAACACCAAGGAGTGTCACATCCTCTGTCAGCTCATTGACTCACTGCTGACCACTCAGGGGAATGAGTTGAGATGGTGCAGGGATCTGATGTGTAGCTTTGTTCAGTTTTTGACAGTCAATGTATGTTGTGGGATTTTTTTCCTGAATGCATGTAACAACCAATCTGTCCCAACATCAATCATCTATGGTGTACTCAAGTCTTTAGAAAAGCTGAGTATAATCCAAAGTATTGACAAGGACATAAAAAGATTCAAAGACGGCAGGAATTCTGATTCTTATAGTGACTTGCACTTATTTTTAAAGTAAAATTACTTAAACAGTTTCTTAACAGCCTCTTCTGGTTAAAGAGTCAATTTTTTACATGTTATAAGCAAATCCAGAACAGAAATTAACAATAATTTAGTATAAAGCATCACATTTTCAACACTACTTTTCTCTCCTTCCGAAATAAAATTCTATTCTGAAACTTGCAATGTAATGAATCGGCTGGCTTAGGCACAAATACTTGGTTATCCAAGGTCATTTGAAATAAGGATGGGAGAATAAATTGATCTCACACTTCTTTCTACATAGTAATGAAGAATGAATTAGGTAAAGGCTTCAAAAATTTTGATGTTCTGTAGAACACAGATAAGGCTCAAAAGGAGAGAAATTAAGGGCACGTGAATGACAAACTTAAAGACAGGGGGAAAAATTACAATTATATCTGAAGAACAAAGACTGAGAAATAAGCAGACAGGGTTACTAACTCTGAGCTGAAACAAGAAGACATTTTAGATCCTGAAAATGTTAAAATTATTCTACAAAAAGAGGATGTTTCCTTTAATTTCAAATGAAAGGATGTATGTCCTGTATGGATCAACCAAAAAAAAAATCCTAAAATGTCTATGCATGGCAGTACAGGAAGATAATGACCAAAAAGCCTATATAACTGTTTTTTCAACAAAAAAAAAACAGTTATACATCTACAATTTCTTGGACCACTTGCTGTTGCGGTTAAATCAATTGGAGCAAAGCCGAAGAAAAAACCCCTCCAATCCTAATATCTCAAAAGACGCCTGGCAGGGCAAACGCTACATTTAGATTATAAAACCTGGCCAAGACTTCACAGAGACATGTCATCTACCCCGAGTATCGACAGGTGTGAAGAGCCCTTTGTTCCCAAAACAAAGCATAAGGAAGGACCTGCTGAGATTACTTACAATGCGAGGAAATAAAATCCAACAAGGTCTGCAATGACTTTACAAAGTTTTTTACTGAGAGGGTACAAGGTACGGTATTTGAAAAGCAGTTTGCACATCAATGCCAACTCCAGTACCAACACTGTCTCCAGTTAGAATACAGGTGCTGGTCATAAAATTAGAATATCATGAAAAAGTAGATTGATTTCAGTAATTCCATTTAAAAAGTGAAACTTGTATATTATATTCATACATTACATACAAACTCATATATTTCAGATGTTTATTTTGTTTAATTTTGATGATTACAAATGACAACAAATGAAAATCTCAAATTCATCATATCAGAAAATTAGAATATTGTGAAAAGGTTCAAAATTGATGGCCCCTGGTGCCACACTCTAATCAGCTAATTAACTCAAACCACCTGCAAAAGCCTTTAAATGGTCTTTCAGTCTAGTTCTATAGGCTACACAATCATGGGGAAGACTGCTGACTTGACAGTTGTCCAAAAGACGACCATCGACACCTTGCACAAGGAGGGCAAGACACAAAAGGTCATCGCTAAAGAGGCTGGCTGTTCACAGAGCTCAGTGTCCAAGCACATTAATAGAGAGGCGAAGGGAAGGAAAAGATGTGGTCGAAAAAAGTGTACAAGCAAGAGAGATAACCGCACCCTGGAGAGGATTGTGAAACAAAACCCATTCAAAAATGTGGGGGAGATTCACAAAGAGTGGACTGCAGCTGGAGTGAGTGCTTCAAGAACCACCACACACAGACGTATGAAAGACATGGGTTTCTGCTGTCGCATTCCTTGTGTCAAGCCACTCTTGAACCACAGACAGCGTCAGAAGCGTCTTGCCTGGGCTAAAGAGAAACAGGACTGGACTGCTGGTGAGTGGTCCAAAGTCATGTTCTCTGATGAAAGTAAATTTTGCATTTCCTTTGGAAATCAAGGTCCCAGAGTCTGGAGGAAAAGAAGAGAGGCACTTCATCCACGTTGCTTGAAGTCCAGTGTAAAGTTTCCACAGTCAGTGATGGTTTGGGGTGCCATGTCATCTGCTGGTGTTGGTCCATTGTGTTTTCTGAGGTCCAGGGTCAACGCAGCCACATACCAGGAAGTTTTAGAGCACTTCATGCTTCCTGCAGCTGACCAACGTTTTGGAGATGCAGATTTCATTTTCCAACAGGACTTGGCACCTGCACACAGTGCCAAAGCTACCAGTACCTGGTTGAAGGACCATGGTATCCCTGTTCTTAATTGGCCAGCAAACTCTCCTGACCTTAACCCCATAGAAAATCTATGGGGTATTGTGAAGAAGAAGATGCAATACACCAGACCCAACAATTCAGAAGAGCTAAAAGCCACTATTAGAGCAACCTGGGCTATCATAACACCTGAGCAGTGCCACAGACTGATCGACTCCATGCCACGCCGCATTGCTGCAGTAATACAGGCCAAAGGAGGCCCAACTAAATACTGAGTGCTGTACATGCTCATACTTTTCATGTTCATACTTTTCAGTTGGCCAACATTTCTATAAATCCTTTGTTTTTATTGGTCTTCAGTAATATTCTAATTTTCTGATATGATGAATTTGAGATTTTCATTTGTTGTCATTTGTAATCATCAAAATTAAACAAAATAAACATCTGAAATATATGAGTTTGTATGTAATGTATGAATATAATATACAAGTTTCACTTTTTAAATAGAATTACTGAAATCAATCTACTTTTTCATGATATTCTAATTTTATGACCAGCACCTGTAGACCCTATTAATGTCCCAATTCTGCCAGATAAATTGCTAAAGTTTAGAAGAAACTTTTCAGCAACTATGCTCCTCTTCCTACTGTCTTGATTTTTTTACCCACAAGTTTTATTAATAAATTCAATTCAGTTTATTTATATAGCGCCAAATTCACAACACATGTCATCTCAAGGCACTTTACAGTTCAACCAGATCATACAGTCAAATTGATACAAAGTTTTCTATCTAAGGAAAACCAGTTGATTGCATTGACTCATTGACTCAAATACAATCCCTCACACTAAGCATGCTTGTAGCGACAGTGGAGAGGAAAAACTCCCTTTTAACAGGAAGTAACCTCCAGCAGAACCAGGCTCAGTGTGAGCGGCCATCTGCCGAGGCCGACTGGGGTTCAAGGAGACAGAAGCAGAGATACAAAAAGCAGCTGTAAAAGGCGGCCCCGTCCAGGAAACACACAGCCAGGCAGACAAGCTCCAAGGCAGCTCCCATAAATGTGGCCTGTGTTACAGTCTGATCTGATTGAAATGATAAACACATCCCTTATGGGTGTTTTCCCTCTGCCTTAAAAATCCAGCTGTTGAAAATTGAGTTACCTCCACCAATTTAGTAATTTAGACTATGGCTATCAGCAGAGTTATTAATAACCAACCAAATAACTCTGTCTCTGTTCGTTTGGATGTTACTGAAAGAAGAGTGATTTCAGCCTTATTGATAAATTGTTCACTGTTAAAGAAACACAAAAGACCATGGGTTAAAATACATGGGTACTTTATTAGCTAATAATCACACAGTATTATATCTAATACGTTCACAGAAAGTAAACACTACTGAGAATAAACACAAATAAATAAAAGGGGAAAGATTATTCAATTCAAGACTCTCTTATGAGTGTCCAAGTTTTAAGGCTTAATGAATTGAAAGTGTCCTTTAAAATAGATCAATGGGAATAAACCCTGATGCGGAGATGTTAATTTTAAAACTCACAGTAGCCCGGGACGTCTCCCTTTAGCTATGTTAGCATGCAGCCGCGGACCCCATGTAACAGCTCCTTGCCGGCTCCTATCACACATTAACTGTATAGCACTGGTCAGTGGCTTCTAAAGGCTCCTCAGTGAACAGATATTGGGCCCGGCTGTTGCTCCTTCAGCGGTTAGATTTAGGTTACCAGAGCTGGACAAGCTCTCCTCTCCTTAGCAGGCAGTTTCAGGAAACACTGCGTTCAGTTTGTACAGGATGGTGTTGTGGTTATTCTTGCCAGTTTTTCCGTGACTTTTAATGTTTACATTGATATCACAACTATATTGTATTGACCAAAATTAAGAAATAAATCATTATATGTTTTGGATCTGGAAAAACCCTGAATCACTTCAGTTCTTGTGATAAACTAAGACTGGTCCTCAAGCCATCACAATTTGACACCTGTTAAGCTTGCTAAACTCTTTATGCTTAGCTACTTTTCCTACCGTACTTGTAACACAAGAACTTTGTGCAACATATCTTTACTTTCCTCTTCATATACCCCAACCCCTACCAGGTGTAACAATATACTTGTCATGTTGGGTCTAAGGAGCTCAACCCAAATGCAGAACACCACGGAGACAGAATAAAAAACTGTTTATTGAGGGTAAACACAATAAAGTTATTTGCACTGATACTGGAACGGGTCCGGGACTGGAATCACAGGGCTCACTGCAGAGAGGGACAGTTTGATTAGCCAAGTAGCAGAGGAGTCTTGACAGAGCTTGTGATTGATCTGTACCTGATGGTAGTTCAGACTGAGCGTTGGAGAGAGGGAACCAGAAGGGTCCAGAGACTGAGGGTTCAGCAGAGGGTTTAGCAGCAGCAGGGCTTGACTTCAGACTTGAGAGGTTCAGAACTTGAGTTGATCCCCTAGTTCTCTCCTGAGAACTAGCTTGCAGGTTAAGGCTGTTGATCTTCAGGTTTGGCTTCACAGAGCAGGCAGGCAGGTCTTTGAGTGTGAGCTCCTCCAGAGCTCCTGAGTCAATAAGGTCTTCCTAGGAAGGTAGAGAGGACAAAGGCTGGTTAGAATCAGGTTGGCTTTCTAAGCAGTCAGAGATTCAGGCAACAGGTTTGGCTCAGGCTTGCTAACCATAACTGTTTAACACTCTGGCACTGAAGGGAAGTTTAGCCGCTGCTTATAAAGCTGGTCTCCTGATGAGATGATCAGCCGCAGGTGTGCTGGTGGCTTCAGCTCAGGAGACCCAGGGACGCCCTCTGCTGGAGAAAGGTGGCAGATCTCCAGATCCCAACAATACTATGCACTTACTTCACCTGTTAACAGTGATAATTTTCTGACTGATAAATGTTCTCTCTACAAGATTTAGGCTGTTTTATTAGTTAAACAAGACTATAATTTGAAAGCACCAATGGACTAAATAATATTTGTGGACATTTATAAAGGTAGCATGGTTTCAATTAGTTTTCTGTTTCAGTCTGACAATTTTAGCACAAACAAATAAATAAATAATTCATTTAAAATCATAAATAAACTGATTTGAATTCAATTAGCGCCAATTTCAAGGGACCTTACAGAGACAATACAGTCAGATTAGTTGAAATGCTCCTCCTGAATGAGCCTACCGCAATGATTTTCCCTTGCATTTTGGCATTGACTCTTCAGCAATCCATCACACTGAGCATGCATCCAAAAACACATTTTAACAGGAAGAAACCACAAGCAGAACCAGGCTCAGTGTGAGCAGCCTTCTGCCAAGTCTAGCTGGAGTTTAAGCAGATAATGTAGAATCAGTCATACAGATAAGCAGATATACAAAAGGTGATTGTTAATTAGCTCCACAGGTGACCCTGTTGAGGAAAGACTCAGCTAGGCAGATGAGTTCTGAGCCAGTAACCATGTCAAAGAAGAAAAGAGAGCATGTATAGTTAGTCACAGTTAAAGTAACAGGACTACACTGAAAAAATAGCCCCAACTCCAATATTTATGACCAAAGGTGTGTATCCAGGATGGAGTCACAACCGAAACAGGAACGGACTAGATGAAGCCATTATGGCAAGAAAAAGCAGAGAGAGCATAAAATTATGGCTGGAACTAAAAATACTGCAGAATGGAAAAGAGATAGAATAAAGCAGAAAGAGGAAAAGTGATCCCCATGTCCTCCAGCAGCTGAAGTGTATAGCAGCACAAATATAGAAAATAGAAAACAACTATTACATATGAGAAAGATAAAGCCAAGGTAAAGTCAAAGAGAAACATAACATATTCCAAACTGAATTCTCCCCTACACGATTGGGCTGTTCATTTTATCTTCTCCTAGTTCTCTATTAACATAGTGACTTTAAAAAATATCACCAAAAAACAGCTTACAGCATGAGTTAAAGTTTGTCCCTTTTAACGATTGATTTCAGTTTAAGGAAGTGATGCATTTCATACAGTCTCTAGGAACTTTTAAGTAGAAGTAAAACACACTGTTTCATCCGAGCTAAACAGCATACAGTATCTAAAATATAATAAACTGTATAGATGTATTTTGAGGCACAAGTTTTTGGACTTGGTCACAGCTGAAGTGCATTCCTATTATCAACAACTGCTCTGCCATGAAATCATAACAGCTTTAAGAGCAGGGTAAGCGAGATGTTTCAGTAATTTTGCTTGCAATCGCATGACTGCCTTTAGCTGATTCTGTGAAATACATGCATCTACTGCAAAAACCTTTTTCATTCATGTAGAGATAAAGCTAAACACTGTGATAACTAAACACTTAGAGTTTGATTAAACCTGTTCTCTTACTAAAAGGAAGCTAGGTGCTTCTGAATCAACGTCCATTTATAAGTTTAAGAGTTGGTGCACTCGAGAGGGAAGATTGACCCAATTATGTACCTGCTGATTATCCCGTCTTGGAGGCAAGCACTCAAAAACTATCGCCATCACAGTTCCTGTGAGGAAGAAGCATTCCTTCTTCTGGCTGCTAGTCCATTTTGTGATTTCTTATCATAACAAGGCTGTAAAGCTAACTTCTGTTTATCTCAACATGAAAGATATCTGTGTCTTGGGGTCTCTGCCTGCCAAATGTAGTTGTTGTTCTTACTATTCTTCTATCTACTACATCAGGGGTGTCAAACACATTTTCATATTATCCCACTTTGAAATCATCGAGGACCAGTTGCAGCTGTATAAATAGAATTTTTGAGCTCACCATTTTATTCGGAAAAGTGCACTCCTCTGGTATTGCAACTTTGCTACCATTTATTTTGCTGTTTTAGTCTCCTTGTATATTCTAAAAGAATATATGTCTCTACTTTATGAAATGCTGTGCCTTTTTTTGGCTCTTTAGGGGGCGGATAAATTACCATAATGGGCCGCATTTGGCTCGCAGGCATGGAGTTTGACACTTTTCCTACATAAACTCATTCAAGGTTGAGAATATTTGATGAACATTGCTTGTTTTATCCCATAGAGATGTCAGCCCATGCTATTATAGTTGACATGTATTGATTAGAGAAACTGTAAATTCAAGAAGGGCCTCTTCTCTTGCCGTCTCTCCTTTATGGCATTCATTATAATTAACGATGGAGATACATGAAAGATCACTCAAAGCCTAAATGAAGATATGTCCTCTGAAAGATGGCTGAGTTGTTTTTTTTGTTGTTTTTTTTTTTGTATCTTGAAAACAAATGAACAACTTTAGATTAAATGAAGAAGAAATTTATATTTGGTCACTTTAAGCCAAATCTTTCCTGAAAAATCAAAAAATAAACTTGTGGGGAGCATCTATGTTTAATATATTAAGCAGGTTGGGTACTAAATGACAAATCTGAAAGGTATAAAATGAGCAGTAATATCTATAGACTAGTGAACATCTGAACATTGATCCATAGGTTTAATATCTTATTATTCGTCTGATTATTACTCCATCCATTCATCTTCTCCCGCTTATTCATCAGGATCAATGTGGGACTGGTGCCTATTTCCAGCAGTATCTGGGTGAAAGGTGGGGTACACCCTGCACAGTTCACAAGTCCATCGCAGGTCGACATACAACCATGCACAAAGACAAATTAGAGAGGGCAATTAAATTAAGCCACACGTTCACAGGGAGAACATGTAAACTCCATGCAGAAAGTCCCTGGGCTGGGAATCGAACCCAGAACCTTCTTCCTGCAAGGCAACAGATGCAACAAGATGCATCATTTATTTTATTAAAAAAATATTTTTATACAAAATTTCTCATTTCTTCATGGCTGGACCCAGATACATTTTTGTGCTTGATTTTTTGTTTTGTTTTGATTCTGTGTTAGTTAACATGCATGGAAAGTAAGATAAAAAGCTGTAGAATGGAAATCTACATTGGGGGGTCAGATATATGAAAGAACATGGGAATCCATATCAACCCAATTGAGTTGATTATCTAACTCTCCTTTTTTCCTAATGTATTTATCTGTTAGTTTGTAGCAGAGTCCCTCCATGACATTTATGAATTTCAGCTAATAACCCAGTACAGTCTCCCAGTTTTGTCCTTATTGCGTGTTTCAAATCTCTAGGCAACTCTAACTCAGTGAAACCTCAGAGGAATGGGGTCAAACTCTCTGGTGCAAATATATTAGGAATATTTATTTCATGACCTTTTCTGCCTGTGGAACCAGGGGAGAATGGTTCTTACCATGGTAACAGATAATGGCTTGTAATAAACTCTAACCGCTTTTCAGTATTAGTCACTCTATAGATCACAGGTCTACTCAGGTCTTTCATAGAAAAAGCAATGTCCTGTACAGTTTCAAACTGAGGAAACAGTTTATAATAAGAAATTATTTTGCATCATATTAACATATTTAGTGTTACTTCTGAAAGATGATTGTGTTACTTTCCTGTAGCGGCTGACCTCCTTCCTCGTTATCTCAAAGACTTTCAAACTGACGAGCAGAGGACACTGATTTCATTAGCTATTCAGTGTGCATGTTTGTGTGCATGTGTGTGTAAATGTTAATGACATGAGAAATAGAGAGATGGCTAAATGAAAGCTGTGTAAAATGTCAGCTGCGCTCAGACAAGCATGTGTGTTTTCAATCTTTATTACTGCTCTTTTTCGCTCCCTCCCTTCCACTCTTCTAGCACGCTGTCTGTCGCTCATGCTCTCACTTTGCAATTATAACCTCCATTAATTATGAATCAGGCCCCGGATGAATAGGGGAGAAGCCGTAGCTGCTGTGGATCCGGCCATGCGGCACAGACCTGGCAAATTCCTGAGCTGTTTATGTTGCCTGCAGAAGTAGCGTTTTTTAATTTTCCATTTATTAATTCAGGTTGCCACCAGTGAAGACTGGGAAGAGAAGCGGTGAATGGAAACAGAGAAGGTGCTGGGGGGACATAGAGTGTTGCATAGAGCTATAATTATCCCACATTATTAGTAATGATAATAATATTGCTCAGAAATTGGAGTTTGTTTGGCCCTTGTCCTCACCTAACAGTTCATGTCAGAAAATAGAGTGATGAATTAATAAAGATATATCTGCTGCCTGCCTGACTGACTGGCATGTGGCTTCTTCTCACTTCCACTCTCAATTTCTTTTTCTATTTTTTCACTTTAACTCTACTACTACAGGTCAGCTATTTACTAGAATGATATCTGAATGTATGAATGTCATTACGTTTTCATCCTTATTTTTTTTCCTAATGAAGAACTTTGACAATTAATTATTGGTAGTACAATTTTATAAATATATATATTTTTTTTTTCTGTTAATATTTTCTAACATTTACATTATGTAGTTTAGTTATGTTTTTGTTTATATTTTGTTTTTCATCAGTGCCATTTTTTTAGGAAGCAAATGGGCTATAAATATTGAAAATTAATATCATTAGCTATTAAAATACTTATCTCTATATTTATTTTCAGGTTTTGTTAAGTTTTTTAGAGGATCCAAATGCAGAGACAGAAAATGAGGTGTTTTCTTGAATATTTAATTAAAAAACGTAAAAAAATAAATAAAAAATTCCAAAGTCCAGAGCTCATCGACAAGGAAAACTCAAGAACTAAAAAAGCTGGGTGACCGGAGGGAGGAATGAAGACAAAGAATGACGAGGATCCGGCAAAGAGTAACTGAAGAGGATATGTATATGAGAGAAAGAAACGATGGTAGGACTAATTAGCTGATAGGGAGCAGGTGTGGACAGAAGTAACTAGAAGGAGCCAAGGGAAAGGAGACTGGCACAAGGGGGCAACAGAGAGTAACTTAAACAACAAAACGCTGCTTAATTGTAACACAAAATGCAAAAGTAACCAAAGAACAAGAAAACACAGAATAACATAAATCAAAGTGTAACTGAGAACTTAAAAACTTAAACAGAAGTCTTCAAAGGGCAAAATCATTACATCTATAAAATAACAGCAAGGAAAGTGACTTGCCTAAATATGCATAGACACGATTTATCGATTCTTCTAACTTTACCAATATTAAAACCTTAGCTTGATAAATATAATATGCTTTAGTCAGATGAGATGATACTTCAGATTTGGGGTTGCAAACCCTGCTGTTTGATCTGCCTTTGAACAAAGGAATACCGGCAAAAAAAACTCATATCTGCTGTAAAGTAAGGTCCAGTAGAGGATCTGTGATGCTATGGGTCTGTTTCTCTTCAAGAAGGCCGGTATACTTACCAGACCACAAGGAACTATATCTGGTTAAGTAGACTTAAGTAGACTGAAAAACAGACTTACACTAGACTTAGACAACTTTTATTCTCATTTTGTATATATAGAGTGTATACAAAATGAAATTTTGTATTTAAATACGATCACTGTTTTTTGTTTTCGGCGATATAAGTAATTCTAAAATCTCTGACATAGATTAAAAAACTGTCAAACTAAAGTAGAAGCATTATTGTTTAAATAATCCAACACCACAGGACATGCAACCAGTCTTTTCATGTCTTATATATTTAATTATTTTTCCAACTTCAGAGGAGGTTGTTATTTTTTGGCTATAAAAGTCAAAATCTTGCACAAAACCCTTAAACAAGGTAGGATAAATTATTCCTGGACTTTCAAGTGTAGAGGAACCTGTAGCGTTTTGAAGAATGGGCTGTGTGCTCAGAATCTAAAGAAGTGTTTCCTGAATGGCCGCTCTAATCTTCTGTGATTGTGAGGTTGACAGCATTTTCCACACCAGCCCTTTTTGTTCTGTGCTTCTTGTTCTTTGTGAGCTTGATGAAACTCATCCTAATGAGACATTCCTGTGCTCCCTCTTCTAAACTCAATAACTCAAAAAGATTTTTTCCCCCTGGCAAGTCCTCTCATTAGCCCACATTCTCCTTGTTTGACTCTGCTCACTCCCGAGTCTTTTCTCCTGTTTTTTGTTTCAATCTCTCTCACTTCCTGAGGACATTAATGTGTTTGTCCATTTTTGTCATTAAAGCACCTTAGAGCACTCTCACTTGGCCTGTCCTGGCAGATATGGTGATAGGAAGCGAAGGACGAATTTAGGAGATGAAAGCAATTAGCAAGTTAAGATGTTCATGCCACTCTTGTTATCTAGCTACAGCTCCCTCTTAACCTAAACAGAAAGACATTTTTCTTATTAAGCAATATCCCAAACCAATGCTAGACGCAACAAAATTGGCTTGGTTTTGTTTTGTAGCTTGCAAGTATCCACACTTCTCTTCCTCTAGATACATAAGTAAATCCCTCACAGTTATTTTACAACCTATTATCTTCAACCAGGCCGCAGGTAGGATTTTATCAATATACTGTAGAAACTGTAGAACAAAAGTGTTGAGAAATTGTTGATAAAACAATCAGTTTGATTTTATTTTTATTTATACCTCACTGAATGTGTCCCCTCCATCCAATGATTTGATGTATTTCTAATGCATTCTGAGTTATTGCAGATAACTGGCCATAAACACCAATCTCTGTAGTTGCGGCATTATTTGTAAAAAAAAAAAAGATTTTTCAAAGTAAATAATCTAACCGACCAAGAGCTGCTTCAGCAACATCTGTTGTTTGTTGTGGCTTTTCATCAGCATGTCACTTTTCTGTTATTTTTGAAGGGTGCTGCCAATAGTAGTTATAACCACAGTTTTAAGCTGCATTTTTAAACATCTGGTGAAGATAAAAGCCTTAAGAATGGAAAACAGCAACTGTGAGCAGTTATCTGTCTTAATGAACAGTTGGTGATTTTAAGATACCTTTAAAGATTTAGCTGCATATAGTGATGATAAACCCAGCTTTAAATAATTACCCATTCATCATGTAGTGAGTGATTAAAACAAATGGCTGGAGACAAGCAATGGATATATTTTTCAACCTGAATATAACCTCTTTCGCCCTACTAGTTTGAATATGATGGCTTTACCATTTCATGTTGTTTTCAATAGTTTTTCTGAGGTTGTCTATCAAGATTAATGGTTGGTTCTTCCTCTGTTGGTTTACACTATATGCAGACCTTTTTCTTTTTAGTCAAAGTTCTCTGAAATTCTGCTAATTTTATATAAAAAATTATGCCGCTGCCTTGTTTCAGCAACCTTTCTCAAATCATTTCAACAAAATCTCCAATCATATCTCCAGATATGTATTTTGTGACTCAAATTCAGATGACTATAGAGATAAATGAAATTGTGTTATGGTTTCTTTTTTAGTATACAAAACTTTAGAAAATAGTAATTCTTTATAATCAATCAAAAAAGTGAAAGGTTGTTTAGAATAAGTCTAAATCGTAGCCTTCTTAGTTTAATGTTTTTATGTTATTCAAATGTACAATTCTGCACAGATGTTGTTGCTTTGTTGATGACACTTGTTCTTTTAATGTTAAATATCAATACTGTTGTCAGCAGTTGTCTAGTTCAAACTAGAACATCTTTGGAGGAATTACAGATTAAAGTTATCTTAATGCAGAAAAAAAAATCTGATTTGTTAAGTTGAATTAGTTTTCTTAAGTGTGCCACATCCCTTACTCCTTCTAATTTAATTATTGCTTCAAAATTCTTTTAAATCTTCATCTTGATTATAATTATTAGTAATTTTATTCGATACTCATCAGATTTTTTTTAAGAGGGTAAATTAGTTAATGAAGTGGAACTTTTGAGTGTTTTTTTCTGACTAAAGAGTTAAACATGATTAGCTACAAAACAGTTGAACCTTGAGGGTAAAGCTTGTTTTTTGTTAATGAACCAACTCTGCCATATTAATGTAGACTTTTGTATGCATTGGGTCTGTCCACACTTGGTAAGTGAGGTTTTAAATTGCAAATCAATGTGAACAGGCTTCAGTGGTTTAGCCACATATAATAACACATACATAAAGAAACCACCTGCAACTCATTTTTAAAACAGCAATGGCCGTAAAAATGTAAGAATTTATGTTAAATAAAAGCTTGAAGTACATTTCACGCCCGCTGCAGAGGTTGCATATTTTAAGGCAGAAGTTCAAGTACTAAAAGAAATTCATTGTTCTTATACTGTGACATCACTGGGGATAAATATTGTGGGTTATAAGGTTAAAAGCCTCCCTCAAAATTTATTCAAGGAGCTGCTAAAAGAAGCCAAAAATAGAAACGTTTTAGAAGTCCATAAAATTGTTAAAGATTAAATGTATAACTCTCCACCAGTGGTTTAAAGATTTATTGAGCATGAAAACTTCAGTCGCTTTGGCAAACATTAAACACACACATTTGGTGATGCACATGCCTTGACCTTCTCATGACCCTGCTGAGGTTGATGGAGCCACAGCTTTTGATTATCCATTGACTACAAAGGTTTCCTGCAATTGGCCAAAGTCATTTTACAGTACTCCCTGCCTGTAAGGCTAGCTCTACCCTGCTAATTTGAAATTCTGAACAAATGCTTTGACCTATGAATGGCATACGAAGACCAAGCAATTCATGTATACCTGTTAAGCCTTCTTTGAAAGATTTCTTCAAGATGACATCAAGCAACTTCATTTAGTTGACTCTGTTAGAAGGAAAACATCTGGGCACAGAGTAATTTGTACAGAAGACTGGGCTGTCATTTTAGATCCATAAGCAATTACCGGCCCTTTTAGTTTTATGGACAACCCTCAGCATCCTCTTCCAAAGACCGTTGAACAACAACAGACTTCTTTAGTCAAAGACTATGTCCGAATGTCTGTCCTAATCACTATATAGAGAAATACATATTAGTTATGCCGTTTTAAATGCATGTCCGAACATCTAATGGATGAAAAAGTAGTGGGCTCGAAATTTTCCACTATGCCCCTTGAAAAGTAAGCTGCCAATGAATGACTTAAAACTATTCTAACAGGTCCGTCAAACTATATTTACCATTGATCGGACGACAGGCATTCTGCAAGTCACACGAGGGACCTTGCAGTCAGATGTCAACATTCAAATCATTTATGACCATTGGCCAGACATTTCCATCACATTTGGCAGTTCTTTCAAGATAATAATCTTAACACGTCATAATAAATTGCTTAAATAAAATGCATTTTTTTAACCTTCTATTCTCTCTTCCGGGATTTCACAGCTCCACTTGTCTAACCAACATGTTCTAGATTCTTCTTGTCACCTAGCAAAACAGCAGCGGTCTACAGATTAATTTTATGTTCGATTCACAACCAAAATGCATATTTTAAATGTTCAGCAATGCCTGCACGTTCTTGACTAATTCTCGCGAGTCATGACAACTTTAAAGACAGAAAGCTGTTTGCCCTTCAAACTAGTTTACAGGCTATCGCTAAGTCCAGAGATTAGGACTTCTACATATTTGCTGACACAATGGTAAGCTTATAAAAGGTCATGTATTCTGACTCTTGACTCACCTGAAGCGTTAGTTTTTGCCTTCTTAAAAATGAAATCACGTTTTCTTTGCCGCTTGACCGTGATGCCGTTCAGAAAACCGTCACCTGCTCCGCTGGTTGGGCCACTGAAGTCAGAAATGAAATTGCATGTGTCCTCTGGGCCACCGTAATTTGATCGTGAGTGTACAGCCCACCAAATGCTAAAAATACAATATTATTGCCATTACTTTTAATGCATGATGAAAATGTACACATTTGGTGATAAAATGTTACAGGGGATGGTAGGGGGGGGGTTGGTCATTTAATAAAGGGTATGATTTTTAAGAAAGGGGGATGCCATCCCCCCCTATGCTTGAATACTGCGTATAACTTCTATTACTTCTGTACAAGCATTTCCAAATGCCATTGAAAATATTCATTAAAAAACACAAGCAAGGTTTTATGAAACACCAAGCAATCCACATATACTGTATGGTTCTCACTCTTCATCCGAGTATTTGGCCAGTACTGAAGAAGCATTTAATCACAGCCTGCTCTGGATTAAAGCAGAATATTAACCAATGTTGTTACATTAGCAGCAGATGGCTTGAGCATCTTTTGGTTTTCCATCAATCAATGTGATACTGAAATTCATCATGGTATTGGAAAATTTTAAAACCCAGATGCTGTGTAACTGTCTGATCTCCCCAGCTGCAGAATCACACCTAAAAAAGTGTTATAGGTCTGAAAATCGTTGTCAAGACTGGGCATAAATATCTCATCCTATTTGTTAATATGTGTTGTTAATTTTAACTCATCTGAGCACAAGTATGTAGAGAACTGCTATCGAATCCTAGCAGCACTGTACTGGCGGTTATCGGAACAGGTTTGACACACTTTAATCCAAAAGAAAATGCCATTTAAGACATGTTATCAGCTTTAACATACCATCCAAACACCTAATCCTTCCTTTGTTCTAATGGAAATGGAAATACTCACAATATTGTTGCAAACTTATTGAAAGAACCAGGAATATTGGAAAGTCATTTTTCTCTTATTCACTGTGAAGGAAAGACCCCTGGCACCACCTTCATTTTTGGTCAAAGATGGTTATTATTTAATGGAGTCATCTTATCAGTCCTTCCACAGACACTCTGGTAGTCCTGCTAGGAGAACAATGAGGGCACAGAGCCTTTTGTCAAAAGGAATATCCAGCATTTCCACCACTGCTTGTCCACCCGCCCCCTGAAAATAACCCACAATGTACTTACACCTCACCATTGTTATCTCATTTTTGTCTCACTTCTATCCTCCCTTGCCTGACTGCCCACCCTGCTTTGGCTGCACCCCCATAGCATCTTCTTGTTTTTTCTCTTGGTTTTGTTGTTTTTTTTCCAGTCGGCACGGTCAAGATGTGCTCAAGATTGGCTTATCTCTAGACAAAGGGAGGTAAGAGTCGAGTGATAGAGGCCATGAGGGGGCGGGAGAGGAAAAGTGAGGGATAGAGCTTGAAGTAGCTCCTGCTGTTAACACTTTGGAGCAAGTGAGATCAATGTGCAGATTGCATCTTCGGTGTGCGTGAACTGATTGTGTTTATAGCTCCTAATGACGTCAGACTTCACATGAATCACAGCTGAAGACATAAATACAATGTCTCCCTGCCAGACTTTTTCATTACACACTCCGGAGCCGCACCCTCACCTCTAATTCCTGCCATCCGACTTTCAGAACACGGACACTGTCATTAGAGCTTGATTGATTTCCTCTGAGCGGCTATTACAGACTTAATCTTCAACCCTCTGTGCTTACCATCGAAACACGTTGTTTGTATCATTTCTACAATCTTTGTCTCTCACACAGCCACACGCAGCATGATTTGAATGATTTTTTGATAAAAAATTTGTATTGGTTTGTGTGATATCTATACCTTAAGGTGAAAGCAGTGTGTGTGTGGCTGGCTGTTGTGCACAAACCCATCAGATAAAGCACGTCTTGTGTGTTTTTGTGTCTGCAGGTTGTGTTTGAGTGAGAATGAACGTGTAAGCCCTGCCAATGGCAACTTTTAACAACTTTGAGTGAATAAACTCCCATTCATTATGAGCTGTGATGAGATAAATAAAATCAATCAGCTAGCATTCCTTCTCAAGGATTGATCAGTTGCTCCCAGAGATAAGTGATGTTTGCTTTGCCACAGTAAGGCGTAACATATGCACAGTAAAGCATAACATATGCACGTCTCGTTATAAATTAGAGATAAAGCTGGCTCTCTCTGCTTTTTTTTTTTCTTCGCCATCAAGCACTTCGTCTTTCACACCTTCTGTCCCTCTACTTGACTCACTCTTTTCTTGCAATAGTCAATCCGATATTCTGTCCTTATTTCAGCCTATCATAATTTCCCCATTACAATCAGAGTGATTGGATTCTGGGGTAAATTAGGGTTTCTGAGAGGCAATTAGTGGGCTAATAATTCCAAGTACTGACAGACTGAAATAAGGGATGGATGAACATGGATGTAAAAAAGATGAACAAGCAGAGAAGTGGCTAAGCCTCTTCTGAAAGTACTCTGCACTGATAAATCACGTTTAAGCCTAATATTTTTTCTGGGATTGCCGGAGGAAAAGATAACTGTTTGAGTTTGAAGAGTGTTTGTTGAACAGCGAACACATTTGTCTGAAAATGTAATTCTTGTAGAATTCCTGTTTCTGGATGCAGGGGCTTATACAGAAGGAGTGTTCAATGTGAGAAATGCAGAGAAATTTTAGACATTGCAGAGACAGGCACATGTGAAGAGAAATCTATCTTTTGAAGGAATCATACATTTTAATAGTTTAGCTTACATTAACTATATATAGAGTGCATGTCCTCCATTGGGTCATAGAGCTCCTACTCTCCAGACATTCCCTCCAGCTCATTCTGAGGGACCCTAAGAGTTTCCTTACTCTATGAGGGAAAATTGTTTAATGTCTACCACAAAACATAACTAATGTTTGCCATAAAAATATGTTGAATGCAAGTCCTAGTAGGACTAGCATTCAAAATCTCAAAGGAGAGGTTCTCAGAAGACATTCCTATAACATGCCTAATCCATCTAAATTGGACTACTTCCCTTTGCAGAATGGCCAGCTGAACATAGTGGAAGGATTAAACCATATGATCCAGTGGAATATGTTGTTGGGGTCTTCTGCTCTTGTTAAACTCCCACAGATTGCAGACTTGGGCCTATTTGAGCATCTGGAAGCATAAAGACCACAAAAATAGACGAAAAACACCCAGATTAGGAAGGCTGAGGGCCCAATTTTTTGCCAGAAATGAAGACTTACATTTGAGCACCTGACAGTTCAGTCTGTATGCAAGCTGCTCAACTAAGCTAAACTTGAAAAAGAGGTAATAAACTCTGTGTGGTTCCACCACATGATGAGGGTGTAGAAATACGAGATGGTCGCCCTGTGAGACAGATAGCAGTTGATGATGAGAGCTAGTACAAACCAATTCCTGGATCTAAAGAAGTGTATTTCCTTTTAAGAAACATGCACATTTATTCTTAGTGCTTTAACCTAGAATTCAGTTCAAAAACATATTCATGTATCTGTCTCTGCTCTTGCTTATACAAGCAATCATAATTCAAATGTCCATTATGGCTGTCAGCTGATGGGTGAAAAACTAGAAAGTGCAAAGTAGTGCAGCTAATTCAGAGTTTCTCAAAACCAATCACAAGACACTCAGAAAATCTAAACATGTCTCTTGATGATGTACATAGCTTTGCAGAAGAACCTTGATCCAAATATAATTTTTTGTTGGTATGTTAATGTCTCTAAAAGCGCATATTAATGTACTAATGTACTCTTTTTTTGAGACAATATAACAACATATGAAACAGTGTAACCATAGTTTTATTATCCTCTTCACAATGTTTGGTGCTACAACAATCCTGAGTTATCATTCATACATTGGGATGTAACTGATCCTGCTATTTTAAAGGATTCCTCTGACTCTAGATTTACAGTTAGATTAGTATTTTTATGTTTTCCCTTCTGACATGGAAGGATCAATGCAGGTCTGCCTTTGTGGTGGTGGTACTGTAGGTATTCTTGCGTCTTTCCCATTTTGAGGTCACATTATGTGAATGACCTCAGGCTAAAAGGGAGTCATTGATTTTTCATTCAACTTTCTAGACTTTCGAAATCAGTCAAATTATGTATGAGCAAAAAAACTGATTTAGTAATACATATAGAAGAACATGTACTTCTTTTTGTAAGTCCATTTTTGTTATTTAGATACAGTATTCTTGGATTGATGAAGGGAGAATGAACCTGAAAAACATATGAAGCCTTTTAGTTGTTTCAGAGTAGAATACAATGAAAACATCCTTTATTGTCATGCAGTGGGAAAATTCAGGTGTGCCAGTGGCAAAGCAAAAAGACAAATGGAAGAAAAGCGGTTCATACATAACTAAAGAAACTATAAAATATTCACATAACTGGAAAATATACAAAACACGATGTAAAAAACAGGAGTCAAAAAGGACTATATAATGGAAAAGTCCTCTTAAGAAAAACAGAAATGCTCAAGCATTATCAGAAAAAGTTAAGCTAGAAATTGCAAATAACGACATGTACAGTACGTTACTGAAAGCATTGATGCTAATAAGTCTAACAACTGAAGGAAGATTAATCTCAGGTAGCCCTCGTTTTTGCAAATAAGGTGCAATACAGGAGTGTGCAATTGAAGAAGCTCTCGGGGTCTGAGAAAGCTTCTTGCATTAGGTGGGAGACATTGTCCAACACTTATTTTTCTTACAATCATTTTGTCTTCTACCAATTGCATAGGGGGTATCCTAAGACAGAGCTTGCCTTCCTCATGAGCTTATCAACCACGCTTTCTCTGCTTTGGATAAGATGCTCCTCCAGAAAATTGCACCATAGAAGATGGCTGATGCCATCATAGAGTCAAAACACTTCTCTTCACTTCAAAAGGTCCAAATCCTTCTAGTGGAGGTGGATAATCCAGGTCCAGAGAGTAAAAAGCCTGTAAAGAGGTCAGTTCCAAAAAATCTGCATTTCCAGCTCCATCACAGACTGGGGGGTAAACACCTGGTTGAGTGACAAGAAAGATACTGTTGGAAGGCCTGGATTATCCACCTCTGCTCTCCAGCAGTATCTTTTTTTGTAATGAACGTAGTGTGTAATACCCAGGGAGTTTATTGTTCATATGAACACCAAGGTATTTATCTCCACATCAGCTCCTTGGATACTCATAGGTCTAAGTGTGGACGGTCTGTACCTGTAGAAACCAACCGGCACTTCTAGTTCCAGGTTTCTGTGCTAAAATATGTATTTCATAGACTTTCAGTCAAATATCTTGCAGTTTGCTTCAGTTACTTCAAAAGTGAGCATGTGCTGTTTTCACTGTCTACATACTGAGTTATGAATTTTGCACCAAAATGAGCTCCAGAGCCAGAGTGTGCAGTTTAGCTCTACAGGATCTTTCCCTAGGTTTCCTCCAGGAGGTATTACAGACTCGATGTTACAGTCACATGCCACCATTAGCCTCAGGTGTTTGTGTCCTGGCCAATGGAGCACGTGATTAGCCTGCACTCTCGGCAATCATTCTTGCTTGCAGTGGGGGTGGGGATATGACGACCAGCCTCAGGATGCAACCATGTCTCCATCTATACGCTGACCAGAACCACAAACACTCACATCTACAACCATATAGCAGCTGCAGCCCTGCTGGTTAATGTCTCTAATTTGTCTCTGTTCTGTTCACCCCTCTCTATGTTTTTGCAATCTCAGTGTCACTACATCACTTTCACTTTGCCCTTTCTGAGACATCTTTTTGGTTTTCCCCTGTTTTTGCAACATTATTATTCTGTTTATCATCCATCCTTTGTGCTTTTAATCTATCTCTATCTCTGTCCTACTTGGAGTATGTGTTGCATATGTATGAAAGACAGGACAAAGGGGTGCCCTCAGTGCAAAAACTCAGCAGGGACACACTGAGCATGAAGTCATTTAGAAAGTTAAAAGAAAAAATTTTATATTTTTTATTCTGTTTGCGATCATCTCTCTGAAAGGTACCAGAAGATTACATACTAATTTATTTTAAGTTATAAACTAACATAAATCAGGTAAATTAGAGAGGATGTGAAGAAAAAGGGACTTTAAAAAGGCTACAGAAACACCTTAAACTAGCCTAAAGACTACAAGCATCCTCTATATCTTTTCACAGAGATCCCATTTTGTTATGTCCTGATTTTGGAGCTGGATACAGTTTTGCTGGTTTTAGACAAAGCGCACCAGTCACAGGCTATCTGGGCTTTGAAAGTAGAGAGAAGAGAGGAAGTAGAGCATGAAACGAGTTGGAGAGGATTGTGCTTGTGTTTGAAAGAGAGAGGGGGGAAAAAAGCTAAGACGGTAAATGAAAAAAGAGAGAAGAAACAGAAAAGAAGAGAGATAAAAAGCATTGCTTGAACTGGTGAGAGCAAAAAAGGGTTTTTTAAGTCTCTCGGGGTTCATACAGGTGCTGGAAAATCCTAAAACTGTTTGAGTCTTAATGCTGTATTCCCCAGGCTTCAAAAAGTGCCTTAGTCTGGGTAAATTATTTCAACCTCACACTGTTTTGCATTTACTCAAAACAAAATCAACAAACTTTTTAAACCCTTGCTAAATCTGCTGACAAATTTATTTGTAATTATTTCTGATTAGTATTAAGTTTTTTTTGTCTTTAAAAAAACAAAACATTTTACCATCCTCTCTTTACTTTGTACATTTTTTAAAGTGTCTACAAACTTTTGATTACCGTAGCAATATAAAACCTTCTGTTTAGCTTAGATATAAATATGATGTAAAACAAGGGACCATCTCATTAAACCACTCTTTAAAATTAGAAATATACAACATCATGTAATTCAAGTAAGGCAAACGTGAGATTTTTTGGTACAAAAATAAAGAAAAGGCAAATTCACATTTGTGAAGAAATACATAGCTTTGATATTTAAGTTAAATTAAAATGGAGGTGGAACAAAATATCAATGTCACATTTGGGGGGGGGGGGGGGGGGGGTCCATATCCACCTACTTTCTCCAAGGCCAAGAACTAGCTGTCAGCTAACCTGATTAGACCAAAAGGACCAAAGGTGGAGACCCCTAATTAAATTCTGTCTACGTTCCAACCAGTGTTTGGAAAGCTAGTTCCTTTTCTGTCCTTATACTGAAATAAACCGTAAATAGATTGGGCACTGCAGGAGCTAACTGGAATTGTGGGCTTTGGCCAGAAAAGGGTTAGGAAGAGTTTTTCAATAATAACACCCCTAGATAGGTCTGGTAAGAAATATGATTTCAAGAGAATGGAAAGGGAGTATTTTCTGCACTTTGAAGAACAGTGGAGAAACTACAAGGCTTTGGTCCCATCTGTCTTCAAAAAATGCAAGATATGCTGAAAATACCAGTAGGAATAAAAAAAAAAAACGTGTCAACATTGGGTATTACATCAAGATAAACTACCGTAACCTGAAGCAAATCAACAGAAATAATTCACAGGCACAAAAATCAACCTTCCTCCTTAGAAATCCAGTGACCTAATCCCTTTGTAAACCTTTAGAGGTGACCTAAACAGATGAAAGCATAAAAGACAAGCTAGGACTCTGTTTTTTTCTCAAAATTTTAAAAAGAAAGGTTTTGTGTTTGAACCAATGCAAATTAGATTTCAACTTGTGGAACGTAAATCATCAAAGCCATTACTTTTATTCTTAATTTCCCTAATTTTTCAATAATAAGTGACTCCCAGCTGCTAATTAATGGAAGAGGTGACAGACAGGCTTTCAAGGAAGCATCTGAATTGTTGATATAAAACAAGGTTGAAAATCACAATCCGTAAAAGTGATGGACTCCAATTTAGGAGAAGGTGACAAAAAAAAGATTGAGAAATTTAGAGAAAGGCCCAACTGGCTGCATAGTCCTCGTCATCTTCATCTTCTCCCATGCTCTCTCTACCTTTGGCCAATTTCCAAGCAACCATCTGCTTGACAACACACAAGGATAAGTTGATGTCGCTCTGCTGTGGCAGGCAAAGAAGCTCATGTCAAATATCTCCTGCGCCGCCTGCTCAAGGTCAGATTGTTAACTTGGCAAAAAAGATCTGATTTCATCTTATACAGGTGCTGCCGGCCTAAACAGAAACACATAAACTGTACAAACACACATTGGAGAAATTATTTCACAACTGCCTCCGCTTGACGGTTTCTGCGTGTTTATTTTTCTCCCCGAGTGGCTTCCACCATCTCAGCAAATAAGTGAGATCCTCTACCCCCAACAGTGTCTAAGCCCACCTATCTACAGAGTATTCCCTTTAAGTCCTAAACCAAAGCTTCAACATAGACCAACCACTGTTTACACCTGTAACTTATGGTAATGCTACCACTGATTCATAAATATGGATGGATGCACAAAAAGGACCATGACAGTGGGAGTTGAGAAAAAATAAACTTATGGGGGAGTAGAAGCGAAATCAAATATTTGGGTTGTGAGCAGGAAAGAAAAGCCTGCGCTTCATGTAAAGAAGCTTCAGTATCTTGATTACTTGTTCTCAGGTGAGGGTAGCCTCGACCAAGAGAAGAACCAAGGGATTAGAGCTATGTCCAAGGAGCTGAGGTAAAAAGAAATGCTCTATCAACCTCAAACCATGATCATTATATTTGGTTAGAAGCTAAAAAAAAGGGAATTTGAGAATCAAGAAGCTGAGATGAGTTCCCTTTATAAAGTGGCTGAGGCAAGGATTGTTGACAGGCTGTCTTCTTGGTGAAGCTAAAGATTAGAGTTGGGATTTTGCAGATAAATCTCACTGGTAGGACGTCCAGAACTTGCTCCGTTAGATGGCTCGATGGAGTATTCAAATTTTTATAGATGTTGTTTTTTCATGTTTTGCTTTGTTTTAAGGAAGATGGCTTCATGTTTTTTCTGATCAAGGTGTCATTTTTTATCTAATTGAGAAACCCTACAGCAAAGTTATAAAATCTACTTATGTGTTTTCTAAAAATTTAATATAGAAACTGCAACAACCTTGGAAAGAGTTGCGAGCCTTTTTTGGTTTTAGCAAAATGACTATTTTTTGTAACATTTTCTCCGTTTCAAACTGAGGGGGGATTGTGTTGTCCAGAAAGACATAATCCATTCCCTAAAAGTGAATGTGCTTTGGCACAAAAGTGCAAATCAATCGTAGAACAACAGCAATAGATCTGGTCTGGATGTTAAAATGGAAATCGGTTCAAAGGAATCTATACAGCAGAAAAAACTAATCCTGTATTGATGTAACATCGGCTGCTCAGCAGGGAAGCTCCAACTGCTCCAAAACTGCCAAATAAAAACAAAAAGGGAGAGGCCACAACATATCAACAAAGATAAAGTCTGGTTGTTCACTTTGGTTAGGGTTACTCTTTTTAGTTATAATTTTCTTTTCTTCATGCAGGTAAATCTAGCCGACTTAGAGTGGTATATTCAGATGGAAACCATGTTAGAAAGACAACAGGTAGTGAAAAGCATTCAGCAAATCAGCAAAAAATTCAAACAGGCTGGAGACACAGAGGACAGCAAATAACAGACAGGAGTAATGATGTAGCTATTCTTCACCAGGTGAATGAAGCTGCACATGAGAGAAGGATTATACAGCAAGTTGTTTTTTAGGTAGATGATTAGCAAGACTTATTTCTTTTGAAGGACCTGAGTTCTAATTTGATTTTTTTATATCTGTGCCTGCTAGCTTTGGTTGAAACAACATAACTTCTGTTTTTTTGTTCTGAATACCAAATTAAAAGTAAAACAAATGTGATTAAATTTAATCAACTTCAACCTGCAAATAAACACATGAAATACCAGCAAGACTAACCTGAAAATTTGCATAATAATTTTAACCTTCAGTTCAATTGAATTTAATTTAGTTTATTTAATTAGTGCCAATTATCAACATGTAATTTCAAGGCACTTTAGAGAGACAATACAGCAGATTGGTTCAAAGTTTCTATCAAGGAAAACCAGCTGATTGCATCGAGTCATTGACATGCAGTACATGATCCTGCGTAAGAAGCTTGCAGCAACAGTGGAGAGGAAAACTCCCTTCTAACAGGAAGAAACCTTCAGCAGAATTAGGTTCAGTTTCAGCGGTTATCTGCCGAGGCCGACTGGGCAACAAAATAGAAGCAGAATTACAAAAATAAGCAGATATACAAAGGGTAGCTGGTAACAAGACACATTCAGGCATGCAAGTTCTGAGCCAGTTCCTATATCAGAGAATGAAAGAGGGTACATACATTTAGTCACACTAAAAGAAACAGGACAACAGTGAAAAGAGAGACTCAACTGATATTTCTCTCTAGAATGGTCTCGATATCAAACAGGAGCAGACCAGATGAATATTACTATGAGAAAGTAGAGAAAACATAAAGTTGTTGTTTTAGTTCTAATAAAAATAAATAAATTTAAAAAAGGAATAAATATCAGAGGCCTAAATCCTCTGCTTATAAGAAAAAAGAAAATACAAAAATAAGCTCAGAATGGGGTCTGTAAGGCCAAATATCTGAAAGAATCTGACATATGGTGTCTTGAACTGCTTTTGACAAGTTCATAGGTTTGGCTCAGTCTTTTACATTCATTTCTCTCACAACATCAATTCTTAGATGGGTGGAAACAATATATTTGCTGTTTAAAAAAAACAAAAACACCTGAGCTTGTATTTTATTTAGGTGATATATATTTTCTAGATGTAAATTTAAACACAACTGACAATTTCAATTTAAAGTGAAAAAAAAACATAAGTGAAACGTAATATTGCAGGGCAGCAAACAGTTTATTATCAGTATATAAGCAGAATCACGATAACTCTATGCATACTTTAATTTCCCGTTCTTCTCCATTGGTTTTTAGAGGTTTCTTTCCCTTACTGACATTTTGACAATATCTGTTAGAGTGCATAAATGGACATAATAACATCAGTAATGAGAAAGGAGCAGTCAGGACATCATTTCTGGAGTTATTATTATTATTTCCCTGCAGCTGCCAGTCATTTACCAACATGTAAAATTCCCCCTGTAATTTGTTTTTCTGTGCCGAGACAAAGCATTTAAATGCATTATTTTTATCCCACGTGGCATCGCTCCAGTGCTGCCTGAACCATCGCGTGTAAACAAAGAGCAGATAAGCTAAATCAATGTTATTAAATTACACATTTAACAGCTTAATTTACTTCACTCTCGTTTGCCTTTTTGCCATGCTTGGTGGACCCCCTTCTCTGTCACGTCAGCATGCAATTAAATACCTGTCATTCAAATTGCTCACTCTTGAAGTAGTTGACAAAGATGGCTGGGGTGTGTTTGTGTGCAAGTCTTAGGGAAGGGAGGGGTGAGAAGCATCAACAAATTTACTGTTTAAATCTGAGTTAATGTGTCATTCATTTACAGCCCTGGAAGCATCCAGGCCGGCCAGTCAGTTAGTAAACCCTGTCCCAGGCTGCTTATTAATCAACCTGGCCGACAGACAACTTGTGGCACTGCCCTTCTGCCTGCCAAACACAGAGCTGGCCTTACTCTGATAACTTTCAAAACACTCTACCCATTGCTCTGAGGATGCCAAATTAGGAGCAACTCTAGCTAAGATAAGTCTAATAGGCTCATGCTGTGGGTAGGTGATAGACGGTAGTTTGCCTGGAAGACAGATGTGTTTTTTTGAAGTGTTGGATGGGCTAAAAAGAAAGAAAGCAAGGTTGTGAGGAAGCAAGCAGAAAAAAAAGGGTTTATATTTTTCTTTCTGTGTTTCACTTGGCCCAACCCTGGTTAAAACTAGCATCCTCGCTCGAGGAAATAACCAGTTCACAGAGGACACATCTGAAGTCGAGTGGTTCCCCTGCCAGCTGAAAGGATTATGATTATTTACAATCTTCATCCATCTGCTGCTCAAGCAAAAAAAGCAAAGTCACTGCCAATCTTTGTTGGCACAACTTTGTTTGGCCTCAAAAAAAAAAAAAAAAAAAGAAAAAAAGAAGGGAAATAGATCAGCCAAAGTGTGACTATGTTGGGGTTAGAAGATTTAATCCCTTTTTGCTCTGTGCTGAAGTGTAAATAATTGTTGAAACCTGGAGCGGAGCTGAGTTGAATCCGCAAGTGCAATTTGTTAATTTAGCTCTTTTATGGTCTGCTAAACCAAAAGACTTTATGACTTGGTTAGCTGAGCTTGTGTTGGTTTAAAATGACTCAAATAATGAAAGTTTCAAGAGAACATAAGCTGAAGCTTTGTGCATCATTGGCACAAGTGAAGTAAGGGAAGGACAATTCCAGTGCTTATACTAAAGCTGGGGACTCTTTTCAGATCTTGTCATTTGGCACCTGAGACCAGGGCTGTTATATAGATTTCAATTACAGTTTCAATCTTTCTGTTTTTTAGTAATCAAACCTCCCAAATATTGTGTATTAGATTATTAATAATTATTATTAAGGTAGTGGCCATCTTAGAAATGATTTTACTGAGCCAAGTGATTGTCTATTGGAAATGGAAAAGTCCATTCTTGAAATATGATAAGACAGTTGATTAAAATAGTAGTTATTGATTATATATTGGGTATATATTAAAACCAACTTTATTCATACCACGATCAATAATTCAATAATACGTCCATCCATCCATCCATCCATTATCTGACACGCTTGTCCCAATTGGGGTCGCGAGGGGTGCTGGTGCCTATCTCAAGCTGTCAATGGGCGAGAGTACACACTCACAGAATCTACAGAAGCCAATTAACCTAACAGTTTTTGGAATGTGGGAGGAAGCCGGAGTACCCGGGGAAAAAAAATCCATCAGGGGTGTGAATAATTTAGGGATTTACTGTAGATAAATAGGAAAGACAGTAATAAGGTATTCTATAATGAAGTAAGTAAGTACATATAACAGTATATTAAGAGTTGTTAGTAATGTGAATGTCTATAAAGATATTCAATTGTGTGTTTTCACATTAAAAAGTAAAAATAAAATAAGACACATTTTAAAGTGTCTGAAGTAAGCCCTGCAGAGCTTACAATAAAACATATCAGGATTAGAGGAGATTGGAAAATTGTAAATATTGTTTGGAAAATGGTACAGAAAAGGCTGCTCTGTGTTTTCTGCCCTCGGTAAATCAGTCAGATCTGTAGAACATGACAGGCTTTATCCGAGGAGGGATTCTGTCTGTACTGAATGACTGATGGCTAAGGCCCCTGGCACTATTCATACACCATGAGCAATAAGCCTTGATGTGAAAATTAAGTAGATTAATTGGCTTATTTTGTATGCCGAACAACATTTTGAGCTTTTTTGCTTTCCATGAACTAAAAAGACTTTCTCTGAATATCACAAGATTTTAGAATAACTTGTTTATGCCCGGCTACTCTCCATTTTCTCTTCAGCAACGTCAGTTTTTATTTGTGGCTTTTGTGTTTGATCAAAGTACAATCTGACTGATATACTCAGCCTTATGGAGCCATTTCAGGGAATTGTTTTCATGCCATCTGTGTTTGTATTGATTGCGCTCTGCAGACAGCGGCTCTTCCAACGCATGCATTATTGATTTAGAAATGTGAAAGTTCAAAGACCACGTTTGCTAATGGGCAAAGTCTGTTACATTGTTTCCAATTTTTAGGGCACCATCTTCCACAACTATGTAAATGGCACAATTCTGGGTCCTACTACAAGGTTTAATCTTTAGACCTCTCATATCCATGACTGACATTACAGTTAGAGAGTTAACAAGGTTTCAAAATCATTTGAACAATAACAATTGCTCTCCCCATCACAGTAGCTGCTTAAGAATAAATCAATGTGGATCAACGGATAAAATTGAGAGACACTCTGAGAAGAAAACTGGATTGGATATCGGGCATTTGATATTACAGTAGATTTCAGAGATCCAATCCAGTACACTTTACATTAAACATTTATTTCTTTATTTGCATCTTATTTGCTAATAAATAATATAAAGTACTTTTATTTTGGCACTAATATGTTACCTTTTTTAATTTTTAATGTCAAGGCTGAAGCCTTCACTCACATGGCAAGATATATAGTTCATTCATTCAACTGTTGAATCGGATCGGTATCTGATATCGGCCAATACTCTTATCCCTGGTATTGGTATCGGATTGGATCGAAAAAGGAATATTTGATCTGTGTATCTCTAATAAAAATCTGGATTTTTTTTTTTTTTTATAAATTTACATTTTAGGACCCAAATCAACAAGTGGATAAGTAACTACTTAAGTAGAAAAATAAATAAATATCAATTAAATGAAGAAAACATTAATCATCTAAATATTTAAGTAAGAAAATAAGGAGATAATGGTAGAAGCTAAATACCCTTTAGTATGGCGTTTTTTAAAAGTATGAAGGTAAGTGAATCTCTAACTACATAATGAGTTCATATAGTTGATAAAATCCATTTTATTCAAATTAAAGAGTAATACTGAATAAGTAGGTATAAAAAATATATTTATAAAGAGTAAATAAATCAGAATAAAGGATAAATAAGTAAATATTTAACCAACTATTTAACTGAATAGGTAAATATGTAAAGTCCATTGAAGGATAATTATTTAAAGGAACAGTAACTATGTATTTAACTGATAAATGAGTAAAAATAAGGCAAAATTAACTATATATAAAAATCTAAGTAAAATTTCTTATATTAGCACCTGTGTAAACCAGTTATTAAGGAGACAAGCAGCAAAATCTATATCTAAATATGTAGCCTTTTAGTCATGAAACCTACAATCCTAGTAATAAAGAGAATAAGAAAGTAATTGTTCAAATAAATAGTAAGTAATTGCAGTAAAGACAATCTTCGATGTAATTCTGTATCAAAATAAAAAAATAAGAACATAATTAAATGATTAAAGGGATTAACTAAAACAACGATTAATTGAAAATTACTAGTGTACATGCAAATATATTTATAAATAAAAATAAGTGAAACACTAAAGAAATGAGAGAAAATCAGTCAATATGAAAGGTATTAATTAAGTTAGTGACTGGCAGGATGTTTAAGATAAGAACAAGGACTAAATTGGACAAAACAGAAGGACAGCTGCAGTAATTTACAGTAAAATAGTTATGGATTGCTGCTTTAATATCAGGTGCACAGTGCTTTACAGACTGACAGGTGTTTTTTTGTTTTTGTTTTTTTTCCTGCGACATTGTCTTCTCTGTGATGGATCCCTGCTGAATTCATTTCGTACCCATTTGTCTGTCTTTGTCTGATGAGCTGAGCCTCTTATGACAGCCAACATGCTTGCAGAGATGACTTTGCTGTCTTTATATCACCAGGATCATTTAAACAAATAGAAAACAAGCGCTGGAAGAAGCCGCAGGGACATTTTACAAGCAAACTTCACGCCATTTCATAATGTTTGCACAAATACTAAAAAAGCATGAGAACTTCTCTGAAAAATGAGATTTTTATTCCTAGATAGAAAATACACACTCAAATGATAAATATCTAACTCCTACTTTTAAAAATAAGCACACACACACTAAGTGTTACATACATGCACTCATAACTCAGAGTCTGACACTTGAGACAGTGTAATTTCAGACAGGAAGAGTTAAATTATTTAAACGGCTACCACATGCTTCATTATACCTGTGATGCATTTTCATAATGACTTTAAAATAACTATATTTATTTAGACTCAGAGGCTTAAGGCAGCATGTTTTTTGATTTTTTGTTATGTTTTGTTTTTCTACAGCATCTTACATTATGATGCAAACCTTTTAGATATCTAACTTTTTTACATTTAAATTTACGTATCTGATTGTACAATATTAATTTAGAAATTTTTATGTAACTAATTAAATCCCACCCACCCCCCCCACCCCCCCCCCCCCCCACCCCCGCCAATTTGTGACACGGAGGTATAGTATTGTATTTGTTTTAAAGTTTATCCTCATCCCCTCTGTTACTGCTTTGAAGTACCACTGTTTCTCACAATCACAGCTGCAAGTCCTTTAAGGCCACTGATGCACAGACATTTTCCTTAAAGCAGATTTACCTACATGTGTCGATCAATGTGCATCATGATGGGCACAGACACAGATCATGAGATTCACAAACAGCCTGTCTGATTTTTCTTATAGAAGCAGTATTTTATGATTTTTCTGCACAGTGTGACGGTAGAAAACAGCACCTCTGACAACAGCCTCTGGCACATTTATCTGTTTGCTTTTTATTGCATTCAGAAATAATAGTAGCTATATACCCTTTAACTTTTTGGCCAGAGCTGCTGCTGGTGCTCCTGTCAGTGTGATGGGCACCCAGATATTTGCTGATTGGATACAGTGAGGCTACGTTCACACTGCAGCCTGAAGTGACCCAAATCCGATTTTTTTTTGGCCTATTTGCGACCTGGATCTGATCTTTTCATGGCTGTCTCAGCAACACTGATCCGATTTTTTGCAATGCGACCCAGGCCACTTGGCTATGAGGTCCTGAATCCGATACGAATCTGATCTTTTCAAATGGGACCTGTGTCTGAACGGCCAGGTCGCATCCATCCGACCTGAACGCCATTAATACCCGACAAAGGTCACTATTCTGGGTCTGGCTATGAAGAAGCGGCAAGAAAAACAACAACTTTGGCAGATGATTATGCAGAGAGCAGTATTTATGTTTAACCATCTTGAAAAGATTGTATTTTTATGGTTGGTATAGATCACTAGATGCGCTACGGTACTACCATCCCTCTTTACTTTCGTAAACACAGAGCTCGCTGGCCTGATGTCATTGCGTCCTCTACAGCGCATGCGGGACATTTGCGTTTTATGACTGCAGTTCACACAGGAGATCACATACAAGTTGCATACATTTGGAAATGTGAACGGGAATGCAAAAAAAATCGTATTTCACAAAAAATAGGAATTGAGCATCAAAGCCTGCAGTGTGAATATAGCCTGAGTTAGAACATTCCTTTAAAAACTGTTAGACGAGTGCGTTACTGAAACACATTTTATATAACTGGTCATGATGGAGGTTTTCAGGGATGTAAAGTGTTTTCAACAGGTATCGGTTGTGGTTCTATTGGTCTTATTTGTAATTTCTTTAACTTAATTCCAGTTGAATGACTACAACACACAACTAGGGCAAGTGGAGGACAAATACAGTGGCAGGCTTAAAAATAAATCTAGCAAAAAAACTTTTCAAAGGTCATTTCTTAAAAGTATAGAATAAAAGAAAGAAACCTGGATGCACCACCGCAGGGATGCCTCATCCTTCACTTCTTGATCTATTGTAGCTAACAGCTAAAAACGATCAGCAAATATCTCTCTGGGAATCACCAACCTTGCAGCACTACTAATACTTTCTTCTTATCAGACTGAAGGGACGTGGTGACCTTTTTTCTGATGAAGGTTTCTTACTTTTAAAATGACAGTTAGGTAATAACTGCAGTGAGTTAAGTATAATTAATAGGTGGTTACTACCTGGGAATGTATGACCTACTGACTTAAATGCTTCATCACATTGTATCAAATTAAATTAATTTATCTACAATTTGGAGCATTTTAACTAGTCATTAATCTGGTTTTGTAGACTTTTAACCTCTCATAAGATGAAATGTTGCAATTTGACATTATATATGTAAACCAAATTAGTCTACTTAAATCTTTATAGAGAAATTTGAAACGATTGTGTCTTTGAAATAAAATGTAAGAATGAAATTTATTATTGGATGTTTCTTTGAAATAGTTAGCTGATAAATCCAAGGCTTAAAAATAGTATTTGATATTATTTCTTTACCAGCTTATTTTGTTCATACAAAGACTCCCTTATTCCTTGAATTTAAGATCCACTTTATGTTTGTGTTAATACCAAAGATCAAAGTTAGGTGTGTTAACAAGGCAAAGTATCTGAACATAGTGAGTAAAACAAGTAGAAAAAAAATACAAAAGTCCAAAAAAGCTTAAACAAAATCTCTAAATACATTGTAAACATTATGTTTTCTATTATCAATTTCCTATTACCTATGATCATCTTTGCTACTGCTTTTAATACCTTATTTATAAAATGCTGTAATGCAACCAGGTCTGCAACAAATTGCTGGCATATAAATTATGAAACATTTAAAACATAAGCAAGAAAAAAATCCCTTAAGAACAGACAATTAAAAAATAATATTCGAATCAATGCTGTGTTGAAAACTGAGAATTAAGACCCTGTTTTTCAAAACAAATTCAATTCATTCAGTTCATTTATATAGCACCAATTCACAACAAATGTCATCTCAAGGCACTTTGCAGTTCAGCAGATCATACAATGAATATGTTATTATTTAATTTTCTTATTTGTAAATTGCAAATTTTAATGCTTTCATGTTATGATAGTGAAGGTTATGTATTAGGCATTTGCTAATTACCAAAAATTATTTTTTTTTGTGGATTTTATTATTTCCATTTTAATGTTTGAAAATGTTTCTTTGTCCCTATAATGTATTTCTTTTTCCTCATAAAACATCTGCATGTCTCCCCTGCTCCGCAGAGAAGATATTCTAAAAGGATATTTATTACTGATTGTAAATTACCTTACATAGAACATAATTATTTTTACATTTTTCAGTGGCTTCAAATTTTTTGCTTCTAAACTCAAATTGTAAAGAAAACATTTTTTATAATTGGTTAAAAGTTTTCTGAAAGAGCTGACAGCATGAACACTCTG